>CM076989.1:100057011-101257011 GCA_039090855.1 Macrothele yani | reverse complement strand
CGGAAAAGAGACTGTTTGGAAAAATGTCATATAACGAATTATTCAGCGATTTATTACTTCACATGGTGTTAGTTAATAAAACTAATACAGAAAAAGCCAGAAAGCTGTTTTTCAGACTAACTCGAACTTGAGAAAGAAAGCTTTGAGCTGTTTTTATCTCCGTATTTAGACGATCTGTACATATGCATATATTAAAAAAATGAAATTCTAGGACCTGTTTAACACCATTTGCAAAAGTTGAAAACCACCTGTCAATTTATTGAAAATTAAGATTTTCAAAGAAACAACTAATTACTAGTCAGAGATATTTGTAAAAATGACACCACAGATGAATACTTACATTCTTTAGAACAAAAGAGACCGAAATCAGTATTTCGTGTTGCCACCTTTGTTTTTTATAACAGACAGAATACGATGTGGCATACTCTCAATGAGGGATTTGCAGTAGTCACTTGAAATGTCTTTGTTATTTTTTTTATTGGATTTTTAAGACCACCGTGAGCCACTCAATGGGCTATAAGCAGTCGCCCGTCCCTAATTTAGGGTCACTGGTTCCAGGGAAGGGAGAGAGCCAGTGATGTCAGACAAACACAACATCCATGCCTCACCGAGATTCGAACCCCGTTCGGACGAATGATCAGAGGCCATCACTTAGACCACTGCGCCACCGGGGCGGCTGAAATGTCTTTGCACCACACGTACTTTATCGCATCAATCAAAGTTTGGGAATTTGATGGCTGTTTTTCTGCTACCTTGAATTTTAAAATGATGCACACATTTTCGATGGGGTTAAGGTCTGGTCTATTATAGGGCCAGTCAAGCACAGTTATGTTTTTCCTCTGCAGGTAGTCCTTTACTGTCTTTGATCTGTGGCATGGAGCACCATCATGCATAAATATTGTGCATCTGTGCACTTGCATATAAGTTAACAGCTTCTCACGTAACATTTCCACATAAAAAGGATTAGTCATGGTAGTGCTTGTCGGTAAGAAGGATAATGAAGCCATACCGGATGCTGACATAGCATCATCCCATTAGATGTCTGACGGTGCTAACGGTGAATTTCTGGTCAAACCTTTTGCCTTTTGGTCGTCGAACATGTGCTTCGCGTGATTCAAATTGACGCACAGTTGATTCATCGGGAAAGAGAACTTAGCTCCAAATTTCAGCAGCACACGATTGATGACGCTTCGCAAACTGGAGTCTCTACCTTTTTCATGACAGAGGTTAGTCTAGGTTTATGTGCATGTTTGTAAGACTTTAATACAATATCTTTGCTAAGACGTCGGAAAAAAGAGCTGATACTAATATAATCAAGGCCTTTCTACATTAACCCTTTAACGACCATGACTCTAAAATCTAGTATTACTCTAAATACCAAAAACGCCCGAAACTCTCTGTTGTTTCACTTCTTTTTTTAGTAAAAACAATGAGGACTGACGGTGGCTCTTGTTGATCCCTCATAGGTCGTGCAGATTTTAAAAAAAATGTAAGGGTAGGAAATCTGACTCACTCTAGACAGGAGTTTCGGGCAGCTATAGTCGTTTCCATGTACGGGAGTTTATGGTCGTTAAAGGGTTAAAAGAAATCTGAATCCCTTTTTAATGTAGAAAGGCCTTGATTATCTTGCACGAACTCCTCGGAGAACGCATAACTATTCGCCTTTTGGAATTGTCATCACGTGGGGTTGTTTTCCTTGGACGTCCACTTCTCTTTCGGTCGCTAAATTCACCTGTATCTCGATATTTCATGATCGTATTATGAATAGCAGTCTTGCTGACATTCACTTTCCTGCTTATGTCACGTTTGGAATATCCTTCATGATATAAAGTCACTATTTGTGACTTTATATCATGAAGTACACTTAATGAGTGTCCTTCATGATATTTGTGACTTTATATCCTGAAGGACACTTAATGAGTGTCCTTCGTGATATTTGTGACTGTATATCATGAAGGACACTTAATGAGTGTCGTTCATGATATTTGTGACTGTATATCATGAAAGGCACTTAATGAGTGTCTTTCATGTTATTTGTGACTTTATATCATGAAGGACGCTTTTTTGTCCATTTTTCGCTATATAGAAAATACGCACAAAACCTCTCAGCATGAAAACCAGAAGCAACTGACGCCCGCACGCTTCCCCCAACTCTATCAACAGCTGTAGCTGTAGGATGATGCAACGCCGATAACACAGACAGTAGATGATGCAATCAGCAAAAATGTACTAATATAAACAGGTGGTCTTAAATGTTTGAAAATAACTGAAATAACTGGTCTTGACGATAATTTCCCACAGATGCACTGCATCAGCATTTTATATTTTAATTGATATTTAAGTGCTTGTTTAACATGTAAAATATATTTCTTTCTACTCACTTGCTGATGCTCTTTTTCGTTATGATAATGTTTAGTACAATAGCCTTCGCATGTGATTGAGCTCTAATGAACGACAGAAACAATATTGGCATATACACTAGAATCCGCTTAAAACGAGGAGTTCGGGACCCAAGAAAACCCTCGTCAAATCCGTTTTTGGGTGAAACCTTGAACCATGTAAAAATATGCATGCGTGATAATATGCATATACCTTTATATTACACTGAAGAGCAATTGAATTAGAGATAACTGTCTAGTAACGTGTAGCTATACCTTTCGCCCCGATGACGGCGGCGATTCGTCTCGGCATGGACTCGAGAAGACACCGGAAGCGTTGGGAAGCCATAGGACCCCTGCACAAGCTCCCACAGTTCACGGAGATTTGATGGAGGGCGGTAAGAGCCTCGAACATATCTTTCGATGACATCCCAGATGTGCTCGATGGGATTGAGGTCAGGTGACCTAGCTGGCCAAGGAAGCGAGGTCACGTCGGGGGAGTGTTCATTCAACCATTCGGATACAATTCGGGAGCAATGGCACGGTGCATTGTCTTGTTGCAGGATGAGGTCCCCCAGTGGGATGTTGAAGACGCACAAACAGAAGCAAATGGTCTACCAGGATATCCCGGTAACGTTGACCTATGAGGGACGATGTCACACGTATCAGGGACCGCTTTTCAGTCCACGTAAACAAGCCCCAGACGAGAATGCCACCCCTACCAGCATGAAGAGTACCCTGCTGGCAAGAAGGATCCATCGCTCCATGTGGTTTGCGCCATACTCGTATCCTGCCATCCGCATGTACCAACGTTAATCTCGACTCATCAGTCCAGGCAACATTTTTCCACATGTCTAGGGTTCAGTGGCGATGTTTCCGCGCCCTTGCTAATCTTTGCACCCTGTGATGTGCGGTCAGCAGCGGTATTCTTGTGGGACGATGGCTTCTGTACCCCATAGCGAGGAGATGGTTCTGGATGGTGTGGCTGCTTACACGTTTTTGTGCACCAGCGTTAAATTGCCGAGTGATTTCTTGCACTGTGGCCCGTCTATCCGCTGTTACAATGCGGGTTAGCCGACGGTGACCCCGCTCATCCACACGCTGTTGTCCACGGCAGTTGGCCCTTGCAGGGATGGTTTTACCGGATTCGATGTACTAACGGTGCACCCGTGACACAGTGGCTCATGAAAATCCCAGTGCCTGCACGACTTCCGAGATGGAGTGACACATTTGTCGGGCCCGGACAATTTGCCCACTATCAAATGGGCTTAAATCCTTCGTCTTACCCATACTGCGTCCGACTCTTATTGATTCCCGTCGTATACGTCCTCATATTATCGGAACGCTGCATACGTCTTGTCGTTTCCGTTTGCAGGGCCGCCCACAGCGCCACATTTGCATTACGCCAGCTGTCTCTAATTCAATTGCTCTTCAGTGTATATGTCCATAAAAACTTATATATGCCTCTCTGGTTGTGGTGTGGTCTAAACGCTGGCTTCTGACTATTCGTCCAAAGTTAGTCGGGTTAGAATATGAGTGATGTTGTGTTTGTCATACGGCACTGATTCTCTCCCTTCCTTGAAACCAATGACCCTAAATTAGGGACGGGCGACTGCTTATAGCCCGTCGAGTTGCTCACGGTGGTATCGTTAAAACTCCAAACAAAAACAAAACGCACACTAACAACGTTATTGATATATTTAATTAATAAAATATTTGAAGTACTAGCTCATAGCTCGTGCCATAAACTGGTAAAAAAGCTGTGATAGAAATTTTTATAATAACGCTGCTTCCTTTTTATAAAATTACTCTGCAATGCGAAGAAAATAAAATAGAACACGACATAACACGTACGTAGCAGAACAAACGTCGCAGACAGTCGTTCGAGCACGTGCGTGTTGCCAGAGATGAAGTCATTTGTCATATTAACTTTATTTTATTTCCGGTATTTCTCCTTGATTTTACGTATCGTGCGATAGCTGTGAGCTTAGTTCCGATTTCGGCCACCGGATAAAAGCAGATGGCGCTGCATGTACTGAATGACGTCAGAGCGTTTGGGACAGACGTAGCCTATTATACTGTACATCATCATCATCATTGTCAACCATTATCAATCCACTGCTGGACGAAGGTCTCCCCAAGTTTCCTCCACAACGATCTGTCTTGTGCCAGTCTCCTCCATGTCACTCCCGCATACTTACGAATTTCATCCACCCATCTTCCATGTGGTCTTCTTCTGGGTCTTTTCCTGTCCCTTGGAATCCAATCTAAAATTTCGGCTGTCCATCGATGGTCTGTCCTTCTGGCAGTATGCCCAACCCATTGCCATTTCAGGGATTTAACTCTGATCATGATGTCTTCCACTCTTGTCATTTTTCGGATCCACGAGTTCCTCTTCTTATCTCTCCTGGTTACACCAAGCATGCACCTCTCCATGCTGCTTTGAGTTGTCTGCAGCCTTTGTATGTCTCTTTTAGTTAAGGTCCATGTCTCTGCACCATACGTAAGCACTGGAAGGATGCATTGATCAAACACTTTTCTTTTAAGACATAATGGCATATTGCTCTTGAAAATTATGCTGTTTCTTTCAAAAGCTCTCCAGGCAAGTTTTGTACGCCGATTAATTATCTCATCAATGTGACCCTTACTTGATATCTGCTGTCCAAGATAAACGTACGTGTCTGTTATCTCCAGCTTTTCTCCATCAATCGATAAATCTTCATTTCTTGTAAAAGCATTGTACATCAATTTTGTCTTCTGAAAGTTCATTTTTAATCCCACTTCTTTACTCTTGTCAGCACGTTCCTGGATCATACCCTGCAGCTGTGATGGGGTAGTTGCAAAAATGACCACGTCATGAGCAAAACGAAGGTGGGTTAGATAATCTCCATCAATCTTTATCCCTTTGTTTTCCCAGTTCATTGATTGAAAGACATTTTCCAATGTGGCATTAAAGAGCTTCGGAGATATGGTGTCACCTTGTCTCACTCTCTTTCCAATTTTTATCTGTGTTGTATTTTCAAACAGCCGAATCTTTGCACTTGCATTTTCATAGATGTTATTAATAATATTAATGTATGCATCTTCAATACCGCAGGATTTCAGAACCATTGTAACTGCTGATGGTTTCACCGAATCAAAGGCTTTTTCATAATCGATAAAAGCCATGCACAATGAAAGTTCATATTCCTTCGCTCTTTCAATTAGTTCTCTCAGTACGTGGATATGATCTATAGTGCTGTAGCCACTCCTGAATCCAGCTTGTTCTCTCGGTTGAGCCATGTCCAGTGTCACCTTCATGCGGTGTGAAAGAACTTTAGTGAAGATTTTATAAACCACTGATAGGAGGCTGATAGGTCTGTAGTTCCTGAGATCCTCAATGTCACCTTTTTTATGTAGCAAGATCATTGTAGCCTTGTTCCAATCCCCAGGAATCTTCTTTTCATTAAAGCATTGAGTAAAAATTTGGGCGAGTACTGTTTCGATTTCTCCACTTGCTTCTTGTATGATGTCTACAGTAATTCCATCTTCTCCTGAAGCTTTTCCCCGCTTCATGTTCTTGATTGCATGTGCAACTTCTGCTGGGAGGACTGAAAGAACTCTGGTACTGGTACCTTTCATGATGTCTGGAGTACATGTATCATCCCTTTCATATAATTTGGAGTAGAAATCTTTCCCTCTTGTCAAAATTTCGCCTCTATTTCTTGTTACAGAACCATCTTCTTTTCTCAGTGCCATAATCTGTTTTCTTCCCTTACTGAGATGTCCCTTTGCTATCTTTAGGCTTTGGTTGTTTTCAATTGCTTTCCTTACTAGTTCACAGTTGAATTTCTTTACGTCTTCAGTGATACTTTTTCGTACTGTCTTGCATAGCTCTATATATTCCACTTTGGAAGTCACATCTTCTTTAGTTGTCCTCATCTCTCTTCTTTTTTGCATCGACATTTTGGGTTTTCCTGATAATTTGTTCATATGCAACTTGTTCTTAGACCCAGCTAATTTTGTTGCTGTTTCCATAAAAGCTTTGTTTACTTTTCTGTTAACTTCAGAAATATCCACTTCTTCCGATGTTAGGTCTTCTAAAGCAGAGAATCTGTTCTTCAGTTCCAATTTGAAGGTATTACGGTGTTTTTTAAGGTTGGTTATGTCGATACATTTTGTATGTCTTATGAGCTTGCTACGTTCGAGTTTAGTGTTGAGGTGCATCTTACATCTTACCAATCTATGGTCACTACCTGTGTTGAACTTGTTTAGCACACTGCAGTCTTCTATGACGAATTTTTTGTTACACATAATAAAATCAATTTTACTTGTCGTCCCATTTGGATGTCTCCATGTCCATTTCCTGTGTGGCTTTTTCTTGAAAAAGGAGTTCAAGATGAAAAACCCTTCAGCCTCTGCAAACTCTACGAGAGTATTCCCACGCTGGTTTCTGTTGCCGTGACCGAATTTACCTACTGAAGTTTCATTCTGTTGCCGTTGCCCTATTTTTGCATTGAAATCTCCCATAATTATCTTTAAGTGCTGCTTACCTTTATTATTTAGATGACGAATTTCCTCATAAAATTCTTCAATTTCTTCTTCAGGATGACTTGTGGTGGGTGCATAAGTTTGAATAATCTCAGCCTGGTATCTTCTCGAGAGTTGGATAGCGAGTCGTGCAGCTCTGTCAGAGGAACTTTCAACTACTACAACTTTATCCTTCAGTTTCTTGTTTATTATAAATCCAACACCACTAGTTCTGCCAGTATCTGTCCCACGATAGTAGAAGAGATGTCCACTTTTCAGTTCAATGAAATCTTCTCCTTTTCTCCTTACCTCACTTAGCCCGACGATGTCCCACTTGATACTTTGTAGTTCCTCTTCCAATTCAAGAAGCCTTGAATCTGAAGATAGGGAGCGTCCATTATACGTAGCCAAGGTCAGCATCAGATGGCAGCCTAGTCCGGTACTACGGGGATTCTTAGCACCCTCTGCCCTCATGTCGCACTGGCCGCTGCCTTGGCCAGGTACATTCCAGCTGCCGGAGACTGAGGCCCAAGATTTAAGTTGCGGAGTCCTTTTGGAGGGGTTTGGCCATAACTCCCCGCGCTGGCCAAGCGGGTTGGTGAGTGTGGGATAGCATTTCCTCTAATCCCGATGGTATAGTTATAGCGCTATTGGCGGTCGTCAGAGCCCCTTTAGTGGGGACAGGATGTACCACGAGAAGGCGGGGTTGACATTTGTCAAGGAGAGGCTGTGATGTTACGCATCACCTGACCTTACATCCTATAGATTCTATATTCAGCATGACGGTCACACGAAACTGATCGCTATTAGGCAATACACACGAAAAGCAAAAAACAGCAACAATCCTCTTAACAACGCTCACTTGATAGGTGAAAGGAACAATAAATACAATCCCAAGAATAGTTATCTCTGGTTTCCCCTAAATAACTGAGACGACTCTTTGTATTTACACAAAAGTGCATTTCTATAGATCCCATTCAAGTGATGGCTATTGAAAAGTTCAAGAATGTTCGACATAACTTTTACAGGGTAAACTGCAGCAAAGAGAAACGGAATTAGGGAAATATTCTTAAATCACACCAGCAAAATCGGTAGTCAGATGTAAAACTGAAAAACTGTGGAAAAGGAATAACTCACAGAACCGCATCTTAAATTCTTCGGAAAAAAGAAAGATGACACTGGATTCTTGGGTGTAATGGATACAGGAAAATCTGTATTTTTCGTGCTGATTTGTACAATCTGAACAAAACAACTTCCGTTTTTGCACGATATTCAATGAGACACTATTTAAATTAAAACCACTAACTTACTAAACTCTTTAATTTACAATTAAAATACATAACGATATCGTAGTTTAAAACCATAAGACTTTTCGAGCTCGGTACGAGCTCATTCTCAGATGGAGGCTACAAACTAATGTAACAGGTGTTTAAATATCAAATTCTCCGTCACATGATTGAAAGATGCGAGACAAATATGCGTGTAAACAATCCATGAAAACTGCAAAAATGTTCTAGTGTGAGTTGTCACTTGAGTTCGAATGGTCACTCAAGAAAGCTGGTATCCACGAGTCTGGGATACAGTAAGAGGTTTCTTCATTACAGCAGGAGAAGCCATATTAACGGATAAATAAACTTTCCGCAAAAAGTGCAGTTAATTTCGTATTCGCAGTGGTGAGGACACAGGTCTCTTCCCATATTGGTACACGAGTTCCTTTCGAAGTCAGTCTGGATAGTGCCGTTGTTTGCGCTCCCATTTTGACATTGTATCTATGTTCCTTACTCCTGGTTTCCAATGTGCGTAATGTCGATCCAAACCGACTGATGTAATGTATATGTCTTTTAAATCAGAAAGGTGTTTGATAATATAACATGCAATAACCTCTGGTTTTCTTTCTTTGGGGATATGTGAAATCTAAGTTATAGGCAATAAATCCAATTTGCCTACAAGACTTGAAGCAATGTATAGGTAATGCTTATGCCTGCATCGATGGAGCATACTGGATGCTCCTATTCGGAATTTTTACACATACGCAGTGCTATACTTTGGAAAAGGAAGGCCATCTTGAGTATGCGTGGAGATAAAATACAGAGTGTCCATAAATGAAGTATACAACTTAAGTATGCTATTGAAAAAAAAAAAAACTACAATAAATAAAAACTTACTTCTAATGTCAAAACACGTGTGTACAGTAGGTTTCCGCGTGTGCTCTGTTGGTTGCTCGCAGGATGTCTAAACGACAGTCAAGTTCCACACACGTACGCTGCAGAATGTCAGGTGTAACAAGGGGGAAGGCTGTAGTAATGTGTTCTTTGAGTTCAATGGCAGATGTAACCTCTTTCTTGTACACAATCCTAATATATAATTTGCTAGAGTCCTCCTCCTCCGTGCCACTTTTTAGGTCGTCATAGCAACAACCGAAAAACAAATGTTTGTGAAGTCACGCTTTGCTTTTTGTGTTTTCGTGTAGGTGACGTCACCGTCTACACGCCCACAGTCTACGCGTATATGACTTTGTTTTGTTGTCATAGCAACAAAGAACACAGCTGTTGCTGTGACGTCATCTAATTCAAATCATTCACACATGACGTCAGAGATGCGTTACGTCACACGGTCAACTCTTTAGAGATTCGAAGGAATTTTTGTTCTATATCATATAGGGTATATAAATAATACTAAATTTTTTTATTTATATACCCTTGATATGCATTATTACGCTGTTTAACAGAAAAAGACGAACATTTATATTCCGGTGTTCAAACTGTGTTATCCGTAAACGTTCCCGTTTAATGTTTGTTTACATCATTTTTTCTTTCGTTCGAAATAAGAGTTGTTTTTTTTGTTTTTGTTTTCGGGTGTGTGCGATTCGAAGTCATTTAATTCATATTATAGTTCATTTGTTTCAAAACGTCGACTTTGTTTTGCGTGAGTTTTAACAACAGCACGGCAAATATGCCTCCTAAACGGAAAAAATCTGCTGAGGAAGTAGCTTTCCAGAAGGAAGCAGCAAAAAGACGAAAGGCGGAGGGCCCGTCGGGAAAGTATATCTGCCGTGCAAAGAGAATGCGATCGGAATCGTCATCGCGTAGCAAATATAACTCCTCAGCAGATTGAACGAAGTCGGGAACGACACCGAATTGCAAACATGACGTCAAAACAAATCGCACAAGGTCGCGAACGACATCAGATTGCAGACATGTCACAATCGCAAATATTACGCCAGAGACGTGGTGTTACAATCCGCCGACAAAATCCACGAACTAGAAACCAAGCTGTTCTTGACGCAGTCAACGTTGTAGAACCAAATGTAGACGCTCATAACTGTGGTTCCATGGACAGTATTTGCGAATTTTGTCATGTAAAAATTTTTGCCGCAGAACAGCCATCTGACAAACTTTTTACGCAATGCTGTCATAAAGGCAAAGTAAAATTAGATGCTATAAGATCAGCTCCTGTTATTCAACAGTCAACGAAAGAACAGCATCAAAATTCGAAAAATTTCATGGACAACATGAGATCAATAAATTGGCGTTTGCGTCAATGGGAGCTAATATTGCTCCGCCTCTTGGATACGGTCCCTGTTGTTTCCGAATTACCGAACAAATTTACCATCGAGCAGGAATTTTGCCCCCAGCAAATGGGGGCCAGAAAAAGTTTGCTCAACTGTATACACTGAGTGGCCACTTTATTATGACCATTTGACAGTTTTAAGCAAATGAGCTATGGCTGCAAACTGTTGCCGTCAGAGGGCGAGGCTAGAATATAAAGGGAAAGCTTAGTGCTTCCGACAGTAGTAGAAGTGATTTTTGGGTGACGAGATGGGTACAAAGTGCGACTAGGCGGACTTTCAACGTGGGATGATTGTAGGAGCTCGGAACCATGGAGCAAGTATCACCGAAACCGCCGCATTCGTGAAATGTTCCAGAGCAGCTGTTGTTAAAGTGTTTAAAGACTGGACTGTCAGCCAAAAAACTGGGTCTCTACGTGCAACGTGTGGTCGTCATCGACTAGTGACTTCTCAGGCGGAATGGAGAGTGTCCAGACTGGTAACAGACAACAGAAGGGCAACAGTGCAGCAAATTACAGACCATCTTAATCAAGGATCCCCTCAAATGATCTCTGCACGTACTGTTCGCCGTACACTGCATCGGATGGGATATGGCAGCCGAAGGCCTGTTCGAACACCTTTGTTGTCTGCAGTTAACAAGAGAAAACGTCTCCAGTTCGCACAGGAGCACAAGGATTGGACAGTCGATAATTGGAAACAAATTATGTGGTCCGATGAATTACGTTTTCAGTTGCACCGTGCCGATGGCCGAGTGAGAATTTGGCGGAAACGTCTGACTGGCATATCATATCTAAACATCGTTGCGGACCCAGTGCATCCTGTTATGTGGATGGTTTAACAGAATAGCGATGACTACTTTCAACAAGATAATACGTCCTGCCATAGTGCTCGTATTGTACAGGATTGGTTTCAAGAACATGCCGGTGAGTTTACTTTGCTTAGATGGCACCCACAATCTCCAGATCTCAACCCCATTGAGAATTTGTGGGAGGAAGTTGAACGAGCCATCAGGCAGCTGGATCCACAACCCTGCAATCTCACACTCCTGGAAAGTACTGTTTATCAAGCATGGTCTATCAACATCTCGTGGAGTCCATGCCACGAAGAATCGACGCAGTATTAAAGGCAAAAAGTGGCCCAGCGAAGTACTGAGGGTTTGGTCATAACAAAGTGGTCACTCAGTGTATATTGGACCGGAAGAGACTGGTGATCAAAGAATGAGGATTAGGAAAAACGCCCAGTGCAATCCGAGTCTGATGCAAGAGTTAAGCACTTTCATGTCTCAAAATAATCCTTTTGCTGACGCATGCAAAATGCTTTATGAAGTTGAACAGGAAAGCATTAATGATGCCGCTCTGCATGGCGTTGAGCCGGCAAAAATAGTTCACGGAAAAAAACAGGGAAAATTGATACAGGGTTCACAGTCAGTGTATACGAAAAATGTTGTGTTCCAGGAAGTGTTGACGAAATAGGCAACCCGTCGTATCAAATTCCATAACCGACTGCTTGGGAAATTTTCAGAAAGCTGTGAGCCAACGTCGCCATCTATTGACGTGGAACTCAAAAACTCTAAATAGATGTCCATAATTTCTGTACCATAAATTTTATTTCCCCGTCATTATTGACGGGCTTTCATCTAGTGTCCTTAATAAAACCCCAAAGAAAAAAATTCACATAGGGTAATATCAGCAGAGCAGGGTGACCATGCCGTCGGACCCCTACTTCCAATCCAACGCCCTGGAAAATGGTGGTCTAAAGATCTGCGTACATCCAAATACCAGTGCGGAGGCGCTCCATCTTGGTGGAAAAATGATGTCTTGAATATACTGGAGTTGTGGACATGCGAATTATTCTAACATTTCCAGGTACGTTATGCCAGTAACGGTTGGTTCATCGAAGAAAAAGGGCTCTATCGCTCTGTTTTCCATTTGGCCAGCCCAGACATTAACCTTCGGTCTGTCTCTCTCGTGTGCTACGACCACATGGGGATTTATCGTGCCCCAGATTTGGCAGTTATGTTTATTCACTCTGCCCAAAACACGGAATGTCGACTGATCGCTGAAACAGATCTGTGAAAAGAATGTGGGTCTTCTTCAATGCGATTAAGCATATCTACCGTAAATTATTTTTGACGTTGTTGATAATTTGTTAGGAGTTTTTGCACTAACTGCACTTTATACGCATATAGGCGTAGGCATTTATGCGGAACCTTGTGAACCGTTGCTCGCGGTATTTCGAGTTCACGACTGGCGACGCGGACGGACTTCTTTCGGCTCCTTAGATAAGCCTTACGCACGTCTTCCACCTTTTCGTCGGAAATGGAAGGTCTCCCAGTGCTTTGTCTTTCAGCACACTCCCTGTTGCTTTGAATTTATTTATCCATTGTTTGATTCTCCTTTGTGTCGGTGGCTGTCTCTTGTACTCTGATCTGAACTTACGCTTAACTGTTGTTAGAGATTCGAACTCTGCAAACCAAAAAACACACGCTGCTTTCTCCACTGGGGAAGCCATGTCTATTGTATTCCGTGTTTGACGAGATTTTTCAATACATGAGACACCTGGCGCCATCTATCATCTATCTTAACAATATTGTTCGATGCCTCTTCGTGTCGGCGGCTGTCTCTTGTACTCCGATCTGAACTTACGCTTACCTGTTGTTAGAGATTTGGACTCTGCAAACCAAAACACACACGCTGCTTTCTCCACTGGGGAAACCATTTCTGTTGTATTCCGTGTTTGACGAGATTTTTCAATACATGAGACACCTGGCGCCATCTGTCATCCGACTTTACAAACTTTAACACTTCTCACGTCGCTTGAGGTTTAAAGTAAGTTTTTTCCTATCGTAATTTTTTTAATAGCATACTAAAGTTGTACATTTCATTTACAGATATCCTATACTTGATCGCACTTTTCATGTTTTGACTTTTCATTTGTCTGTCTAATACAGTTCTCCGCCTCTTGTGGTCAGAAATCGAATGTTTTAACGCCGTTTTAGTATGTTACGGAGCGCTCAATTGCTTTGTAAGTGGAAATTTTCTGCTGTTTGCGATATTTTACGATTTATTTTTTGTAAGTTCCACATTTCGATTGCAGGGACGTCCCATTCGATCTTATACTTTCCTATACAAATGATTCCTTTACACACCCCCACGTTGCTTGAATTGTTTATTTCAGAGTCAGTGTCTTGGGTAAGAACATTTTGTAACATCCTGTATGTGTACATACGTACATACATACACACACGCGCGCGCGCGTGTGTGTGCGTGGGTGTGTGTACTTTGATAGAAGTCAAATCTAGATTCCAGAAATCTTCCGAGTTCTCGAATTTTTTAAAGTCTTCCGAAATGCTTGCTGCACCTCAAGTGGTTTGAAATTGACATTCAAGTTGAATGCACACGTAAAACGTGCATTAAGTTGGAATTCATGTTCCGAAAGTTACCGTACAAGTAAAACCTATATAATAGACTATGCCCGCCCCTAACGTTCTGACGTCCTTCAGTACTTGCAGCGCCATCTGCTTTTATCCGGTGGCCGAAATCGGAATTAAGCTCACAGCTATCGCACGATACGTAAAATCAAGGAGAAATACCGGAAAATAAAATAAAGTTAGTAAATCAAACGACTTCATCTGTGGCAACACGCGCGTGCTCGAACAGCTGTCTGTATGTGACGTTTGTTCTGTTACGTAGGCGTTATGTCGTGTTTTATTTCATCTTCTTCGCATTGCAGAGTAATTTCTTAAAAAGGAATCAGCGTGATTATAAATATAAATACCCAGATCTATTTAAAACGCTCTAACCTACAATAAAAACTGAAATTTTGAGATGTCAAAATGAGCAAAATTGCATCTAAAAACATTTTCAGCTCGTACATGGACGAGTTTTTACTATATTTCTTTACAGAAATCTGGCGTCTATTTGATATTTTTTTCTTTTGATTGGAGGTTTAACGACCACCGTGAGCAACTCAATGGGCTATAAGCAGTCGCCCGTCCCTAATTTAGGGTCACTGGTTCCAGGGAAGGGAGAGAGCCAGTGCCGTAAGACAAACACAACATCCATGCCTGACCGGGATTCGAACCCGGACCCCTTACGGACGAATGATCATAGGCCAGCGCCTTAGACCACTGCGCCACCGGGGCGGCTTGATATGTTTTCAATGTGGTTCAATTAAAAATGTCATTCCGTCCTAGAAGGGGCAACAAACATCCTCTATACATGAATAATTATTTAAAGCTTAAAAACAACCGTCCTAGGACACGCTAGTAATATATTATCAAATAAATTCTAAGCTAGTACAGTCAGAAATTCAAATCTGTGCTCTCTTTTTTCAACACTGAAGCTATGTTACCCAGCCGTCGATCTTTCTTCTTCCATAAATCGAAATTTGTTCCTGAAAATTTTGCCAACTGAAAGATGTTTTCTGTTAGGTTGTTTATGTTAGCTTCCATAGTCTTGCGTGATTGAAGATAATAAAATAGCTATAGGTAATAATTTTTGCAATCCTTTTAGATATCTTAAAAGCACTTTATTCCTTTCTTTACTTAATCTCAGAAAAGTTGTCCTCAGCTCACTAATTCTTCCTGCCTGTTCCCCTGAAACAAAAATATCCTTCCTTAAATCCTGCTTCGATCATTTCCACCGTCTCTTTTTTGCCCCTGCGGAGAACACCTCCATTGCCCCGGCCAGCTTAAGACCTGCTTCCCAACACCTGAGGCCTTTCCTCGCCTCCTCTTTGCGACGTCTTCCTCCTAAATCCGCAAGTCGACTCTCCTCACGCCCCCCTTGTTTCCACGCAAACTCACTCCTTTACCTCCACAAAAACCCATGGGCAAAACACCGGCGTCTGCATAACAAAACTGCATGGTAGAAATTAAGAGGACTTGCGCTATCAGTCGGCTGCTTTGAAATTAAGGAGGCGAAGATCAAATGAGCTGGACAATAATACTAATGCGTCTACAAAATACAAAGGCGCAGACCCTAAAACACGACGAACTGGCGTCTCTAAATACACTGTGCTTCCGATATTTCATACCGGGATGACACGGCGAAATTCTCTCGCGCTTCGTGGAAACAAAGGAAGAGGAGCACTAAAACGAAATAAAAATTGCGAAATGAGATTTAATATCTATGCCTAAAATTCTAGTATTAAACCTCCGTAACATTTCATTGAATCCCCGATAACACAAATACACAAAACTGATATCTCAAAACATTCTGCCGGTATTCTGGCGAGATGTGCTAAATGCATTTCTTGCCATTTTTCCGCATTTAAACATACGATCATAACCCAATTCAGTCTTTCTCTGAAAACCATGTGCTTTACGAAAAATTGAGCTACATACAAGCAAAACGAAATCGACTCTGTGATTAGCTGAACGTATCTGCTTCAAAGTCACAGAGGTTCCATTATAGACTACTATCAGAAGAAGAGCAGCAAACTTGCAGAGAATATCCGCAAAGACACTGAACTACAACTTACGCTCGTATAATAAATGAAATCGTCAAAAACCATACTTGTTAGAATCTGATCCTCGCGTGTGTTGTCAGAGATGGAAAAGAGTCAAGGGTCAACGGGTCACCGGGTCGACAATTTCTTGCTGGTCAATCAGGTCGGGTCAAAGTGTTCCTGACCCGATTTCGACCCGGTTTAATTTCCGTTTTGTTTTTGAAAATATTTTTTTTTAAAGAACCCTTCAGAGGTCATTGAAATAATACTTCAGAGATGCAGAGTATAATCCGGGAACTTGCTGAGAAGGGAAAAGCAATGGTATTAAAAATGAACTTTCAGAAGACAAAACTGAAGTACAGTGCTTTTACAAGAAATGAAGATTTATCGATTGATGAGGAAAAGCTGGAGATATAACCGATACCCACATTTTCCTTGAAAAGCAGATATCAAGCAAGTTGATGAAGAAAGAAATCGACGTATAAAACTTGGTTGGAGAGCTCTTGGAAGTAGCAATATAATTTTTTAGAGCAATATGCCATTATGTCGTAAAAGGAAGGTTTTTAATCAATACGTCCTTCCAGTGCCTACGCACGGAGACGTGGACCTTAACTTAAAAAAACATACAGAGGTATAACGAAGTAAAATTCTCCGTCATTTTTGTCCACGCCGGGGCTTGAACCCGGGCTCCCTCATTCCGGAATAAGTCACTCTACCAATTGAGCTACGCGGACGTTCGTTATCGCTGCTATCTGCCTTTATATCGTGTGCGTCCTGCTGGGCAGGCACATCACATCTCTCCCTCCCCCGAAAGAGGACCCGGGGCATGGCCCACGGGTCAGCCGTGACCATAAATCGTTGCAGGCAGCCATCCGCTGTAGAACGTGCACTTGAGAACTCCCAGTCAATCTGGTGTGTGGAATGCAACGTCACACACATTTATTTTTGGAAGCGCTGAAGAAGGGATTCTCTTATTTTTCGTATCTCGCGGTGTGGAAAGAACATCACCCCATTGCGAGATCTTGAACGGCCGTGTCATCCGGGAAGTTCGGGCGCCATTATAACGAAGTAAATTTCTCTGTCATTTTTATCCACGCCGGGGATCGAACCCGGTTCCCCTCATTCCGGAATAAGTCACTCTACCAATTGAGCTACGTGGACGTTCGTTCTTGCTGCTATCTGCCTTTATGTCGTGTGCGTCCTGCTGGGCAGGCACGTCACAGAGGCAGAAGCATGGAGAGATGTATGTTTGGTGTAACAAGGAGAGATAAGAAGAGGAACTCATGGATAAGTAGGTGACAAGAGTCGAAGGCATCATGATTAGAATAAAATCCCTGAAACGGCAATTGACTGGACATATTGCCAGGATAATGGACCACCGATGAACAACCGAAATTTTAGACTGGATTCCAAGGGACTGGAAAAGACCCAGAAGACGACCACGTGACACATGGGTGGAGACTGGCCCAAGACAGTCCGTTGTTGAAGAACCTTGGGGAGACCTTCATCTAGCGTTGAATCATTAACGATGGATAATGATGATGATGATATATTTGAATTTATAGTTCAAAGCAGATTTGTCCGCGTCAGGTCCAGGCCGGGTCAGGGTCGTGTCCAGTTATGTGACGGTCGGGTCCGGGTCGAAAATGTTTGACCAGTTTCCAACATTGTGTGTGTGTGTGTGTGTGTGTGTGTGTGTGTGTGTTCGCGCTCAACACACATTCACGAGACTCATCGTTGCGACCATCCCGGCTTCCATGAGTGGAAGCGTCCCAAAGCACGTAGCAGTGACGTCCCCGATTAGAGCGGAATACCCACACGGTGTAGGCAAAAAAGCATTCGGATACTCTCACAACTGCAAATGAACAAACGTGCGTTTGCAGAACAAAACGCGCACACGCGAGAGGTTCGTCGGGTGATGCACGTAAAGGTGAGCGAGCGTTGGTACACCTGTCAGACCGCACTGAAAGCGACTATGCCTCCCGTGGCTGAATGGGCGAACTTTGAAAGGGGCATGGTGGTCGTATGCCATCTCAATAAGCAATCAGAGTGCGTAATATCGCCAATCTTTCGAGAATCCCCAAATCCGCTGTGGCTGATGTTCCATCGATAGAAAGCAGATGAGTCACTACGGCGAAGCCGCCCTCCGTGAAGCTGCAGAAACTATGAAGGAGACACGCACGTCCTGTACCACAGACCTGGCTGACGCATACGCGCAAGCCATTGGAACATTTTTTTCCCACCAGAACAGCCCGTCGGGAATTGCATAACCACGGTTACCACGATAGGTCGGCTACGCACAAACCCTACATTACTCCAGGCCATTCCAGGCAGCTAACTGTATTGGTACCTTACTCGCCGCTAGTGGACAACAGAAAAGTGGAAGACGGTCGTATGGTGTGTCGAACACCGCTACTCACGCTTCCGTCTGGATGGACTTATTTGGATGTAGCATTTGCCCGGGGAATGCTCAGGCAGACTACATCGTCCCTAGAATCAAGTTTTGAGGGGGTCAGTGTTGGTGTGGAGCTATTTCAGTTGGGAAGGGCTTGGTTCTTTGGTAACGATAACCTCCAACCTAACGGCCGCCGGGTACTAAGCCATTGTGTGTAATTCTGCTCTATCTACGCTGTGGCAATACTTCGGCACAGATGCCAGATACTTCAGCAAAATACAGTGCTTTGCTACACTGCAAGGTCTGTCCAGTCCCGGTTTGAGGAGCAGTACGTACATGTGTTGGATTGACAGCCCCAAAATGCAGTTCAAAATCTTATAGAGCATCTGTGGGACAAGCTGGAACCGCGAATCCCATCTCGGCCGGTAAGTGCTTCCTGTACGATAGCTCTCGCAGAAGCGTTGCAGGAGGAATGGGGAAACATCTAGTACAGAGTTACAGGCTTCTCATGAAACACAGACCTAAAAGACTAGCTGCAATCATAACTGCCAAAACTGGGCCGGCTATGTCCTGATTTCGGCTAACAAGTGCTCTTGTTTCCGTTTGACATAGGTACACGAATACGTTTGTCTATGTAGTGTATGATAATACGGAGCCCGTGCAATGGGGAAAGGGAAGGACTTCTCTGAATTTGAAAAGGGAATTATTATCGGCGTGAGGAAGTCTGGAGCCAGAATCTCAACAACAAAGGGCATTGTTGGTGGTTCATGGGCCGCCTGTAGCAAAAGTGTGGCAGGAATGGTTAGAAGAAGACGTGTCCACACAGCGTGCAGATAATAAGGATCACCAGTAGCTCACACATAGCCCACTGAAAAGAGGAGGCCCTGAAACGAACGGTTGTCATGTGACCAAAATGGTCTCAGTTTTGTGACATTTCTCCAAGTTTTTGCCGGAAGAGAATACAGTTATTATTCTTGTGATTAAAGTCTCTTAAAAACCCTTATTGCATTATGTTTTCCAGTCAAAACTGCTTCATTCTTCTGCCAGTTTTGTGAAAAAAATGTAAGTGGATATAATATTAAATTTTGTGTAGGGTTTAGATTACTATATCTGTGGCACTTATAAATATAATTTGCTTGCGGTAGTATAAAATAATAAATAATTACAAATAATAAGCTGAAAATTCGGACTAAGTTGGTCACATGACCGTTCGTTTCAGGGCCTCTTCTTTCCAGTGGGCTATGTGGCTCACACTTGTGACGTATTACTGAGGTGAATCACGTGTCAAGTCGACAAGTCTGCAGCGATACATTCCGTCCGCCAAGCTCAGTTGGGAGAGCAACTTACTCCGGAGTGAGGGGGCACGGACAAATTTGTGTTTTCACATTCTCAAAATGAAACAGAATTTTGTTAGGCAATAAATATACACACATGTCTGTGCGCAATTTTCTGTGATTTCTAATATTCTTTTGCATAATTTCTAATATTTTTTTCTTTTGCAGTGGCTGTCACTCTAGTGAATTTCTATTACCATAAAATTTCAGGTTTGCGGAGGCGCTATGGGTGTATGTTAAGTATTTTTCAACGAAAGGGAAAATAACGTTGGTTACAGCGCGAGGAAATTCCCCAGCTTCCTTCGCGTCTTTCATATTCTGGACCTTTGAAAGTGCTTCACCTTTTGACGACGTAGACCTAATACTGACAGATATCCGTTATTATCCGGCGCATCACGATTAAGTAATTACTGTCAGCGTGTAAACGTGCATCCTATCGGCTCTCAGGGTTGTTATTAAAGGTAGGGATATGAGGAGAAGCTAGGGAGAGAGTCAATTACACATTCAGCCGTTTCGTCAGACCGGATCCTTGTCACAACGGATCACGGGATAAAAGGATTACAAACGCCGACGAACCAATTACGTAATATTCCTCACGTAGACGACTGCGCATAATTGGGGCCCGCGTAGTCGAATCTGCGTTCTATTAAGTTGTTGTTGCTGCTGCTGTTGTTGGATGACGTCGTTCTGCTGAGAGAATAAATTGCGTTCAAGGCAGGGTGGTCTTGATGAATGAATGGGCTATGTCATCTTGGGAGAGTGTCAACGCGTTCTCTTGGCTTGCATACACGCATTCCTTCGCCTTCTGAGTTTCCACCTAATAAAGTTCCTCTTAAAGATTATCTGCTTCGCATTCCTTCCGTTCACACATCATATATTCTTCACGCAAGTTTTCTCGGTCGTTTGCTTCATACTCGAAAACCGGAAGGAGGGCGGGAGGAAGAGCTGCCTAGATAAATATAGTTCTTTCTGTTTTCTTTACGGCGTATATTTTAACGCGGTTACTCAAGGCACGGAACTTCAAGAGTGATGGGAATTACTCCATCACCTTTAATCATTAATCTTACTTCCGCTGTCAGTGTTATTACATCATAGCAAAAGTAATAAGAATAGTTATAATAGTAATAAAAGGAGGGGTGTTATGAAATTTTTGAATGTAATAAAGCGAGTCTTTCCAAACAAACGAAAAACTGATAATGTAATAATCAAATACACTATATTGACAAAAGTCACCGGACATCTCTCAAAAGCAAATAAACGTATCCGCTGCGTTGTTAATGAGCGCGATACAGCTGCAAACGGTATAAAAACAAGCTTGCAGCTTACCGCGATCATATCGCACTGTGAGATTGAGTGAAAATGTCGCGGCGGGAGAGAACTGACTTTAAGAAAGGAAAGATTGTTTGGTGTTATATTAATGGGTTGTACATAAGAGAAACCGAGAGGCGTTTAAACATACCCAAGTCAACTGTTTTGGATGTAT
This sequence comes from Macrothele yani, assembly GCA_039090855.1. Classification (NCBI taxonomy): domain Eukaryota; kingdom Metazoa; phylum Arthropoda; class Arachnida; order Araneae; family Macrothelidae; genus Macrothele; species Macrothele yani. The sequence goes on along the minus strand of CM076989.1, from coordinate 101,235,893 downwards.
TGAATAAGTGGAAGACACATGGCGTGCCTGAAGCAGCAAAACGTACCGCCAGACCAAAAAAGAATCAGTGATAGAGGACGTCGAAGCCTCAGGAGAGTCGTTACACCTAATCGACGGAGTACTGCACAAGACCTAAGTGTACAGGTGAGTAAAAATGCTGGAACCTCGGTATGTACACGTACCATTCGCAGATAACTTAATTCCATGGGTTACCGTGGTCGTGCGGCTGCTCATAAGCCTTTCATCTCCACTAGGAATGCTACTCGTCGTTTAGCATGGTGTAAATAACATTTATCGTAGACCATAGATCAATGGAAACTGTTCTTATGGACTGATGAATCCAGATACACGATCCATCAGTCTGATGGCCGTGTGTGGGTTTGGTGGCAATCGAGGGAACTCTATTTACCCCAGTGTACTGTTCCTACGGTCAAGTTTGGAGCTGGCAGTGCACTCGTGTGGGGTTGGGTTTTGTGGTATGGTCCCGGCCCATTGGTTATCGTGGAGAAACCTGTTAACCAGCAAGTCTGCCTCGATATTCTGGACAATTGTGCTCTACCAACTCTGTGGCAATACTATGGAACCGAGCCTTGTTGGTACCAGCAGAATAATGCGCCGAGCCATAAAGCAAGGTTTCAAAATCTCTTTATTATTATTTATCATAAGAAAACATAAGACTGTTACGGCGTGGTTTGATGATAATTCCGTATCGTGCGTGGACTGGCCAGCACAGAGCCCTGATCTTAATCCCATAGAGCACCTATGGGATGAATTAGAGCGCCGCATAAGAAGTTTGCAACCAAGGCCTACTGCTAAGCAACAGTTAGCGGCAGCATTATGTACTGAATGGAAGCGCATACCGTCGAAGGGTCAGTGCATGCATTAAGGCCAAAGGTGGACCGAAACCGTACTAATGTATGTCAATAAATGTTGTGTTGCGTTTCTCTTCTACGTATCCGGTGACTTTTGTCAATATAGTATATAGTTTGGTATATGAAATATTAAAATTTGGGATTTATTATGACTAACGAATGAAATGCAGTTATTGTGTGGTTATAAAGAATCCTTTCGTTATCCGCGTTGAAAAGCCAAGCTCGTTATTAAAAAAGGTAGGGCCCCCAATTTGTTAATCAGATTTTACAGCATTTATATATAGTCTTTTTGAAGTACCCTGCTACTACAAGTATAGGAGTAGAGTTTTGTAAATCGCAGGGGATGTTCTATGAAAAAAAAAGAAAACGGAATTTTACTAATTTATGACACTGAGCGACAAGTTAGGTTCGTGCATAAATTAATGTTATTGTCGAAAAACTAATGAAAGAAGAATGTGAATCATTAAAGTAAATATTCTCTATACTATGGTGGCAACGGCAATAGTAAGTATTTCGACTCTTTAGTTTTTCAAAAACAAAATTATTTTAATTGTTGTTGTTATTATATATAATTCAGATTTAGACGAAGGTAAGAAACGATCGTGACACCAATGAAATGTGATGTAGCTACAACCGTTATTTTCATTAATGTGAAACCTTCTAAAAAAGTGTACACATCGCAACACACGATGTTTCGCTATCATTTTCTTCAAAGTCGTCATCCTTCATTTTCCTCTCATAATCGAGTATGTAAATTTCTGGTGCTGCAGGCTAAGTTCGCCATTTATATTTTACATGTGAAAAGTCCCTGCCACCGAAATCTTCGTTCCTACACTTTTGCTCGAAAATTCATATGTACATGTTTTAATTCATTCATACACACTGTGTATGTGCCGTTTTAAAAACGGAATACAATTAATTATGCTGTTAATAATCATACCACTCAAGATTTTTTTCACAAATGAGCACCATGTACCCCATGGTTCGAAATACGAAACGAAACTGTTATGCTACAGTAGAATTCTTCATGTACTACCCGCTGATTTGTGCTTTCTTCTTACAATGTTTGCTATTATGAAATCATTACAGAATACTGTTATTTTCTAGAGTCTTGAAGACTCCTTGTCAGTGAGCACAGAGTCACTATTTGTGCATATGTTCTTTTTGTAATTTTTGTATATAATTGTGTTTAGTTTGTATAGTTTTTGTTTATAAATAAATTCTGAACTACGAAAGTCCATCTGCGCATACGCAAGATAAAATCTGATCTGGAAATAGAACAGAAAGTTGAATAGCAAGTGTGTTAGTGAGGGGATATCTTAGTAATTTTTGTTGTAAACCCCATCGTGATATACATCATTTTAAAGCTCTAGTCACCAGCAGGTAACGCTCCATCTTGGAGACGGAGGGGGATCGAGAGAAAGCCAAATTTCGCTACGACGCACCATTTTCATAGCATCAAAAAGTTTTTCCTTTTTATTGAAGGTTTAACAACCACCGTGAGCAACTCAATGGGCTATAAGCAGTCGCCCGTCCCTAATTTAGGGTCACTGGTTCCAGGGAAGGGAGAGAGCCAGTGCCGTAAGACAAACACAACATCCATGCCTGACCGGGATTCCCTGGAACCAGTGACCCTAAATTAGGGACGGGCGACTGCTTATAGCCCATTGAGTTGCTCACGGTGGTCGTTAAACCTACAATCAAAAAAAAAAAAAAAAAAAAAAAGAGGCGGTGCCACAAGACAAACGCAACATCCATGCCGCACCCGGGATTCAAACCCGTACCCCACTACGGACGAATGATCAGAAGCCAGTTAGCGCTTAGATCACCGTGCCACCAGGACGGCTATCGGTTTTATCCCATTTTGCATGAGATTCTCGTAATTTGCACAGATTGCAATTAGATACTGTTGCATTTACGTACAACGGGATGAAATAATATTCGGCGATGGTTTAATGAAATACTTTGTTGAGTAACAATGAAATTAACTATTCTTGCGTTACTTCACGAGGACAGCATTCAAAAATCAGATTTTAACAATGGCTTTGACTACTTTCGTTACCCATTTTCGTTACATCAACATTTTTTACTTGGAATTTACTTTACTACAGCCGTGACTGCCACGGAGAGACCTCTGGTTCAAACCCAGGCAGGTGAGAACGCTCGAACCACTAAATATCCACCGTGCGTCGGATTGGCACGTTAAGCCGTCGGGCCCCGGGTACTGGCCCCCGGTAATAAATAAGGGGTCTTCCTCCCCCTTTCTACTTAGCTTCCGTGTCACTTTCCTATCGGGCACTTTAAGCCCAAATCTCCTAGCTTCCTATTTCTAAGGGTTGTTTAAGAACTGGGGTCAGACACTCCGTTCCTAAAATGCTCTACTGATCTGATCTACTTGAACATTGTAGTGGCCGTTTCTTGTTTACGCTTTCCAACCGTAGGTTGAAGAAGCGTATATGCTCCAGCTTTGTCTGCCTGTCGGCACGATAAATCGCGTAAAAATGGTTCGATTTTGATGAAATTTTACTATGAGGTAGGGGACCACCTGGGGAAGAACCCTATTGAAAATGGACGAAATGGGGTCAAAGGTCACGGCATTGGAGCGGGATCGATCCATTCCATTGCCTTTTTGCGTCATAACACGCGTAAATATGGTTCGATGTCGATGAAATTTTAGTATATTGCAGGGGACCACCTGGGGATGAACCCTGTTGAAAATGGGTGAAGTGGGTTCAAAGGTCACGGCATAGGAGCGGGATCCACTCCATTGCTTTATGCGTCATAACTTGCGTAAATATGGTTCGATGTCGATGAAATTTTAGTATATTGCAGGGACCACCTGGGAACGAACCCTATTGAAAATGGGTGAAGTGGGGTCAAAGGTTAGAACATAGGAGCGGAATGCATTCCATTGTCTTTATGCATCATAACGTGCGTAAAAATGGTTCGATTTCGATGAAACTTTATTATGTGGTAGAGGACCACCTGGGAACGATCTTATGACGTCACAATCTCGCACTTGAGATGTTGGCGCACGGTCACGCCATCTGTCTCATTACTTCACGCGTTGTGTGCGTATGACCGTCCGCACGATAACTCGCGTAAAAATCGTTCGATTTCGATGAACTTTTAATATGTGGAAGGGGATCCCTGGGAAGGAACCCTATTGAAAGTGAACGAAATGGGGTCAAAGGTTAGAACATAGGAGCGGGAACCATTCCACTGTTCTTATGCATCATAACTAACGTAAAAAAGGTTCGATTTCTATTAAATTTTAGTATGTGGTAGGGGACCACCTGGGGACAAACCCTATTAAAAATGGGCGAAATGGGGTTAAAGGTCAGGACATAGGAGCGGAATCACTTCCATCGCCATTATGCGTCATAACTTACGTAAAAATTCTTCGATTTGGATGAAATGTTAGTATGTTGTAGGGGCCTGCCTGGGGACGAATCCTATTGAAAATGGGCGAAATGGGACGGAATCCATTGCATAGCCTTTATGCATCATTACTTACGTAAAAATGCTTCAATTGCGACAAAACTTTATCATGTTATTTCGGAGGTATACTGAACCGGTTCTGTTAAATATAATCGAAATGGGATTAAAGGTCAGAGCACAGGAGCGAGATTTATTCCACAACCATTATCCTCATAACTTGAGTAATGATTCCTGGTATGTTGGAAATCGTATTATAATCAATGCATTGCATGTTTTTTCTAACTTGTTGGTTTTAGGGTATAGTTTGTGTACATTCTCAATAACGGTTAAAACTGCGGAATTGTCCACAGCAGACAGAGTAAAAATAATTGTTCTGCTTGAAGAGGGATATGCTTCAAAGCAAATCGCTGAAACAGTGGGCTGTAATCAATCTACAGTTGTTAGGCTACTGAAGAAAGCAAAATACCCTGGTGATATTAAAAATGTGCGTCGCAGTGGAAGGCCCAGATCCACTACAACTAGCCAGAAAAGAATGCTCAGTGTGTAACTTATACTCTATATTCACTTTCCTTTTGATTTTACTATCTCTGGTTATTTTATTTTACTATGTAAATTATCTTCTTACTGAACGGAATATTATTTCACCCCGCTGAATGAGATCTGGCAATGAGTGTAAGTCATGACGTGGTGGTAGCTCGTATATAGGCGCGTTCATCGAGAAGTGTTGTGTGTTGCGGTGTTGTGGCGTTGTTGTGTAGTGTTGTTGCGTTGTAGTTGTGTTGTTGCGTTGTAGTTGAGGGTGTGTTGCGTTGTAGTTGTGTTGTTGCGTTGTAGTGATATATGAGTGCCTTAGTTGACCAGGAGTCTTCATAATAAACAAGTTGTTCTGTAAGTTCAGTCTTTCTCAATTCTTAGTTTTGTCAGACCTCTGTCTGGCTGTTAGGTTTATGACTTTGATTACTTAATATAAATAACCAGCGTTGAGACTTTGTTTAAGTTCATAATTAACGAGTAACAACACCCTTTTGGGAATTCATCATTTTGAAGCTTAGAGCATTATTCATTCATAATAATTAGCTTAGCAAAAGATAAACAAAGCTAATTCATTATAATTGGCGCCCGAACTTTTCTCGAACACGAGATCCTGACTATTATTACCCATGGCTTCCTTACCTGAGACAACTGCAAATTTCCACCTTCCGGCAAGTCTCGAGGGTAATGGTGTTTTGTTTGGACAATTTGTACGAAGCCTGTGGCTCTGACTTGGATATGAATAATCTACACATACCCAAGCATTCTTCACCATCTCGTAATGCACCAGCTTCTTATCACTCTGAGTCGCGGGTCGTACCTGAGGGAGTGCAATCCTCTCAGCGAAGCAGAATGCTTGCCCATTACGTGCCGCATGCGGGAACAATTAATTTCAATGGTTTGGAGGGGTCTTTAAAGTTCCTCGAAGATCTGGAAGACCATTTTGACTTATATAATATTCCGGAAGACTGCGAGGTCCAAATTGCCGGAACTTGCTTGAGAGATACCGCCAAGACCTGGTATCGGCAGTGGCGAGGGTCGAACCCGGATTCTCATTATGAGAATTTCCGTGCAGAATTCTTGGAGGTCTTTCCTTTCGGCCTCAGTCGAGCTAGCCTTGCTCAACAGCTGTTTTCTCGTCAGCAGGGTCCCAATGATAGCCCTGTTGCATTTGCGTTGGAAACTACACGCCTATATAATCTATGGGATCCACATGCCAGTCATGTTGACATGTTGGATACCCTCGTACAGCAGCTCGACCCATTCTTGCAAGATTTTCTTGAGGTTCGACACCCTACCACTATTCATGAATGCCTTCGCCTCATACGCACGTATGAAAGAGCGACATGGCAAAAATGCTTCAACTCACCATGCTCGGGCACCCCGCGAGGCTTATTCCGAAAACCCTCAGCGGCATAATAGACAAAACTTTCAGCGCGAGCATACACACGTGCCCACCCAAGCTTCATACGTTCCACCACACAGAAGAGTGGCGAACCAGCAACGAGTTTCGGAGCAAGCTACGGGGTATCGTCATAATGCACAGTATGCTCGACCCCGTTCCACTCAGCAGCATTCGGAACGTTATCATGCTCAGGGCAATAATAATTTTTCTGCCCGTGCTGAGGGCAGACGTAACGAAAATGAAAATCTCAACAGACACGCGGAGTTCCCGACGCAGGGTGCACGCAATTTTCCTTATCGTGAAAATTTTCCCGATACCCGGCAGGGTCGAGGTTTCCGACCACATGATAACACCACCAGAATTCCTTTAAACTTCCACAGGAAGTAGACGAAGGGTCGGTCCTGCTTCCTGATACCAAACATTCTGACCCTAAAACAATATTAGTGACTGTTCAAACTCCTCAGTTGCCTGATGTATTCTTGACACTTGAAGACATTATTGTCGAGACAAAGTTCGACACTGGGTCTGAGATATCAGCCCTAAATACAAAGTTTTGCAATGATGTTTTTTCTGCAATACATGTTCAGCCTGCAACGCAGTATTTGCGAGGTGCAAATAACGAAATCTTCAGTATCGCAGGAACTGTCACATTATCTTTAGGGCTGGGAAAAGCTCGTTTTACACATTCTTTCCTGCTTATAGACGAGCTACCCGTGAAATGTCTCATGGGTATGGACTTTATTAACAAGTTCCAAATAACTTTGAATTTTGTACAACATGTGATTTCCTTTCCGGAACCTGTCGAAATGATTCCGACGGGTTCCTATAGATATTACGAGTTTATTGTTGAGTGACCAATTGAATGAGGGGCAACGAGACCAGCTTTCTCTCCTTTTACAGGAAAGCCCTGGTTTATTTTTCGGATCAACCTGGTTTCACACAGGTGGTTTATCATGTTATTGACACTGATGGTTCGAAACCCATTGCGACGAAACCTTACCCTTGTGCTCCACATAAAAAACAGGAAATGCAACGTCAAATTGCGGAAATGATTAAGCAAGGCATAATCAGGGGAGTCAACAAGCGCCTGGGCTGCTCCTGCCTTCTTGGTTCCAAAGAAACAACCAAATGAATTTCGTTTCGTGACAGATTTTCGCAAGCTCAACCAAGTCACAAAAACAATCAATTATCCCCTACCTGTCATGTCACATATTCTAAATGACTTGTCGTCAACCAAATGGATGTCAACTTTGGATTTGGCGAGTGGATATTGGCAGGTGGCAGTACATCCGGACTCTGTCGATAAAACAGGCTTTGTGACTCCTTTTGGGGCCTATGAATATTTACGTATGCCTTTTGGTTTAGCTTCTGCACCTGCTACTTTCCAAAAGCTTATGGACACGGTTCTCAGACCTGTCCTGGGTCCACATGTGCATGTCTATTTGGATGATATTATTATAACATCAGAGACTTTTGACGAGCACCTTTCTCTGCTCAAACAGGTGTTCCAACTTATATACAATGCTGGCTTGACGTTAAAACCTAGTAAATGCCAGATAGCGAGGGACGAGATTGTATATCTGGGGTTGAAAATTACTCCCACGGCTTATTCACTGATAATGAAAAAATTAGGCCTATTGCTGACTTTCCTCGGCCTAAAACAGCAAAAGAACTATCCCGCTTTCTGGGAATGACCGGATGGTATCAGCAGTTCGTCCCCGCTTATGCTACAATATGTGAGCCATTGTATGCTTTAAAGCGTAAATACAAGAAGTTTATTTGGACACCTGAAGCTAACGCTGCATTCGAAACACTGAAGTCTGCATTGACTCAGCCTCCGGTGTTGGCTTTCCCGGATCATACTAAAGAATTTGATATTTATACTGATGCATCCGGAGTTGGTCTTGGTTGCGTTTTGTCACAAGCTGGGCATCCAATAGCTTTTGCGTCTCGTACTTTAGCCAAAGCTGAACGCAATTATTCAGCTACGGAACGTGAATGTCTTGCTGTTGTGTATGCACTGAATAAATTTCAATGTTATCTTAACGAATTGACAGTTAACATAATTACGGATCATTCTGCCCTTTAGTATTTGAATTCTGCTAAACACCTATCTCAAAGACTTATGAAGTGGGCTCTGAAGTTACAAGAGAGCAATATCAAAATTTCGTATCAGCCAGGTAATAAGAATCAATTACCGGACGCATTATCTCGCGTTCCGATTAGTGGGGTCCCCACCGAAACTACTCCTGGATGTCAGCCTTTACTTCTGATAGCTGATATCACATCCAGAGAGCAGATAATGGCAGAATTAATGAATGATCCAGATTTTGGGGATATTTACAATTTTTTGCTTGCGGGTTCGCCCCTACCAAGTGATCCTTCTCTGGCTGGAAGGTCACAACATTTTGAAGTAATAGAGGGTCTTCTTTATTATACAAAGTCTCGGACTACTAGGGCAGAGTTTCGCCCATGTATTCCGCGAACCCTTAGAATGGCTCTTTTAAATGAATTTCATGACAAACCTCTTGCAGGCCATTTAGGTATTCGCAAGACCCGTTGTAAATTGCGGGATGTTGCCTATTGGCCTGGAATGTACCAAAGTGTGCTCGCATACGTTCAATCATGTCACTTGTGTCAGATTAATAATTATCGTAATGTAAGACCGGCCGGTCACTTGAAATCTAGTTCAAGTTCTCATGTATTTGATATTATTTCCATAGATTTATTGGGACCTTATCCATTATCTGTTAAAAATAAAGCTCGTTATGTTTTAGTACTAACTGATAATTTTTCTAAATGGGTTGAAGTTTTTCCCATTAAAGCCGCTACGGCTGAGATTATTTGTAATGTCTTAGTTAATGAAGTATTTTCTAGATATGGTGCACCTAATAAAGTAGTTTCGGATAATGGTCCTCAATTTATTTCTGACATTTTTGAAAGAATGTGTGCGAGACTACACATTAAACACAAATTCATTTCCCCATATCATCCCCAGAGTAATCCTGCAGAACGCGTTAACCGAACGCTAGTGAAAATGATTGCGACTTTCGTAATGGACCACCATGAAAGATGGGATGACCATTTAGAACTTTTTGCGTTCGCCCTCCGCTCGTCTGTCCACGAGTCTACTAAAATTACTCCTGCAGAACTTTTTCTGGGTCGCAAAATTAAAACCCCTTTTGAAAATTTAACGGGGATTATCGACGAACTAAATCAGCGACCAACTCCGCAATCAGTACACATTATGGCAGAAAAAGCTCGTGTTGCAATGCTAGGAGCACAAGCGGCTCAAGCACGATATTATAATTCTAGGCGTAGGGAACCAGATCTTGTCGTTGGAGATCTCACTCTCGTGGAAACGCACTTCCAGTCTTCTGTTTCGCATACTTTAGTGAAGAAATTTGCACCCAGCTACGAAGGTCCATATCGGGTGGCAAATGTCTTTGACAATAATATTGTTCTGGAGAAACCGAACAACAATTTTCAATATGTACATGTTGATCAATGTCGCAAGTATCACGAACGGGATATCGAGTTCATTATCAATCCTACTCAACCTTCTGTTCCACAGACTCAAGAATCTATATCTCATGTTCAACCACCAGAAATTGTGGACGAACCACCGAACATTTTGACGAATCACCAGTGATTTTCCTTCACCCTCCCCTCCTCCAGACGAGTTTCTACACACGCAACCTGATTCTTCCATGAGACAAAGGCTCGATTCGAGTTCGTCGAATGCTAGTATCGTTCCTTTCCCTCCAACCATTGCCAAGACTATTGCTGCGCCGTTTCCGGCTAACTCTGCACCAACGCGGGATACTTCTTCTTTGAATACCTCATCGGAAAGTATTCCTATAGGCAAATCCAAACATCGCCCTGCACGACCGCTGAATTACAGCAGCGACTCAGAGGCGTCGGACATTTCGGATTTGTCAGTTATGAATCCAACATTTAATATTCCACACCGTCCAGCACCACCAAAGCTGGGCGCAAACGTCACTTGTCTCCCAATCTGCTTCGCCGCAACAGCGCCGAAGGCAGAAGTCTTTGCATCCGCCCGGGTTTCGCCCCTGGAACCTCCGTTCAGGGCAAACAGGGCCGATGCCTGCTACTACTATCATGCCCCGTGGGCGTAAACGAAAACAAGCGATGTGGCCGGAGACACGTCCCTCCAAAAAGATACTGGAAGGACACAACGGGCCCCAGCATCAAGGGACTTCATATCCAAAGCCTGGGGGCGCCCGTTCCTATCAGCCGCAGCAGGGATTTCCGGACCGCCAGACTTCTGACGTTCCTGACCGTTCTTCTCAGCCGCAGGGGATTTCCAGACCGCCAGACTCCTGACCGTTCCTATCAGCCGCAGCAGGGATTTCCGGACCGCCAGACTCCTGACCGTTCTTCTCAGCCGCAAGGGATTCCGGACCGCCAGACTTCTGACCGTTCTTCTCAGCCGCAGGGATTTCCAGACCGCCAGATTCCTGACCGACAACAGACCGATGTTCCATTACCGTCCCGGAAGAGATCCAAAGCCACCTGATTTCCCCAGTCCCATTAGGCCTGGAAAACGTTTTCGCACTAGAATTTTTTATGCGTCCTCGAGATAAGTAAGTTCTCGTGGACAGGTTCTTTTCTCAGTTTATTGTTTTTCCTGCTCGACCAGTTGGCGTGTCAGAATTTCTTTTTTTCGTGTGGGCCTATGCATTCTTTTTGTGTATATATGTGTGTGTTTTTTTTTATATTTCTTCTATGTCCATCTACTAATCCACTTTTTTTTGTATATATCTATGTGCTTAGGGGTAAAATACTAAAATTGTTACTGTTAGGCAGCTCCAGGTAAATTTCGCTGCTGATACAGTTGTTCTGTATTTCAACGCATGAGGCAAACGTAATTTGAAATGAAAATAATAAAATTGTTACTGTTAGGCAGCTCCAGGTAAATTTCGCTGCTGATACAGTTGTTCTGTATTTCAACGCATGAGGCAAACGTAATTTGAAATGAAAATAATAAAATTGTTACTGTTAGGCAGCTTCAGGCAATCTTCGCTGCTGATACAGTTGTTCTGTATTTCAAAGAATGAGACAAACGTAATTTGAAATGAAAATAATAAAATTGTTACTGTTAGGCAGCTTCAGGCAATCTTCGCTGCTGATACAGTTGTTATGTATTTCCACGAGTGAGGCGCACGTAATTTGAAATTAAAAAGTGATTCCTGCTAGGCAGAATAAAAGGAAAGTATGCCGATGCAGGTTTGGTTTGTTCTACACTACAAATTTCCCAGTCGAATACAGATTCGTAAATTGTTATGCCAAGTTGATAATGTAAATACGGCTACCACCAAACAACAAATCAAAAAAAAGATCGAGAAACGTCAATCTTCGAAATGTAAGACTTACACTCCAAAATTGATAGATTTTTCGGAAACCAAGAGAAAACAAAAAAAAAAGAAAAAAAGAAAGAAAAATTAAGGGGGAGATGATGTAACGTATACTCTATATTCACTTTCCTTTTGATTTTACTATCTCTGGTTATTTTATTTTACTATGTAAATTATCTTCTTACTGAACGGAATATTATTTCACCCCGCTGAATGAGATCTGGCAATGAGTGTAAGTCATGACGTGGTGGTAGCTCGTATATAGGCGCGTTCATCGAGAAGTGTTGTGTGTTGCGGTGTTGTGGCGTTGTTGTGTAGTGTTGTTGCGTTGTAGTTGTGTTGTTGCGTTGGAGTTGAGGGTGTGTTGCGTTGTAGTTGTGTTGTTGCGTTGTAGTGATATATGAGTGCCTTAGTTGACCAGGAGTCTTCATAATAAACAAGTTGTTCTGTAAGTTCAGTCTTTCTCAATTCTTAGTTTTGTCAGACCTCTGTCTGGCTGTTAGGTTTATGACTTTGATTACTTAATATAAATAACCAGCGTTGAGACTTTGTTTAAGTTCATAATTAACGAGTAACAATACCCTTTTGGGAATTCATCATTTTGAAGCTTAGAGCATTATTCATTCATAATAATTAGCTTAGCAAAAGATAAACAAAGCTAATTCATTATAAGTGCGCTAAGCTTGACAGACCGGAGGATCACTTCACATGAATTGCTTCAAAGATGGTTTGAAGTGACTGATGTTCTTGTTAGTGCATCTGCTGTTAGGAGGAAGCTGCTACACCGTGGCTTACGGGGCTGCAAAGGCAGGCGTAAACCACTGTTTACTACAAATCAAAGACATCGTAGATTTCAGTGAGCAAAACAGCATTTCACATGGACAACTAAGCAATGGGAAAATGTTCTTTTCAGTGATGAAATTGAATTTTGCTTTAGTGGGAATCCTTTAGTGGAACCTATGTAAGAAGTTTTGCTGATGACGTAGTCATTTTTGCAACTACCCCATCAGAGCTGCAGAGTATGATCCAGGAACTTGCCGACAAGACTAAAGAAGCGGGATTTAAAATGAACTTTCAGAGGACAAAAGTGATGTTCAATGCTTTTACAAGAAATGAAGATTTATCGATTGATGGAGAAAAGCTGGAGATAACAGATGCGTACGTTTATCTTGGACAGCAGATATCAACTGAGGGTCACATTGATAAAGAAATTAATCGGAGTACAAAACTTCCCTGGAGAGCTTTTGGAAGAAACAGCATAATTTTCAAGAGCAATATGCCATTATGTCTTAAAAGAAAAGTGTTTGATCAATGCATCCTTCCAGTGCTTACGTATGGTGCAGAGACGTGGACCTTAACTAAAAGAGACATACAAATGCTGCAGACAACTCAAAGTAGCATGGAGAGGTGCATGCTTGGTGTAAATAGGAGAGATAAGAAGAGGAACTCGTGGATCCGAAAAATGACAAGAGTGGAAGACGTCATGATCAGAGTTAAATCCCTGAAATGCCAATGGGCTGGACATACTGCCAGAAGGACAGACCATCGATGGACAGCCGAAATTTTAGATTGGATTCCAAGGGACAGGAAAAAACCCAGAAGAAGACCACATGGGAGTTGGGTGGATGAAATTCGAAAGTATGCGAGAGTGACATGGAGGAGACTGGCACAAGACAGACCGTTGTGGAGGAAACTTGGGGAGACCTTCGTCCAGCAGTGGATTGATAATGGTTGACAATGGTGATGATGACGATGTAGGGAGATTTAAGGATGACAAATTCCATCCAAGTTGCTTAGTGACAACAGTTAAGCATCCGGTGAAGGTCATTGTTTGGAGCTAGCTGCATGTGTGCACATAGCGTTGGAAAACCTCTGTATTGTCGATTGGTACGGAAAATGCCCAAAAATACATCCGGATATTAGAAAACAAGATGCTACCATCATCTAGATGACTTTATGACGACAATTTTATTTTTCAAGATGACAATGCCCCCTGCAATTGTGCTAAATTAGTGAAAAAGTGGTTTCAGGAAAAAAAAAAAAAAAAACAGCATCTTGAATGGCCACCACAGTCACCGGACTTAAACCCAATCGCAAATTTGTGGTTCATTGAGAATGTAATTCCAATTTGGAATCGTATTGCTCAATCCAATCTTTTACAAAACCTTGTTCACTGTATGCGAGCAAGATGTAAAACTGTCATTAAAGCTAAAGGCTGGGCAACAAAATGTTTGGAACATTTTATATTTTTGCTTGATTATATTTCTGTATTTAAATGTTATTTCATTCCTTATGAATAATAAACACGAATTTTACTGTAAACCTAGGTATTGGGTGAATGATCCTTTTCATAATAATTTCGACTTGGTCATGATTTTTGTACTGTATCTTAAAGAACAAAAGTAGCTACAGGAAAAACTAAGAAATTTTTGAAATCTACATTAAATTTCACATCCAGAAACATATAAATGATAAAATGACTTAACTATGAAAATTAGTTAGTTAAACAAAAGTTTATCTTAAAAATTTACGATTTTTGCAGGTGATACAATACTTTAGCAAACCCTTGTAAATACAGTAATTCCACAAGGAAATGCAATAGGACGCGAAAGTGCTTACGAGTAGAATAATAACAAACTTTCGTGAAATCAAAGAGCGTTTTTCCTTTGTTTGGATAGTTTTTTTCGTGCGTTTAGAAAGAGGCATAGCGTTAGCCAATAGGTTTTCGTTGGATTTTTTTTTCATTATATTTCTGTATTTAAATGTTAAAAAAAGCTTTTTTTGAAGTGGATTGTACGGTTTTATTTTGCCGGCTCGTTAGTTATATTCGCAGCTGTGTCGGGGCTTCCCTGCTGGGAAGGGGGAGGAGGAGGAGGGAGGAGGACAGGAGGCGAGACAGCTGGGGATATAACTTATCTGAAAATTAACAATACGTGATTTAAATCGCAAACAAATCCGTCGGCAAACCTAAACAAATTTGCTTGCAAAGTCTCGCAGGTATACCCGGAGCACTTGGGAAGTATTTCCGAAAAATGTTTGTTGCAAGAAATTCAGGATAAAATTATAGCTGACGTATTACAGAATTTCTTTATACTAAAATGATATATTCGACGAACCTTATTTCAAAAATTTTTGTTGAATATATCAATTTTTATTTTTAGTGATCTCCACTAATGTTAACTGATAGAAACACCTTATTCCGTAAGTTCTATTACAGTATACACTGATTGGCCACTTTATTATGACCACCCCCTCAGTACTTCGTTGGGCCACCTTTTGCCTTTAATACTGCGTCGATTCTTCGTGGCATGGACTCCATGAGATTATGATAGGTAGTTTGTGGAATCTGAGACCATGCTTGATGAACAGCACTTTCCAGGAGTGTGAGATTGCAGGGTTGTGGATCCAGCTGTCTGATGGCTCGTTCAACTTCATCCGACAAATTCTCAATGGGTTGAGATCTGGAAATTGTGGAGGCCACCTAAGCAAAGTAAACTCACCGGCATGCTCCTGAAACCAATCCTGTACAATTCGAGCACTATGGCAGGACGCATTATCTTTTTGAAAGTAGCCATCGCCATTGGGATAAACCATCCACATGACAGGATGAACTTGGTCCGCAACGATGTTTCGATATGATGTGCCAGTCAGACGTTGATCAACAAGAATAAAAGGGCCCAAAGCATGCCAGGAAAACATTTCCCAAACCATAACGTTGCCTCCACCAGCTTGAAGAGGTGTAGCAATGCATTTGGGGTCCATGCTTTCGTGCTTCTTCCGCCAAATTCTCACTCGGCCATCGGCATGGTGCAACTGAAAACGTGATTCATCGGACCACATAATTTGTTTCCAATTATCGACTGTCCAATCCTTGTGCTCCAGTGCGAACTGGAGACGTTTTCTCTTGTTAACTGCAGACAGCAAAGGTGTTCGAACAGGCCTTCGGCTGCCATAACCCATCCGATGCAGTGTACGGCCAACAGTGCGTGCAGAGATCATTTCAGGGGATCCTTGATTAAGATGGTCTGTAATTTGCTGCACTGTTTCCCTTCTGTTGTCTGTTACCAGTCTGGACACTCTTCGTTCCGCCCGAGCACCCACTAGTCGATGAGCTCGTAGAGACCCAGTTTTTTGGCTGACAGTCCAATCTTTAAACACTTTAACAACAGCTGCTCTGGAACGTTTCACGAATGTGGCGTTTTCAGTGATACTCGGTCCATGTTTCCGAGCTCCTACAATCAAGTCCGTCAAATCGCATTTTTTACCCATCTCGTCACCCAAAAATCCCTTCTACTACTGTCACAAGTACTAAGGTTTCTCTTTTTATACTAGCCTCGCCCTCTGGCAGCAACAGCGTGCAGCCATAGCTCATTAGCTTAAAACTGTCAGGTGGTCATAATAAAGTTGCCACTCAGTGTATAGTCAAATGTTAATTTTTGTTTTTTCACCAAATATTATTTTTGGTTGCCCCCGGAGAAGCTAGGGCATGCTGATTTCCCTTGGCTCATGCTTAACAACAAAGAGAGCGCGTAGTCGGCGCCTGCGATTGCAAGATGTTTTAAGTTGGAAAAACATTTCCAAAATAGTTGACTAAATTTCGAAATTGAAAATATTGTAGTTTGTACAATAGGGGGGTTATAAATTAATTAGACTATTGACAATAGAGTATGATAGCTGGTAATTATATAGGCGGCTGCTATTAGGATGTCTGGTTAATATTGAGTTAGTACAGCATTAACCAATAGGATGGTAGTTGAGACTGGATAAAGCGCTTGATGCACCCTCATTTCTCAGTCGCATGCTAGTCTAGACAACGTCATGGAAGGACATTATCGCGGACCACTGACGCGTAACAATTGAAGATGCAGCATGCAACAGGTCTATGCCATGCAATATTTCATACAACAATCCATAAGGAACTGTAGATGAAGAACGTGTGTGTGTGTGCCACACGAACTGTTGCTTCAATAAAAGGAGCCGCACCGGTGGCGCAGTGGTCTAAGCGATGGCCTCTGATCGTTCGTCCGAAAGGTGTCCTGGTTCGAATCCCGGTGAGGCACGATAACACGATATTTGAAGAAATTTTAGGAAGGGAGTGTCTGACCCCAGGTCTAAAACTGTCCTTAGAAATAGGAAGCTAGGAGATCTGAGTAAGTGAACTCAATAGGAAAGACAAAGATAAAACTGTAGTGAAAGGAGAGGGTAATCCGTGACACCAGTCCGTGTGGAAGGGAGGCAAAGGGAACGAAGCACAGCACAACATCACAGAGAACCACAACATCACCCGGCTGCCGACGCATCAGGGAGTGACTGAAACTCAACAATACCAAATTCAAATGTCCAGGCAGAATCAATTTTCACCATTGCCAATCTGAAAAAGAAGTGGATGGTGGTCTGTCTAACACCCACCAGTGTTCACATACTTACTCTCTCTCGGTCAAGGGGGGAGGGGAGGGGGAGGGGGGTCAACGATCGCCTCCTTAGCTCTGGGATACCTAAGGAATTCGCTGGGATTGTAATCAACCGCGCCCTTAACAAGTCCTTTAAGGTGGGTTTCCGCTTTCTTGAAGAACTTTTTGGCGAGTCTGGTGGAAAACTCATGTACCTTCTCGACTGCAAGTCTGTTCCTCAGGTTCCGAAGTAGGGTCCAAGGGGGAGCCCCAGTGATCATTCGAAGTGCTCGGGTCTGCACCCTCTCGATTCTCTCTCGCTGTTTCCTACTAATACCAATCCAGATGGAGGAGGCGTAGGTAAGCACCGCTTGACGACCGTCTTGTACAGCAGTACTTTGGGTCGTGTTGTAAGAAAGCTTCTCCGGCGGAGTAGTGGAGATAGATTCCCAAGGCATTGTCTAGCTTTATTCGTGCGGTAGCTGGTGTTCGCCACCAACGAAAGTCGACAATCTAGTTGATTCTGTCATCTGTCAGAACCCATGGCTTGTCCTGTGCTTTCACTTTATGCATATACTCATAACATCCCTGAGTGCACTCATGGTTTATCGTGTGCTTTTTACTGTACTTGTAACATTTCTTGCGCTGTATCGTGTCTTCACATTGTGTACTTTATTTGGTCATCCCTGTGTACAATATGGTTCATCATGTCTTGTTAATGTACCAGTTACATCTATTGCGTCGTACAGTGCTTTCATTTTGCGTTAATTCCTCTTGTCATCCCAATGTGCATTCCTAGTTTTGCTCTGTGATCTTACTGTTCCTTCTGCACTTTTTTTTTTTCGTGCAATCCACGCTACCGTTGAATTGTGAATGTTAATGTCATCTCAGTATATTTTCATGCTTACTCGCGTACATTAATTACCTTCACCCGGCCTGTATTATGTTGCTTTGGTGCCCTCGTTAAATAACTTGCACAATTGTGCACGCTGTGATTTTATCTCATATATGTAATGTTTTACCTTCACGGCGGTGTTTGTGCTGTTCTTTTTCTAATTGTGTACTATTGTTTCGCCTGTGTTATCCTGTAAATCATGCCCAGCCAATGTCATGTGACACGATGTGTTTCTCTCTGTCACTTCTCCTGCAATTTTTATACAATAAGCTTTGCTTGCAGCATTTGTTATTCATCCCCATTGTCATTGCAGTGTATATACCATCATGTTTTAACAGTTTGTATTATTTTCCAGTGAGACACCCAACGCTGTACGTCTTCCTCTTATGTTTTCTTATGATGAATAATAATAAAGCGATTTTGAAACCTAGGTACTTAGTGGAGGTAGCCCACGGGATTGTCTCTTGAAACATAACGAGTTTCGGTACTCCTTGGAGAGATCCAAAAAACAACAGCGCACTGCTCTTAGACGGATTGATCTTGAACCGGATGTCAGTGTAGTAGGTTTCCAGCTGAGAGAGAAAGTCCTGGAGGAACTTCACTGCTCTGCCTTTGTTCAGGAACCTGATGACAACAGCTGTATCATCTGCGTACATCATGACCTGCTGTTGTTTGGGTTTGGGTAAGTCGTGCAGATAATAGAGAACAGCGTTGGTCCAAGAACCGAACCCCGAGGAACGCCAGCCCGAAGATCCCGGTGTGGCATGGATGTTGTGTTTGCCTTACGGCGCTGGCTTTCTCCTTTCCCTGGAACCAGTGACCCTAAATTAGGGACGGGCGACTACTTATAGCCTATTGCGTTGCTCACGGTGGTCGTTAAACCTCCAATCAGAAAAAAAGAAAAAAAAAGAAAATAAGGAAAAGAAATGCAAGAAGGCAACGGTTCAAACATGTCGTAAACTGCTCGCGATTCACAACCAGAATCCTGAAGGTTTATTTTCCATCATATTTACCTAAACAGCCTCCAAGCGATCATTTTTACAATGTTTTTTACACTTTCCAACCGTAATTTGAACAATCGTATATGCTCCAGCTTTGTCCGTCCGCCTGTTCGTCTGTCCGTCCGTCTGCATGTGGGAACGAAAACTCGCGTAAAAATAGTTCGATTTCGATGAAATTTTAGTATATGGTAGGGGACTACCTTGGAACGAACCCTGTTGAATGTGGACGAAATGGGGTCAAAGGTCAAGACATAGAAGCGGGATCCATTCCATTGCCTTTATGTGTCAAACTTGCGTAAATATGGTTCGATGTCGATGGAAGTTTTATATGTGATAGGGAACCACCTGGGTTAAAGGTCAGGACATAGGAGTGGGATGCATTCCATTGCTCTTATGCGTCATAACTTGCGTAAATATGGTTCGATTTCGATGAAAATGTAGCATGTCGTAGGGGAGCACGTGGGGACGAACCCTTTTGAAAATGGACGAAATGGGGTCAAAGGTCAGTACATAGGATCGGGATTCATTCCATCGCCTTTATCCCATGCTATTTAAGGAGCACTTCTTGTATGTATGTAAATTTTATTTTGAAAACGGCTCTAAGGATTTTGATGAAAGTCGTTAACCTACCATTTTCTGGTACTAGAAATCAATTTAGCTTGATCTCGACTTTAGGCAAATTCGTTTAGTGGGTTAAATAACCACCCCGAATTATAACGTTTTTTAGTATCATGGCGTCGTCCGATTAATGTAACTCATGCTTAGAAATCTTACGACGTCACAATCACGCGTTTGAGAATGTTGGCGTGCGGTCACGTCATCTGTCTCATTACGTCACGCGTTGTGTGTGGATCCTATTAAAATTTTATGACGTCACACTCTTGCGAGCAGATGGTCCCGATTCCCATCTGCGTCATTACGTCACGCGTTGTGTGCGTATGTCCGTCCGCACGATAACTCGCGTAAAACTCGTTCGATTTCGATGAAAATTTAGTATGCGGTAGGGGAACACCTGGGAAGGAACCCTATTGAAAGTGAACGAAATGGGATCAAAGGTCAGGACATAGGAGCGGGATCCATTCCACTGCTTTTATGCGTCATAACTAACGTAAAAATGGTTCGATATCGATGAAAATTTAGTGTGGTAGGGGACTTCCTGGGAACAAACCCTATTGAAAATGGGCGAAATGGGGTCAAAGGTCAGGACATAGGAACGGAATCACTTCCATTGCCATTATGCGTCATAGCTTACGTAAAAATGCTTCGATTTAGATTAAATGTTAGTATGTTGTAGGGGTCTGCCTGAGGACGAATCCTATTGAAAATGGGCGAAATTGAGTCAAAGGCTCGGACACAGGAGCGGGATCTATTCCATAGCCGTTATGCATCATAACTTACGTAAAAATGCTTCGATTGCGACAAAAAATTTTCATGTTATTTCGGAGATATACCGAACCAGATCTGTTTAATATAATCGAAATGGAGTCAAAGGTCAGGACGCAGGAGCGACATTTATTCCACAGCCATTATCCTCATAACTTGAGTAATGATTTCTGGTATGCTGGAAAGCGTATTATAATCAGTACATTGCATCATTTTACTAACTTGTTAAAATGTATCATCTGAAGCCCTCACTCACATTGAATGCTCCACAGCTATGCAGCGAAATCAGCAACCGTTCGCCTAAACGGGTTCCACACGATCATTTTTAAAATGTATCGCTCGTAGCCCTTACTCACTTTGAGTGTAACAGTGCCGTGCAGTACAACAAGCTACCGTTCGCCTAAACAGTCTCCAGACAGACATTTTTTTTAAATGTTTTTAAAATGCATCGTTTGGAGTCCTTCCTCACTTTGAGTGCTGTGCAGCCAAACCAGCTACCGTTCGCCTAAACGGCCTCCAGACGACCATTTTAAAAATGTACCGTCTGAGAACCTTACTCAATTTGAATGTTCCAGAGCTATGCAGCGAAACAATCTACCGTTCGTCCGTAAACTGGCTCCCGACGATACATTTGTTACAATTTTCATCGCGAATATCTTCGCGAGTTTTGCGAGAAGAGTGTGTGTGACGCGGTTTTTTTAAGACTAATTATTAGGACATTGCGCAATGTTTTTGAGTGAAAGTTTTTGACATACGACTACGTTTAAAAGACTAAAGAATCGTATCGTCTATCGAAAGACTGAAGGATCGTACCGTCTATCGAAAGACTAAAGAATCGTATCGTCTATCGAAAGACTGAAGGATCGTACCGTTTATCGAAAGACTAAAGAATCGTATCGTCTATCAAAAGACTGAAGAATCGTATCGTCTATCAAAAGACTTAAGAATCGTATCGACTCCGGTTAGCACTCGTCGCCAGCGGATCAAGTGAAGAGACTGCGTTGTTGTTGTTTTTTTTGTTGTTTTTTTATCGGAGGTTTAGCAGCCACCGTGAGCAACTTGATGGGCTATAAGCGGTCGCCCGTCTCTACTTTAGGGTCACTGGTTTCAGGGAAGGGAGAGAGCCAGCGCTGTAAGACACACACAACATCCATGCCTCACTGGGTCTCGAACCCGGACTTCTCTCGGACGAATGATCAGAGACCATCGCTTAGACCACTGCGCCACGGGGCGGCGAACTGCGTTTACCAATGAATTGTTTAAAGCATATTGTGCGTTCATTCCTGAACTTAAAAATGTGTCTTTCTACTGATGTGTTTTTTCTATCTTTCTTGTCTGTGTATTGTGTTTGTGTGGATTAAAGGCTACTGCCCATAGAAAAAGAAAATTGGTCGCGTGGCGAATCCCAGAGGTTTCAATCGTCTACACGGTCATCGTGTACGACCTTCCCAGGTTCGCGCCACCTGTCGGGGTCTCCGAATCTGCGGTCTCGGGATCGGGGCTATTACCGCAGCGTTTACCGAAAGGTAGATGGGACTAGTGAGTTACACATTTCATTGCAGAGTCCGGTGATAGGCGGAGAAAGTAAATAAATCAGTGATTACGTCTAACTCTGCGGATAGCATCGGACGACTTAGGGCTGACCGCCTGAGACAAAAATAGGTCCCAAATGAAATCATTAAGCGTTAAAAATGCGTGCCTCACACTAATCGTGTTGGTATATTCGTAAACAGCATGGAGTCCAATTCGCGTACTGGGCAATGCATCGTGCGCGTGACGTTCCTCTTGCTCCCTGTGCGCGGGAAAATCGATGCAATATTTCTGGGTGTGCCGCCGCTTTTGAGCAGTCTATCTCTGTAACCGTGAGCGCAACATGACTGTGTGTGGTATTGTTTTAAAGCTCTCGACGAGATCTATTCAAATATACTTAGAAAATTTCGCAGTGGTTTGAACTGAACATTTAAAAAATTGTTTTCTTGTGAACCGGTGAACACTTTTAACAATATCGCGGTTTATCTAGACAACCGTGAGTTCAAAACGACTGTGCATAGTACCGTTTTAAAGCTCTCGACGAGAGCATATCGTTTAAACTAAAATTTAAAAAAATGTTTTCCTGTGAACGAGTTACCAATTTTGACAATGCCGCGGAATTCGCAGAATGAACGCAAGCAAAAGAGGAGAAAATCTAAACTTGAGGTAAGAGCAAATGATGAGGAATATAAGGAACCCTAGAAGACTGCAGCCCGACGAACTAGAGAGTATCGAGAACCCCTGAAAGCAGCCGCTGCCAAACAAAAATCCAACACACCGATAGAATCCGTACCCCTGCCCATCTCGACTCTCCGATCTGCAAGTCGTAGTCCTACGTTCCGAACTGACGGCTCAATTAGAACTGAGCCTACCTGTTTTGTTTTGTTTTCTGCGAAGGCAGTGCAAAAATTAAATTTTATTTTAATTCAAATGCCACACCACTGCAACTGCCATGTCGTAAGTCTTTACGTCCTTTTGAGTATTTTTTTAAATTGTAAATGTGTCTGAGATCAACCGTTGAAGTGATAAAAGCTTGTTACATTATTTTTTGAGACACCCGGTATAGCTTTAAAACGATACGTCTTCCTTCAATGGATAAAGTAAGGCCCTTTCTGTGCTGCGCACGAAAAACCACATTCACATGGTATTTGATAAATTCCCCATGTCTTCAAGATGGACCCGAAAAAGTAAAATTTGTTCATGGGTCTAAACCTTCAAATTAAAGATTTTAAGAATTTTTTAAATTTTGAATGTAGTGTCACGAAAAAAATGGGACAATAGTAAAATTCTCTCGACATGGATGTGGAATAGGAGTCACCATGGGGACAGGCTTCGGTTTTCGAAATTTTTTAGGAGCCTTGTTTATAATGGAAGGGCTGCAATACATACACCATCTCACACTCAATTGGCCATCCTATGTAGCCTTGCGGTTGCGGGCATGTGTGAAATAATGCTCACAACAATTTCATTTTTTATATCAGGTCGTTCGTAAAATAATGACCGATTTTCTGATGTACCATATTCAACTCGCCCACAATGCTTGCAGACCAACCCGCTCGCACTGCCATTCGTACGAGTTGAAGTGCGACTCAGACGCCACACACACGCCATAATCAGTTGAGCCGTAGTCGTTCCTACTCGTGTAAAAGCGGTATCTACAACATGCTCTGTTGAAAATTGGTACTTAGAAATAAACAAAATGTACTCGTTTTTGAGTACATTCTGGGCTTATGTATCATTTTCGAGTACTTATGTATCATTTTTAGAAAAGACACGCACTCATTTATGAGTACATACAGGAAATCAATTGTGAGCATATCTGGTATTTTAAATATATGTACTAAAAAATCCATATATTTCAAATATATGTGCTCTATTTTTATTCAGTTTTCGTGCCCTTTCGGGAAGGACACAGAAACTGTAGGAAGTTAGAGCGAATCTAGCGATTCTGACAGGATACTTTGTAAGTGAGAGAGAGCCCACTAGATGGCGCCACCGTACAAGCGTACGATGTTGCACATAGAAGGCAGGGAGAAATTAGGAGGGGGTGGGGGTTAGGAATGAATAACTTTACAACACCCGGGGGTCATCACTTAACGTGCTCGTCCGATGCACGGCGGATATTCAGCGATTGTTAGAAATTCACACCACCACGGAGAGCTTATCAGGCTAGGTTTGAACCTGGGGTCCCTCCATCAGTAGTCTGAATCTCTAACCACTAAGCCACCCGCAGCTCGATTTCAAAATTGGAATACGTGTACTCCATACATACACATTTATTCATAGAATTAACTGGAAGTATATTAATCGACGGCCCATCTGGGATAATTAACGTATTTACACATTCATATCACATTCTTAATTAATGTATTACACATTCTGTTATATTTTTAAGGTTGTATCTCTTTTTCCACGGTCAGAAGCTGCATTTGTTTTAAATGGGAATGATGTTTTATTTTACATCCGGTTATTTTTAGCAGCGAATTCCTCCAATCTTGTGTGTTCAACGCATGGATGTGTGCATTATATTAACATAGCGTTGCTTTTTTTTTTTTTTCTTTTAATACTGGATAATTTTGTTACCTAAAATATCCATTTTGTACTTGTATAATTCTTTTTTTTTTTTTTTCTCCAACACAACAATTTTTTAATGTCTTTCTGGGACTTTTGTTTGAAGCGGTTTAGTGTATAAAGATTAAGCAGAAATTATTTCTTGTTATTCATAGGAATGGAGTGAGTGTGTTTCATGGCTGTTTGTATTCTCGACTCTCCGTGTGATAGTGTAGAAATTTTGCTACGAAACAAGTTTCTATAAATACATGAGATTAACTGACTATTTCTTTCAGTTCGTTAATTATTTATATAATTTTCCTCCGACGGTATATTCTTCATCGACGCGGCATTTCATTAGAAAATTAATCCGTCTCTCTACATGTAGCTTTTTTTTTTAACATCCATTGAAACAACACGATGGCGAGGGCGTCGTCTTCAACTAACTGGTACTACGAAAGACTGTGCACGTGTTGCTGCAGCGAATGCGCAGTCTCGCTGCTGCCACCTCCTGTTGGGGTTGCTTCGGTTACTAGCTACGGGCCACTAGTGGCACTTGCGTGGAGGCCCGTAGTTCACGGCGATTCTGCAGGGCCATGAGTTGCTACCAACTGATGGTGCTGCCACCGACGGATCGCTACTGAGCTGTGAATCAAAGATTTCAGCCAGCGATGACCCATCACTGCCAGCTGGTGACTAGCAGTTTCCCAACACTTTTGTTTTTTGCTGGGATACTGAGGTCAATGTTACGCATTGTACATACACAACAACATTCTTGTTCGGAGTCCAAAGGTAAACTTCGTATTTAATAGAACGTCTTTTCTTCCACACGTGGGGTAAACACGTGTTCTATCACCATGCCGCAAAAAAAAAAAAAAAAAAAAAAATATGATCTTTTTTTTTCAGGTGGCCTGATCGTTTATTATTTTCCAGCTTTCTTCAGATTTCAAAATTTCTTTATCCAAACAAAACCCTTTGTGTTGTGTATCTCATTCAGTTTCTATAAACTCCTACCCAACAAAAATACAAGTGTTTGGAAACTGCTGGCCACCAGCTGGAAGTGGTGGGTCACTGCTGGCTGAAATATGCCGGTCACGGCACGGCAGTGGTCCGTTGGTGGCAGCGCCATCAGTTAGCAGCTATTGATGGCCCTGCAGCATCGCCGTGAATTACGGGACCCCAAGCAAACGCCACTAGTGGCTTGTAGCTGGCAACCGAAGCAACCTCAACATGAGGTGGAAACAGCAAGACTGAGCATGTGCAGAAGCAATACTTGCGCAGTCTCTCGTGGTGTCAGTTAGTTGAAGACGACGCCATCGCCATCGTGTTGTTTTAGTGGATGTGAAGACAAAAAAAAAGCCATATCTATAGAGAGACGAATTGATTCCCTAATGAAATGCTGCGTCGGCAAAAAATTACCGTCGGAGGAAAATTATATAAATAACTGATGAACTGTAAGAAACAGTTGATCAGTTATTTATATAATTTTGATCATTTTTTAATGAAAACACACTCTCAAGTATTTATAGAAGCTCATTTCATAGCAAAATTCCTGCACGAACGCAAGAAAAATTGAGAATATAAACAGCCATGAAACACACCCACCCCACTGCCATGAATAACAAAAAATCCGGTCTTCAGACAGAAGTCCCGGAAAGGTATTGAAAAATCGTTATGTTGGGGGAAAAAAAAAAAAAAAAAAAGAATTGTAGGCGTACAAAATGGATGTTGTCATTACAAAATGATCAAGTATTTGAAAAAAAAAAAAAAAAAAAGCAGCGCTGTGTTGCTATGTTAGTATAATGTACTCATCCATGGCTTGAATACACAAGATTGTAGGAATTCGAGGCTAAAAATAACCGAAAGTAAAGTAAAATATCTTTACTGTTTAGAACAAATGTAGATTCGGACCGTGGAAAAAAAGATACAGCGTTAAAGATGTAACAGAATGTGACATGAACGGATAAACATGTTAATTAAACAATCGCCAAGGACACCACAAAACGTTGGAAAATGTCTTTAAGTTGTCACACTCATTGAAAGTGCGAGTGAAAAGTTCCCTTAAGGTAAATAAAAAAAGTTATTACGTTGAAAAAATAAATTTATGAATTATATGAAACGGACATTTCTGGAAACCAACTCGCAATACTGTAAAATTAAAAGAGAACTCTTCGCTTCATGTCGCTCAGGAAAGTGACTCACCTTCAAGCAAGCGTACGCAGGTGGCAAACTAGTATAGTGGCTAAAGCGTTCGCTTCAGAAAGAAGCTGGTTCGATGCTGGTATGCTTCACCGGAGGTTTTTCCGGACTTTTTGAGGAAATTTCCCTAGCTCCGTGACGTCATACAGATAAGTTTCGTTAAGAAAAGAAGAGAAGTTGTGCCTTTGGGAGAACTATGATTTTTTTGTTGTTTTGTTTTTTATTACTACTACTGTGAAATTGGCGGACAAGATTCGGCAAGCCATCAGTTACGTCACCAGGGCCGTAACAAGCCAAGTAGGCCAGAGGGAGCTTCGAAACATGCAGTGGGAGCTCAAGAAAAGAAAAAGTCCAATGTGCTGAAGTTAATATCATGTCCTGTTCTTCTCGTAAAACAAAGAATAACATTTTCATTCTGCAATTTCTTGCATTTAAAACAGCAAACGAACCCCCCCCCTCCACCCACCCTGTGGAACTCATTTTGGTCTCTTGAAGGTTTTCATATCCGACCAGGGGTTGAAGCGCCGTAAGGGCTAGGCCCCCAGTAAAATTGCTATCGAGACAAGTCGAAACAATTTTTTCATTTTTCTTTTTCTGTAATTTAAAGATGTTAAAAAATTTAATGGTGTTAAAATTTTGAGACTTTAACAAAACTTTTGTGATTTAATAAAACTTACCACGCAATTAGTCGTATCTAAAATAGCAAATTATTTTTATTTGAGTTGCTTATTTTTAGATTTTTGTATCTCTAGAACTATGTGTCGTAGCTCAAAGAAATTAGTTTCATTCGATTCAAAATGCAAAATTACGTATAAAATCATACATTGTTGGCCATCTTCCCTAAAAAAAGTTTTTTTTTTTTTTTTTTTTTTTGGTGAATTTTGAAAATTTTTGGGGTCCCATTTGGGCGCCTTATTATAGATCGATTTTATTGGTTAACAAAATCCTAGGGATTGCGAAATATAATTTTCGTACCAAAAATCAACTCAATCGGTGCATAATTGAGGATGCTATCATGTTGCCAGGCTAATAGATATACATATAGGATACATAAACTTTTTGAGATATTGTTCAGATTCATAATCTCCACCCTCTGAAACGTGTAGAAAACACCATTTGAGTTCAAACTAGCGTTACTGGACCAATTGTAATCCCTTGTCCCATTTTTTTTTTTTTTTTAGAAGAACAAGCTAAAAAATTTAATCATTACACAAAGGTAGTCGAGCTTTAACGATTTTGCCAGCGCATGTTATGCAAATTTTAACATAGAATAATTAAAAATACAGCCAAATTTTTAATCATGGACATTTGAAATTTCAAAATCTTATTAATTGTTTTATTCAATTTCAAAACAGCAATAAAATTACTAACTGATGCTAATTTTCACATTAGAACAAGCAAGAATTGCAAGGCGCGGAGCTTTGTTGAAAATTCATACATTATAGGCAGTGGATTACGAGATTTTTATGCCTGATGAATTTCAGCACAGTTACATTACGCTCAAAGTTTAAGCTGAATTAACTTAATCAGCAAAATGCTACAATAATCTGATTTAGCTGAAATGCACAATTTTTCAGATCAAATGTTTAAATATTTTTTTCGAGATTAGACTAAATATGATATTTGGGTAAATGGAATCAAGATCCATATACATTTATTTTTCAGAAAATGAACTCACCCATGTTGTTGGCCACTTTTGGCTTTGTAGCCACATGGTTGGCTTCTTTTTTGGCTCCGATACATAGACTGAAATTTATGTGGCAAAAATATCAAAAAAGGGAAAGAAACAGAAAGATCAGAAAATGACAAGAGTCTTGCCCTTTAAAGGGTTAAAATAAAAACTGATAGCTTTTTTCAATTTAGAATGGTTGCAATTTCCTGTCAGCAATATCATTGAATTTCTTCAAAAAATTGAGGTCCAAAATTTTTGTTATATTTTTTTCAAAGCTTAATAGCACTAAATCTGCCTGTCTTTGACAAGACATGTTTTGCCCCTGGGGCCTGTCGATATTTGTAAGGGCAGAAACAGTACTTTCACAAATTGCAGTGCTACATGCAGAAACCCTTCAAGTTGCCACCAGGTCATACACATTAGGAAAAGCTTTTTGCATTTCATTGAGTTTTTCTATCAAGTCCTCCGTTCTTGTTTCAGATTTAATATAATTTTTTGCAACTGCTATTTCTTCTCTTTGGGGAATATTAATTTCAAGTTCTTTCAGGGCATCATACTTTTCCAAATCCTCATTCAGTTCCTTAACAGCAGTTATTGCAGTAATCAAATCTTGGTTGTTGCAAAATCTCTTATCAAGTTCTTGTAGAACAAAATCAATAGCCTCAATTTAGATGCACTGCAGTTTATTACGATGACTGACTGCTGAAGGCTCATTTATGAATTCATAAACTATAAAGTTTTCCATCATTGAATTTTTTTACGAATTCTATGCTTTTTCATTTCATTTTCCAAATTCTTAAAGAACGAATTACTCTTCTCCAGTGTTGCATCAAAATTAGGAATGTTTCGAAGGTCAACAAGTGTTTGGTGCACAGAATTCATAATTTTATTTGATGTTTCCAGGCTTGCAGTACGACTCCGTAAAATTCCAAGTATTTTTTTCATCAATACTAAACAAAAGCAGAATGTATCATTTGCCACTGTATGTAATAATCCAGTGCTGATTGCAACATCTTCTCCATCGAACTTTTTCTTTTCATTTAACTAAATTTCTATAAGGAATTTCACAATGTCATCGAAATTTTCAACCATTAATTTAACGACTTCAAAATGGCCTGACCACCTATGTTCTAAAAGTGAAACAAGTTTTTTGCCTTCATATATGTTATGGATATTTCCTTTCTTGAGAAAATTAAAAAAGGCTGTGCTCTGGCTGAAAAAGTACTGAATTTCATCTATCATTACTACTTTCATTACAACTAAATGTAATCTATGGTTGTAGCAATGAACATAGGGGATCTTCCGATTTAATTTATTTTGCAAGATAGCCTGGACGCCACCTTTTCCACCATAGATGACATTGGCTCCGTCATAGCATTGACTAAGTAAATACTTGGTATCCATTTTGCAGGCTTCTAATAAATCGAGTGCCATCTTAGCCAATGAATTCGCATCACTGCTGTTCACCATCTCAACTGATAAAGTTTTTTTCTAAAACTTTTCTATTTCGAACAAATCTAATTCCAAAAGCTATTATTTCTTCCATTTTTTTTTGTTACGGCTTCCATCCCTAAATAATGTGTACCAAGGAACGTTTGCATTTAAAACATTTGTAGCAATATCATTTTTCACCATATCAGCCATAACATGAATCATATCATTCTGCATTTTAGGGGATAAATAGGATGCATTTTGGGGAATTGTTTTAGAAATATCTAAAAGTTTTTGGTCCTTTTTAAGTGCATATTCAAAGGTTTTTATAAATAATTCATCTTCTAAATTCTCTTTAATATTAAGTACCTCTCAAGGGCAGTTGATCCGTAGTAAGAAATTATATCATTTCCGTGATGGATGAAACATAATAACGGTTCCCTTCTAGAATTTTATCATTTACTAAACACGAAACTGACTGATTACGCCGTTCTCTTAATTTTCTGTCTTCCCACTTTGCAACAGGAATTAAATGATTTTTCGTCCATTCATGAGCTGGAAATCCTTTCTTCTTGTCAAGTGCTTTATTCCCAACAATCGAATCCCGTAGTTATGTACGCTGTCTCTTTTTGCCCCAGTAGGTTGATAATACTTGCAAGCGTTACAAAATTCCTTGTCCAATTCTTCTGAATATTCCAGCCATTCAACATATTTACGTAACCAGTCACCTTCAAAATTTCTGTCATATTAATTTTTGTAATATTGTCCCGTCTCAATAAGTGAATCTTTATCCTGCATAGTATTAGGGGCTTTACTAAAAGCGGTTTTTTTCTTGTTCTTCACTGCTGTCCTCATTCTCGGCACTTTTTCTTTTAAGGTATTTTAATAAAGACATTTTATACAACAGGACTGAACTTTCTGCATACTTCAAACAAATTTCAATTTTCAAACAATGATTAGATAAGCACGCAAAATGTTTTCTAAACAAAAGAAACCATAAGCAAACCGAGGAATAAAATTCGTCGATAAAAACACGAAAACCAGACTAGGGAGTACTGACTCTTTTTAGAACTCTACAATGGATAGTGGGGGAAAAATTTGCTTTCAATCTCCACACCAGCCTAACTGAACACGTGCTCTCTTAAATTAACTCATTAGAGAAGTTGGCCTGGTTCTTCAAGAAACGTTCCTTCAGAGGGGTTGGTTGCTAAATAGGGCGTTGGGGGAAGGTTTTAGTTGAACATGCAGCAGGATGATTTCCTTGAAGAAAAAAGAGGGAGTGCAGTTAAGATGTGTTTAAGCTTTAAACTGTCACTCCGTTTTTCAGCTTTGTAGGAAATGTGGAACCTGGGTATTTGTTTTTCTTTAGGTAATGTTACTACAACTGCCTGTCATCCTCAAGAACTCCTGCGCCCCTGCCCCCACTCACTTCCAGGGAGGATGAAGCTTTGCAGCATTTAAAGTGACCTCTACATACTTCTGCAGATTTGTATTATTTCATGGGTCCAGGGTAGTGAGAAAATTTTAAGTGGGAATGGTAATTCGGTCAAAGTATTTTTTCTGCAGTGGTCCTTAAGCTAAGATGGTCGTTAAGAGGGGAGGACTGTCTTTAACAGGGGGAAGCCGGATTCTCAATAATTTTAGCTATGCGTAAACATTGGTCGTGTAAGAGATACTTTAAAATTTATAAAAGTCTGGGAATCGCCAGGGGGGGACTCTGAGAACCGCTAGAGGGGGCTCAGCTCCTCTTGCCCCCTCTCTGGTTACGGGCCTGTACGTCACGCGATTACCGGCTGCCACTGCCGGGACTGTCGGACCACATTAAGGTATGCCATCACTTATGGCACGTGCTTGCAGGACCGCTTGTGGCAGCCACTGCCAGTGATGGATGGCCTGTTATGACGACTGATGAGGGTGCGCCAACTGTTGGCCAGAACTGTTGGCCCATGTGGTGGTCGTCGGAACATTTTATTGACGGTTAGGCAGCGGCAACATAGTACTGGGCCAGCGCTGACTTGAGTGCAGTCCCAGTAAGACTATTTTTGCTGGGTAGTATAGTATTCTACGTATAAAGATCCGTATAGCTTTTACACTGTACCGTACAATTCTCACCCAGTTTGGTTCACGAAAGAGAACAATGCTCACAATTTGAGCCATTGATAAGCAAACTTAATATGAATCACTGCACTGAGTACTCAGCACGCACCACATCGCCAATATCTAATGATAAAGAAAATTCCCCACTATAAAATACAGAAGAATATTCAAAGGGAATAAAAATGAGAAGGAAATGAGAAAAAAAGAAGTATGAGTTATTTGTTTATTATTGAAGAAGAAGGTTGCCATAGGACTAACTTCAAACGGAGTTAATCTAAACGTAATGACAACGAGTACATAAGGAGACTCAGAATTAACGCCTCAAACTTCATTTCTCGTTGTGGATAATTTTCTAGAGGATGAAGCCCGTTTCGAAAACCGCGTCGAGGTAGCTGAGATCGCATTTTGAGTATTTTCTTATAGGATGTGAAAAGATGTGAAATTCACAGATTTTTCGGTGACGAGGACTGAAGTCGCGCCCTCCTCACTCCGGTGCCAGTTGTTCTAACCAACTAAACTACACCGACGGAATGTATCACTGCAGATTTGTCGTTTTGGCACGTTCTTCACCCCTGTAGTACGTCACATCTCATCTCCCTGTTAATTTTTAAAGGAAATCCCCCCACGCGCGCCCCCCGTGGTGGTGCAGTGGTCAAAGCAATTGCTTCTGATCATTCGTCCGAGTCGGGTCCGGGTTCGAATCGCGTGAGGCATGGATGTTGTGTTTGTCTTAGGGCGCTAGCTTTTTCACTTACCTGGAACCAGTGGCCCTAAATCAGGGATGGGCGACTGCTTATAGCCCACTGAGTTGCTCACGGTGGTCGTTAAACCTCCAATCAAAAAAAAAAAAAAATAAATAAATAAAAGGAATGTTTCGTTAATTCCGAACGACGTGTGTAACAACCATCACGCATCATTCGGAGAACCCAACGACTAGTAGATCTATTTCTCACAATCGGGCGCCAATGTGAAAACACAAATTTGTCGGTCACGTGGATCGAACCAGCGCATCCTCGCTCCGGAGCTAGTTGGTCTAACCGACTAAACTACACCGATGGAATGTATTGCTGCAGATTTGTCGTCTTGATATGTATTTCATCTCTGTAGTGGGGAAAAAAACATATTACGAAATCGCTTCGAGTTGATTGAGCTTGCGTTTTTCATATCGAACTCCGTTCCCTGGAAAACTACCCCCTTTCACCACTCCCCTCTCGATTCTCATATTTTCGTCGCTTTCTGTTAAAACTAATACCTTCTGAACCCCAACATCGATTTTAAATTATTCATATATCTTTATTATCTATGCACTTCTTATTCTCAAAAAGTAAAAGGCCTCACGTGTGACTAAATACGAGAATCTTGTTTTATCTTCCAAATCTTCCTGAGCGTGGCCTCATCTGGCCTTACATGACTATTTGCCATAAAATCCAATCGATATTTGGCAACGAATCCTTCAAACAGCGAAGATGTGTATCATGACTCAGTAAATTGACCTAGATGGTAATTTCGCAAATTAATCCTTAATGTTAAATTCCAAGATGAGCAGCTCTAATGATTTGCTAGATGGGAGCATAATGCTTGAAATGTGGTGATGAGAAATGAATGCGAGGAGAGTCGATTGGCGCAAGTCATAAACGTCGATAAAACGTCATAACGCTGTTTTTATTCTCAGAAATTCTAAACCCATCAACTCTAAACCCTATACTCCATTATATCTTTAAAGGAGATAATCAAAGTATAAGAAATAGTGATTCGAACATAAAGAGCTTTCATGGCCGATAATACTGGAAAAGGGCTCCACACAGAGGATCCATAACAGCAGTGTTATTTAGATATATCTGCGAGAACAGTCTTTAAAGAAACGAACTTTTTTATGTGCCTCAAAAGTGTCGTAGGGGGAAGGGATGAGCATCCCATTCGCCGTCATACAGTTAATGGGCAGTAATTCTTTCCAATTCATAGTCCTATCCTTGGAGTCTTCCGCAGAATGTCCCTCCTCTCTATATTCACAGCTCCGAGGGGCTGCGGGACCCCTCTGGGAGTCGTTAGGGGTGATAATTCATTCGCCGCTCCTTGCATGACACCTTGTTAATTGGAAATCATCCAACAAATGAGCTGTTGATGCTACCAGGAATCCCCTGACGCTAGCCCCGGGTCATTCCTCTTATAAGTGAGCGCGTCTGGTTATACTAAGGAAACTGTTGTTTTTGGACAATTCTCAACGATGAAAAACGCTTGTCACGGTTTGTCCGGCGGGGAAAGACATATCACAAGCAGCAACGAGATCTGATTTGTTCCCTGAACGTGAAGATTTGTTGTAATGACTGATTATGCAAAAAAAAAAAAAAAGAAAGAAAAGAAAAGTAAACAAAAAGAAATGGTTTTTATATGCTCATAAGAAAAGGATAAATTCATAAACTTGCTTTCATTATTATATTTTTCTTATGTAAAATCAGTAGCTAGAGGAAACGTACAATTCCTGAAAAATAAATTTATTAGGTGTGCAACTTAATTCTCGGCCATAGGCACGACACCTTGACAGCAAATTATAGCAAATCGAATACGTACCTAATCAGGGAAATAATCTCCGCCGTGTTGAATACATTTGAGCCATCCGTCAGGGAGCTGCCGAATGCCACTGCGGAAAAAAGAGGGCTGTTTCGAGTTGATAAAGTCATCAATACTTCTGTGGACCTCCTCGACAGAAATGAAGTGCGTATCACTCAGGTGATGTTGCAGAGAGAGAACGAGGTGATAATCCGACGGTGCGAAGTCTGGAGAATACGCCGGTAGGAACAAAATCTCCCATCCCAGGTCGGTGATCGTGTTTAAAGTCGTTTTCGCGGTGTGAGGACGCGCGTTTTCCTGAAGCAACAGGACCGATATTCTGCTCTTGCCGGTGTATGGCCTTTTCGCCTCCATTGTGTCACTCACACGAATGAGTTGCTGACAATAACGCTCAGCATTGACCGTTTCACCAGGTTTGAGCAACTCATAGTGTACGACGCCGCGCTGATCCCACCATATTCACAGCAACAACTTCCTGGCATGGATATTCGGTTTGGCGGTACTGGTGGTACTCTAACCTGGATAAACCTACGATTTACGCCGCTTAGGATTGTCGTAGAGGATCCATTTCTCATCACAAGTCAAAATCTTGAGGAGGAAATCCTTCTTCTTGAGTCTAGAGAGCAAGGACACAGCAACATCGTAGCGCTTAGACTTGTTCCAGCTGTGAGTTGGCCCTCCTTGTGAATCCGTCCAAGCTTGTGCAGGCGCTTTGCAATGACTTGCTGTGTTACTATGAGTTCCTGGGCGAGCTCTGACTGTGTGCGACAAGGATCCGCGTTAGACAGTTGTTCCAGTTCCTCATCGTCAGCTTTCCGTGACTGTCCCGGACGTTCTGCATCACGGAGATCGAAATTTCCCTGCTTAAACTGCTGGAACCACTTCTTCCACGTACTGTAGGACACAGCAGCCTCACCCAAAGCAGCACAGATCATTTTCGGGGCTTCCGTGGCTCTTCTTTTTCAGTTGAAACGCGAACAGGAGGTAGTGCCTCAAATGTTGCTTCTCGAAAGACATTGCTTTCACCGTCAACTTTAATCCCTTCTGTCACTACAGCTGTGAGCACCTACGGTTGCCTGGAAAGCTGTTGGATGGTGCTGCAATCAGCTATTATCGCACACAGCTATTTGCATTTGCTGACGTTCTGTGATCGCTTGCGGTTAGGGGCCAAGATTTAAGTTGCACGCCTAATATTTCCTACATAAAGAGCAGTGTTGCTAAAGACTTTTACTTGAAATCAGACCAGAGTTAAAACAAAAAAAAAAAAAATAGTAGAAATCAGTATATCAGATTTTCTTGCTTGAAATATGCACCATCTCATAAAGGTAATGTAGCATTGGATGTAACTTAATATGAAGGAACACTTGAATCTATTAGTATGTCAAATACCAGTATTACTAGTACTCCAAAAACTGCTATTAAACAGCGGAATGAAAATTGAAACCAATACAATCCTGAGGCGCTTTTCAAAAATATATTACTGTAGATCAGCTTTATAAAACAATGCTGATCAATGATCATTAAAACTAGGAATGGGACATTCGAATCCTCGAATCCCTCAAACCTTGAAAAGATTCGAGATTCGAAAACTCGAACCTTCGCGTTTTTCTCTTCATTCGAATCTTTCAAATCTTAACCTAAAAAACTTGGCGTTTGGTGCTTGTTCTAGAGCGATATTTGTCCGAATTTTTGTCAGCATGACGAGTTCTGACATTAGAAAATAATCGAAGAAGATCGTCTACAGTGTGTACACAGCTATTTGAAATAGCTCGTTACTTCCAAACCGAATGCAACGAAGAGTGAAGAAATTGTTCAGCCAAACACAGAGCAATCGCCGAAGCGACTGGCGTCTCCCATCGGACAGTGCCTTAGCCACCACACCTCAAGTACATTGGGAAAATGACTTAGCCATATTTTATCTCTTACCCAGGAGCCGTTACCGTGGTAATGAGCGTGAGAAGGGGGGCTTGAGCTGCGTCGCGCGCATGACTCAAGTTACTCTGTCTACATCTCAGCGTTTCTAGTTCTACTCAACTCTCTGCAGCGTCCCAATTGCACACGTTATCAGTATACGTTCGTTCGGCGTTACCCGGTCTATATTTTTGGTATCAATCTCAGCGTTTTTCACGCTTTATTGTTTTTATTTCTACCTAGTCTATATCGCTAACCACAGCATTTATACATACTTAGGAGCGATTTATCTTGTGCTTGTAAATAAAAAATGTCAAAAATGTGAATTGCTACTCAAATATTTTTTGTCAAATTATGTTCATAAAATGGAAATGAACCTCAAGGCTCATGAGTTATGTACTTCATTTAGTAAATGAAAATTATAAATTTTGTTTGTATCTTCTTAATAAGTATAGGTATATTTTTTGGAAACTGTATTCTTTCATTTGTTTTTCACTAATCACAGATTTCAAATTTCACTTCAATTAAAAACCTTGAATTTTAAGTAGAAGTATTTTCTTTCCCTTTATTTACGCTTTCCAACCGTAGGTTGAAGAAGGGTATATGCTCCAGCTTTGTCCGTCTGTCTGTCAGTTCGTCCGTCCGTCCGTCTGTCCGCACGATAACTCGCGTAAAAGTGGGTCGATTTTGATGAAATTTTAGTATGTGGTAGGGCACCGCTGGGGATGAACCCTATTAAAAATGGACGAAATGGGGTCAAAGGTCAAAACATAGGAGAGGGATCCATTTCATTCTATTGCCCTTATGCGTCATAAGTTGCGTAAAACTGGTTCGATTTCGATGAAAGTGTAGTACATGGCAGGGAGCCACCTGGGGACGAGCCCTGTTGAAAATGGGTGCAATTGAGTCAAAGTTCAGGATATAGGAGCGGGATCTATTCCACTGCTCTTATGCGTCATAACTAGACTAAAAATGTTTCGATTGGGACAAAACTTTATACTGTTGAATATCATCGAAATGGGATCGAAGGTCAGGACACAGGGGCAAGATTTATTCCACAGCCATTATCCTCATAACTTGAGTAATAACTTGAGTAATGATCTCTGGTATGTTAGAAAGCGTATAATAATCAATGCATTGCATGATTTTACTAACTTGTTTCTTATAATTATTCTTATATGAAGGATCCGAGAGATTCGAGAACCTTTAAGGATTCGCATTCGAGAAAATTTAGGAATCGTACCACCTCTAATTAAAACTAATATTGGTGTAAATAATCATGGCATTTGTCTTTTAATGTAGACACAAATGGATCTGTCCCACTTGTTTTCCTAAAAACAAAGTTATATTCTTACAATTCTACTCAGCGATACCTAGATGTTCCCAAAGAACGTGAAATAAGTGACATACTAGAAGCAATATTATTAAGGCGGATATGGTACTATAGACGTTTTTCTGATAATCTAACAAAACTAGGGAACATGTTTGCATAACAGATTGATTATCTAGAATAAAAATATTAATAAAAATATTTCATAACGACCAGTAGGATATTTAAGAAAATAATAGGTAGCAGGTGCTGAATAGTTTTAGTCTTGTCAGCAGACCAATTCTGAAGTGAGTCTTGTCTATTTGATCAGCAGATGGTGAGTACTGTAAGAATGCAGACATTCTAAAACAGCATGTCACTGAGTGTGTAGG
Organism: Macrothele yani; assembly: GCA_039090855.1. NCBI lineage: Eukaryota > Metazoa > Arthropoda > Arachnida > Araneae > Macrothelidae > Macrothele > Macrothele yani. The sequence goes on along the minus strand of CM076989.1, from coordinate 101,197,935 downwards.
TGGTCTTAAAAGAAAAAAAAATCAGTAAGTTACGAAAATCTCTCAGTAGAACGGAGTCAAAATCAGTAGATAGGCCTATACTGATAAATCAGTAGAATAGCCACAGTCATAAAGAATCAAATGCTTGAGGAATAAATTGGATACTAATTCGGTATGGTGTTAGTGAACTTAAGAATGTTAAGGCTAAATCAAAGCAAGATTTAGGTAGATCAAAGCAAGATTCAGATGGATCAAAGCAAGATTTGCATGATCAAGAAAGATTTAGATACATCAAAGCAAGATTTACATCATCAAGCAAGATTTATATAGATCAAAGCAAGATTTACATGATCAAGCAAGATTTATATAGACCAAAGCAAGATTTGAATGATCAAGCAAGATTTAGATAGATCAAGTGGGATTTACATGATCAAGAAAGATTTAGATACATCTAAGCAAAATCTGAAGGATTTAAATACATCTAAGTAAGATTTACCTGATCAACTAAGCAAGATTTACATGATCAAGAAAGATTTAGATAGATCAAAGCAAGATTTACATGATCAAGAAAGATTTAGATAGATCAAAGCAAGATTTACATGATCAAGCAAGACTTGCATGATCAAGAAAGATTTAGATACATCAAAGAAAAATCGGAAAGATTTATATACATCACCCAAAATCGGAAAGATTTAGATACATCTAAGCAAGATTTACCTGATCAGCAAGATTTAGATAGATCAAAGTAAGATTTAAGTGATCAAGAAAGATTTAGGTAGATCAAAGCAAGATTAGCATGATCAAGAAATATTTAGATACATCTAAGCAAGATTTACCTGATCAGCAAGATTTAGATAGATCAAAGTAAGATTTACGTGATCAAGAAAGATTTAGGTAGATCAAAGCAAGATTAGCATGATCAAGAAAGATTTAGATACATCTAAGCAAGATTTACCTGATCAGCAAGATTTAGATAGATCAAAGTAAGATTTACATGATCAAAGCAAGATCAACATGATCAAGCAAGATTTAGATAGATCAAAGCAAGATTTACATGATCACACAAGATTTAGGTAAATAAAAGCAAGATGATCAAGAAAGATTTACATGATTTGTTTTGTAAAGCCAAATAGGGTGGTAGTCAGAGGCGCCCGACCCGTGCGCATTGGGGTCACATACCCCCACCCCTGATCAAAGGCTGTGTAGCAATGGCGACGCTAGCCGTTCAGAACAGGGTGAGGTATTATGGGGGCTAAGCATGATGGGGGGGGGTGATTTTTGAAGTGTTTGGCAGAAATTTTGGCAAAACATTCCGTTCACGTGCATTTTGCCCGATGCTGAAAATTAGAACAATCCAAATGCATAAAATGCATTTCGACCCCGGAGACCCTGGGTATATGAAATAAAATGTTTATACAAACTATGCTGAGAAAATGCTTAAACCTGGGTACCCATTTAGCATGAAATGCACTAAATGCACAATTTGCCATCAATATGCATCAAATGCATATATTTCCCATCAATTTGCATCAAATGCATAAATTTCCCATCAATTTGCATTACATGCATTTTTCCGCCCCAAAATGTATAAGCTACATTTTTCCAAGCAATATCTGGCGTTCAAAGTTTTTTCATTTGATAAAATTGAGGTGTGTGCTGATGACAACGCGACCGGCGATGCGACGTTGTGAGGTGGATTTGTATCCGGCGGTAGCGGGGACGGGAAGGGGGCATAGCTGAGCAGCGTTTTAGGTTTCATTGGATAGGTTGTAGGAGTGTGAGCTGGGAATCGGCTGAGATGACGCAGTTCAGGTGCCAAAGTCCAAACTTCTCTGAGTTCTCTCTCTATCGCAGCCGCGCAAGTCAGCCGTCTGAAGGCAGCGCATAAGCACATTTTTTCCCGCGGGTTGTTAAAGTTTAGCTAAAAAGTTTACGAAGTCGCCAAAAATGGGAAAAGACAAAGTTACAGCGAGAGATCTCGTCTTCTACAGTTTCCAAGAACTGGACTGGAATTGGGATCGAATAATGTGTGGTGCAAGTACTGTTTAGAAGTTGTCGATTTCACAAGAAAATCTGTCGTGTCAGCCCATATCGCAAGTAAAAAACTTTTACGGTGCAAAGAAGGACACACCCATCAAGAGACTTTGGACGAAACCGTTGACCGCCAAAATAGCAGTAAACAACAGTGGGAGGAAATGGTGTCGGCTTTTGATGGTGCCCAGTTTCCGTTGCACGTGTTTCGGAACAAAGAGTTTCGTCAGTGGATGAAGATAAACGTCCGTAATGGCCAAAATCTCCCTTCTGAGACCACACTCAGACGGATCCTCCCTCAAGTAAGCAAGTCTGACCTCCAAGAAACGAGGCGCCTTTGCAAAGATCGCGATGTTTGTGCAATAGTGACGAAACGCTGAATTTTGTTACTCGGAAAATAGTAAACGTGTTGCTAACTCTACTGGGAGCCACGCAAAGCCAAGAGTGGTCGTATCAAAAATTGTGAACAAGTGCAACGCAGATACTATCGTAGTATCTGCTTTGGAGACCTCAGGCGTCAATAGAATAAATCTAGTGGTGTATTCCACGGACAATGCCCCCTACATGTGTGCTGCTTCAAATCGGTTGAAAGGCGTTTGCAGCAGACTTATGCACGTGTTGAGCGCACGTGCTGCACCTAGCCTGCGAAGAAATACGATCTCCGCACAAAACCCTTGACCACTACGTCGCATGCGTCAAGACTGTTTTGTCTAAGGCTCCAGCTAGACGGCAAGCCCTACAAGACTGTCTACGCGCTGCCGGGAAAAAACCAATACTTCCGCCTTTTCCAGTAACTGCTCGTTGGAGGACCTGGCTTCGAGTCGCCTAGTACCATTCCGAGAACGTTGAGGTAGAAGTGCCGTGAGTAGAAGCTCTTGACAAAGACAGCCTGGTCGTAGAGGAACTGAAGGAGCTGCTCTGCAACCCAACCTTGGTTGAGAAAATTCAGCAAGTTGCATTGGTTGCCGTCGATTTGAACGTTGTAATAAAGAAGTTGGAAACTCGTAGAACCCATTCCTCGGAGATTTGGTTGCTGCTAGCCTCAATCCGGAACGTCTTACAACAAAGTAGCATCCCGTGCTCCAAGCTGCAGGCTTACCTAGATGACAGGCACCTTAGTGCTCAATTCTGGAAAGAAGTGCAATTTTTTTGTCCTCGCAAGTGTTGTCCAGAAAATGTGGAACTGTCTCTGCAACCGGAACTGCAACGATTTACGCTAGAAGATATATCAACCCGATAGTTCTTACTCTGTGCTGCGACACTGGAGGAAGACAAGTCGATGAAAGAGGTAGATCCAGTGTCCTTCTGGAGAAAGATGAGCCGGTACTGTCCCTTGTTAAGTGATGAAGCACTGAAGGCGCTTTCCGTCGCAGCAAACACTGCTGACGTTGAAAGAAGCTTCTCCTACCAGAAAAAACACTACCTGCAGATAGATCCGGATTTACTGAAGCGAACCTGGAGGCCCATCTTCGAGTGACATTTAACGGAGCAGGTGAAGAGTTGGGATCAGAACTTGAACATATTGCTGCTTGGGATTCAGATTCTGAATAAATGGTGTGCTAATCCTGTAATACTAAATTTTCATGTATTTAAACGCAAAATGCACAGTTTGCATGATTTTTTGGATTTAAAACGCATAATTTCTAGATTTTATTTGCACCAAGTGGGTTACCTTACTGATAATGTTAACCCTAGTAAAAAAAGTTTTGAAGTCAATACTATACGTAATATTCAATGTATATAGTATGGGAACCATGGATACGAATCTGTATGATAAGTTACTATTTTTTCGCAATTTTAATTTTAGCTTACTTAGGTCGTGTTTTTTTTTTCTTTTGTGTTTCGGATTTTATATGGCTCTTCCTGAATTTTAGTTTGCAACCTCTCTCTCCTCTCTCTCTCTCTCTCTCTTTCTTTCTCTCATCGTTTAAAACTATAATTACAAAAATGATGTGTTTCTAGTACTTTCTTCGAAATTCGTTCAGAGTACTCTTTCCTTATCCATAAGCACAAACACTAAATTTAACAAAGAATGCAATTCATACAACAGAATTCTGTGAATTCGAGGAATTCACATATGTTTATCAAAGTTCCCTATAATCTCAAATGGTTGCGCCTGCCAATGTTCCAACTGCTTAACTATATGGAGGAGGAACAGGGTGGGCTGCCTAAAGGTTGGGCTGCCCTACGTAGCGTCGCACATGCTGTGTGACCTTTACCGAACGGTTTCCGTAAGCCATAAGAAAGAATAAACATCACGTTTATATGATTTGTTGTTGTTATTCTGCACAGTGCAGCAATTAAGTAATGAGATTGAATAAAAAAAATGGAAATAAGAAACTTAGGTGAATATACAGGGTTGGACAGAGTAATGTGAACACCTAGGAAAAGAAGGTTTTACGTACAAAATACGGTGTAGGACCACCTTTGGCATTCAAAACCGCCTGAATCCGCTTTGGAATGGTGGTTAGTGGGATGTTATATCATTCTTTATGCAGAAACTGCTCCAGGTTCTTGAGAGATACAGAAGGAGGATAACGGGATTTTACTCTGTTTTACAATACACACCACAGTGGCTCGATGATATTTAAGTCTGGCGATTGGGAAAGCCAAGGAAGGCGTGAAAGTTCGCCCTCATGTTCGTCAAACCATATTTGGACATTTTGAGCTCTGTGAATTGGGTCGTTATCATCTTGATAGATAGCATCCCTTGCAGTAAAAAAATGCCTGCGTCATTCAATGGACTTGGCCGGCCAAAATGGTTTCATACACCTTGCCAGTCGCCCATCCTTTCAAGGTGATCAGAGGACCTGCTGAAAACCACGACATGACCGCCCAGAGTATGACTGAACCACCACCATGTCAGGGCACACAGTCTGGGTTGTACGCTTCTGACGGTGTTCTCCACACGCAAACACGTCCTGCTGTGGGAAATAGTGTGAATCTGGATTCATCGGACCACATTACACGCTTCCATGCATTGGCAGTCTACGTTGCATTCTCCTGGCACCACTGCCGTCGCCGTTAGGCATTCACCTGGGTCACCAGAGGCTTTGCAATAGCAGCACTGCCATGAATATCTTGTTTGTGCAATTTCCTGAGCACTGTTTTCATTGATACTGGAGTCTGGAGATGCAGATTGAGATCCGCACTGATTTTCGGCGCTTTTAATGCTTTGATGTCTCAGGGTCGTTTTCCGGCGGCTCTTGTGTTTCGCAGACGAGGGTTTGCCACAAACACGGTGTTCTGTCATGACGCTGTACACAGTAGCTCTGGATGCCCCCACTTTCCTGGCGACTGTTACGGAGGCACCAAAAATTAGTCCTCTTTCGAAGTCCGTTATGTAGCTCATTTCGTCGTCACCCTGAAAGAAATTTTGCAACAAGCCACTTTAAATACACTTTAACAGAATCGTAAAGTTCCAAAGAAAGCTATTACAACCAAAAAAGTTGTGGATACCTTTGCGTATTACGACGTACACAGATGCATTAAATGTCACGTCTCTGAGCATGGTGTTCACATTATACTGTCCAACCCCTGTATATTATTCGCAGCACATTCCTCCTACGTTAACACAAGAAGTGACACGGTCAGCCAAAGAAAGGAAGGATTTGCAGAGGTCATCTTTTGGTATGGAGTAAAGAGCTGATATCACAGTTCTTTGTATGTCTTCAATGTCTTGAAAAACTTTTTCTTTTAAAGGCAGCTTCAATTTAGGGAATAGAAAGTAGTCACACGGTGACAGACCTGTAGAATAGGAGGGATGGTTGAGTACACACATTTGTTTTAATGCCAGAAAGTGCTGGGTGCAGGTGCGTTATCATGAAGAAGATACCATTGCCCGCTTTTGTACTCAGGCCGGACACGAACAATCCTCCACACAATCGCTCCAAAATGGATGTATAAGCATTTCCAATGGCAGGGATACTTTCGGGAATGAACTCATGATGCAGAATACCCTTGCTGTCATGATGCAGAATCCACTTGTTGTCATGATGCAGAATCCCCTTGCTGTCATGATGAATTACCTTGCTGTCATGATGCAGAATCCTCTTGATGTCATGATGCAGAATCCCCTTGCTGTCGTGATGCAGAATCCCCTAGTTGTCATGATGTAGAATCCCCTTGCTGTCGAGCATAACTGACAAGTGTTTTATGGTTGCAGTGGGCTAGAAGAAATAGTCGTAGCGTGGCAATATCGGAAATTGCCCGATATATTCTATTTGCACGGCAATATCAGAATTTATACCTCCGCTGATTGGCAAAGGATTGCCTTATCCGATGAGTCACGTTTTCTGCTTCATCGAACGAATGGAGGTTGGCGTATAAGGTAAGAAACATCGGAGAACAAACTCTCTTCCACCATTGCTGGCAGAACAGAAGCTGGTGGGGCAGCGTTATGATCTGGGGAATGTTTTTGTGGCATTCTCTGGGTCCACTCATACCTGTGGAAGGCAATATAGACCGAAATACTTATTAATCCATCCTTGCAGACCACGTACACCCATACATGCTGATAGCCTTCCCTGGGGCGGTGGGATCTTCCAGCACGGCAATGCGACGTGTCACACAGCTAGAAGTGTCCGAGAGTGGTTGGAGGAGCACGATTAAGAATTCAAAGTACTTCCCGGGCACCTAATTCCCCAGACTGAAACCCAATTGAGCATCTGTGGGACCACCCTCGATCGTGTTGTTCGCTCTATGGATCCTTCACCACGCACCCTCCAGCAGCTGTAAGATGCACTGCAGTCAGCATGGCTCCACATACCTGTGAACACCTTCCAGTACCTTACTGAGTCACTCCCAGCCCGTCTAGCCGCTGTCCGATCTGTACACGGCGGTTGCATTTTGATTATTAGCTGGTGGGCACATTAATGTGACTCGACCGTGTATATACTGGGAAGTAAAATATTTTTAGTTTTGTCTCGTATGATATCCACTCGATCACAGACAGTGGCTAGAAGACGAACAGATTTCAAGGCAGTGACTCACTAAGGATGATCTTTCCATGTCGCTGTGAACAACGGAGCCGGAGAGGCAGTTTCAGCTTTTTTTTTCCCTACCATCCACCTACACCATAATGTTTGTATTTGGAACCGTTTATGGACAAAATCCACTGTGACTTCACATTGTATAACAAAAAAGATTCACAAAGGAAAGTGCTAAATTATTAAAAATTATAAAACAAAATTTAGGAATCTCAAGCTTTTAATTCATGTTCTTGAGAACAGTGGGATGTACAGTGACTTTTTGGGAAACTCTGCAGGTAATTTATTAGTTTGAAGAATGCACACATATTAATTATAGCATATTACTAGAGTTTTTTGTTTTAATGGATTTCAATAATGATTGTCCGTCATAAGTTCTTTGGGTGGCCCACTTAGATGTTTTTAGCCTAGGGGCCCACTAAGGCCCTAATCCGGCCCTGATGCTTATCTGTTGGGCATATAATAAAAACTTTTAGATCACAAAGCACAGGAAAAATATGCATATGGGGCTCGTGTATGTTGTTTGCAGGCATGATTTCTGTTTGACTCCGCCCCTAAAACTAAGCTGTCGTTTAACCAAGTTAATCCTGCGTACATTAAAACTTATTCACAATGCCAACGGAACAACAAATCTGATATCTCAACAGCAGATTACTGAAAAACATAGTTAAGCAAAATTACAATGCTATGTAGCCGCATTTTTCCGCGGATTAACTTTTACTGCGTTAGAAAGCAGCCGTAGTTTTGAAAATATCTAGGTTTTGCTTCTGGGGCTGTAGAAAACAATAAAATCGCCTTTTCCCCCATCCATATGCACCGCTTCAATGGAGAAGGTACAAATTTCCGAAGAGCGCATGGTTTCCACAAAACAATAAATTACATGAAATTATGTAGATAATCCTTTTGTTTTGGTAATATCTGAGAAACGTATATGCGGCTTGGGAACAGACATAGCTTAATAGAGAAATTTTACTCTACCAAAGTAAGACCGTAGGGAAATTAACGAAATATCTATGATCTCTTTCTGTTGTTCTGACTCAGCAATTCAAATATTACGCATTATGGAAACGAAGCCGTGGAATAGTTTTCCGAAACAGCATTCTCCTATCACTTACGAACGGAAATCACAAAACCCCGCCACATAGTATAAGATTTGTGTTTTTGATTGTAAGCTGAGCAAATTATTTTAAATATATTATTATTTATCACGACTAAATATTTGCAACATGAAAGAAATACGGAATTACACCATATACTACAAATTTTGAAGATGACAAATCCGATTTTTGGTGTACATGTGACAAGGATGGTACCTCCATTCTTGACCTCCAGATTCGCTAAACATGAATGCTGGTTGCTTCGACTAGCAACTTCTGTGATGGTTATATTCTAATTAATCTGAAACTTGGGACTTGGTCGTTCTGGGTGGTGTAATGGTTAGCATACCCGGGCGCTATCTGGAAGACGTGGATCCGAGTTCCGCTCCACAGGAAGATGAAATTTTCAAGTTTTCGGATATAATCTGACTTACCATCCTTGTCACATGTACGATAAAAATCGGATTATCGTCTTCAAAATTCGTATAATATTTGCATGTTCTAGATTTGTTCCAGATACGAATGGTACTTAGCATTTGGACGTTTTTCGTCAAGTATGATGTTTCGAAATTACCAATTGCATCATTAAGAAAGCTTACAAGAACGACGAAAAAGAGCAAATATTTGTTGTATGTAATGTCCATACACTTGGGTTCAAGAAGGTGGGACGTCGCTTGACTCAGAACAGGGGGCAAGCAGGTATTTATTTACTTTTATATACTATTTTCGGTTCCTTACCCCCTCCTATCATTTTTATTTTTTCATCTAGTATATTCTTTCAAGTATTCTATCAATAATCCCCACCTCGTAAATTTACCCCTTTTCTCTATAATAGCATTTTTAATCAAACTTCCTATTTTTTTCACACTTATGGTTTCCTAAAGCTCATGGGGGGGGGGGGTTAAGAGGGCTTAATTTCTTTCAATAAAAAATTAAGCTCTACTTGCATCGTATTCCGTCCTCCGTAACAGAAAGAACAACTGTCGAATTTTAAAATCGATACTTGCGTCCCTGTGTTTAAACAAGTGATGCTCCGTAGGGGACAGATCAGGTAAATAAGGTGGTGGAGGTAAGGTTTTCCCTACGTCATCTGGTGCAGCTTCTGGATCATCTGAAATGCAACTGGACGTTTCGTATTATCCCGGAGAAGTACACAGTTGTATCAGAATAATATGACCAACTACTTAATAATGGGAATCACCACACTTGGCCCGAATGACAGCGGCGAGATGGCCTGGCATGGACGCAATGAGACCCTCGAAGGTTGCCCGAAGCGCACGTGCTCATTCGGACTCAGCAGAGCACGGAAGTCCAGAAGATGATGTGGTGGTGGCTCTGCACGTCGAATTCACCATCACGAAACCCCGTATGATGATTTTCATACATGTAAGTTAATTTCATTGAAAAGTTGTTCGTTTGCGTCTTAGAGGAGTTACTAGCTCTAAATTTGCTAAAACAATTTATCGTTTGCAAAGAAATTTCAGTATTCAACAGTACTGTTTATTCAGTTTAAGAGTGTCATTAATTATCCTTTAAAATCTCTGAATATATTTATCGATGCTGTCAAATAATAATCACTTTAGCCATTATCTTCTGCTTTCTAATCATTGCCATTATTCTTTTATTTTAGCAAACTTGAAAGTATTGAACTGAAGAAACAGAGCTTTCCTCATTCTTCTCTTTAACTGGAACATCTGGGAAAATATCTTGAAAATATTGATTTGGAGAAACAGAATTTTCTCGTTGTTCTCTTTAACCGGAACATCTAGAAGAAAAAACGTGAATATCTTGGACGAAGAGACAGATCTTTTCTCTTTCTTCTCTTTACCGAAACATCTAAAATAAAACGAAACGCTTGAGAATCTTGAATTGAGGAAACAGAAATTTCCTCGTTCTTCCATTTAAAAGATACATCTAAAAAATTCTTGAATTGAAGAAACGGAAATGTCCTCGTTTTCCTCTTTAACAGGTACATCTTAAAATAACAAAAAAAGTCTTGAAAATCTTGAATTGAAGAAACAGAAATTTCCTCGTTCTTCTCTTTAACCGTACATCTAGAAAGAAAAAGAAAAAAGAAAAAACAACTTTAAAATCTTGAATTGAAGACAAAGAAGTTTCTTAGTTTTTATTAACTAGGACATCTAGAAAGAAAAACTTGAAAAACTTGAATTGAAGAAACAGATCTCTCTCCTTTCTTCTCTTTACCGAAATACCTAAAATAAAAAGAAACGCCTGAAAATCTTGAATTAAAGAAACAGAAATTTCCTCGTTTTTTCATTTAAAAGATACCTCTAAAAAAATTCTTGAATTGAAGAAACAAAAATGTCCTCGTCCTTCTGTTAAACCGATACATCTAAAAAAAGACTTGAAAATCTTGAATTGAAGAAAAATAACTTAATTCGTTCTCCTCATTAACCAGAACATCTAGAAAGAAACTTGAATTGAAGAAATAGAAATCTCCTTGTGTTTCTTTTTAACCGGTATATCTAAAAATAAAACAAAAAAACTTGAAAATCTTGAATTGAAGAAACAGAACTTTTCTCTTTCTTCTCCTACTCCGGCACATTTAGGTTGGGGAAAAAACTAGAGGCAGTGAAAGGCTATAAAAAACTTTATTAGACTAAAAAAGGAAAAAAAAAGATATCATACTGAGGTTGTATGGTTGGATATTGTCTTTCGAGCGACGTCAAGATCGCATGTGAATATAAACTCCTTCGTCTAAACAACGTGTACTCAATTCTAAATTCCCAAAAGCAACTGATCAAAGTAAATACAAGACAATCGCCAAAATTGCAAGGGACTTTGCAAGAAGCAGACACAGTAAAAGCCATTCCGCTGGTTTCGGAAGATTAACTCTTCAAACGTGTGTGAACTTCCGAGATCTGTCTCTTTTTTTTTTTTCCGTCGCCTGATTCTTTTGTTTTAGAAAAGCGTAGAATAAAAAATAAAAAAGAAAAGAATCTCTAGGTCACCCAAGGAAAACTACACAAAATGATTGTGGTATTACCACGAAATTTAAAATTTTCATATTGTACAGCAACAAATTTCAACAACTTTCTACTCTACAAGATGGTCGAAATAAACCCAACAGATGAACAATATATATATATATACATGTATATGTATATATAAGGATGTAAGGTCAGGTGATGCGTAACATCACAGCCTCTCCTTGACAAATGTCAACCCCGCCTTCTCGTGGTGCATCCTGTTCCCACTAAAGGGGCTCTGACGACCGCCAATAGCGGTATAACTATACCATCGGGATCAGAGGAAATGCTATCCCACACTCACCAACCCGCTTGGCCAGCGTGGTGAGTTACGGCCAAACACCTCCAAAATGACTCTACAACTTAAATCTTGGCCCTCAGTCTCCGGCAGCTGGAATGTACCTGGCCAAGGCAGCGGCCAGTGCGACATGAAGGCAGAGGGTGCTAAGAATCCCCGGAGGACCGGACTAGGCTGCCATTTGATGCTGACCTTGGCTACCTATAACGGACGCTCCCTATCTTCTGATTCAAGGCTACTTGAATTGGAAGAGGAACTACAAAGGATCAAGTGGGACATCGTCGGGCTAAGTGAGGTAAGGAGAAAAGGAGAAGATCTCATTGAACTGAAAAGTGGACATCTCTTCTATTATCGTGGGACAGATACTGGCAGAACTAGTGGTGTTGGATTTATAATAAACAAGAAACTGAAGGATAAAGTGGTAGAAGTTGAAAGTTCTTCTGACAGAGCTGCACGTCTCGTTATCCAACTATCGAGAAGATACCAGGCTCAGATTATTCAAACTTATGCACCCACCACAAGTCATCCTGAAGAAGAAATTGAAGAATTTTATGAGGAAATTCGTCATCTAAATAATAAAGGTAAGCAGCACTTGAAGATAATTATGGGAGATTTCAATGCAAAAATAGGGCAACGGCAACAGAATGAAACTTCAGTAGGTAAATTCGGTCACGGCAACAGAAACCAGCGTGGAAATACTCTCGTTGAGTTTACAGAGGCAGAAGGATTTTTCATCTTGAACTCCTTTTTCAAGAAAAAGCCACACAGGAAATGGACATGGAGACATCCAATTGGGACGACAAGTGAAATTGATTTTATTATGTGTAACAAAAAATTCGTCATCGAAGACTGCAGTGTGCTGAACAAGTTCAACACAGGTAGTGACCATAGATTGGTGAGATGTAAGATGCACCTCAACACTAAACTGGAACGTGGCAAGCTCATAAGACAAACAAAATGTATTGACATAACCAACCTTAAAAAACACCATAATACTTTCAAGTTGGAACTGAAGAACAGATTCTCTGCTTTAGAAGGCCTAACATCGGAAGAAGTGGATATTTCGGAAGTTAACAGAAAAGTAACCAAAGCTCTAATGGAAACAGCAACAAAATTAGCTGGGTCTAAGAACAAGTTGCATGTGAACAAATTATCAGGAAAAACCAAAATGTTGATGCAAAAAAGAAGAGAGATGAGGACAACTAAAGAAGATGTGACTTCCAAAGTGGAATATATAGAGCTATGCAAGACAACACGAAAAAGTATCACTGAAGACGTAAGGAAATTCAACTGTGAGCTAGTGAGGAAAGCAATTGAAAACAACCAAAGCCTGAAGATAGCAAAGGGACATCTCAGTAAGGGAAGAAAACAGATTATGGCTCTGAGAAAAGAAGATGGTTCTATAACAAGAAATAGAGGCGAAATTTTGACAAGAGTGAAAGATTTCTACTCCAAATTATATGAAAGGGATGATACATGTACTCCAGACATCATGAAAGGTACCAGAGTTCTTCCAGTCCTCCCAGCAGAAGTTGCTCATGCAATCAAGAACATGAAGCGGGAGGAAAGCTCCAGGAGAAGATGGAATTACTATAGACATCATACAAGAAGCAAGCGGAGAAATTGAAACAGTACTCGCCCAAATTTTCACTCGATGCCTTAATGAAGGGAAGATTCCTGAGGATTGGAACAATGCTACAATGATCCTGCTACATAAAAAAGGTGACATTGATTATCTCAGGAACTACAGACCTATCAGCCTCCTATCAGTGGTTTATAAAATCTTCACTAAAGTTCTTTCACACCGCTTGAAGGTAACACTGGACATGGCTCAACCGAGAGAACAAGCTGGATTCAGGAGTGGCTACAGCACAATAGATCATATCCACGTACTGAGAGAACTAATTGAAAGAGCGAGGGAATATGAACTTCCATTGTGCATGGCTTTTATCGATTATGAAAAAGCCTTTGATTCGGTGAAACCATCAGCAGTTACCACGGCTCTGAAATCCTGCGGTATTGAAGATGCATACATTAATATTATTAATAACATCTATGAAAATGCAAGTGCAAAGATTCGGCTGTTTGAAAATACAACACACATAAAAATTGGAAAGGGAGTGAGACAAGGTGACACCATATCTCCGAAGCTCTTTAATGCCACATTGGAAAATGTCTTTCAATCACTGAACTGGGAAAACAAAGGGATAAAGATTAATGGAGATTATCTAACCCACCTTCGTTTTGCTGATGACGTAGTCATTTTTGCAACTACCCCATCAGAGCTGCAGAGTATGATCCAGGAACTTGCTGACAAGAGTAAAGAAGTGGGATTAAAAATGAACTTTCAGAAGACAAAAGTGATGTTCAATGCTTTTACAAGAAATGAAGATTTATCGATTGATGGAGAAAAACTGGAGATAACAGATATGTATGTTTATCTTGGACAGCAGATATCAAGTGAGGGTCACATTGATGAAGAAATTAATCGGCGTACAAAACTTGCCTGGAGAGCTTTTGGAAGAAACAGCATAATTTTCAAGAGCAATATGCCATTATGTCTTAAAAGAAAAGTGTTTGATCAATGCATCCTTCCAGTGCTTACGTATGGTGCAGAGACGTGGACCTTAACTAAAAGAGACATACAAAGGCTGCAGACAACTCAAAGAGGCATGGAGAGGTGCATGCTTGGTATAACCAGGAGAGATAAGAAGAGGAACTCGTGGATCCGAAAAATGACGAGAGTGGAAGACATCATGATCAGAGTTAAATCCCTGAAATGGCAATGGGCTGGACATACTGCCAGAAGGACAGACCATCGATGGACAGCCGAAATTTTAGATTGGATTCCAAGGGACAGGAAAAGACCCAGAAAAAGACCACATGGGAGATGGGTGGATGAAATTCGTAAATATGCGGGAGTGACATGGAGGAGACTGGCACAAGACAGACCGTTGTGGAGGAAACTTGGGGAGACCTTCGTCCAGCAGTGGATTGATAATGGTTGACAATGATGATGATGATGATATACAATTTCAACTTGCAGATTTGTATACTATCCTCTGTTTTTTTTTTTTTTTTTTTTTTGTAAAACGTATGAGAATCTGAAAGAAGAAAAATGGATGCCTAACATACATGTAATTATCTAATAAATCCATTAAAAAAAAAGTAGTGCATATTTTCCATTGGTATCTTCATCTTGGAAACCACTATATCATTTTAAATGGTCCACCGTGATAGCTGACTTGTCAAACGCGTCGTTTTCTGAATATTAATAGCTATGTGACCTGGGCCAGGGTTTAAGTCTTTGATGAGGCATGTGCGGTGTGATTGTCTTACGGCACTTTCTCTTTACTTTTCCTGGAATCAGTGGTCTTAATTCTTTAAGCGGCCGATATACCTGAGCCAAACGATACCCAGAGTTTTCTGCGACTGGGTTTTACAAAAGCTACAGCAAAGTAATTCTTTCACCCCTATCATCTCAGCAGTGCCTATCATAAACCTGCAAGTAATCGTAAGAGCTTCCTTCTATCCCTTTATTGTCGACTCCATGGAAACATAATGGGAAGATCTGGTCCCCCTGACACAGACATCATGCACTCTTAAAATTGGTATTTAGAAATAAGCAAAATGTACTCGTTTTGAGTATATTCTGGGCTTATAATAACTCCGAGTACTTGTGTCTCATTTTTGGAAAAGACACGTACTCATTTTTGAGTACATAAAGAGAATCAATTGCGAATTATAAATTGAAATATATGTACTAAAAAAATTCAGATATTTCAAATATGTGGTCTAACTTCATTCAGTTTCAGGGCACAGAAACTGAAAAAAGTTAGAGCGAATCTAGCAATTCTGACAGGTTAGTTTGTAAGTGCACACTAGATGGAGCCACAGTACAAACGTACGATTTTGCCCATAGAAGGCAGAGAGAAATAAGGGGAGAAGCTACACCTTTATATGTAACCTGGAGATTGCTACCCGGGGGCCGTCGCTTAGCGTACTCGTCCGATATTCAGCAATTGTTAGAAATTCACACCACCACGCCTATCAGGCTGGGTTTGAACCTGGGGTCCCTCCATCAGCAGTCTGAATCTCTAACCACTGTGCCATCCTCGGCTCGATTTCAAATTTGGAATACGTGTACTCCATACATACTCAGTTATTTATAGAATCAACTGGAAGTATATTATTCGATGGCACATCTGGGATAATAGATATACTCGTTGTCACATGCTGGGCAAATGGACAGCACAATTTTATGACAAACATAGTGATGAAGAGACAATATATTATTTATGAGATTGACAATGTAAAAACGTACACAAATATTCTTTATGCATAATTAAATTACTTGTGATCAGTGACTTTGTTGTACTAATTATTGATGTGTGTCACTGTACACAATTATTAAACAATGTATCTTGAAATCTATAACATCTAAAATGAAGTAATACGACATTATATTTATATTTATTGAAGTAGTTATTTGTAAGTACGTATGGTTGCTTATATTTGAGCATGTCACGTACGCGTTTACGATACGATTGTACTTAAAAAAAAACGAGTAGGTTTAGATTCACATTTTTAAGTAGTTTTTTTTAACAGTGTGGCAGTGGGTACGAACAGGTATCTCAAAATGTTACCATAATTAAGCAATCCAACATTTGTTTGTCTACTGACTCGTCATCAATGTACAGGTCGCGCCATCTATTAACAGGTCTGAACATTACTCAAAGAAAAATAATTGATTTAAAATATAATTACGGTTATGTTTTAGCAAGTATTCAATATCCCATGCTATAACTTAAGGTTAGTTTTATCGATATGCAAATTTTCATCCTTGGGAATACATTAATTTCGAAGAAAATATGTGAAGTTTTACCATTGGAAACATAAAGCAGAGATTTTAGGTGGAACCACCTTATTACACAAATATGTTTTATTTCCTTTTCCTTTGAGCAGAACTCTAAAAAATAATTGAAAATAAAAACAGTAGACATACACTGTAAAAAATAAATCGTGTGAATTCACGGAAAATTTCTGAAAATAACGTGCAACACAAAGTTGCCGGTAAATGTCCGTCGTTTAACGGAATTTCCGTTTTTAAAAGTGGCCTTTTTTTTAACTTCTGTATTTTCACAGATTTGTTTTGTAGTCAGTAATTCCGTTTATTTCAGAAAAGTCCGTTTCAAGTTTTTCCGAATTTTGACAGAAATTTCGTAAAATCCAAAACGCTGAAAAATGTCAGGCTCTACGCGAGAGAATCCTTTTGAGCCGGTGGTCGAGCCCAGGCCGTTTGGTTTGAAGCCGTGCGTCATAACCACTGAGCTAGAAAGTCATAGGCATCAGATTCACGTTGAAATTAAAAGTAATTGGGCGATGGCGATTTTTTTCATTAATGCAAGTGATTTGTCATTTTATTTTCTATTGGAGCTTACTAATTTTTTGAATACGTTTGTAATAATTTTACTTTTTCTGTAGGATGTCTTACTGCAAATTACGTTTTCTTTCCACCGTGATTTTTCGAAGCAACAGAATGATTTGGAGTTTGAGATATTTTTTTCCAACTGACAATAACTTTCAATTATCTTTAAGAGAAGGTACAATGTACTGTTTTATAATATTATTTCACAAAACTTCTAAATATAAAAAAAATTACTAATGATGACTATATAGCTTTTGTCTTAAGGACTCCACAGACTGATACATAGACATCGTACAATAAATTAAGTACCCGGTTTCTTACGGTTAAACAATAGACAGGGTTACAAGGAAAGTCCTTGATCAGGCCAATATCTCACGAGCTATGGCAGTTAGCGATTTACTTCTTGTGCAGTTCTATAGAAAACCCCCTATGGGGCACACAATAACACCACGAGGGACACTCTCACCTACTTTGGGGGGGGGGTTGAGGGGGCTATGGCGCCCCCTTTGCAAATAGGGCAAAAAAGTCAATTACAAACTTGTTCAGGGAGGCAAAAATAGTACATTAATTTTTTTGTCTTATAGCAAAGGATGGAAGCGGACCGGGAATGTGTTCCCAAGAAAGTCACAACATCCAGAAGCAACGACAGAGTATTTAGACAAGAACTTATTAATTAGAACTTATTTATGTGGCCCCAAGAAAATCACAACATCCGGAAGCAACGACAGAGTATTTAGACAAGAACTTATTACTTAGAACTTATCTATGTGGCCCCAAGAAAATCCCAACATCCGGAAGCAACGACAGAGTATTTAGACAAGAACTTATTACTTAGAACTTATCTATGTGGCCCCAAGAAAATCACAACATCCGGAAGCAACGACAGAGTATTTAGACAAGAACTTATTACTTAGAACTTATCTATGTGGCCCCAAGAAAATCCCAACATCCGGAAGCAACGACAGAGTATTTAGACAAGAACTTATTACTTAGAACTTATCTAAACTGGTAAGTTCTAAGTAAATGAAAGCACAAAGGGACAGCTTTCCTACAAATCTTATAAACAGTTCTTGTTCTGAAATTAAACGCAGTTCCTTGACATATTCAATATCAGACTTTGATGTCCAATACAGTAAAAAGTACACTGAGACAAGGAGAAATAGCATGAAGTGGCGAAACACTCATCCAATCGGAAAACTGTATGCACATCCAATTGACTTGCGTACGTGGCAAAGCTTTCGACATCTCGTCACTGGTTCACGAAGTGTTGGCATCCCGACCATGCATATCATTTTTGTATTCTGACGACGGAACAGAAATCACATTTGAAATCCATGCAAATATGCTTCGGAAACAGCGACTCGGGTAACTTTCCGCTATTTTTGCATTTAGAGAGTCCCCTTTTATCTTTTGTTATGGGATAAAAACATTTAGGTACTAATTTTGCCTCGCTGAACAAGTTTGTATTTGCCTTTTTTGCTCTATCTGCAAAGTGGGGCATGATAACCACCTCAATCCCCCCAAAGGGGGATAGGGAGGTACCTCGTGGTGTTATTGTGTGCGCCATAGGGGGTTTCCTATACAACTGCACAAGAAGTAAATCGCTAACTGCCATAGTTCGCGAGATATTGGCCTGATCAAGGATTTTTCTTGTTACCCTTTATTTAAATGAATAATAAGTGTTGCATAAAATGGGGAAGAGGAAAAAAATATCCTGTTCTACAATAACCAAAATTCATGCGATATACTACCCACAACATCCGATCTCGCTACAGAAATTCAAAATGAATTACTTCGACAGACTATGGAAATTTAGCAGTTAATAAAACCCCCAACTGTTCCCGTGAATCTCTTCTATTACTGAAAATTTTTTGTCATATGGATATGAAAAAAGCGATAACGGAGTTTTTCCGTCAACATAAGAAAGGAATTGAGGAAAGGTTTCTAAAAATTCAAAATTTTTCTGGTGTACAAGAAATTCATGAAATTCAGATTTTTCCCCCATCATTTCACGGAAAAAGTTGTATCAGAAATATGCTTCGTTAATTAACGAAAGAAATCGCGGAAAGTTGCTCGTGAATTTCAGATTTTTTTTTTTTTACGGTGTAGATTATTTGGTTAAAATCAGATTTCCCAGTTTGTCGGGAAGAAGCGCTTTTATACAGTATCACATAAACCTCTAAGAGTCATTAGATATCCCCGTTTGGTGAAAAGAAAGCTCGGAAAAGTACGTAGTCACTCTTCTAATTCAAGAGTGTCAGTATTAATGTGAAACGGAAGATGTAATTTGCTTTCTTTCCCTGTACTGAATCTTACGATCCGATCCTCCCCTCCGTATTCGGTGTCGTCATGGTGATAATCTTTGTTTCTCATCGGAGTGACTGACAGCGTTATATCCCCATGATTAAAATGAGTAAACGTGGAATGATAAGTTTCCTGCATCGCGCCATCGGTTCTCCCACAGTTAGCGTTCTGATGGACATATTGAAATCCAAACTCACTTTGGGTGTTAACGGAGCTTGATTATCTTACGGAGGAGTATGCCCATGCGAGTGTGTGTATGTGTGTTTGTCTGGAGTGGATAGATTTCGGGTGACAATAGGGTTCAGGAAGCTGAAGAAGCGGAGGAGGAAGTTGAAAAAGCTGAGGCAGAAGAAGGGGAGGACAGGAAAGATGAGGGGGATGCTCTGGGATTTGAGGAGACAAGCCTTCTGTTGAAATGACTTTGGAGAAAATTATCAACTGCATGCAATCGAGGTTTAAGAGGATTCTTCACGCTCGGGAGAGTGCTAATAGCCATACGGTGGTAAAATTGTTTGTTTAATGATTATGGTGGTGATGTGGTGTAGAGGAGATCATGTGGATTAAGAAGAAGACTGCTGATGATGACGGAGTCAAGAAAGAGCGGTATTCCAACATGGAGTATTAGGCAAGAGCAAGGAGATGTAAAGGCGTAATTTTCTGAAGAAGAATAAGATTATTTAAATGAATAATAAGTTAATTTTAAACTCATAAGGCACAGGAAGACAGAATTCTCTGCGAGGAATATTGTGTTAACACCCACTAGAGACATAACTTTTGGAAATTTGGTCTTTTGATGAAATAAGGTTTTCTGCTGTGAAATGTACACATGCAGTGGTTAAAATAGTGCACAAACTTTGTAGCCTCTGTATTTCTCAGGAAGCAAATTATAGAACTAGTAAGTGCCTTTGTATATATACACTATACTGACAAAGGTCACCATGCACCTAGAAGAGAAACACGACATAGCATTTCTTGACATACATTAGTACGGTGTCTGTCCACCTTTGGCCTTAATGCATGCACTGACCTTTCAAGACATGCTTTCGACATGTTTTTGGAACACAGCGATAGGTATGCGTTTCTATTCAGTACATAATGCTGCCGCTAACTGTTGCTTAGTAATATGCCTTGGTTCCAAACTTCTTATGCGGCGCTCTGATTCATCTCGTAGGTGCTCTATTGGGATTAAGATAAGGGCTCTGTGCCAGCCAGTCCACACTCGATATGGAATTACACACCATAACAGTCCTTGCTTTATGGCTCGGTGCATTATCCTGCTGGTACCAACAAGGCTGGGTTCCATAGTATTGCCACAGAGTTGGTAGGGCATAATTATCCGGAATATCGAGGTAGACGTGCTGGTAAACAGGTTTGTCCACGGTTACCAAATGAGCCGTGACCACACCATGAAAAACACCCTCACACGAGTACACTGCCAGATCCAAACTTGACCATAGGAACAATACGCTGTGGTAAATAGCGTTCCCCGGCTTCCGCCATACCCACACACGGCCATCAGACTGATGGATTGTGTATCTGGATTCATCAGTCCATAGAACCCGTTTCCATTGATCTACGGTCCACGGTAAATGTTCTTTATAATATGCTAAACGACGAGTAGCATTCCGAGTGGAGATGAAAGGTTTATGAGCAGTCGCACAACCACGGTGAACCATGGAATGAAGTTCTCTACGCATGGTACGTGTACATACCTAGGTTCCAGCATTTTTACTCACCTGTACACTGAGGTCTTGTGCAGTATTTCGTCGATTAGCTGTAACGATTCTCCTGAGGCTTCGACGTCATCTATCACGGATTTTGTTTGGTCTGCCGGTACGTTTTGCTGCTCCAGGCGCGCCATGTATCTTCCACTTATTCAGTACATTCAAAACAGTTGTTGACTTGGATACATGTAAACGTTTCCCGGTTTCTCTTATGGACAACCTACTATGTAACGTATACTCTATATTCACTTTCCTTTTGATTTTACTATCTCTGGTTATTTTATTTTACTATGTAAATTATTTTCTTACTGAACGAGATATTATTTCACCCGCTGAATGAGATCTGGCAATGAGTGTAAGTCATGACGTGGTGGTAGCCAGTATAAATAGACGCGTTCAACGATACCTAAGGAGAGCGTTTGTTGTTATAAGGAGAGCGTTTGTTGTTGAAGGGAGAGCGTTTGTTATTTGTACGGAGAGCGTTTGTTGTGGTACGGAGAGTGTTGGTTTATGTGAAAGAGAGCGTTTGTTTATGAGTATAGAGCTCCGTTCATGTGCAAGGAGCTACGTGTTATTTGAGTAGCTGTGTGTGATGATACCAGTAGAAGGTCATAATAAAAGGTTTATGTAAGTACGTCTTTCTCAGTTCATAGTACTGTCAGACCTCTGTCTGGCTGTTAGGTTTATTTCAATTAATATTACTAGTAACAACCAGCATAAGACTTTATTCATCTTACTTACTGCTACAACACTACTACCAGTTATAAGTTTGTTCATTACTATTACTACACTACTAGCAGGTGACTTTATTCATGATCTTAATTAACTAGTAACAACAACCATTTGAATTCACTATTTGAAGCTTAGTACAAGCATATAATTCAGTAGCAGAAGCATTATATTATACTTAGCTAGAAAGAAGCATTATACTTAGCTTAGCTTAGCTGGAAGAAAAGGTTATTCATTATAACTAATATAACATACAACAATCGTTCTTTTCTTAAAGTTAGTTCTCTCCCGCCGCGACATTTTCACCCAACCTCAGAGTGCGCTATGGTCGCGGTCAGCTGCAGGCTTGCTTTTATACCGTTTGCAGCTGAACTGCGCATCTTAACAGCGCGGTGGATCCGTTCATTTGCTTTTGAAGGGATGTCTGGTGAGTTTTGTCAATACAGTGCACATCAGCAGGGAGAGGGATCAGTGATTGAGAACCTGGTTTCCCGAAATGATATAGCTGTGGACTGAAGTGCTTAAAAAAAAAGTAAAAATAAAAAAGAAGTGCGCTACTGAATTGTAGCGAGAAAGTAAATTTCTTTTCTACAATTTCGCAGTGCTTAATATTTTTTTCCTTGATTGTTCTTTAGGTTAGTATCTACGGGGTTCACTTAAGTCGCGCTATTTTGTTTTTTTACTTTGGAAAATCCCTATACCGTTAATAGTACTTCAGAATACAGAACTCATTGATTAAGGCAGTTGGTCTGTGGAATCCCATAGCAAAACAGACGAAAAGCTCCAAATCTTTGAAAAATTGTGTCTCTGCCGTGGCTGCAAAATATTCGTGATATTAAGTAAGCACACCGTACAAAAAATCAGTCACTCCTATCAGGACTTACCTAACAACGGGTGACGGCGCCTCTTTCTTGTCTTTCTTGATAACAGCATAAATCCAGCGTAGTAGAGACTCCACGAGGTTTTGGATGTATTGAACATAGATTTGCAGACACTCGTACGTCAACTGGTCCCGAAGTTCCGCCAGAGTACGTGGGTGTCTCTTCTGGCGTTTCACCTTCTGTTCCAAATGATCCCACAGATTTTCAATAGGATTTAAATCTAGGGATTTGGATGGTTAGTCGAGGTGAGACAGTGTTACTGATTGTTGTCATGCCACTCACACACTGTGTTAGCCCTGTGCACACGGCAATTGTCGTCTTGGAAGACAGGAGTGGTAATGTGATGCTGCTCCTGGAGATGTAGGGCAAAGGGCAACACTTCGTCATTCAGAACGAGGAGGTACGCATGCTGGTTCAAATTCATTGTCACTGCAGTCATTCAGAATGCGGAGGTACGCATGATGGTTTAAATTCATTGTCACTGCAGTCATTCAGAATGCGGAGGTACGCATGCTGGTTCAAATTCATTGTCACTGCAGTCATTCAGAATGCGGAGGTACGCACGATGGTTCAAATTCATTGTCACTGCAGTCATTCAGAATTCGGAGGTACGCATGATGGTTCAAATTCATTGTCACTGCAGTCATTCAGAATTCGGAGGTACGCATGCTGGTTCAAATTCATTGTCACTGCAGTCATTCAGAATGCGGAGGTACGCATGATGGTTCAAATTCATTGTCACTGCAGTCATTCAGAATTCGGAGGTACGCATGCTGGTTCAAATTCATTGTCACTGCAGTCATTCAGAATGCGGAGGCACGCATGCTGGTTCAAATTCATAGTCACTGCAACGAGAGGGCCC
This sequence comes from Macrothele yani, assembly GCA_039090855.1. Classification (NCBI taxonomy): domain Eukaryota; kingdom Metazoa; phylum Arthropoda; class Arachnida; order Araneae; family Macrothelidae; genus Macrothele; species Macrothele yani. Next base: position 101,174,624 of record CM076989.1, on the reverse strand, counting down.
CTTTCGTGGTACCAAAAACATCCCCAAAACATAAAAAAAAAAAAAAAAAAAAAACTCTCCAGCTTGAATAACACCTTCGACACAATCAGGATTAAGGGCTTCATTGGGCCTGTGATGCACTCGTCGCCTCCCACCATTGGAGTACAAACAAAAACGAGACTCATAAGACCAAATTACTCGTTTTGAATTCTCCACAGTAAAATTTTGGTGTTTCTGAGTCAATTGATAACGCGAGACTTTGTGACTTGCTGTTAAAAGAGGCCTCTTCCGTAGTACTCTGCTCCAGATGTCCATCGCATGCAGTTCACGTCGCAATGTCCTTTCGAAAATTGGTTGAAGTGGACTTTCATTGACTGTTTGGAGCAATTGCTACCTGGTTTGAATCCGATTTGCAGTTACTAGGCGTGAAACATGACGGCGATCCCTGTTGATGGGAATCGTTTTCCGGCCACATTTACGTTGCCGATTTTCAGTTGACTGCGAACTACACCACTGTTTGTAGACCCGCTGGATAGTAACGCTTCGACACACCAACAAATTGAGCGACTTCATTAATTTTGTGTCCTTGAGCACGGCCAAACACGATGGCTCCTTTTTGCCTCTCAGTAACGTCTGTCTTACGGCCCATACTGCAGACTAAATTCAACACACACGTTGCTCTCCACCACTGCACGAGACATAAATCAACCCGTAGACCACGTCAGGGCTATTTATCTCCCAACAATACTATCACGGCACCTTATTTTCAATTGAATTTCAAATTCATTAATTTTTTTTTTCACATATTATCACCATCACTGTCGACTATGAGCATTCCACTGCTGGATGAAGATCTCTGCAGACTTCTTCCACGATTGTCTCTCATGAGCCAGCCTCCCCCATGTGAGTCTGACATACTTCCGAATTTCATTCACCATTTCCCACCTCCCGCGTGGGCTTCTTCTTCTTCTTCTTTCATTTTTTATCCAGACTAATATTTCAGTTGTTTATCGGTGGTCCGTTTTTCTGGCAATATCTGCTGCCCATTGCCATTACAGGGATTTTAATTTGATCATGATGTCTCCCAAATTTGGCATCTTTCTGATCCACGAATTCGTCTCCTTATCTTTCCTGATTACACCAAGCATGCATCTCTCCATGCTTCCTTCAGTTGTCTGCAGCCTCTGCATGTCTTTTGTAGTTAATGTCAATGTCTCTGCTCCGTACGTAAGAACTGGAAGGATGCATTGATTAAACACTTTTCTTTCAAGACATAATGGTACATGCTCTTAAAAATTGTTGTGTTTCTCTCAAAAGCTCTTCAATCAATTTTCATACGCGGATTAATTTCTTCGTCAATGTGATCCTCACTTTATATCTGTTGCCCAAGATAAATGTAGGTATCGGTTACCTCTAGATTTCTTCCATCAATTGATTAATCTTTATTCCTTGTGAAAGCATTGTACATCAATTTTGTTTTCTGAAAGTTCATTTTTAGTCCTACTTCTTTCTCTTATAAGCAAGTTCCTGGATCATACTCTGCTGCTCTGAAGGGCTAGTTGTAAAAGTGACTACGTCATCAGTAAAGCGAAGGTGAATAAAAAAATCTCCATTAACCTTTATCACTTTGTTTCCCCAGTTCAATGATTCAAAGACAGGCCTTTTCATAATCAATAAAAGCTATACATAATGGGATTTCGCATTCCCTCGTTCTTTCAGTTGGTTCTTTCATAACGTGTATATGATATATAGTGCTGTAATCTTCCAACTTGTTCTCTCGGTTGAACCATGTTCAGCATTACCTTCAAGCTATGTGTAATAATCTTAGTGAAGATTTTATTAATCTCTGATAGGATGTTGATGTGCCTGTAATTCCTGAGATACTCAGTCTTGCCTTTTTTATTTAACAAGATCATCAAACAAAGATTTTCACTCTTTCCACCTTTATAAGTGAGTCACAGAAAAATTCTCATTTTTCTGTGACTCACTTATAAACGTGGAAAGAGCGGTGGCGGCCAATGAGAAATTTTTTGTGACTCACTTATAAACGTGGAAAGAGCGAAAATCTATGTTTGATGTTCCTGGTCCACGTTAAATGTCTGTATTAATTAACAAGATCATTATATCATCGTTCCAATCATCAGGAATTTTCCTTTCATTAAGACATCTAGTGAAAAGTTAGCGAGTGTAGTTTCTATTTCTCCAGTGGCTACTTGTATAATGTTCACTATAATTCCATCTTCCCCGGAGCTCTTCCCCTTTTCATGTTCTTAATTGCATGTGCAATTTCTGCTCGGATGGCTGGAGAACTATATGAAAGAGGGATGTATCATCGCTTTCATATAGTTTTGTGTAGAACTCTTTCATTCTTGTCAAAATTTTGCACACGTATACATACAACAGCCCATCTCCCACGTGGTCTTCTTCTGGGTGTTTTTCTGTCCCTTGGTATGAAGTCTGATATTTCATTTGTCTAACGGTCTTCAGTTGTAGCAATATCTCCCTGTCCATTGCCACTTAAGGGTGACATCAAATTTAATAACTAATATCGGGATACACGTAATAAGGACTGATCGACTCTTACTTATTTTCTCCGCACTACATCGGAACAACTTCTTCAAACATTTTAAATACATGTGACGTTGAAGAAAAGGGTTTCCGGAGCCAGCCTGTTACGTTAAATCTTTCTCAACATACCCTTACTACTGGGAAGTAAAAACATTAAACCTTAAATATTAAAAAAAAACATTACAAACAACTTCTTTTAACTTTATTCTATTTACAAAATCTAAAAAACCTAGGATTGCTATATCCAAAACGCAAACACTTTGTGTTTTGTATATAGTTTTTTTATAGTATTACTACACAGGGTGATTGTAAACTCCTTCAACAAAACAAGAGGGGTGATAGCACACATCAAGACGAACAATATTTGCAATGGAACCTAGGGCCGCATTCCACTCCTAGTGCCAGAAAAGAGCAAAGTTACATATCGCCGTTGAGCCTTCAACAGTGAAAACAAAGAGACATACCTAATTTATGAGTTGCACAATTCCAATCGCATCAGAGAAAGACACAAAGGAGCTGCTCAAACTGGCGTCCAAGGGTGCCGTTGCACAGCTTACACCGGCGCATAAAGTAGCACAATGTCGTAGACTCCCGATGTGGTGTTGATCTTATCCGCAGTAACAGCGATTCGCGTGACGAGATCTTCCAGTGAGTCCACAGGTGTCTCGTACACCAATGTTTTCATGTGCCTCCAGAAGAAGAAGAATTCCAGTGGATTAAGGTCCGGGGAGCGTGGAGGTTAAGCCACAGGTCCACCGGGTCCAATCCACCTCCCGAGATATGTCGCATTTAGAAAGTATTGGACCTTGGTGGCAAAGTGTGATGGTGCCCCATCATGCATTCGCACATGTCCCTCCGTGTGGTGAGCGGACCATCCTGCAACAGACCGGGAAGCACTTGCTCCAGGAACACACGGTACGCTGCGCCGGTGAGACGTATACGTCAATTCTCATGTGATGTTCGCACGGTAATATCGCTGAACGGGTTCGGCCGCGTTTTTAAATGTTTGCTCCTCATCGTCTACGCTCATGTTCAGCGCACCTGATTTGCATCTTGTGCTTCTCATGCACTGGTTGGAACTCCGTGTGCCTGCTGGACGTTTTTCGAACGTGCTCTTTTCTGGCACTAGGAGTGGAATGCGGCCCTAGGTTCCTTTGCAAATATTGTTCGACTTGATGTGTACTATCACCCCTCTTGTTTTTTTAAGAGCTTACAATCACCCCGTATACAAGACACAAAGTGTTTGTGTATTGTATATAGTAATACTAGGTTTTCGACATCGTCACAAAGTGTTTGTGTTTTGCATATAGTAACACTTGGCTTAGTAATAGTATGCTTACGTCCTTTTGCAGTCAAGAATATTAAAATGTGAATATTGGAAGAAAACGCTGTGTTACCTAAATTTTGGTGACCAGTGAACACCCCACTATCGTATGCTAAACACCGCACTTTCGAAATTCGCTACCTTTCTTATCTTAAATGAAGAACTAAGTTTGTTCCTCCTTCTCAAAACAGAAGCTTATTAAATTATTTAATTTATATTACTCTAAATTCGTAATTATAAATTCCGCTTATCATTGCTTTTTAATTCAAAGTTTATTTGACATATTCTATATGAAAGTGTTTTCAGTATAATGTACTTATGTAAATCCGTTTATTCAGTAGCGTAATATTATATTCCCTGTCAGAAAAATCATGAACTGCTCGGCTGTTCCTTTATGGACTAATACTAGAGGAGTCTCCCTCTCCCCTTACACGAACTTTAAAGATACTGCTATCAGAGGAACAGTTGAAATTGCATGTATTGATGGACATACCAATGGTTTGGCATGCACTATTTGGGGATGGAAACACATCGCATCGCTGCGTATAATCATGTGATAAATAACAGGTAGCACAGCTTCTGTTTTCTACGACTATTTTAAACAAAACGTCTTCATTCTTTACGCGTTCTAATCGTCTTCCTTTTATGTCTGGCCACTGTTTTATAAAATCTCCCAGTGGACAGCGGAAACGTGTCAACTTATACAGTATACGTACACTATCTACCAACAAGTAATTGGACACCTGTGATAGCAAAGCAAAACGAAGTTTATTCACCTTCAGTAGTTGGTGGAGCCTCCACGAGCGGCGATTACAGCTGCGACCCTCCGGGGCATACTCTCAACCAGGCGTTGTACGACGGCTAGCGGTATTTTCTTCCACTCGGCTAGGAGAAGACAGGTCAGTTCCTTCACGATTTCGGACGGTGGGGGCACCCCTTAAGTCGACGCTCCGATTCGTCCCAGAGGTGATCGATAGGGTAAAGGTCCGGGCTCTGCGCAGGCCAGTCCATTCGATTAACCCCATTGTCACCATACCAAGCCATGGTGGACCTCGTAACATGACAGGTGGCATTGCCATCCTGAAAGTAACATGGGTCCACCCCGTAAAACTGCCACAACGTAGGAAGCGCATGGTCATCCAAAATGGTGCAGTAGGTCTCGGCGTTGAGTCTACCAGGAATTGCGACCAAGGGTTCCGTGCCATACCAGGAGAAACACTCCCATAGCATAATTCCACCACCGCCGAACTTCACAGTTGGCACAATACATTCCGGCAGGAGGCGTTCTCCGGCAGACGCCAAACCCAGACCCGGCCATCCGAACGGTAAAGGGTGAACCTTGATTCGTCGCTCCAGAGAACCTGTTTCCACTGTTCAACGGTCCACTGTCGACGTTCTTTGCACCACGTTAGCCGAGCAGCGCTATTGGACTCGGTGATCAAAGGCTTGTGGGCGGCAGCACGTCCATGATAACCGAGCAGATGGGCTTCCTTACGGATGGTATTCATCGAAAGAACACTCCCGGATGCCTTTTGAAACTCCTCGCGGATGTGGCCCATCGATTTGGTGCGGTTCTTCCGAATTTCTCTGGCCAGCACCCGTCGGTCTCTAACTCCCAGTTTTGTGGGTCTGCCGGGTCGGGGCACATTCCGACCGTCACCTCTCATCTTCCACTTGCCAATCACGTAGGCCACTGTCGATTTTGGGTACTTCAACTCGCTGGATATGTCACGTATGGATCGGCCATTTCTGTGATACCCGATGATTACACCTTTCTCAAAATCAGAGAGCTCCGAACTGCGTGGCTGTTACAGGGCTTGGAGCTGAATTCTATAACAGCACCCTGTGTGGAGGATTCGTTTGTGCTTCCTTTGCAGTAAGTTTGGTATCGGTGGTTTAATCCGTAATTATTCCAACTGGAGCAGATAAAACAATACAAACCGTAGAAAAGTGAATCGACTGAAGCTAAATTTTGCAGTGAGGAAAACGTTTATTCAGATCATACGGGGAATGTCACCAAGCTTCCGTCCTTTTCGTGCTTTCATTCTTTCCGTTCTCCCTCAGTGTTCTACACCGCCGAAAATCCTTCTCTCTCTTTCCGGTCACTCAAAAACTATATATTTCCTCCGTACCTTTCGACCCGAAGCATACTGCCCCTCCTGCTAAAAACTATCTTGCTTCGTCGACCCATTGCCACCGCGTTCCCTCCGGCTACACCCTAAGATGTCTCTTCTCCGAAAATCGCAAGATTCCCTAATTGCCATCTGCTGCGTCGCGTGGGAAAGGAAATACTCATTTGCCTTTCGTCCAAATGGCGGGAATTGAAAGGAAATGATTCCAATTCAGTATCACAAAAATGGCTACAGAATCTCGCTTCTGATAAATATGTAAGCCTCGGTTACATGGCATCTTGCATGCTACTGGTTGCGTTGTTGTTTCCCACACGATATTTAACGGCGGCGACCGTGACGTGTATCAGGACCGCAGATATCGTCGATTGCAGGGGTGTCAAATTACTTGTTGGTAGATTGTGTATGTTGCATTACGCCACTGAATAAATGGATTCATACCACGCTATAAACATTTGAATTTTGCACAGTTGGTGTGCATTTAACCCTTTAACGACCATAACGCCCAAAACGACCGCGCATACAAACGGCCATAGGCGCCCGAAACGCCTGTCTACAGTGAGTCAGATTTCCTACCTTTACTTGTTCTTCAAAATTTCTCGATCCTATGAGGAATCAGCAGGAGCACACCCTCACTCACTGTTGTTGTTTTTAAACAAAGAAGTGAACCAACAGACAGTTTCGGGCGTTATGGTATTTTGAGTGATACAAGATTTTGGGGTCATGGTCGTTAAAGGGTTAAAACTGATATTTAACACTCAGAAGCTTCTAAAGCAATTCAATTAAGGGAACCAGTCCCTCTTTAGGCTTCGCATGTTAACCTTATGGGAGGTCTCGATGTACTTAGGTACATGTTTCTCACAACAGACTTGGCCTATCGATTGAAAACTTGGCATGCATTTTCCTAAGGATATCATACAACACCTGAGTTAGAATTATCGCAATCTGTCAGTAAATTAATTTTGTATTTATTAATCAAAATTGCTGTCGACTTTGCTGACGTTTTCATTAGCAATTGTATTTATTATTTTAATTGAGTACATTATTCAGTCATGATTCTAGTTCACGTGGTTGTTGATATATACAGTAAGGTGCAAAAAAATTTCAAGCCATTATCTTCAGTGGTTTATGAGAAAAATGTTCCTAAATGTACAAAACCACAACTTTTCAGGGAGGCAAAAAAAACGAAGAAGACCTGTGACTAGAAGCCTCCCACGTCATACTCCTTTTCCACTGCTTTGCTGAACTTCAGCTTTCTGCTCGCCAACTTCCTTTGCTTTCCCGCACCTTCTAGAATCTGTTTTTCCTTCTTCCCAGGATGACGACAGATATTCGACCATCTCACGCTTGCTCAGATGTGGCTGGGCATGCCTACTTGTGCACCTTGTACGCCTAACTTCGAACATTTTTTTTGCCTACAAATTATTTTCTGTTTATAAAGTGTTGTATACCATTCGATTCAGCAAACTCTGTAGGGAAAAAAATGAAATAAAAAAATTTTTACCTAATTTTTTTTATTTTCAGGACTGGTCCCCTTAATCCACTGAAAGCAATTTCACATCCTTCCTTGAGCAAACAATAAATTTGTCTTTGTAATACGTTATACTTAAATAATTTTTAGTAGTAAAAGTCTATATTTATAAGGTAATAAATGACACTCATATCCACTTTCTTGGTAAATGGCTTATGGTTTTCAAAACAGGCTTAATTATTGGACAATATTTCAGCAACTTGTCTCAGTGCGTTCATTTTGTTTGAATTATCGAAATTCAACGATAGATGATGTAAAAAACCGGTGAAAGACTACAGAAACATTCACAGAAAAAGGAAAAACGCCTAAAAGATGTGTAAGCAGTTCACCACAGCATACCTTAGAAGTAATATCCACAGATACTCAGGACAATCACCACAGCATACCTTAGAAGTAATATCCACAGATACTCAGGACAATCACCACAACACCCGCTTTTGCAGCAAATGTTCACTACGACGATAATGGCAGCAATCCGTCGAAACTGTACCGAAGGCGTTCTGCACAGCAGCACGAGATGAGTCCCCAGAATCTCAACTGCAGGCGTTCAGAACGAGCAGCACGCGAGTAGTTCCCCGAAACTATACTCTATTCGTCGTTCAGAACAAGAAGCACGAGATCAGTCCTAGAATTGCAACTGCAGGTGTTCAGATCGAGCAGCAGGCGAATAGTCCACAGAAACTGTGCCGCAGGCGTCGCTCAGAACAAGCAGCACGAGAGCAGACCTAGAATCTCTCTTACAGGCGTTCAGAAGGAGCAGCACGCGAGTAGTCACCAGAAACTGAACCGCCGGCTTCGTTCAGGACAAGCAGCACGACAGCAGTCCTAGAATGTCTCCTACAGGCGTTCAGAACGAGCAGCGCCGCGCGAGTAGTCCCCAGAAACTATATTCTATCCGTCGTTTAGAACAATGAGCACGAGAGCAGTCCTAGAATTGCAACTGCAGGCGTTCAGATCGAGCAGCAGGCAAATAGTCCCCAGAAACTGTACCGCAGGCGTCGTTCAGATCAAGCAGCACGAGAGCAGACCTAGAATCTCTCCTACAGGCGTTCAGAACGAGCAGCACGCGAGTAGTCACCAGAAACTATATTCGTCGTTCAGAACAAGAAGCACGAGCGCAGACCTAGAATCTCTCCTGCAGGCGTTCAGATGGAGCAGCACGCGAGTAGTCTCCAGAAACTGAACCGCCGGCTTCGTTCAGAACAAGCAGCAGGACAGCAGACCTAGAATGTCTCCTACAGGCGTTCAGAACGAGCAGCGCGCGAGTAGTCCCCACAAACTATATACTCTGTCCGTCGTTTAAAACATGAAGCACCAGAGCAGTCCTAGAATTGCAACTGCAGGCGTTCAGATCAAGCAGCAGGCGAATAGTCCATAGAAACTGTAAGCAGGGGTTCAAAACAAGCAGCACGACATTAGTCTCTGGAATCTGAACTACAGGATTTCAGAACGAGCAGGGTTCGAGTTATCCCTGGAAACTGTACCGCAGGCGTTCAGTACAAGCAGAACGAGAGAAGACCTCCACCTACTTCAGGCTTTCAGAAACAGCAGCACGCGAGTTGTCTCTAGAAACTGTGTCGCAGGCGTTTAGAACAAGCAGAACGAGAGCAGTCTCTAGAATATCTACTGCAGGCGCTCAGAACGAGAAGCAGGCGAGTTGTCCGTAGACTGTACCGCAGGCTTTCAGCACCACAGCAGCACCTAGAAACTGTGTGGCTGATATTCAACATGAGCATAACGGTAGTAGTCTTCAGAAATCACCGCCCAAAAGTTGGACAAATTCCTGTCTCAATAAGTGTTAAGTTGCAGGTCATCTAGCGGAATAACTGAAACCCATAATTTGCTGAAATAGAGGTTTAAGAAAGACTTGGACGAGATGTATTACTTAAAATCCGGACAACCTTTTATGAAAAATATAAAACCAGCTACTGAAAAAGGATGTTATACATATTTCTTTATTCAGAAAGGTAAAAAAAAAGGAGCAAAACAATGTGCTAATAAGCGTTTACGATCAAGGACTGTTCTTCATGATATTCTTTTGTTTGGGGTTTTAACGATCACCATGTGTAATTCGATGGGCTATAGGCCGTCGTCCATCCATGATTTTGGGCCACTAGTTCCAGGGAAGGGAGAGAGCCAATACCACACGGCAAACACACCACCCATGCCTCACCAGGAATTCAAGCCCCCCCCCCCACCCATCTCGGGGAAATAATGATCAGAATCCAACGCTTCGTGCCACCACTGCTACTGAGTTGCGCAATGTTAAGTTTTTTTTCAAAGATCTTTTTCTTCATTAGTCCCACAACTTCATTGTCCGGTGTATGTTACGATACGAACGCATCACAGTCATTTTTCCACAAAGCAGATTCATGCATATACGTATTAGGAGGGTACAGGGAGCTGGAGACCCATTCCTTTTTTCTTTGGAAAGAAGGACGAACACGGTACTCAGCTAATTCCACAGATTCTCACTTGCGTATGAGGTAAGGCACTAAAATAACTGGAGTGTTTGTGGCGAATGAAATACACGGTGCAGCTCAAAAGTGAATGGATGATCATTGAATATGAACTATTTGTAACCAGAAATACAAAGTTCACTTCACTCTCCCCATTAGTTGTTGCTTAGGGGTTTAAGAACCACCGTGAGCAACACCACTGGTTATACGAAGTCGCCCGTCCCTGATTTAGGGACGCTGGTTTCCGGGTAGGGATAAGGCTAGTGCCACAACACAACATCCATGCTTCACCGGGATTCGAACCCAGTCCCACCTCGGATGAATGGTCCAAATACAGTGCTTAAACCACTGCGCCACCGGGCGGCCTGTATTAGTTCGGTGAAAGGTGCGAATGAATGTAGACGTGTTGTTTGCAGTCTGCTTTCATTATGAGTTCAATGATTGAGCAACAGATAAACGTGAAATTTCTGGTGAAACTACAGAAAACACGTACCGATTGTTCTCGTATGTTAGGCGAGGCTTACAGGAAAGAACGTATGTGACGTGCGCATGTTTTTACGTGTCATAAGGTGGTCAGTGAATTACGGATGGACACTGAAGACGACGAACGTCCGATCGCCCAAGCGCTTTAAGAACAGAAGGCAGTGTGGGCAATATCTACACAATTGCTTGAAATGATCGACAACTGAGAATTATTAGAATGATAGAAGACATGGTAAACATCAATATGAGATTATTAGAATAACAGCAGAAATGCTAAACATTGATAAAGCGACTGTTAGGCAGATTTTACGTGCAAATCTGAACATGACATAGGTTTGTGCCAAGATGATTCTGAAGCTTCTCACGCCTGAACAAAACGAAAATCGTAAGCAAATTTGTGCAGGCATTCTGGGGCAAATTCAGGCAAACACCAACCTTTTAAAAAGTTTTATCACTTATGATGAAACCTAGATCTTTCAAAGCTCTGATATGAAAAAAACAGCGGAGGCATTGGAAAACACGAACGTCACCAAGGACGACAAAAGAAAGCACAGCAAAGCAGGTAAAAGTTCAAGGCTCTGTTTTCTTTGACATCAAAAGTGTAACTTTGGCAGAGTGGGCTCCCGATGGTGCAACAGTGAACCAGTATTGTTGCATAGAGGTTCTGGTAACTCTGAGAGAGCGAGTCAGAAGAAAGACCACAAAGTTGACATCAAAAGTGTAACTTTGGCAGAGTGCGCTCCCGATGGAGCGACAGTGAACCAGTATTACTGCATAGAGGTTCTGGAAACTCTGAGAGAGTGAGTCAGAAGAAAGACCACAAATTTGATATCAAAAGTGTAACTTTGGCAGAGTGGGCTCCCGATGGAGCAACAGTGAACCAGTATTGCGGCATAGAGGTTCTGGTAACTCTGAGAGAGCGAGTCAGAAGAAAGACCACAAAGTTGACATCAAAAGTGTAACTTTGGCAGAGTGGGCTCCCGATGGAGCAACAGTGAACCAGTATTGCGGCATAGAGGTTCTGGTAACTCTGAGAGAGCGAGTCAGAAGAAAGACCACAAAGTTGACATCAAAAGTGTAACTTTGGCAGAGTGGGCTCCCGATGGAGCAACAGTGAACCAATATTGCGGCATATAGGTTCTGGTAACTCTGAGAGAGCGAGTCAAAAGGAAGGCCACAAAGTTGTGGAAAAATGGCTTCGTCCTTCATCAAAAGACAGCGCCCTAGCTCATTCAGCACTCTCAGTGAAGCAGCATTACTACAAACAGGTTCTGGGGACTTAGAGAGAGTGATTCAGGAGAAAGTAGCCAGAATTGTTGAAAAAGGCTTCATCCTTCATCAGAACAACACCCCAGCTCACTCAGCACTCTGAGTGAAGCAGTTTTACTACGAACAGGTGCTGTTGACTTTGAGAGAGTGAATCAGAAGAAAGAGGCCAGAGTTGAGGAGAAATGGCTTCATCCTTATATAGGATGGACAACACCCCAGCTCATTCAGTACTCTCAGTGAAGCAGTATTACTACAAACCGGTTTTGGTAACTTTGAGTGAGTCAGAAGAATGAAGCCAGAGTTTTTGGTTTCATCCTTCATTAGGATGGACAACACCGCAGCTCATTCAGCACTCTCAGTGAAACAGAATTACTGCAAACAAGTCCTGGTGACTTTGAGAGAGTGAATCAGAAAAAAGAAGCCAGAGTTTTGGGGAAAAGGCTTCATCCTTTACAAGAACAACGTTCTATCGCATTTGGAACTATCAGTGAAGCAGCATTACTACAAACAGGTTCTAGTGATTTTGAGTGAGTCAGAAGAAAGAAGCCAGTATTGTGGAAAAATGGTTTCATCCTTCATCAAGACAACACCCCAGCTCATTCAGCGCTCTCACCGAAGGCTAGAAATGCATCACAGTGCTTGAACATCCTGACTACTCCCCAGATCTGGCCTCATGATACTTTTTTCTTTTCTCTGAAATCAAATCTGCACTCAACGGGATCCGTTTTGGGTCAATAAACGTAGGAAAGAGGAGATCGACCAAGCTTCTCTAAAAGATGAGCTAAGGCACCAGGCACCGCTTTGCCCAATGGAAGATCAGAATGCAGCGGTGTTTTGATACAAAAAAAGAGTACATTGGAGTCGATAAATGTTTAAAATGCAAAATGCAACTTTCCTATTTCACTAAAATTATAGCGTCAGAGTGTCTTTGTTTAATAGCCATACCTTGTATTCAACGCGTGAAATTATTCACGCTGGACCACTCGCTGTTTCTCTTCCCTTACATCCCCCCCCTTTCTAAAAAAACCGAAGAAAGAAAAGAAATTTATGTACTACATTATTTCAATTACGCTATTGCCAAGTTTAACAGCTCTGCTACATTTCTTGAAATGAGTTCAGGTTTTGTTACGAGAGCTAATGCTTTTTAAAGCAATCTTAATAATCCAGTAGCAAGTCATGGCAGCTTCATCATGCCCAGTATCCTGTTAAAGGAAACCTTATGTCTTGTTTCATTATTCAGAAGATTCACTGAATCACGAGGGGATAATGGGTAAGATTACGCCCAAAAGCTTATTCGGATTACCTCTGATATATAGAAAGTCATTGTATTTAATAGGACAAGTAGGTAATGAAGAAAATTGCATATGTGCAATGCGCGGAAACAATATGTAACCATCAGCTTAGCGGTAGTTCATGCGGGTCATTCCGATGAAAGGAAATAAATGTATGCATATTTAAATTTATTCTGGTGCATGATAAGAACAACAACAACAAAAAAATTATGGAGCGAGAAATACAATTTTATGCGCAGTTGTCACGTAAAACAAATTCCAGTGTCTTTTAAACTTTATTTCACTAAAAGTTCGCATTATTATTTCTCAAATGCAAATTGATATAAATGACAAAAGCAAATTTCATTTTCACATGCTAAATGACATTGAAGAGTGTTTGAATTTTAGATTCACTTGACGTTTGACTTAGCTGCACTGATCACGTGAGTAGGGCCCTAGCTTTCGAGTTTAGTGAAACCAATAAGCGCTTAACGAAAGTACACTGTAGAAAAAACCTTTGCAATTCGTGAGCCATTTTTCTGTTATTTCATTCGTAAATTAACGAAGCATGTTTCGGATACAACGTTTTCCGTGAAATGAGGAAGGGGGGGGGGACCCTGAATTTCACGGATTTTTTCGTCGAGCAGGAATATTCTGAAACCTTTCCGCCGTAATTCATTGACCTTTGACTCACCACCAGTGATTGCCAACTTTGAAAACTAGTCGGGAGAAAGGGAGAAATAATGTGTCGTTAAGCCAGAAAACGTTTAAGAAGAACATATATATATATACGCAAGAACACAAAAACTCAAAAGGAAGGTAAAATTAGAGGTAAATATCATATATCTCAAGAAATTTTACTTTTTCGGAAACTCCTCGTAGGCAGTCAAGTCAGGAAGCAGTAGATAAAAAACCCTATGTAATGAGCAATGGGTGTGGCCTTTGTGATCCAGTTATCAAACTAGTGATTGCTTAATGTTTTATCAACATACTATAATTTATTTGAATCAGAGTTATTGGTGTTAGCAAAAGAGTTTATTAATAATGCATCTTCCCTGATTAAATTCTTAGTAGTTCTTCTAATATTAATGGACAAGTTTATACCTGTTTGTGTCTTCAGTTATATTACAACCTTGTAATTAGCATGACGAAAAAGAATTATAAGTACTCATTATCTCATTCATTCATTCTTTTCTGAGCAAAATGTTAGAAAATCAGCTCGAAGTACTACACCGGGGAGCCATTATGACCACCTACCTAATAAGCTGTAGGACACCCTTTAGCCCGCAAAACAGCGGCCACTCAGGGAGGCATCGATTCGATGAGGTGGCGATAGGTATTCTGGGGTATCTAGTACCATAATGTCAACAGCAGGTCCTCCAGTTCCCGTACATTTCGGGGTAGTGGTAATTTAGTGGGAACAAGCTTTTCCAAGTCGAACCACAAATGTTCGATTGGGTTCATGTCAGGTGAATTTGGAGGCCAGTGCAAGTCACCAGCATGTTCCTCGAATCACTCCTTGACGATTCTGTCAGTGTTCATGGCGCATTATCCTGTTGGTAATGACCATCACCAGCAGGGAACACAGTTGTCATGAATGGGTGAACTTGGTCCGCAACAATGTTCAGATACCTGATAGCTGTCACGGATTGTGCTATTGGGATAATGCAGCCTAAAGTGTCCCAAGAAGACATCACTCACAGCATAAAACCGCCACCTCCATCCTGTTCCTGCCCAACAGTGCATCCAGGGGCCATAGCCTCCTTTGGTAATCGGCGTATCTGCGCACAGCCGCTACGTGATACACCAAGAATCTTGATTCGTCAGACCAGGCCACTTTCTTCCAATCATCCACTGTCCAATCTCCATGATATTTAGTCCATTTCATGCGTTGTTGACGATGACGTGCATTGAGTATGGGGACCCGGCTGGGTCTTCAGCTACGCAGGCCCATGAGCAGAAGGCTGTGATGGACTGTGTTCTGTGACACATTGCCCTGATCACTACATTTGCAGCTGCGGCACTGTGGCCCTGCGGTCGCTGTGAACAATGCGCGAGAGTCCCCTCTCCTCTCTGGCATCAATAAGCTGAGGACGATCAAAAGTGATGCGCAGATCACCGTTTGGCCATCTGCGAATCACTTTTGATACGTACTCACTACGCGGAAGCGAACAATCCTCAAGCCGCGGCGTTTCCGAGATCGTAGTTTTGAGGAGCCGTGCCATCACAACTTGTCCTTTATCAAACTCCGATAAATCGGCAGCTCTTCCTTTTCTGACTCCGAACACTCTACTGACCGAAAGCCGGTCCTCGGGTTGTATACAAGGGGCATCCTGAAAGTAATGCCTCCTCCTCAATAACTTTTTAAATTTTGAAGGGATTTTAATGAAAATGCACTGGCATATACTATGATATATTACCAATGTGGAAAAAAAAATTCAAAATCGGAAATGAAGTTCATGAATGACAGAGAAAAACAGCAAGTCGTAATTGAATTCCTGGAAAAAGGGGGATGTTAGGCTCCAGAGACACACATAAAACTCCTGGCTGTGTAAGGAGCTGCCATAATCGATATCAGTAATGTCCGAAGATGAATGAAGACATTTCGAGAAGGAGAAAGTTCAGTATCGGACAAACAGTGGAGTGGAACACCTGCAATTTCAGTGACAGATGCCAACAGGCAACGAGTGAAACACCTCATCACAGCTGATCGTCGTGTCACCATCCAGGAGTTGTGTGATGCAATTCAATGTGGTCTTAGTGCTGTAGAAACATTAATTAGGCATGTGGGCTACAGAAACATTTGTTCAAAGTGGATCCCAAGAAACCTAACCCGTGAACAATGTGGAAAAAGGATGGACATGGGCCGAAACCTTTTGGACTGTAATGAGAGGAAGGGTGAGGTGTTTTTCCGTAATGTTGTGACGGGGGATGAAACCTTCATGTCCCAGAAACAAAACGTGTATCAAGGGAATGGCACACCACATTTTCACCTCGACAGAAAAATGTGAAAACAACTCGTTCCTCAGGGAAAGTGATGTTGAAAATTTTCTTGGACAAGCGTGTATCATTTTGACTGATCTCCTTGAACGAGGGGCAACAATAAATAGTGCTCACTTTCGGTAGACATTGAAGAAGCTAAAGGAATCTATCGGATGGAAAAGACGTGACATTCCACTTCATAGTGTAGTTTTGCACCATGATAACGCACGTCCTCACATCTCAGTGGAGACCTCACAGGCTATTGCCAAAATGGGGTGGGCGGTGATGTTCCAATCCCCCTACGGTCGTGATTTGGCTCCCTCAGACTTTTTCTTGTTTGCCTCTTTGAAAAATACCCTTCTTGGGGACCGTTTCGACGACATAACAGAAGTTACACTGGCTGTGAACTCATGGGTGAAACGACAGTATCAGGAATTTTTCCAAAATGGATTTTTACCAATAGGTTCAAAGATGGTGGAATTGTATAGAAAGTGATAGACAATACATTGAATAGGCTAGCATTATTAACAATATGTCCAAGTATTGTGCCATCAAGTTTGACATGTTTGCTGCTACAAAGAAAAATCTTATGAAGGACGAGGCATTATATACTTTCAGGATGCCCTTTGTATGTACCGCTCTCTGAACTTCACCTGCGCCCCCGTTCGGTCTCCAGTCGCGCTCATTTCTCTAGGCTGGTGGTGGTCATAATGTAATGGCTCACCGGTGTATATTTATTCGCTGTGCAAGAAATATGCGGAACGCGGCTGGAACGAATGAACGTGTGCATCAAAAAGCGTCTCTATCATCTTAGTTTTTTTATTCGAAGTGACCATTAAGCTTTTAACGACCCTGATCCTAAAAACTTGTTCACTCAAAATATAACAAATCCCGAGACTGGCTCCAGGTTCACTTCTTTGTTTAGTAACCGCAATTGTGACTGAGGGTGACCCCTGCTGATCCCTCATAGGTCGTATAACTTTAAAGAATAGGTAAGGAGGAAACTGACTCACTCTAAACAAGCGTTTCGGGCCGCTATGGTCGTTTGAATGTACTGACGTTTTGAGCCGCTATCGTCGTTTGTATGTACTGGCGTTTTGGGTCGCTATGGTCGTTTGTATGTACTTTAAATAATAGGTAAGGAGGAAACTGACTCACTCCAGACAAGCGTTTCGGGCTGCTATGGTCGTTTGTATGTACTGACTTTTTGAGCCGCTATCGTCGTTTGCATGTACTGGCATTTTGGGCGATATAGTCGTTAAAGGATTAAGCGGTATGATCAACACTAATCCTTTCTTTCTACCTGCTAAAATGGCTATAACAATGACGTACGACCTAAGAAAGGGCAGAAAAAATGTCTAAGTCCCCTGCTTCTACCCAGCGGCATGATGTCCATGTCAGGGGGAACTTCCCATCCCATTATTCCTTTTGTCATGGAGGAGAGAGTAAAGAACTAGAAGGTACCGTTTATTACCTGTTTTAAGCTTATTGTCGGTGCTGCTGAGATGAAAGGGGAAACGGAAATATTTTACCGTGGGTATCGTAAAACTCTGCCGCTATGTGAACGTTTCTGTTTGGGGACCTATATGTGAAAACGTTTTCATTTTTCTGTGAACGTTTCCGTTTGGGCACCATTTGGTTTAGGTACAAGGGCCACATAAAGAGTTAACGACCGCTGTGCTCTACCTACAAGGAGTCTCCTTTCCCTAAGTTACAACGTAATTTTCTTTCCGCTGTAACTTTGTCCTCACGTCAGTAATTACGTTATGTGTGCTAAGTTAATGCAATATTAGAAGCTACCCATACACCTTACAATGCCGCCCCGGTGGCGCAGTGGTCCAAGGCGCTGGCCTCTGATCATTCGTCCGTCTGGGGTCCGGGTTCGAGTCCCGGTGGGGCATGGATGTTGTGTTTGTCTTACGGAACTGGCTCTCTCCCTTCCCTGGAACCAGTGACCCTAAATTAGGGACGGGCGACTGCTTATAGCCCATTGAGTTGCTCACGGTGGTCGTTAAGCCTCCAATCAAAAAAAAAAAAAAAAAAACACCTACTTTTTGTTTGCTTCCATGGGTGGACTCCACACTCACATATGGTTTATTGGCTTACTTGATACAATATCAGTGATTTAACATCCACACACAGTACAACAGCACGTCTATCATCAATAACATCAATACTCCTAAACATATGATCATATGTAGAGGATTTTAGGAAGGGAGTGTCTGACCCCAGGTCTTAAACAACCCTTAGAAATAGGAAATTAGGAGATTTGGGCTAGAGTGCCCGATAGGAAAGTAACACGGAAGCGAAGTAGAAAGGGGAGGAAGATGCCCTTTCTACTTCGCTTCAGTGCGTCGGATATTTAGTGGATCGAGCGTTCGTACCTGCCTGGGATCGAACCTGAGGTCCTTTCTGTGGCAGTCACGAACGTATCCCCCTAAACAACCACGGCATTGCCTTTTTATCTATCGTTCTTATCCGGCCACACATACGTCACTCTTGTTCCGACTACAGGGTGTTGCCAACATCATTCACGTTTGAGGGAAAAAACATAACGTTAAGGTTTGTAAATCCCTGCCGCCCTGGTGGCGCAGCCGTCTAAGTGATGTGGTTTGATCATTCTCCCGAAAGGAGTCCGGGTTGGAATCCCGGTGAGGTATGGATATTGTGTTTGTCTTACGGCACTGGTTCTCTCCCTTCCCTGGAACCAGTGACCCTAAATTAGGGACGGGCGACTGCTTATAGCCCATTGAGTTGCTCACGGTGGTCGTTAAACCTCCAATCGAAAAACAAAATGTCTAAGAGAACAAACTTAAATTTACAGAGAAAAAGAAACTCAAAAGTAAATTTAAAATTGAATATACGTTACAAAGTTTGGGCCATCGTTTCCAAAAAAAAAAAATAAATAAATAAGAAAACCAGTGCTGTAAGAAAAAAAACATTACCGATGCATCATCCTGGACTCTTTCCCCTATGGCGAAAGGTCAGACGCCAGCGTTTGACCACTGCGCCACCTGAAGTTGCCATTCTTTCTTGTCTTCGTAAATAGACGAGTGGAAAATACGTCCGAACCTCCATTAGGGTGTGATATTCTCAGAGAGCGACCTAACGCAGAAATGATGTTATTGTTAGTTATGTGATTATGGTTGACTGTCCAAATTACAGCCACCATTTTCGCAGAAATATCTTCCCTGCTGATGCGATGTTAAAATGGAGTATACAGTCAAAAGTGCAATAATGACTTCGATAAAGAATTTTTGGCGTGTCCATTGAAGATCTTGCTCCATCGCCTGAGTGTTCAATGAAGACCTTGATCCACGTCTGAGTGTCCATTTAAGATCTTGCTCCATCGCCGGAGTGTCCATTGAAGATCTTGTTCCATCGCCTGAGTGTCCATTGAAGATCTTGCTCCATCGCCTGAGTGTTCAATGAAGACGCTGCTCCATCGCCTGAGTGTCCATTTAAGATCTTGCTCCCTCGCCTGAGGGTCCATTGAAGATCTTGCCGTATCACATGAGTGTCCATTGAAGATCTTGCTCCATCGCCGGAGTGTCCATTGAAGATCTGGCTCCCTCGTCTGAGTATCCATTGAAGATCTTGCCGTAACACATGAGTGTTCACTGAAGACCCTGCTCCCTCGCCTGAGTGTCCATTTAAGATCTTGCTCCCTCGCCTGAGTATCCATTGAAGATCTGGCCATAACACATGAGTGTCCATTGAAGATCTTGCTCCATCGCCGGAGTGTCCATTGAAGATCTTGCGCCCTCGCCTGAGTGTCCATTGAAGATCTTGCTCCCTCGCCGGAGTGTCCATTGAAGATCTTGCTCCATCGCCGGAGTGTCCATTGACGATCTTGCTCCCTCGCCGGAGTGTCCATTGAAGATCTTGCTCCATCGCCGGAGTGCCCATTGAAGATCTTGCTTCTACGCCTGAGTGTCTATTGAAGATCTTGCTCCAGTAACCAATCCCCTTACGTTTCCACATGTATATTTGTCCATGTCAAAGGATGTTCACTACCGTGATCCAGCTTGGTGTCTCTCTCGACGTCAAAAAGCGTCCACTTGAGACGGTACGATATGGCAATGCACCATCGACGCATGCTTCCTGTAGTACGACTTTGTAACGCTGACGAGCATTTTGTGTTCGTGCATCTTGATTTCTGATGAAACTTCATCGCTCTTGTCGAGGAACATCACACACGGCCGTTGCACAAACACTTGTGTCTTTTGACCTTTGCCACTGCTCAGCTAGGAAAGTCAATAACACGCACACATATACTACTGACTACGTGGAAATCAGACAAACAACACATTGGCACAGATTTAGCTGATGGGACTTTAATTGCAGATTTCAAGTGGTGCAGCAAGAAAAATCACCTGCGTAGATACAAAATCCAGGATAGTAGAGTTCTGTTGCCCTCTTCCCCATTAGAATGCAGAGACGCTTTGTTTTCTCTCTCTCGCTCGCTCTCTCTCTCTCTCTCTCTCTCTCTCTCTCTAGGAGCTCGTACGAGAGCGCATGACGATTCTGTGAGGTATTAGTTGTTTGTGAAATAATGTTTATTTTATTTGATAATTGTTTATGGTTCAAACTAATGCCCCAACATAAACGTCACTGCAAAGCACTAATCTGATTATAGGCTGAAGCTTAAATCCTACTGAATTATATGGCTTTACCGTAAAGTTTGTTGAATCCTCTTAGCTGAATCACTTCAGTTGAATCCTCTTAGCTGAATCACTTCAGTTGAATCCCGGATAGCTGAAAATTAAATGGATGATAAAAACTGAATATAAAAATGGCACTTCAGAATATGTTCGGTAATTCAGTATAAACGAGATCTACTCACAGATTTCGAATTTATTTATATCTGTCGGTATGTCACTTAATCAGTGAATTAGATGCCGTAGCTAACGTTTTCTTTTAGACGAACTAGCTGCTGTTGCGCCTCTAGGCTCGCTACTCTCGTTTCCAGAGTAGCGCTCGGACCCTGCAGCCCGATCTCCAAGTACACTGAAGTGCCAGAAAAATTGGTACACCAGTGTAATACTTGGTAGGTCCCCCACGGGAGAGCAGGACTGCAGAAATACGACGGGGCATGGACTCCACTAGCTTCTGGAAATATGCTGTAGGCAAGGCACACCATACTTCCTGCAGAGCGTTCCACAATTCGATTGTATTCCAAGGTCTCGGATTCCTGTGTTCGATAGCGCGTTGCATGGCATCCCAAATGTGTTCTATCACGTTCAGATCTTGGGACTTGGGTGGGAATGGCAACACCCCAAACTCAGACGAATGCTCCTCTAACCATAATGTGGCGTCCCGACACATGTGTGGAGGTGCATTCTCCTGTTGGAACAGGCCCAACTCATCAGCATGAATGCAAGACATGAAAGGGTGTACCTCTCCAGAAAGGATGCGCACATAGCGTTGGCCGGTCACAGACGTTTGTAGACGTACCATGGGACCCAGTGAAGTCCAGCTAAACACATCCCATACCATTACGGATCCCCCACCAGCCGGTACAGCGAAACAGCGAAAATGCGTATTACAAATTTTTTTATAGAATTCAGCGGCCAACTGAACTTCAATGCTCGACGGCTGACTAGATAAGTCTTTGTTTAGATGTACGATGCAAACACAAAATGAAATGACACAATTGAAAAAATGAGATGACGTAATCTGATGTAATGGCAAAAAAAATGATTTGTGGTATTACACTTTTGCAAATGACTGTTGTGGAATAATAGCTAAATTATGAATGTTTGTAGTTCCAACTATTATACTAACGTTAAGTTTGTTCTGTGTAACGCACTAAACTCTGAGATATTTAGGTTTACGTAAAACTCAGCTGTTGGCTTCACTCTAATACTCTTATGGCGTATGCTTTAGTTTTATGACAGAGCTTCTTTCTTGTTGCACCCTTTGTGCTGCTGAAAGGCTTAATTATATATGAAATAGTTAATTAGGCATTTCAAGAATGATAACATCCAGGTAGAATCATAAGATAGTACTTACAAATCAAGAGAGCCAACTCGATGATTTTGTGGCGCACAGCCAAAACATTGTGTGCCACAAAACACATTGTATCTGAGACATTCAAGCAGTAGATCTTACGTCGAATTTGAGCATATGTCATTGACTTTTGACCTATCGTCATGATTGCAAAATTCGGATTCGTCAAGAGAGAAAATGTGGCGTTAAAATTAGAAAGGTGTTTAATGAATGTAACGTATACTCCAAGTAACCTTTCCTTTTCGGTTTCTGTTATCTTGTGTAATTTTGGTTCATTCATTTTAAGCAGTTTCTAATCTTAACGCTACATTTTCTCTCTCAATGAATGTAGATTTGGCAACCTGACACTAGGTCAGAAGTAAATGAGCTATGTAATAGAGAATATTAAGAGTGCTGTTTACGATTGTATCAGAGAGACAGAGAGAGAGAGCGCGCGCGCAGAGGCATTTATATCTTCAAACGCCTGCAGAGGATCCTTGGACTTTGAAGAGGAAGACCTGGAACGTGACAGGGGTGACTTGGAGACTGCTAGACGGGTGGAACGATGTGGGCGGACAGTTGGAGAAGGTGACTTTTTCCTTTTCCTCCGGGCCTCGGTACTGGCAGTAGAGCGACGTTTGCCGTGGATCGATGACACACGAGATGTGGAATCAGAGGAAAGGTCCACCTTATCGCCGGGAGCAAAAGTACCGACAGTGAATGAAGCTTGAAGATCTGCCGTGTTGTTCTCCTATGGAGAGAGAACACGGGGAGACAAGGAGGAGTCAAGCGGTGGAAAATCCGACAGAGTAGAGAAAGCAACATCGGAAGACGCGTGTTGATCGAAAGCTTTAATCAGATTTTCGGCAGAAGTGGGTCCAGGAAGTACAGACGTAGGAGGAGGCATGGCAGCAGAAACGGAGAAAGAGGTAGAATGCTGCTTTGGAGCTCCAGGATTCAGTGGCTCTGCATGGGGGCATTGAGCCTGCTGATGGCCGTAAGCTTTGCAGCGTAAGCAATGAGCAGAAGTGAGAAGCTCAATCCGGTGGCGCTTGTTACCGCAACGAACATCCAGGAACCGTGGAAACTTTATGAGATGCTCTTCCGACGGGAAGATGATGCGCGCAGTTCTACTGAAGCTACAGATATCTTTATCATCGGGGTCAGAGGGGGAAGAGCAGAGAGTCTTCACGGTGCCGACTACTCTGCCGCATCGACTAAGTGCAGCACACAGCATATCATCAGAGATCTCCGGGGTTACTGGATGTAAAGAGACCAGAACAGAAAGCTGGGCGATGGATTCAGCTAAGATATGACGATCGCCAATTGATAGACCCTGAGACAAGAAAAGCTCGGCATATTCTTTCTTGGAAAAATAAACAATCACATTTCGTGGCTTTCGGGTGAGGTGGGTGATGGCACCAGAAGGAAGCATCTTCTTGAGAGAAGAGCTGTACTGCTTCAAAGGAGTGTTGGGCAGCGCATCAAAACAAACCCCCAACTCGAGGGTCGAATGAAGACGTTGACCAGCAGGAGAGTTCTCGGGAATGACTAATAAGATGGTGTCACCTTTGAGAGTAACGTAAGAATCCATAGAAGGCAGACGAGACGAGGAGGAAGCCGGTGGAATAATAGAGGTAGCCGCAGAATACATGCGTGCAGAAGCGCCTCCTCTGGAAGGCATTGACGCAGCGCGAGACAATATACTCGAAGCAGAGGCAGTAGAAACTGTAGAGGGCAGATTAGTGACGACATCAGAGATGTCCATGAATTCATCATCGCCAGCAGAGGCCAGGGACGTCACGTCCACGTTCTCAATGGCAGCGTCGGAGACCTGAGCAGAAGACGTGAAAATGACAGGAGGAAAATTAAGAGGCTCTCCACTAACAAGCGAAGATGATTGATAAGCTGCGTCTGTCGTTGAAGAGGCGACGCGAGGAGCTGCAGCAATGCGGGCGGGAACAGCACCCTCATTGGCAGATGCCATAAACAATGGTAAGGGTTAACGAAGAAAACGAGCAGCTCGGTGTGGAAATTAAGACACTGATAATGAAAGAAAAAATGAGCACTCATCAACTCATGAGGGATCTTAAACGAAAACACAGACCTTTAACTTCGGCACACAGAAGAGCAAGATGGGGCACACAAACCGCGTACGTGAAGCACTCGAACACGGAGCTTGAGAAGACACGTGTAGACCAAAGGTGGACCAACATAGCATTTATTGACATACTACTGTATGTCAATAAATGCTATGTTGTGTTTCTCTTCTAGGTGTCCGGTGACTTTTGTCAATATAGTGTATATTGCATACAAACCCAAGATATGTTCTTTAAATTAAGAAAAAATAGTTAAAATATGTGTATTCCTTCAGTCCTTCTTGAAAGGAGTTCTTCCTGAGAAAACATGAGTTTCAGCTAGGATCTGAGTGTTTGTTATATGTCGATCGGTAGGTATGGTAGTGGGCCAGTTACTCTCGCGGTATCTTAGTTATACTGTGGCATTAATCAGTCGGGGGATAGGTAGGTGGTAGGGGATGTGTAACACTGTTGATACATCTGCTCGGTGAAAGAGCCTGTGAGCTTTCTGAAGGCTGCTGTGACCTCTGGTCCTTCCCCTTTGGACAGAGTTACTTCAGGTTTCTAATGCCTATCCACAAATTTTCTTGTTTTCACATGAAACTGCTCCCTTGATCATGATCGAAAACATAGGATAGACAGACGGAAGAGCAGACACACAAAGTGCTAACATGGTGGGACAGTTTTGTGCAGTCCGTGAAAACCATCCACAAAATTTCAAATACACTATCTACCAACAAGTAATTGGACACCTGTGATAGCTAAGGAAAACGAAGTTTATTCATCTTCAATAGTTGGTGGAGCCTCCACGAGCGGCGATTAAAGCTGCGACCCACCGGGGCATACTCTTAACCAGGCGTTGTACGACGGCTAGCGGTATTTTCTTCCACTCTGCTTGGAGAAGACAGGTCAGTTCCTTCACCGATTTCGAACGTTGGGGGTACCCCTTAAGTCGACGCTCCAACTCGTCCCAGAGGTGCTCGATAGGGTTAAGGTCCGGCCTCTGCGCAGGCCAGTCCATTCGATTAACCCCATTGTCACCATACCAAGCCATGGTGGACCTCGCAACATGACAGGTGGCATTGTCATCCTGAAAGTAACATGGGTCCACCCCGTAAAACTGCCACAACGTTGGAAGCGCATGGTCATCCAAAATGGTGCAGTAGGTCTCGGCGTTGAGTCTACCAGGAATTGCGACTAAGGGCCCCGTGACATACCAGGAGAAACAACCCCATAGCATAATTCCACCGCCGCTGAACTTCACAGTTAGCAAAATACATTCCGGCAGGAGGCGTTCTCCAGGCAGACGCCAAACCCAGACCCTGCCATCCGAACGGTAGTGAGTGAACCTTGATTCGTCACTCCAGAGAACCTGTTTCCACTGTTCAACGGTCCACTGTCGGCGTTCTTTGCACCACGTTAGCCGAGCAGCGATATTGGACTTGGTGATCAAAGGCTTGTGGGAGGCAGCACGTCCATGATAACCGAGCAGATGGGCTTCCTTACGGATGGTATTCATCGAAAGAACCCTCCCGGATGCCTGTTGAAACTCCTCGCGGATGTGGCCCATCGATTTGGTGCGGTTCTTCCGAATTTCTCTGGCCAGCACCCAGTTTTGTGGGTCTGGCGGGTCGGGGCACATTCCGACAGTCACCTCTCATCTTCCACTTGCCAATCACGTAGGCCACTGTCGATTTTGGACACTTCAACTCGCTGGATATGTCACGTATGGATCGGCCATTTCTGTGATACCCGACGATTACACCTTTCTCGAAATCAGAGATCTCCAAACTGCGTGGCCTCTTGCATGCGACTGGTTGCGTTGTTGTTTCCCACACGATATTTAACGGCGGCGGCCGTGACGTGTATAAGGACCGCAGATATCGTCGATTGCAGGGGTGTCCAATTACTCGTTGGTAGATAGTGTATATCTCCAACGGTTAGCAAGATTATAATGAATTAGCTTTATTTTCTTTCCGCTAAGCTAATTCATATGAATGATTCTCTTCCTACCAGCTAGCTAATGATATACTTGTACTAAGCTGCAAAATAGTGAATTCAAAAGGGTGTTGTTACTAGTTAATTAAGAACGTAAACAAAGTCTTAACGCTGGTTATTTATAGTTATAAATAAATGTTATAAACCTAACAGCCAGACAGAGGTCTGACAAAAACTATGAATTGAGAAAGACTAACTTACAGTAACTTTTTTATTCTAAGACTCTTGGTCAACTAAAGCACACACACAACTAGTTTTACCATAATGAAGAATCTCTCCTCGTAAACAACAACGCTCTCTCATAACAACAACAAAAGCTCTCCCTAAGTCTCGATGAACGCGCCTATATACTAGCTACCACCACGTCATGACTTACACTCATTGCCAGATCTCATTCAGCGGGTGAAATAATATTTCGTTCAGTAAGAAGATAATTTACATAGTAAAATAAAATAACCAGAGATAGTAAAATCAAAAGGAAAGTGAATATAGAGTATACGTTACAAGATATTTACCAAATAACAGGCGGACGTACTGACAGACGGACAAAAAGGTGCTAACGTGGTGTGACAGTTGCCTTCTGACCTTAAAGTCATCCTGTAAATTTCAAGTCTGAGATTGAGGGGGTGCAACGAAGTATTAGGAAAGTGTCGAATCTACAAAAATTATTCTGATGTCAGTATTTATCTATGCGATGTCCACACATACATACACACAACACACACGCACATCATATAATTATTTTTTTCTACGAGAAGATATTTTCTGGACCCCCCACCCTTGTCAAAACCTTGTTGTGCCACTGCTTGACGCTGCTCGTCCCCACATTATGTACATGTTCCTTTTCTCGTGGAAGCATATACACGTCATTCAACCTGACCTCAAGACTGTTGCCTCATAACATTCAGTGAGTGAGAAAAACCTAGCGTTAAGGTTGAAACTCGTAAGCCACCCCGGTGGTGCAGTGGTCTAAGCGATGGCCTCTCATCATTCGTCAGAAAGGGGTCTGGGTTCGAATCTCGTGCGGCCTGAATGTTGTGTTTGTCTTACGGCACTGGCTCTCTCCCTTTCCTGGAACCAGCGACCCTAAATTATGGACGGGCGACTGCTTATAGCCCATTGAATTGCTCACGGAGGTCGTTAAAACTCCAATCAAAAAAAAAAAAAAATAATAAATAAAAAAGAAACGCTTAGAGAATAAACTCAAAATTTACATAGGGAAGGAAAATATAAAAATGAAAGTGAAATTAGACTAATGCCCTGAGTGATCGCTGAATTATGCTCACCTACTAATTCCTGATACACTGTAAATTCTACATAACAAATAAACAACAAAAACAAACAAATATGAAATGTGCATATAGCAGTGATATGCAATAACCCACTGATGCTACTTTTCTTATGTACGTATTGTTTTTACAAATTTTGAAGATGACAATCCGTTTTTTGGTGCAAATATGACAACGATGGTAATTCAGACAATATCCGAAAACTCGAAAATTTCGTCGTCCTTAAGCGGGAATCGAACCCGCGTCTCCCAGATAGCACTCGGGTATGCTGACCACTACACCAACCAGAACGACAGAGTCCCAAGTCTCCGATTAATCTGAATATAACCATCACAGGATTCGCTAACTGAAGCATCCTCCAGATTCACTAAACATGAATGCCGGTTGCTTCGACTAGCGAATCCTGTGATGGTTATATTCAAATTAATCGGAAACTTGAGACTTGGTCGTTCTGGGTGGTGTAGTGGTTAGCATACCCGGGCACTATCTGGAAGACGTGGGTTCGATTTTCGCTCCAGGACGATGAAATTTTCAAGTTTTCGGATATTATCTGACTTACCATCCTTGTCATATTTACACCAAAAAGCGGATTGTCATCTTTAAGATTTGTATTATATTTTGTAATCTTGTATTTCATTCATGTAATTTTTTTAATTAAACTTATTTTATTTTTTTTTAAATGAGGGGATAATAATGCTTCACTTAGCAGTTTTAGAGAGATTTTCTGGTATTTTGCTCCAAACGTTTTGTTTCATCACACTACGTCGTACAAAATTAGTACAAAATTAGATGCACAGTGCTGATTAATTCTTCGTCAAAAGACATTTCTGAAGGAATAATCAAATAATAATAAAAAGAACTTCCAAAAATGCAGAACCAATGAACGCAGACAGATTAGACTGTTTGCACGTCTGTCGGTGCGATAAAATGAACATCTGAGGCACATGTTCTTGACTTAAGGCATACGCAAATGCTTCGGAAACAAATACTTTCGGAAGAAATATTCTGAGCGAAAGTTGTGATTCAGTTTGTTCGTTTCTGAAGCAAGAATTCCGATGCGTTTCCGATTTAATATGCGGGCTTCCATTGAAAATAATTGTTACCATTTTTTTCCGGCAATTCTGTTTCCACATTTCGTTTTCGTTCTTCCTTTCGTGTGGTAAGCTTAAGCTTCCGATACAGCTGAACCAAATGGTGCCCAAAAGTTTTGCCGCTCCCAAAGCAGAAATATTCACATAGCGACCGGGTTTTACGATAGCTAAAACAAAACAATTCCTTTCCCCTTTTCATCTTAGTATAACCGATCATAAATCTGTCACTGGTGTTAAGCACTGCCTTCTAATTCTCTGCTCTTTGCTCTATTACCTAAGAAATAATCGGTAAGGATTCTTTCTGCCGCGGGTTCGTATCTAGTTCCCCTATCATGGGCATCATGCCACTTGGCAGAAACAAAGTACTCAAAGCATCATCTTTCTCCTTTATTAGGTTTATTTTTATTACATATATCCTTTCTGATTGATTATCCCCTTCAGTAGATAATCAACCAGAAAGGATATATGTCAATTGCTCTTCTTAAGGTGGACGTCTAGTAATTTTGCTCCCGTATTTCCAATGGAAAAAATTTCAACCCCATTTCCACAGCGAAGAAAGATTTCCCATACATCAAATTCGTCCCACTGATAAAAATCGTCCTAACTTAGATTGTATAATCGGTGTTTTTTTGCAAAACACTTTGCTGAACTGTGTTAAAAATTAATAACTTCCATGAAATGGTAAGGAAGAGTGGCGCCACCTGTAAGCAAGTATCTTAACTACATCGAAGTAAAGTCACTGATTTTTAATACAATTCAGGATTTTTTTTTTTTTTTTTTCGGAAAACACCGATTGTACAAGCTAAATTAGGATGTTTTTAATGAATGGGCCAATTTTCGATGTATGGGAAAAAAATTTTCGCTGAGGAAACAGAGTCCATTTTTTCTCATTGGAAGCATAAGGAGCAAAATACTGGACGTACATCTTAAGGACCACTTCGAATAATAAAGCTAAAGGGAAAGCAATGTTTTTTTTTTATTGAAGGTTTAACGACCACCGTGAGAAACTCGATGAGCTATAAGCAGTCGCCCGTCCCTAATTTAGGGCCACTTGTTCCAGGGAAAGGACGGAGCCAGTGCCGTAGAACAAACACAACATTCATGTCTCACCGGGATTCGAACCAGGACCCATCACGGACGAATTATCAGAAGCCATCGCTTAGAACTCTGCGCCACCTGAGCGGCCAATGTTTTTTTTTTTTTTTTTTTTTTTGGGGGGGGCTTGCAGCTTCTTTCGTTCCAGCTGCGTTCGGTTTACTTCTCAGAAACCACAAATATATTCCTCCGGGTTGGTTTCCGCCCTTTATACTAATCCCGAGTTTCATTCCAGCCGGTTACACTCTGTTAAAAATTGGTACTTAAGAATAAGCAAAATGTACTCGTTTTTGAGTACATTTTGGGCTTAAATTCGCAGCATGCGTCGCCCGCGAGAGGACATGCAAACGATTAGTATTGCAGGGCATATGCAAATCATGTGCACCCTGCACGCCACGAAGAAGCACTATAAGAAGGTTGCACAGAAGCCGGGGTGCAAGTAGTGGAAGTGTCCTGTGCTGCCGGACCTGTGCGTCGGAAGCTTCCTGATGCCTCGTCGCAGAATACGGCAGTCATTCCAGGACGTTTCGGAGTTCGACAGAGGACGAATAGTGGCTTATCGCGACAGCGGTTTATCGTACCGTGACTTCGGCTCCCGTATGGGACGACATCCAGCCACAGTGAGGCGAGTATGGATTCGGTGGGTGCAGGAGAGACGGACGGACCGACGTGAACGATTGCCGCAGCCGTGACACGCCACCGAACGAGAGGACCGGCATTGACGGCTCACACCGCCACATCACGAAAGTTAGTGCAGGAATTAGGGTATGTTGCGCAACAACCTGTGTCAGCACGTACCGTTCGACGTCGTCTGCAGGAGCGGGGACTTGTCGCACTGCGCCCGTTGCTCCGATTACCATTGACGTTACACCACCTGTGAGTGCGGCGGCAGTGGGCCGTTGAACGCCGTACCTGGACTACGGAATGGCATGACATTGTCTTCTCCGACGAATCCCGCTTCTGCCTGCAACACCACGATGGTCGGATCCGCGTGTGGCGGCACTGCGGCGAGAGACTGTATGACGCCTGCATTATGCATCGCCATACCGGTCCGTCGCCTGGCGTTGTGGTTTGGGGCGCAATTGGATATGACACCCGCACTCCTCTGGTACGCATCGCCGGTACACTCAACAGCCACCGCTACATCTCCGATGTTTTGGAGCCTGTAGTCCTCCCTTACCTGTAGGACCTGCCAGCTGCCACGTTTCAACAGGACAATGCGCGCCCGCACGTGGCACGCATCGTGGAACGGTTCTTCACGGCCCACCAGTTGTCACTGCTGTGGCCCGCCTGTTCTCCCGATATGTTACCCATCGAACACGTCTGGTCGCTGATCGGCAACCGAGTGGCCCGGCAAGCACCACCCGCTGCTACGCCTGATGAACTGTGGCAACGCGTGGAAGCAGCCTGGACCAACATACCCCAAGCCCACATCCAAAGCCTCTTTCGTTCGATGCCGTGGCGTGTATTGGCCGTTATTGCCAGCCATGGGGGAAACACGAACTATTGATGTCTGCGTGTTCCGCAAGTCGCACGGGCCGGTAAGCTCAATCGTTTCATCTTTGCATCTGTTGTTATGTGTTCAGTAAATCTGGCTTTGCTATCTCGTGTCTTTCTTGGCGTTGCATTTTGAGTGGCCAGCAGTGTAGCTCAGAGTACTTGTGTCTCATTTTTTGAAAAAAACACGTACACATTTTTGAGTGCATACAGCTTATCAATTGTGAGTATATCTGGTATTTCTAATATATGTACTAAAAAAATCTACATATTTCAAATATATGTGCTCTAACTTCATTCAGTTCCTGTGCCGTTTCGGGCTGAGCACAGAAATTGAAGGAAGTTAGAGCGAATCTGGCAGGATAGAGAGCACACTAGATGGCGCCACCGTACGCTTGGGGGGGGGGATTAGGAACTTTAACCAGGGAATTTCTACCCTGGGCCCGTCACTTAACGAGCTTGTCCGATGCACGGCGGATATTCAGCGATTGTTAGAAATTCACACTACCAGGGTAGGTTTGAACCTGGGAGTTCCTCCATCAGGAGTCCGAATCCCTAATCACCAAGCCATCCGAGGCTGCATTTCAAATTTGAAATACGTGTACTCCATAAGTACTCATTTATTCATAGAATCAACTGGAAGTATATTATTATTATTATTATTTTGATTGAAGGTTTAACGACCAACGTGAGCAACTCAATGGGCTATAAACAGTCGCCCGTCCCTAATTTAGGGTCACTGGTTCCAGGGAAGGTAGAGCGTCAGTGCCGTAAGACAAACACAATATCCATGCCTCACCGGGATTTGAACCCGTATCCCTTTCAGACGAATAATCAGAGGCCATCGCTTAGACCACTGCGCCACCGGGGCGGCCAAATACATTATTCGATGGCACATCTGGGATAATAGATATACTCGTTGTCACATGCTGGGCAAATTAACCGCTCAATTTTATGACAAATATACTGATGAAGCGATAATGTAATATTTATGAGACTGACACAAATATAGTTAATGTAAAAACGTACGTTAAGATATATAACGAAGTAAATTTCTCCGTCATTTCTGGTAACGCCGGGGATCGAACCCGAGTCCACTTATTCGGGAGTAAGTCGCTCTACCAACTGAGCTACGCGGACGTTCGTTCTTGCTGCTATCTCCCCCCGAAAGAGGGCCGGGGGCATGGCCCACGGGTCAGCCGTGACCATGAATCGTTGCAAGCAGCCATCCGCTGTAGAACGTGCACTTGAGAACTCCCAGTCAATCTGGTGTGTGGAATGCAACGTCACACACATTTATTTTTCGAAGCGCTGGAGAAGGGATTATCTTTTTTCTTGTCTCGCGGTGTGGAAAGCACATCACATCATTGCGAGATCTTTAACGGCCGGGACATCCGGGAAGTTCGGGCACCATTATAACGAAGTAAATTTCTCCCTCATTTTTGTCCACGCCGGTGATCGAACCCGAGTCCACTTATTCCGGAGTAAGTCGCTCTACCAACTGAGCTACGCAGACGTTCGTTCTTGCTGCTATCTGCCTTTATGTCGCGTGCGTCCTGCGGGGCATGCACGTCGCAGATACTTTATGAATAATTAAATTACTTGTGATCAGTGAATTTGTTGTACTAATTATTTATGTGTGTCTCTACAATCTATAATATCTAAAATGAAGTAACACGAAATTCTATTTATATTTATCGACGCAGTTATTTTTGAGTACGTATGGTTACTTATATTTGAGCATGTCATGCATTCGTTTACGATACGATTGTACTTAAAATAAAACGAGTAGGTTCAGGTTCTCATTTTTAAGTAGACTTTTTTTAGCAGTGCAGTGGTTCAGAGAACATAACGACTGGACAGCAGAACAGTAGAATACGGTGCTCTTTACTGATTAGAGTAGATTTAGTCTCTAGCGATATTGGGTGGTCAGCTAATCTGGCGTGATGTAGGCACTTGATATCACCCCGAAAATATAAATGATAGGGATAGATATGGCGGCTGTGGTGTTCTCATATGGGGAGGAATTTTGATCGATGAATGTGCTTCAAACACTGGGAAGAGGTGCTGTAAGCTGTGCGTACGTACGCTAGTGTAATGAAATAATCCTTCCCCATGTCCGTCTGTTCCGAGGTGCCACTGGCTCACAGTTCGTGTTAATGGACGATAACTCCACATCCCATCGTACAGTGGCTGTTGATGAGCTGTTGGAAAGTGAAGTCATTCAGCGAATGGATTGACCAGCACGTTTCCCCGACCTAAATCCCATAAAACACGTGCGAGACGCCCTAGAGAGGCGCATCGCGACACGACAACACTCACGGGAGACTGTTCAACATCTGAAGACGAAGCTGACACGGAAGAATGGGTGATGTTGCCGCAAGAACGTATCAATAACCTAGTGTGAAGTATGGACAGACGGTGGGTGCAAATCCCGCATCGATGTTAGGGGCGATCATATCCCCTACGGAGGACCTCCTCTTCCCTTTGTACCGCATTTGGAAATGATGCGTCTGTATCATGGCACCCACTGCTATGTACCCAATTCTAAAT
Source organism: Macrothele yani (assembly GCA_039090855.1). NCBI lineage: Eukaryota > Metazoa > Arthropoda > Arachnida > Araneae > Macrothelidae > Macrothele > Macrothele yani. The sequence continues at coordinate 101,141,037 of CM076989.1, read as the reverse complement.
AAAGTTCCACTTTATTCTTTAGTATCTGCAGTTCTGTCCGTGCTGTTTTCATCATCATTTGAAGCATCTGTATCGTGACACAGAGTGCTGTGTAGCCAATTCTGAATAAAGTTCCACTATATACTTTAGTATCAGTTATGCCCACCAGATGGAGACGTCTCAGTAGCTGAGCCCATCTTAGGGATTTATGATGTCAGAAGCTGACTTAAATACACATAACACCGTGGATTGTTGGCTACCGTGGCGTAAATGTAACGCACTCGGCGCGATATCGAGAGTTCTGTTGGTTCAATTTGTGTGTTTCTGGAACGTGGAAAGAGCGATGTATTTATTTATTTATTAATTGTCGCCACGTATTTGGAGTATTTTCACTTAGTATCTGCAGTTGTGTCGGTGTTGTTTCCGTCATCATTTGAAGCCTCTGTATCATAGTACCCAGTGCTATGTACCCGACTCTGAATAAAGTTCCACTGCATCCTTTAGTATCTGTAGTTGTGTCGGTGTTGTTTCCATCATCATTTGAGGCATCTGTGTTATTGCACCTAGTGCTATGTAGCCAATTCTGAATAAAGTTCCACTGCATCCTTTAGTATCTGTAGTTGTGTCGGTGTTGTTTCTATCATCGTTTGAAGCATCTGTGTCATAGCACCCAGTGCTATGTCGCCAATTCCGAATAAAGTTCCACTATATCCTTTAGTATATGCAGTTGTGTCGGTGTTGTTTCCGTCATCATTTGTATCATAGTACCCAGTGCTATGTAGCCAACTCCGAATAAAGTTCCACTGCATTCTTTAGTATCTGCAGTTGTGCGGGTGTTGTTTCCATCATCATTTGAAGCATCTGTGTCATAGCACCCAGTGCTATGTAGCCAATTCTGAACAAAGTTCCACTATCCTTCAGTATCTGCAATTGTGCCGGTGTTGTTTCCATCATCATTTGAAGCATCTGTGTCATAGCACCCAGTGCTATGTAGCCAATTCTGAACAAAGTTCCACTATCCTTTAGTATCTGCAGTTGTGCCGGTGTTGTTTCCATCTTCATTTGAAACATCTGTATCGTGGCACAGAGTGCTGTGTAGCCAATTCTGAATAAAATTCCACTATATCCTTCAGTATCCGTAGTTGTATAGGTGTTGTTTGCATCATCATTTGAAGCATCTGTATCATAGCACCCAGTGCTATGTAGTCAATTCTGAAAAACAGTTCCAGTATATCATTTAGTATCTGCAGTTGTGTCGGGGATTTTTACGTCATCATTTTGTTAAGTAGTGGAGTTCCTATGGTTTGAATTTCACATATCCACATATCCAGTGCAACTCAACAGGTCAAAACCTGGCTCGTCCTTAAGTTTGGCATACCAATGCACTTGCAGTTTAGGACAACTTGCATATTAAAGTGAGTAATGCATTATTAGTGGTGTGAACAAAGCATAATTCTAATAAGAATTTCTTGCAGCGAGAGATAACTCGTCAATATACAGTAGAGTAATTAGATATTTTTTCTAGTTCAACGTATGTAGTATGGCTTCTTAATTTTCACTCATCATTCCGGCTTTGCAAGAACGATTGGAAATCTCTCTCTTTTCAATTTCTTTTAAAAACATCGCTCCGCAACAGCAAGAGCTATTTACGCGCCATCCCCGTTTTGCGTTTTAATTTATTTATTTGGTCTCTGTGAGCAGGAAGGATCATTACGCTAGAATGCAAAACACCCAGAATGGGGGAGACGATCTTACATCTGTCGCGCTGTATTGAAGCACACAGGCGTGAGGCACAACACGCCACTAAACGACGAAGCGCAACTTGAAAGTTACAATGCGTTGAGCTGTGTGAAACGCAGATAACGATAGGCGAGATAGCTTGGCCTGAAATTTTTATGTCGTTCTGCATAATTTTTCCGGAAATTTTTATCTTTATCGAATCTTCCGCGTCTTCCTTCCTGTTCGTCGGTTATCGGGAAACGTTACCATTCGCCGATCGATGTTTTATCATCCGGATTTCATTGGATTTTGTGCATTACCTTTTATTATATGGTGCTAAAAGGCAGTGCGTTTCGAGCGGAAGCATGTATATTTTATAAGATCGCGCTTGAAACTCCTTTCTGAAACGAATGACGGAGATAATTCAACCAGTTTGTTTCGCGAAATTAGTCTATTATACTTTCTTGAGTGCTTAAAACTTGCTTAAAAAGCAATCAAAAGTTTCAAATAGCGTTATTATACTCATTAAAAGTTTTCAGTCGGAATTAGATATCAGCTGCATTCTTTCAATGAGGATTAAGGGAAAACAAACTGTTCTTGATTAAGCAAGCGACAACATTGATTTTAGAAAGACAGTTTCTAATCTGAAGGGAAGTTAACAAGAAAAACTATCTGTTGATACAACTGAAAAATAACAGAGAAGAAAATTTTATGCCTATGGAAGATATAACGTTCTTTGTTAAATATGTACAAAATATTTGTGAGAATTTCAGTTTCACTACAACATTAACATACACTGGCACATCCAGGAATTCCTGTTGCTGTTGGGGTGTGGGAGGGGAGGGGCTATACATATATATATAGAGAGAGAGATTTATATACGCACCAAGTGTGCATATATATAGTATGCGTACACTATGTGTGTGTGTTAATAGTATACGTACACAGTGTGTGTGCATATATATAATGTACGCATATAGTATATATACACTGCCTGACAGAGAAAATACCACACCACGAAGACGTGAACGCAGCGCCATGCAAATTGCAGGGTGGGTGCACAGGTACAATGTGACGTACTACAGAGGTGAAAACATGTGTCAAGACTACAAATCTGCAGCGAGACATTCTGTCTGCGTAGCTCAGTTGGGAGAGCGACTTACTCCGGAGTGAGGGGACACGGATTCGTCGAGGACAAACTTGTGTTTTCACATTGGCGCCCGATTGCGGAAAATGGATCCACTGACTGTTGGGTTCTTCGAAAAATGTGTGATGTTTGTTCCACACATTGTTTGGAGTTAAGGAAAAATTCCTACTTCGCTTCAAAACAAAAAAGAAAAAAATAATTAAGAGGGAGATGATGCAACGGACTACAGAGGTGAAAACATGTGTCAAGACGACAAATCTGCAGCGAGACATTCTGTCCGCGTAGCTCAGTTGGGAGAGCGACTTACTCTGGAGTGAGGTGACAAGAGTTCGATGGCCCTCGCGGACAAACTTGAGTTTTCACAATAAGTTAGGCAAATGATTGCATTTGCAGGCCAAACGCACGAACTGCGCGCGGGATATAAGCGGACAACCAGTCCGTGATGCCATCAGTCGAGACGTCGTCACTGCCGCGAGAAGTGAGTGGATCTGCTGTAACCGTGTCTGGAGAACGAACAAGGGGTGCCAATGCTGTTAAGACGCCGCCGTACGCGATTTTATCAAACGGATGAGTTTAAGAGAGGTGTCATGGTAGGCCTTCGTACCGCCGAATGGCCCTTTTGTTGTATTGCGGAAGAAACGCAACGTGATGCCACAACCGTCGGTCGCATTTGGAGACAGTGGTTCCAGGAAAGATCTGTGCAACGTCGTAGGAAGACTGGAGCACGGAGACGGACGTCCGAAGCAGCGATCGTCGCATCCGACGTCATGCCATAGCGGACCCACAGGCCACAACGGGCGACATTTTGCGGAGTGTGCGGGGACTCTTGACTGCGTTTGGTTTGCTGTCCAGCCGTCCTTTGCGCAGGCTACCGTTAACAGCAAGCCATCGTCGTCACCGCTTGGTGTGGTGTTGCTCCAGAGCTGTGTGGGGTGCAGAATGTAACAGTGTGATGTTCAGCGACGAATTGCGGTTATGTCTCACCACGGATGATCGCCGTGTGAGAGTCTGGAGGCGACGTGGCCAACGGGAGGATTCCTCCGCCATTGTGGCCCGGCAACGTAGAATCATGGTGTGGGGTGCTATCAGCGCCAACAGCCACTCACCGCTGGTACGCATTACGGTCACATTGACGTCACGCCGCTATGCTGGCGAGGTGCTGAGGCCCATGTCACTACCGTATTTGCAGAGCATCCCAAACGCCATTTTTCAACAGGATAACGCCCGGCTACATACCGCTCGGATCAGCCTGAATGCTTTAAACGGTGTGCGGATGCTTCCGTGGCCAGCACGATCCCCCGACCTATCGCCCATCGAGCATCTGTGCGACACGCTTGGACGTCTGTTGAATATCCTCCCATCCCCGCGAAATGAAGATGAACTGTGGACTCAGATCAACACCACGTGGTCCACGATACATCAGGACTCTATTCACACTCTCATTGTCTCGATGCCACGTCGGATTCAACGCTGTATCACCAAAAATGGAGGACACACTCCTTATATTATACATAATATAAACACATATGTATATATTATGTATAATATACGCACCATAGTGCATATACAGTATACTTACATAGTGGGTGCATGTTTATAGTACACCTACATATTGTGTACATTACAGATAGATATTGATATATACGTAGGGTGTCCAAAAAGTTCTCGGCCCGTAAAGGAAAGAAAGCTCGTACATACAGGGATGAAAAGATAACAAGTAGACACTTTGTAATTTTTTGGGCATGTAAAATAATATTTTTGAATGATTAATTTGTGACCTGCGTCCCTCTTAATCTCCTTGAGGGGGGAGGAGCTTATCCCCCAAAGCCGTACCACTCTGCGCCAGTGTAAAACATTGCGTGAATACGAAAACTGCTTTAACTGAAACGTTCCATAGCGTTTACTTGATGGTCCGGATTGCTAAAACACAAACGTTTCTTAATTTAAACACTGATTGGCCTCAACGGCCGATCAATAACAGCTCTTAACTTATTAACCTCTGGTTCTTTGGTATTTCTTTAAACACTTTATAGTACATCTCGTACCATCATACATAGAATCAAGCATTCTTGCGTCTGGATATGACAGGTTCTTGAATACACTGAATGCAGCAGATTACCTATAATTTATGACACTCTTCGAGTATAGCAAACTTGATAGCAGTTTAACGCTTCATCTAAACGACTTGAAGAAAACGCAAGCCTCTTAACGAGAGACTCAAGGCACCTAACGAGCAACTGAAAATATCCAAGACAGCAGAATTCATCAGACAAGAAGCAGCACTCTGACGGAAATAAACTGGAAAGTCAGAAACCTACACTGAAAAAATTGTTCATGCCTTTGTTGAATGCATACATCATTCACTCTTGACCAGAGTTGAAAACGGGTCAAAAAATTTAGACCCGACCCCGATATAGACGCGGACGTCACACAATTGACCCTGACCCGGATATATACAGTATATACAGTATATATATGTATAAATAGGCAGAGATACTATTTGAACGATCTATGTACTGTACATACACTGAAAAGCAATTGAGACAGCTTGCGTTATGCAAATGTGGCGCTGTGGGCGGTCCTGTAAACGGAAACGACATGTCGTGTGCAGCGATCCGACAATATAAGGAGTGATGCGACGGGAAACAGTGAGAGTCGGACGCAGTATGGGTAAGACGAAGGATCTAAGCGCATTTGATCGTGGTCAAATTTTCGGGGCCCGACGAATGGGTCACTCCATCTCGGAAGTCGTGCAGACACTGGGATTTTCACGAGCCACTGTGTCACGGATGCACCGTGAGAACATCGAACCCTGTAAAACCATCCCTGCAAAGGTCAACTGCCGTGGACAACAGCGTGTGGATGAGCTGGGTCATCGTCAGCTAGCTCGCATGGTAACAGCGGATAGACGGGCCTCAGTGCAAGAAATCACTCGGAAATTTAACGCTGGTGCACAAAAACGTGTAAGTAGCCACACCATCCAGAACCATCTCCTCGCTATGGGGTACAGAAGCCATCGTCCCACGAGGGTACCGCTGCTGACCGCACATCACAGGGGGCAAAGATTAGCATGGGCGCGGTAACATCGCCACTGGACCCTAGACATGTGGGAAAATGTTGCCTGGACTGATGAGTCGAGATTCACGTTGGTACATGCGGATGTCAGGATACGAGTACGGCGCAAACCACATGAAGCGATGGATCCTTTTTGCCAGCAGGGTACTCTTCAAGCGGGTGGGGGTGGCATTTTCGTCTGGGAACTGTTTTCGTGGACTGAAATGGGACCCCTGGTACGTGTGACATCGTCCCACACAGGTCAACTTTACCGGGATATCCTGGAAGACCATTTGCTTCCGTTTATGCGTCTTCAACATCCCACTGGGAACCTCATCCTGCAAAAAGACAATTCCGCTCCCGAATTGCATCCGAATGGTTGGATGAACACTCCACCGACGTGACCTCGCAGCCTTGGCCAGCTAGGTCACCTGACCTCAGTCCCATCGAGCACATCTGTGATGCCATCGAGAGAGAGATGTTCCAGGCTCTGACCCCCCTCCATCGAATCTTCGTGAACTGTGGGAGCTTGTAAAGGGGTCGTGGATCCGTATGGCTTCCCAACGCTTCCGGTGTCTTGTCGATTCCATGTCGAGAAGAATCGCCGCCGTCATCAGGACGAAAGGTGGTGCTACTCGTTACTAGACAGGTATCTCTAATTCAATTGCTCTTCAGTGTATTTGTTTTATCCAACTAAGACGAGCTGCTAGTTTCATATCCAACTGCGACCAGCTGCTAGTTCCTCTTTATTCTTTTAACATCTCCGAGGTGATTAAGTTGGTTCGACATACAGAATCACACACAAAAAATACAAATCCAGTCTCTTTTTATTTTAGAACAGTAACAAGAAAGTAGTTAAATTCAATTTACTCCGGCTTCGTAATTATCTCTCCGGTGGCGAATGAAAGATTTTTTGTAGACCTACTTGATGTCTCCACCCGTGTTAGCTTTTCTGCTATCATAGTTCCAACAATACGTCTTAGGGCTCCATCAGCGCAAACTCTGGAGAACTTTCCAAACGTCGTAGTTTGCTCTCCGACGCCGAAAGACGCCTTTCCCGTAGAAACCATGTGCGTGCCTCTAATCCAAAGATTTTCTACACCCCTAAACCCAGGAAAATCTTTTTATCCCTCTTTACGACCTGCCTTAAGGAGTTAATCCTTACTTACCTGGCTACGTGTATGCCGACGAGCCATTACTTTATGACCACCCCTAGCTTAGCGAAATTAGCGCGCCTGGAGACCGCTCGGTGGCGCAGGTGAAATTCACAGAACAGTATATATACAACCCGAGGACCGGCTTTCAGTTAGTACAGTGTTCGGAATCAGAATCGGAAAAGCTGCCAATTTATCGAAGTGTGATAAAGGACAAATTGTGATGACACGGCGTCTCAGAATTACGCTCTCGGGAATGCCGCTGCTTGTGGGTTGTTCATGTGTCGCTGTAGTGAGCACGTATCAAAAGCGGTGCACAGAGGACGAAACGAAGAACCGTCGTCTCTGCAGCTCAATGATGCCAGAGAGGAGCGGAGACTGTCGCGCATTGTTCAAAGCGACCGCAGGGCTAGAGTGCGACAAATCTCCAGCAGCTACAACACTGGCAATCAGGGCAATGAGTCACAGCACATAGTTCATCGCAGCCTTCTGCACATGGGCCTGCGAAGCGGAAGACCCAGCGGGGTCACCATGCTCAGTGACGTCATTGCCAACAGCACATGAAATGGGCCCAAGATCATCGAGATTGGACCTTGGATGATCGGGAAAAAGTGGCCTGATCTGACGAATCAAGATTACTGGTGCATCGGGAAGACAACCGAGGGCGGATACGCTGATTACCAACGGACGTAATGGCATCTAGATGCACTGTTGGGCGGAAACAGGCCGGCGGCTGCGGTGTAATGCTTTGAGCGATGTTTTCTTGTGACACTTTAGGCCACATTATTCCAATAGCACAATCCCTGACAGCTGTCAGTTATCTGAACATCGTTGCGGACCAAGTTCACTCATTCTTGGCAACTGTCTTCCCTGCTGGTGATGGCCATCACCAACAGGATAATGCACCATACCACACTGCCAGAATCGTCAAGGAGTGGTTCGAGGAACATGCTGGTGACTTTTTCTTAATGCTCTGGCCGCCAAATTCACCTGACGTGAACCCAATCGAACATTTGTAGTTCGACATTTTTTTTTATTGAGGGTTTAACGACCACCGTGAGCAACTGAATGGGATATTAGAAGTCCCCGTCCCTAATTTAGGGCCACTGGTTCCAGGGAAGGGAGAGAATCAGTGCCGTAAGACAAACAACGTCAATGCATCACCGTGATTCGAACCCGGACGCATCTAAGACAAACACAACATTCATTCCTCACCCGAATTCGAATCCGGACCCATCTCGGACGAATGGTCAGTTGCCAGTGCTTAAATAATTGCGCAACCCGGGCGGCCTGTAAATGACGTACTTATTATTATTTTTTTTTTCTAAAATTAGAGTATGACTTTTGGACCACCTTGAATATAAAACTTTGCAAGAAGTTTTAATTTATGAAAGGCAGGAGATCAAACGAAATAAATTCTAGTGCGGCATGAGGACCCTCAGGCCGCGGTTAGGGACACTTTTTTAAAGCTTAGTTGAATTTTTTAAATGAATACCAAACAGTGGTATAGGTTTTTGATGAATACCAAACCACCGGTATCTCATCAAAGGAAATACTGGTATTTTGGCACTTAAAATTGAAATATCCACATCTTAACGGACTTTCTGATCTGTATTACGCATTTCAGTGCGAACTATCGAGAAATAGCATCAATGTTAAATTCCGCACACAAAGTAAATGAGGCGTATATAAGGATTTTGTGGTTTACATGTAATTAGTTGTCAAACACATAAACATTTAATTCGCCCACTCACTCGTAAATACTCAGTCAACTATATTTCCGAAGCAGCCAGGTAGTTATGATGTTAGCAAATCAGTCGGTGCCTGCAAATAACGCCGCGTTTGATACGTAGCGTTTGTCCCATGAGTCTAACGGATTAATCGCATGTTTAAGCAGATGAGAACTCAAAAGATATTGTTAAGTAGAATGCGGTTCGGAAAAGGAATGATAAAATAATCATCGAAACGCATCTACGTAGTTCGAGCTAGAATATTCGAACTTTTTCAATCTATATTCATTTACAGCTTTAAAAAGAAAGCGGATTAATACTTTCGTTATGCAATTAGCGCTTGATTGTTCAAATTAATTTATTATTGGATCAAATTTTTTTGCAGTCCTAATCTTCGAAAAGCTATTTCTCTCGGGACAAATAGCTAGCAAATTCCCTTCTACGTTTTAATTAATGTTCATAATTAATCGTCGATTTTTTTAACCTTTAGATTACATGAAAAATTAATAAATGTGTTCTTGTCAGTGATAAAAGTTAAGAAAATATGATAATATTTAGCATTGTCAGACCTTATGTTCTATTGGAGATGGTTGTGCGTTTTTGTTACTGATAAGGATATTTTTTTTTTTTTTGGTGCATCAAATAAAATTTGTCCCGTTCTGTTTCTCACAGAGTACTAAAAAGTGCGTATAGTTCGAATCTGTGTAGATCTCTAAAGGGTATGATTCCGTATAAGTTCGGAGTAGATTGTTCTCAAGAATTGCTGACTCTTCGCATGAAATATTTTGTCACAAATGTCATTTGGTTGAATCCTTTGAACTCTGCCGTTTAGAGATCTACGCAAAATGAAGTCTGAAGAAGTCAAATCTAAGATATAAACATACCCTTGACAAAAAATATATAACCCAGTCTAAAAAAGAAAACTATTTCTATGTCAACAATAATGCGTGACGACATTGAGGCATCATTGTTGGCGCTTTCCCATAGTGCGGAGATGGCTGGAAAAATGTTTTTTTTTTTTTTTGGCATAATAGCATGTCTAGTCCTCAACTTTTCTGTTGAGATATATGATTCCCAGTCAGGCACATCCCATGATATCATCCAGTAGAGGCTCGTGATTAATGGAACAGGTGAAGTGTTACAAAATGAGAATCCATAAACTGCCTCTTTATAAAGAAGGTCAATTCTTCTATTATAAAAGTTAATTCTTCTATTATAAATAAGGTCAATTCTTCTATTATAAATAAGGTCAATTCTTCTATTATAAAGAAGGTCAATTCTTCTATTATAAATAAGGTCAATTCTTCTATTATAAAGAAGGTCAATTCTTCTATTATAAAGAAGGTCAATTCTTCGGTTATAAAGAATGTCAATTCTTCTATTATAAAGAAGGTCAATTCTTCTATTATAAAGAAGGTCAATTCTTCTATTATAAAGAAGGTTAATTCTTCAGTTATAAAGAAGGTCAATTCTTCTATTATAAAGGTCATTTCTTCTATTACAAAAGTCAATTCTTCTACACTGCTGGCCACCCAAGATGCAACACCAAGAAGGAAGCATCCGATTGGCCTGAAATTCGCAGCATGCGTTGCCCGCGAAAGGACATGCAAACGATTAGCATTGCAGGACATATGCAAATCATGTGCGTCCGGCACGCCACCGAGAAGCACTGTAAGAATGGTGCACAGAAGGCGGGGTGTAAGTAGTTGAAGTGTGTTGAGCTGCCGGACCTGTGCGTGGGAAGCTTCCTGATGCCTCGTCGCAGGATACGGCAGTCATTCCAGTAGGTTTCGGAGTTCGGCAGAGGACGAATAGTGGCTTATCGCGACAGCGGTATATCGTACCGAGACATCGGCGCCCGTGTGGGACGACATCCAGCCACATTGAGGCGAGTATGGATTCGGTAGGTGTAGGAGGGACGGACGGGCTGAACGTCAGCGATTGCCGCAGGCGCGGCACACCACCGTACGAAAGGACCGGCATGTTGTGCGGCGAGCATTGACGACTCGCACCGCCACATCACGAACGTTAGCGCAGGAATTAGGGTGTGTTGCGCAACAACCTGTGTCAGCACGTACCGTTCGACGTCGTCTGCAGGAGCGGGGACTTGTCGCACAGCGCCCATTGCTCCGATTACCATTGACGTTACACTACCGGCGAGTGCGGCGGCAGCGGGCCGTTGAAAGCCTCACCTGGACTACGGAATGGCACGGCATTGTCTTCTCCGACGAATCCCGCTTCTGCCGGCAGCACTACGATGGTCGGATCCGCGTGTGGCGGCACAGCGGTGAGAGACTGTATGATGCCTGTATTATGCATCGCCATACCGGCTCCGTCACCTGGCGTTATGGTTTGGGGCGCAATTGGATATGACACCAGCACCCCTCTAGTACGCATCGCCGGTACACTCAACAGCCACCGCAACATTTCCGACGTTTTGGAGCCGGTATGCCTCCCTTACCTACAGGACCTGCCAGCGGCCACGTTTCGACAGGATAATGCGCGCCCGCATGTGGCACGCATCGTGCAACAAATCTTCACGGCCCACCAGGTGTCACTGCTGCCGTGGCCTGCCTGTTCTCCCAATATGTCGTCCATCGAACACATCTGGTCGCTGATCGGCAACCGAGTGGCACGGCAAGCACCACCCGCGGCTACGCCTGATGAACTGTGGCAACGTGTGGAAGTAGCCTGGACCGACATACCTCAAGCCTACATCCAAAGCCTCATTCGTTCGATGCCGCGGCGTATAGCGGCAGTTATTGCCAGCCGTGGGGGCCACATGAACTATTGATGTCTGCGTGTTCCGCAAGTCGCACGAGCCTGTAAGCTCAATCGTTTCATCTTTGTATCTGTTGTTATGTGTCCAGTAAATCTGGCTTTGCTATCTCGTGTCCTTCTTGGTGTTGCATTTTGGGTGGCCAGCAGTGTATTATAAAGGTAAATTCTTCTATTATAAAGAAGGTAAATTCTTCTATTATAAAGAAGGTCAATTTTTCTATTATAAAGAAGATCAATTTTTCTATTATGAAGAAGGTCAATCCTTCTATTACATAGAAGGTTAATTCTTCTATTATAAAAGTTAATTATTCTATTATAAAAGTCAATTCTTCTATTATAAAGAAGGTCAATTCTATTATAAAGAAGGTCAATTCTTCTATTATAGAGAAGGTCATTTCTTTTATTATAAAAGTATATTCTTTCATATAAAGCAGGTCAATTCCCCCATTATAAAGAAGGTCAATTCTTCTATTGTAAAGAAGGTCGATTCTTCAATTATAAAGAAAGTCAGTTCTTCAGTTATAAAGAAGGTCAATTTTCTTATCTTCGAAAGGAAGCATAGCGGTCAAAGATGTCATCGTAAAAATGCTATTTAACTACAAGTTCGGGGAGAAGTTCCTTTTTCATCGTGATATTAGATAACGATTATAGTCATTTCTGTGACATAGTGTTCCTTATTTATTCGTTTCAAACAGGAAAAACTTCTTTTTACTGGCACGGTGGTTGAGCGTAAAATAAGGACTAAAGAAAGCAATTTATAGACTTCTTGGAATACATCCTTATGTGCTTCCAACAACGTGCACACTGTATCATTTTCCGGGTTAATTTAAAAAAAAAGCATGGATCTAGAACACACTTAGAATAATAAAGTAACAGCCCTGAAACTGAAGTTTATACTCGCAGGTACTGTACAAACACAGTGGTGGAAACCAGAATGTCCGAAACTCAGAATTGCACATCCTTGGTTGCCATAGCAACCTCCTGATTCAGTGAAGTCGAGGTTCCTACGTTGGCTCTCTTCATGGTGCCGGAGTGAAGTGATTGGAACTGCGGCTAGTATCTCTTCACGCGACCCACGCGCCGTTAAAGGTGATCTGTTCATCAATTCGTAGTGCTGTTTGAAACGACGTGCTTCTAGCTTTCTTTTAGAAACGGAATAACGTTCGTTTCAAAAAGGCAACATTTCCAGAAACCGTTCTTGTAAACGAAAAAGTGAATTTTTTTTTTTTAAGAATTCTCTAAATCATTCGAAGAATTTTTTTTTTATAAAACTTAGGTGAAATGGCACTTTACTACTTCACCCGACGAGCCGCCACTGATATCATCAAACCATCTTTTGCTCGCTGTCACTCTTTGGCCCATTGAGAACTTTCGGCCAAATCAACCATTCAATCAACCAACCAACTGTCTTTCGTTCGGACACTTTCGAGGTGCGTTTCTCACAGCTACTCTCAAAACTGCAATTTTTGCAGTCCTCGGCTCATTCAGTCTTCGTAGGTGTCCAAAATGAATTCTTTTCTTCAGCGCATCTTCAATCCGTTTGGTCTTTTCCAATTTTCTCCATAACTTGATCATCATCCTCAATCAATCTCTTGACCGATGCACTGTAAAAAATAATTGGTGTGAATTCACGGAAAGTTTCTGAAGATAACGTGTAGCAAAGTTGCCCGTAAGTGTCCGTCTTTTAACGAAATTTCCGTTTTTAAAAGTACCCGTTTTTTGTTTTTTAGCTTCCGTGTTTTCACAGATCTTTCGTAGTCAGTAATTCCGCTTATTTCAGAAAAGCCCGTTTCAAGTTTTTCTTTATTTAGACAGAAATTTCACAAAATTCAACATGCTGAATATTTCAGCCGTTACGCGAGAGAATCCTTTTGCGTCGGTGGTAATCGAGCCCACGCCGTTTGGGTTGAAGCCTCGCGTCTTAACCACTGATCCAGAAAGTCACAGAAATCAGACTCACGTTCAAAGTGAAACTAATCTGACGATGATGATTTGCTTTTCATTAATGCGAATGATTTAGTCATTTGATTTTCTATTAAAGCTTATTATTTTTTTAATACGTCTACGTTTATAATAATTTTATTTTTCTGTAGGAGGTCATATTTCAAATTACGTATTTTTCAAAGCAACAGAATGATTTGGAGTTTGAGATTTTTTTTTTTTAACTGACAATAACTTTCAATTAGTTTTAAGAGAAGGTGCAATGTACTGTTTTAAAATATTATTTAACATAACTTCTAAATATAACATTTACTCTTGATACCTATATAGCTTTTGTCTTAAGAAATCAAGAGATATTGTACAATCACGTGTACAATAAATTAAGTACCCGGTTTCTTACGGTAACACAATCTATAATGGTGCACAAAATGGGGAACAGGGAAGAAATATCCTGTGTCCCAGTAACCAAGATTTATGCGATATACTATCCGCAATATCCAATCTCGCTACAGAACTTCTAGAACAAATATTGAGCTGATGCACAAGTTAACCCCGCTTTTTTCACCGCACTACAGGACTGTATCACGTCAGAAGGGAAAACGGAATCAATCAACTATTTACTCCCCCCATTGTTTACGATGGTGTCACAACGTCTGGATAGGTCTGCAACGCTATTCTTAAAAAAATGTGCAAGTTTTGCTGCGAAGAAATCATCAGAGAAATTCTGGAGATCAACATCATTGCTGAAAATTCTGCGAGGGAGTGCATTCGACAGAGATTGGAACAGGTGATAGTCTGCATGGGCGACATCTGAGAAATTGGCCGGAAGTGGAAGGATCTCCCATTTCATGTCCTGAATGGCCATTTTGGTCATGTTTGCACTGTGAGGGCGCGTGTTATCATGTTGGAGAAGGACACCATGGTTCCGTTGTGGCCGTTTCTGCTGAATTGCTCCCTCCACATGGCAGAGTTGCTCACAATAGAGTGCAGCGTTGATGGTTCGATCCTTAGGCAGCATTTCTTAGTGAATGATGCCTTGCATGTCCCACCAGACACACAACATGATCTTCACAGGATGAAGGTCATGTTTTGGACATGGTGTGTGCGTGTATTCTTTGAGCATAACCATTCCCTCCGATGCCTGCAATTCACGTACAGGCACCACTTTTCATCTCCAGTAACAATACGTGACAGAAAGTTTGAACATTCGCGATAACTGGAGAACAAAGAACCACATATGGCAAAACGCTGATTCTTGTTGTCCTCGGTGAGAGTGTGAGGCACCCAAGACCCCAATTTCTGGACCTTTCCCATACGTCCCAGGTGTCGCACCACTGTGCCCTGATCACAGTCCATCTCAGTGGCCAATTCGCGTGTAGTTTGACGCAGATCCAAGTGCGTGAGATGGTTCAAGCGATCCTCATCAAAGTGAGATGGACGACCTAAGCGTGGAGAGTCTTTGAGGTCAAAATTGCCACCTCGGAACTGCTCAAACCATTTGCGGGCTGCTCTCGGAGCAATAGCTTCCTTCCCATACACAGCACAAATTTGTCGAGTGGCCTCAGCGGCTGTGGATCCCTTGTTAAACTCGTAGAGGAGTAGGTCGGAAATGCTCATTTCTCCCTACTTGACACTCCATACTTCCGGACCTGAAAACCAAAAAAACATTAGCCACAATCACAGAACACATTATGATTTAGATACACGGTATTACTAGCTACATTTTGATGTACAACTGACCATCTGCGCAGTCACTATTGACCTGGGAAACACTCGTGAAGTAAAACGGCATGAACTTATGCATCAACCCAATACTTCGACAGACTATTGAAATTTCACAATTAATATAACCCCGAAATTTTCCTGTAAATCTCTCGTATTGCCGGAAATTTTTCTTCATATGGATACGGGAAAGTGAGCACGGAGTTTTTCCGTTAGAGGAATCGCGGAAAGGTTTCTGAAATTTCGGAATTTTCTGTTAACACATCTTGAAAACGGCAATTTATCGTCAATATAAGAAAGGAATTGCGGAAAGGTTTCTGAAAATCCAGAATTTTTCTGGCGTATGAAAAATCCCTAAAATTCAGAGTTTTCCCCGTCATTTCAAGGAAAGCGTTGTGTCAGAAATATGTTTCGTTAATTCATGAAGGAAATCACGGAAAGTGACTTGTGAATTTCAAAATTGTTTTAACAGTGTAGATGAAGATCTTCCGAGGCTCTTCCCCAACTCTCTACCTTGAGCAATTCTCCTCCATGTCACTCTCTCATGCTTTCGAATTCCATTCACTCATGTCTCACGTGGTCTGCTTCTGGGGTTTTCCTGTTCCTTGGTGTCCAGTTTAGTATTTTAGTTGTCCTGTGGTGGTCAGTTCTTCTAGTAACATGTCCAGCCTATTTCTACTTGACGACGGTTTTTACTTTGGTTTTTATGTCATCCACCCTCATAATTTTCCTGAACCAAGAATTTCTCTTCTTATCTTTCATGGTTTCTCCAAGCATGCACCTATCCATGCCTCTTCTACTTGTCTCCAGCTTCTGTATGTCTTTTTTAGTTTAGGCCCAAGTCTTAGATACATAAGTAATAACTGGGGAAGGATGTATTCATTAAACACTTTTCTTTTAACACATAAATTATCCTGAAAATTGCACTGTTTCCCGGCAAAGCTTTATTCCCTTATTAGTTTCTTTTTCGATATGGCTCTCGCTTGATATATGTTGTCCCAGGTAAATGTAGGTATCTGTTACTTCTAAATTTGCTCTAAATATTGCTACAAAATCCTGATATTTGTATTATAACGAAGTAAATTTCTCCGTCATTTCTGTCCACGCCGGGGCTCGAACCCGGGTCCCCTCATTCCGGAATAAGTCGCTCTACCAATTGAGCTACGCGGACTTTCGTTCTAACTGCTATCTGCCTTTATGTCGTGTGCGTCCTGCTGGGCAGGCACGTCACATTATCTTAGATATGTTGTTCCTCTTATATCTCTGTACTTAACTGTTCATATTATTTCCGTTTTGTTTATTGTATTTAGTTATTCTGGAAGCCTTTGAAAATCAATGCATCATATCAGCCTATAAGCTGAAGTACGATAAGACATGGAGAGCACAGACTGATGTGCACATGTGTAGCCTTGCGCCTGAACTACTGGGATTGGCGTTAAACACTTTTCTTTCAAGGCATAATGGAAAATTGCTGTACAAAACTGTGCTGTTTCTTCCAAACGCACTCAAGTCAAGTTTTATGGAGCCTATTAAATTTTTCTTCGACGGGGCCTTCACTTGATTGATATTTATCGCCCTCGCTTGCTATCTATTTTGCTTCGATGGGGCCCTCACTTGATCGATATCTATCGTCTTCGCTTAATATCTATTTTGCTTCGATGGGGCCCTCACTTGATTGATATCTATCGCCCTCGCTTGATAGCTGTTTTTCTTTGGTGGGGCCCTCACTTGATTGTTATTTATCGCCCTCGCTTGATATCTATTTTGCTTCGATGAGGCTTTCTCTTGATTGTTATCTATCGGCCTCGCTTGATATCTATTTTCTTTCGACGTGGCTCTCTCTTGATCGATATCTATAGCTGTCACTTGATACCTATTTTCATTCAATGGGGCCCTCGCTTGATATCTATTTTGCTTCGATGGGGATATCTATCGCCCTCACTTGATATCTGTTATGGTTCGATGGGGCTCTCACTCGATTGATACCTACCACCCTCGATCGATATCTAATCTTCTTCGATGGAGAGCCGCTTCATATCTATTGTCAAGATAGATGTAACCATGAGTTACTTCAAAATTTGTGGCATCCACCTCGAAATCTTCAGTGCTTGTTTTAGCATTGTGCATCAATTTCGTTTTCTGCAAATTTATTTTTATTCCCACTTCTTTGGATTTGTCAGCAAGTACGTGGATAAGACTAGCAGCAAGTTTGCTCTAATCTTCAGTATTTCTTCTTTCTTGGAAATGTTATTTCAGTGTTACTGCATTTAATGAATATTTGGCTGAGTGATGCTTTTTTCCCGTCCAGTTATTCTTCGATCTACAGCGTAATTTAGAGAACGAATTTTACAATAGCCAGTGTTTTAAATGACAAAATCAGTGTATCATTAAAAAGTAAAGCTACTAAGCATACTTTGTCAAAACATCAGTGCGCGCGTTATTTTCAGAAAAAGATTTGGAACTGAAATAAACAGAAATAAAAATAGAAAGTAGCAAGTCATGTTTTGCGTTCAAAATTACTTGTTATACATCAAAATTCTATGTTATACTCTTCACCTTTACTGAAACAATCTTGTATCAATATAGCAAAGCATTAACGGAAGGGGACAAACTTAGTAATGAATTTTTTTTTGTGTGTCGTCCAGGTCAATCATTTCGTATTAGAACGAATCACCGACTTTGTCGACAGAAAATTGTAACTGCTTCCCTTATTTCTACATAAACGGAGTTTCACATTTAACACAGAGGATTGCCATCTGTTTAGACAAACTTCAATAAATGAGTGCAAAATGATATCAATGAAAAAATAGGTAATTTCCTCTCATTTCTGGCTTTAATACCCCTCCCTCCATGTCTTTTTTTGGTACACTGTGTTGATCGAGTAAGAAAGGTAATAACGAGTTTTGTTTTCTTTGTTCATTTTAATGCTTTCCTCTTTCTTGTTCGGTACAAAAATGCATTTGGCACAGGCAGATTGAAAAGAATTGTTGCAATTTAAAATATTTGCATAAATCTGTTCCCTCTTAACGAGGCGATAAAAACACACCTTTAATATGCGAGAAACACGTTGTTATCTTTATGGTGCTGCTTTTCACGGATTCCATAAACATAAAAAATTACGGTGAAAATAATTCTGTTTCCTATCGATATATTTCTTGTGGCTTTTGATATACATATATGTATAAGCATATACGTAAAAAAAAAAAAAAACCCAGCTGTTATATTTATCGATTTACTGCTTTTCTCGGTCCATCGATCCAAACACACTCAATCTCAAGTAATCGAATTGAAAATGTCTTTTTTATCTGAAAATTCTTTGGAAAAATACGCTCATAAAAAACAGATCACCCGAAACGAGTCGAGCTACGACTTTGATTTTTATAGGATGAGCTAATCAGGCAATATTTCAGGGTGATTGTAAACTCCTTCAACAAAACAAGAAGGGTGATAGTACACATCAAGACGAAAAATATTTGCAATGGAACCTAGGGCCGAATTCCACTGCTATAGTGCCAGAAAAGAGTAATATTACATATCCACGTTGAGCCATCAACAGTGAAAACTAAGAGATATACCTAATTTCCGAGTTGCACAGTCCACACCGACGAACTAAGGACTGTCGCACCCTCTCGTAGACTCCCGGTGTGGTGTTGATCTTGTCCGCAGCAACAGCGATTCGCGTGACGAAATCTTCCAGGGAGTCAACAGGTGTCTCGTACACCAATGTTTTCATGTGCTCCCAGAAGAACAACTCCAGTGGATTGAGGTCCGGGGAGCGAGGAGGACAAGCCAGAAGTCCACCGCGTCCAGTCCACCGCCCGTGGTATGTCGCATTTAGGAAGTATCGGACCTCGGTGACAAAGTGTGCTGGGGCCCCATCATACATAAACCACATGTCCCTCCGTGTGGTGAGCGGAACATCCTGCAACAGACCGGGAAGCACTTGCTCCAGGAACACACGCTGCGCTGCGCCGGTCAGACGTATTCGTCAGTTCTCATGTGATGTTCGCACGGTAAAATCGCTGAACGAGTTCGGCTGCGTTTTTGAATGTTTGCTCCTCATCGCCCACGCACGTGTTCAGCGCACCTGATTTGCATCTTGTGCTTCTTCGTGCACTGGTTGGAACTCCGTGTGCCAGCTGGTCGTTTTATGAATGTGCTCTTTTCTGTCACTAGGAGTGGAATGCGGTCCTAGGTTCCATTGCAAATATTGTTCGTCTTGATGTGTACTATCACCCCTCTTGTTTTGTTGAAGGAGTTTACAATTCATCCTCTATGAGATTAGCATAATAAGTAGCATTTCGGCGTCATAGATGTATGCGTACCACATCTAAGTAAATCATATAGTGCAACGCCACAGACAGGAAACCCGCCGTTTTTATGTTCTATAGGCCGCGTGGCTTGGTCGGCATGTCAGTTCTTGGTCACCTTTGGGTAAGGATGCCTCCTCGTCATGTAAGAGGTTGCACCAAAATGTGGTGCTACACCAGCTGCGCCACTTTCTGAGAAAGGACACATTGTTGTGTGGTGCACACACACACAAAAAAATACGTTGTGCAGCTGTGCACCACTTTATGTATACAAGGTTGCACCACATGCTGCTGCAAAGTTTCACCATGTTGTTGGGTTTTGCTTGCACCATACAATGGCGTACCTTTTCTCAGAAAGTGGTGCAGCTGGTGAAGCACCACTTTTTGGTGCAACCTTCCTCAAAACTTTTAACAGTGTACAGTTCACATCAGCGAGTTCGATCGAGGTCGTGTGGGACGCTTTGTGCCCGTCGTAGTAAGACTGCGCAGGGAATGGTACAAATAAGGGCGCAGGACATGATGAGAATCTCATGAGGACGTCTTTGAGTGACCATTCTGCATCATCAACGGCGTTGGCGCAGCAGTGGAGAGTGACTCATTCTCCCATGTCAGCTGAAACAGCACTACGCCGGTTATTACGGTTCGGACTGCAGGCACGTCGGCTCCTTCTCAGGCTGTCTTTGACACCGCAGCAACGGTCTACCAGGCTACAATGATGCATCGAATGAAGGGAGTGGAGTGACGAATGGCACAATATCGTGCTCTCGGACGAAACGCGCTTCTGTTTAGGCGAAAATGATGGCGGCATCGTGTTCTCCGAACGACAGGGCGACCCGAGAATTCCTCGCCAACACGAGAAATTATGGCCTCGGGTGCTATTGGGCACGAAAGCAGATCGCCTCTCGTGAGAGGCCGCACCACCCAGGATGGTAGAAAGCTGTTGTATCCGGACTTGAAATTACGCCCCTTAGAGTTCCACCGAAATTGTACGTGGTTTTTACGCTTTCCAACTGTATCTTGAAGAAGCGTATATGCTCCAGCTTTGTCCGTCCGCCCATCCGCACGATAACTCCTGTAAAAATGGTTCGATTTGTATGATTAAATTTTAGTATGTGATAGGGTACAACCTGGGAACCAGCCCTATTGAAAATGGGGGAAATGGGGTCAAAAGGTTAGGACATGGGAGCGGGATCCATTCCATGCCCTTATGCGTCAGAACTTACGTAAAATGCTTCGATTGCGACACACCTTTATCATGTTGTTTTGGAGGTATACTGAACCAATTCTGTTGAATATCATTGAAATAGGGTCAAAGGTCATGGCACAAGAGCGATATTTATTCCACAGCTAGATGTATTACTTATAACTTGACTAAAAATGCATCGATTGTGACAAAACTTTAGTATATTGTTCCGGAGGTAAATTGAACCGGTTCTGTTGAATATCATTGAAATGGGAGTCAAAGGTCAGGGCACAGGAGCGAGATTTATTCCACAGCCATTATCCTCATAACCTGACTAAAACTGCTTCTATTGCGACAAAACTTTAGTATGTTGTTCCAAAGGTATACTGAATCAAATCTTTTAAATAACATCGAAATGGGATTAAAGGTCAGGGCACAGGAAAGAGATTTATTCCTCATAACTTGAGTAATAAGTTGAGTAATGATTTCTGGTATGTTGGAAAACGTATCATAATCAATGTATTGCATGATCTTACTAACTTTCTCACACATCGCTGCTGCAGGAAAGTATTATGATCGTTCAAAAATCACACTTCAGGTTCTTGACATAACTTTTTTTTTTTTTTAAATGTGAATACTACGTAAATACTAAGTAAAGCGTAAATGTTATGTGAATATCGACAATACAACACTCCACAGAAGTGCAGAATGAAAAACAAACGTGCGCAGAACGAATAAGTATCGGGTAACGAACGTAACAATAAGAGGAAGCTTTAGACTTGGAAAAATCCCGTTCAAGGCTAAACGCTCAGAGAATTTTCTGCGACAGAGCACTAATTAGCTCTTCATCACAACTACATGTTCCGAAAGGTCATAGAGGTTAGGCATATCAGCATATTGTTCGGAAAGGTCATAGAAGTTAGGCATATCAGCATTATGTTCGGAAAGGTCATAGGGGTTAGGCATATCAGCCTATTGTTCGGAAAGGTCATAGAGGTTAGGCATATCAGCATTATGTTCGGAAAGGTCATAGGGGTTAGGCATATCAGCATATTGTTCGGAAAGGTCATAGAGGTTAGGCATATCAGCATATTGTTCGGAAAGGTCATAGAGGTTAGGCATATCATCATATTGTTCGGAAAGGTCATAGGCATATAAGCATATTGTTCGGAAAAGTCATAGAGGTTAGGCATATCAGCATATTGTTCGGAAAGTTCATAGAAGTTAGGCATATCAGCATATTTTTCGGAAAGGTCATAGAGGTTAGGCATATCAGCTTATTGTTCGGAAAGGTCATAGAGGTTAGGTATATCAGCATATTGTTCGGAAAGGTCATAGAGGTTAGGTATATCAGCATATTGTTCGGAAAGGTCATAGAGGTTAGGCATATCAGCATATTGTTTCCTACGCCTCGATTCACTGTTTTGGAGAATTCCCTTCATGGATATGACATGTTCATATCTCATAGTGTATGTTATTTTGTACCCTGGTTAACTGCCTGGAATACTGTATGAGACTACTGTATGAGTCTTTAAAATGAAAGTACTGAAGAGTGCAACTTTCTTTCTTAGGTACGACTCCTATTTTTTTACATCCGCCAGAGAATTAATTTACGCCCGTGGAATGACCATTCTGGGAGGGCGGCCCTCCCGGTAGCTACGACCCTGGTACCACTTTAACAAGTGAACGTTACGTCAATGCCAATCTTCAGCCAGTCGCACTTAACTACACTGAGAAAAACGCTTTGTTAATTCAACAAAAAGTTTTGTCGATATACAGTCAACAACATTTTTTTGTTGAATTTGCAAAATTATTTTGTTGAAAATTATTGCTGATTTAACAAAATTTATTGTTATCACGACCAAAACGTTTTGTTCATTTAACAAAATGATTAGGTCGATTTTTGGGAATTTGTTTGATCCAACAAAACATATTGTTATGATGACAAAATGTTTTGCTGCTGCAATAAAACTTATTGTGTCACGATAACAATATGTTTTGTTGGATGAAACAAATTCCCCAAAATCGACCTAATCATTTTGTTAAATGAACAAAACGTTTTGTCGTGATAACAATAAATTTTGTTAAATCAACAATAAGTTTCAACAAAATAATTTTGCAAATTCACCAAAAAAGTTTGTTGACTGTATATCGACAAAATGTCTAATTGATTCAACAAAATGTCTAGTTGATTCTCAGTGTACCTGCAAGACATCTTCGGGGCCATATTTCAGCATAACAATGCCACACCGCATGTTGCTGCCTGTTTAAGAATAACCACGTTCTACTTCTGCCGTGGCAGGCTAGATCGCCGGATTTATCACCCAAAGAAAATCTCGGGAACATGCTCAAACGACAGGTGCAGCGGTACGACCATCTGCCAGTAACTCTTGATGAACTTTGGGCGTGGGTCAATAGAGTTTGGATGACTATTCCACAGGACACCTTTCCCAAAAAATATTTGATTCGATGCCACCGCGCGTACAGCAGGTGATACAAGTCAGACGGGGTCACACCTGTTATTAGTTACATCGACGCGCCTGGTACGTATGACACAAAGATGCCAATCATTTATTCTGTATTGCCTAATGAACATATCCTGTAAACATCAAACAGAATGGATGAAGTGTCAGCAGCACGTCCAGCGAGTGCAAAGCTTTCCTTCACCCAGTGCCAGTGACACGTTTAGAGCGCGCGAAACTTTCATTTACCCAGTGTCAGCGACGCGTCTAACGCATACAAAGCTTTCCTTTACGCAGTGGCAGCGGCACGTCTAACGCGTGCAAAGCTTTCCTTTACCCAGTGTCAGCAATGTATCTAGCACGTGCAAAGCTTTCCTTTACCCA
This sequence comes from Macrothele yani, assembly GCA_039090855.1. Lineage (NCBI taxonomy): Eukaryota > Metazoa > Arthropoda > Arachnida > Araneae > Macrothelidae > Macrothele > Macrothele yani. The sequence goes on along the minus strand of CM076989.1, from coordinate 101,117,471 downwards.
GTGTGAGCGACGCATCTAACGCGTAAAACGTTTTCCTTTACGCAGTGTCAGCGGCACGTCTAACGCGTGCAAAGCTTTCCTTTACCCAGTGTCAGCAATGTGTCTAGCACGTGCAAAGCTTTCCTTTACCCAGTGTGAGCGACGCATCTAACGCGTAAAACGTTTTCCTTTACGCAGTGTCAGCGGCACGTCTAGCGCGTGCAAAGCTTTTTTTACGCAGCGTCAGCGACGCGTCTAGAGCACGCAAAGCGTTCCTTTACCCAGTATCAGCGACGCGTCTGGCGTGTGCAAAGCTTTCCTTTACCCAGTGTCAGCGACGCATCTTACGCGTAAAACGTTTTCATTTACGCAGTGTCAGCGACGCGTGTAGAGCACGCAAAGCGTTCCTTTACCCAGTGTCAGCGACGCATCTTACGCGTAAAACGTTTTCATTTACCGAGTGTCAGCGACGCATCTAACGCGTAAGACGTTTTCATTTACCGAGTGTCAGCGACGCGCCTAGCGCGTGCGAAGCTTTCCTTTACCCAGCATCAGCGACGCGTTAAGCACGTGCAAACGTTCATCCAACTCCATGACACTGAGTTGGATAAACGTTTGCATGCGCTAGACATGTCGCTGACACTTCGTCCGTGACACCGAGTTGGAAAAACCTTTGCAACCGCTAGACACGTCCTTGACACTGAGTAAAGCAAAGCTTTGTACGAGCTAGACGCGTCTCTGACACTTGGTAGAGGAAAGCTAAACGCGTCGTTGACACTCAAAGGATTAATTATTAAGCTATTCGAGGTTTTTTTGTTGTTTTTTTATTGGAGGTTTAACGACCACCGTGAGCAACTTAATGGGCTATAAGCAGTCGCTCGCCCCTAATTTAGGGCCACTGGTTCCAGGGAAGGGAGAGAGCCAGTGTCGTAAGACAAACACAATATCCATGCCTCAACGGGATTCGAACCCGGACAGTTTCGGACGAATGATCAGAAGCCATCGCTTAGGCCACTGCGCCACCGGGGCGGCTCGAGGTTTTCAATAGTTAATCAAGCTTTACTTAAGGTAAGGTTCTAGGTTAACTGACTTTGCGCACACAGTAATACTCTTAAAACCTTACAACATTACATGGTATGTACGATTGCGGCTTAGCTAACGAATAAACCAGTTACTCTGACTTATTGGCGTAAGTGAACTCATTTTGTGTGCTTCTCGGACCCTATTTCATCAACAACAAATTAATTAAGTTAAAAGGCACCATGTTATGATAAGTTACAAAGCGATTGGATCAATATTGGTAGGTCTTCATAGCATTACGTTGCTATGAAGACCAAATAAACTTTTTATTTTTTATTTTTTGCCTTCTGTTACGACGACAGTTCCAATCATTTTTTCCGCTCCTTATTTCCCCTTTGTTTCCTGCTCTTTTGTTCGTAAACTTTAACATACAAATGGTGCACTAACCCTCCCACCTATGGTTGCAACTCCATTTTGCCGTACTGCGGAGAAACGAATGAGAGTTTTGCTTTTTGCTCCTAATTACAGAGAGTTCGGCACTTTCGCAGGAACTGGCAGGTCACATTATTCTCCGATCAATTTCATTAGTACGAAGCGTTGAATAATGCATGGCGATATTACGATCTCCGGGTTGGTCTACTTTTAATAATATCTGCGGCGCAAATTAGGAATTCGAACTAAAACCTGGGTGATGATGTTCTGTGAAGCGCGGGGGTTGGACAACGAAGGGGGAGGGAGAAATATTTCTATTCTAATGAAGACTTCACACATACGCACTCATAAGTAGAACATTGCTCAATAGTTTTGCTTCTATACTGGTATGGAAATTCGAGGATCGTAAGGTTATGAAAGCGTTAGGGGTGTGGTAATGACGGAGGAAAGAGAGAGAACACCAGAAAGAGAGAGGGGGAGGAGGGAGAAATGGGGAAAAGACGAACATTGGAATTGAGACCTTAACGGGGGAAGAGAGTAAAGTACTTCCCTCGTTTGCAATAATCTATTCATAAATATTCATTGATTCCCGGCTGGGATTTTTACATCGAAGCCACTACAGGAACTAGAAAAAGTTATTCTGAAAGAACTGGGATAAAAATACCAGATCTGGTAATATCCTGATGCTTTGAGGCTTCGTTTAACGACTCTAAGTATTTAATCAAAATTTGGTTTACACGCGGTAAAAATATACAAGAGCAATTACTTCGTTTCAACAGGAGAAGATGAAATTACTTATGGATCTGACTTAATCTTCAGGCACCGAAACGCTTTGATAAAGTGGGCAAAACATTTTATTTTGTTGTACAAAAAGGAAAACGTCGGCATTCCGTGTGGTTTCGTCTTTATAGTAGCGATATATTGGGTATGGCTTTATTTAAATCTTTAGCGCTGCATTCATAACCGCTTTAGTGACGTCTTTTTCAAACCAGTTGCAATCACGAACAATGAACAGGAAAGAAACCACTGCGAACTGTATTATTCACATTATTAATTGCTCTCGAGAAATGAATGTCGAATTATATAGTTTTTTTTTCTTCTAAATATTGTTACGCCCCGAACGCCAGGCTATTGAACAAAATCATTTGACGAATCATTGGCTGACGACTCGGAGGCAAATATTAGAATTTAAAATAATTTTTATGAATTCTTTATCTGCGAAATTTTATTTATTAGTAATGAGAATTTAGCCTACAAATCTATCCAATCGAAACCAAGAAATTCCTCTGACACTTATAAATTATTCATGCAACTTCAGGACTGGCACGAGGCAACAGATATTTAATTAATTTACGTAAGCCAGATAATGAAAAATGACGAAGACGTCTATATAAAGAGGGCAAAGAAGGGCCGGCAAATAAACTCGCCTCTTTTGGAATTGTTCATAGGCTGAATTTATCGTTAGAGTTCTACGATATTTCAATGGTATATACACTATACTGACAAAAGTCCCCGGACACCTAGAAGAGAAACACAACATAGCATTTATTGACATAAATTAGTACGGTGGCGGTCCACCTTTGGCCTTAATACATGCACTGACCCTTCGAGACATGCTTTCGAAAAGGTTTTGGAACACAGCGATAGGTATGCGCTTCCGTTCAGTACATAATACTGCCGCTAACTGTTGTTTAGTAGTAGATTTTAGTTCCAAACTTCTTATGAGGCACTTTAATTCATCCCATAGGTGCTCTATGGGATTAAGAGCAGGGCTGTGTGCTGGCCAGTCCACACACCATACGGAATGATCGTCAAACCACGCCGTAACAGTCTTTGCTTTATGGCTCGGTGCATTATCCAGCTGGTACCAACAAGGCTCGGTTCCATAGTATTGCCACAGAGTTGGTAGGGTATAATTGTCCAGAATATCGAGGTAGACGTGCTGGTTAACAGGTTTGTCAACGATAACCAATGGGCCGGGACCATACCACGAAAAACACCCCCACACGAGTACACTGCCAGTTCCAATCTTGACCGTAGGAACAGTACACTGTGGTAAATAGCGTTCCCCCAGCTGCCGCTGTACCCGAACACGGCCATCAGACTGATGGATCGTGTATCCGGATTTACCAGTCCATAGGACCCGTTTCCATTGATCTACGGTCCACGATAAATGTTCTTTACACCATGCTAAACGACGCGTAGCATTCCGAGTTTAGATGAAAGGCTTATGAGCAGCCGCACGACCACGGTAACCCATGGAATGAAGTTCTCTGCGAATGGTACGCGTACATATCGAGGTTCCAGCATTTTTACTCACTTGTACCCTGAGGTTGTGTGCAGTACTCCGTCGATTAGCTGTAACGATTCTCCTGAGGCTTCGACGCTCTCTTTTACTGATTTTTTTTGTCTGCCGGTACGTTTTGCTGCTTCAGGCACGCCATGTATCTTCCACTTATTCAGTACATCAAAAACAGTTGACTCGGGTACTTCTAAATGCCTCTCGGTTTCTCTTATGGATAACCCACTAATACAACACCTAACAATCTTTCCTTTCTCAAAGTCAGTTGTCTCCTGCCGCGACATTTCCCCTTAACCTCACAGTGCGATATGATCGCGGTCATCTGCAGGCTTGTTTTTATACCATTTGCAGCTGTACCGCGCATCTTAAAAACACAGCGGATCAGTTCATTTGTTTTTGAAGGGGTGTCCGGTGACTTTTGTCAATATAGTGTATTTTTACTGGTATATACTGTAACAGTTCTTAGCCGATGGAAGTCTGTTAGCTGACCGAAGCCAGTTTAATCGTAAACAACGTCGTGCGTAAAATGTAAAGTTACTTACAGTGAGCCTCTAGTTCCGATGAGATATATCCGTATTTGCTGCACTGGCATTTATATTTGATGCATTCACATTGCACTCAATTATGTTACTTTTCACTCACCTGTGTACCGGCACGCCCATTTCGAAGCGCGCACTATGAATCATGGAGAGGGGAATCGAACCCCATTTCTCACTTATGCACTCGTGCACACATACTCTAGTTTACTTAAGGCCCGGGAACCACAAGATGTCGCTCACTTATGTTACGACGGACCGATACCATTCACTTGATGGAGTAATATGTACGTTCACACTTCCATCCGGCTGTCCTTTGCATCACAAGTTATCCGATGTCCTTGCCGCTCGGGGCTGCAATAGAACGATCTTTGGAAGACTGCTCTGTTGCTCTTCTCCAATATATTGACATAAACCAGATTTATTAACGGGCGGCATTTCAGGTTGCGAACCGTTGTTAGCCTACAAGCCGCCTAACAAGATCGGCTTTCCCGCAAGAACCGCATTTCTCCAATCTTACATGCAATCACGCACCAGGATAGGGGTATCTCCCATCTCCTTTTCCTTGTGGTAACTTCAACCGCTCGACTAGCTCTTGGCTCACCCAGCAGACCTCTTCGCAGAGAAGCTTTTTTCTGCCAAACACTGCAACGCGGGATCCTTTCAGATCGAGCTACAGAGTCTAGCTCCTTTCAGAGCTTGTTTAAAACTGCCCCTTTTCAATAATTCGCATTTCATAAAGAGTTTCACTTTTCCTACGGATCTGCCTTAACTCCATTGTCAACTTAAATTGCAAACAGAAGTCATAGCTCTTTCCACGTTTATAAGTGAGTCACTGGAAAAAGTATCATTGGCCGCCACCGGGAATCGAACCCAGGTTTTCCAGTTACGCGCCGGACATGCTTCCACTGCACCACAGAAATAGAAGCAATCTGCCAAGTGGCTTGGCAGTTAGTGTATGTGAGTCTGGAGGAATTCGAGGCCGCAGTGGAATCATGTCAGACGCGTAACTGAAAGACCTGGGTTCGATTCCCAATGAGAATTTTTCCGTGACTCACGTAAAAACGTGGAAAGAGCGATGATTTCTGTTCGATAAGAAGCAATCTGCCAAGTGGCTTTGCAGTTAGTGTATGTGAGTCTGGAGGAATTCGAGGCCGCTGTGGTGCAGTGGAAGCATGTCCGGCGCGTAACTGGAAGACTGGGTTCGATTCCTGGTGGCTGCCAATGATAATTTTTCCATGACTCACTTATAAACGTGGAAAGAGAGATGACTTCTGTTTGATGTTCCTGGTCCACGTCAGATGTTTGTATTAAATTAAATTGCTCTAAAAGCATTCACCACGATGCAAGAATGTTAAGAGTACTGGGACGTGCCTACCCAGAAGGATGCACACGACGTAAAGGCAGATAGCAGCGATAACGAACGTCCGCGTAGCTCAATTGGTAGAGCGATTTATTCCGGAATGAGGGGACCCGGGTTCGAGCCCCGGCGTGGACAAAAATGCCGGAGAAATTTACTTCGTTATAGTACACAGTTCTTCGCTCGGAATAAATGGCGGTCAACAATCTCATTAGGGACATAGACGAATAACTCTGTTGCTACTGTTCCGAAATGTCACTTCCAGCCGCGAGGCAACTATAAACTCTCCAATCGGTTGACACTAACTTGTTGCCAAGCATCGGAAAGGCGATTTTAGCCATTTCGGGACAGAACCCAGCGAACGAACAGAACACATGGGGCCGCAATGCGTTCTGCCAACAAGTAAACGTTCCTATCAGGGAAGGGGAATCGCACAACTCGACATTAATGTGGCAACTGTACTTTAACAAAAGATAAGGATTATAAGGGACAATCAAGCTGTTATCAATAGTTTCACCACGTACAGTTGTAGTTGCGCCATTCTAAGGAACGCGGGCTTCAACCCCCGCCTTGTTTTTATCGCTTCCCTTACGCAAAGGAGAAAAACGCTAGCTGTTAATGTTTAACAAACAATTGACGCTATCCCGACTCATGCAAATTAACTAAGCGAATTAATTGCAGCACACAAAATTCGTAAAAATATTATATCCAGAACTGATTAATTCATCCGTTATATAAGACTGAAGTTATAATCCGTTTTATCGGCGTAAGAAATCAAAAATGCAATTTGCCAAGCTTTCGTTCATCAGCGGATGGCTTTTTCAAGGCTAATAGGGTAAAACCAAAGAGTAGGTAAAACAAATTGAAATACTAGAACGATTACAATTTAAATATGGGAACTGTTACACGAGATGCATTAAGAATGATTAAATGCGCAGAACAGCGTGTTATGAATGGAAAGTCACGAGATGCATTAATTTGGCACGTGGCGGGTTTGAAGGGAAAAAGCATTTAGGCACTGGATCCAAATTTTTGGAAACTCCAGGGAGACGCTGTCGTTGCGGGCTTCACGGTTGGTGATAATTTTCAGAGATTCTCGGAATGTAATTTTCAGAGATTCTCGGAATGCTGTTGCTTTTGGGTTAGATTAGGGGGCTAGTTTTTTAATACCTTCCCATATAGGAACGCGGACTTGAAACACACTTCTCTAAATAGAGCTGTAGATGATCTTCCTTCCTTTCATCTCTCTTGTATTCTCTGATTCTGGTTCCAAATGAGCGTTTTGTCATTCCGATGTCTAGAAGATCCGTAGGTAACACAGCAGCACTTATAAAAAAAAAAAAAAAAAAAAAAAAAAACAAGCTTGGCAAGTTGTATTTTTGATTTCTTACGCCGATAAAATGGATTATCACTTCAGTTTTATATTACATCTCTGAAATGAATAAGACACCACAAAAGCTTTATTTGTTTATTTGTTTAATATTGAATCAGAAAGTTGTTTATATTGAGTAATCAAATAAGTTCGTGTTGGCCTAGGAGATCCGTAGGTAACAGAGTACATAAAAACAAACAGACAGAAAAATATATTTACTCCTCAAAGTTGCCCCTAAGTGTGGCTACAACCGTTCTTAGCGGATAACTAGCATATGGATGACTCGATGGAGGAATTCTATTTTACTCGATGCACAAAAGGAATGGAGAACACTTCGTATTTGTAGTATGTTTTGAAACCCCCGTCGTTGGAGGTAATACACGGAAAAAGTGGTAACCTGAGGGGAAATGTCTGGGGTAATATATGATTGGTGGCACAACGTTTTCCAGCTATAATGCTTTAGCCTTCCCGATGGCGCAGTGATGCAAGCTCTGGCTTCTGACCAGATGGGTCCAGGTATACGAATCCCGGTGAGGAAAGAATACTGTGTTTGTCTTTTGGCACTGGTCCTCTTCTTTCCCTGGAACCAGTTGCTCTATATTAGGAGGGGAGACTGCCTATAGCCCCATTAACAAGCCTCCAAATAAAAAATACTCCTTATGGTTTCCCAAGTCCTGTTCATTACGGTGTGTCCAACGCCCTACAGGAAATTCTCACCTTTCTGATTACCAAATGAAGGATCCTTGCACATCTTTCCGGTTAACAAATGCAGGATCCTTGTACATCTTTCCGATTAACAACTACAGGATCTATGTAGATCTTTCCGATTAACAAATGCAGGATCCTTGTACATCTTTCCGGTTAACAAATGCAGGATCCTTGTACATCTTTCCGGTTAACAAATGCAGGATCCTTGTACATCTTTCCGATTAACAAATGCAGGATCTTTGTAGATCTTTCCGATTAACAAATGCAGGATCCTTGTACATCTTTCCGGTTAACAAATGCAGGATCCTTGTACATCTTTCCGATTAACAAATGCAGGATCTTTGTAGATCTTTCCGATTAACAAATGCAGGATCCTTGTACATCTTTCCGGTTAACAAATGCAGGATCCTTGTACATCTTTCCGATTAACAAATGCGGGATCCAATCACATCTTTCCGATTAACAAATGCAGGATCCATCCACACCTTCCCGGTTAACAAATACAGGATTCTTGCACACCTTTCCGGTTAACAAATGCAGGATCCTTGTGTCATGAAGCTGGCTGGAGTACAAGTCAGCTGCGATGGCTGCTTTATGTGTATAACGTTTAACCCTTTTTTTACGGTGGTAGCATTCGATCCCACGTCTTCCTAGTCCGTAGGTAGCTATTCTCCAACTGAACTATGCCGGCAAGCTTATCGCTGCAACATCGCCTATTTAACTCATACGTAACCACAGTAGAATGCCATCTACGTCACGTCACGTAGAACATTACACCTGGTAGAAGCACAAAATGCACTATGCCCTTGATAGTTGGGCATACATAGCAAACCTTTACGCGGGCGCAAAGGTGACTTACTGGTATGTGGTACTGGTTCATTTCGTAACAGTTACTGTCGGGTACGTTTCCAAGTATGATGCGGAACCCACTTATCACCGCAGTCAAGCACACAGTTGAGAGAGGGCTCCTTGTATTGAAGTAAGAGTAACGACATCCGTACAGCTTAAAGCTGCTGCTTTTCGTGATCTCACAAACGATGTAACACTCAGGAGACTTTTCTCTTTTCTATGGCATGCATGCGTAAACGGGAGCGAAAGATTTCAGCTCTTACACCCGACCTTGGGGAAATTTGGTAACACGTTTGCGTAGTGTCTTTTCTCATGGCGATGCTCATCTGGTCATCATCGAGCACCCGTTGTCGTCCACTGCACTGCTGAAGCATCGTCCAACGATTTGTCGACACAACGGAATTTCTGGAAACTACTTCCAGGTGGTTCTCTCACTTACCACGCCGTCCTCAAATTCTGTGCGTATCCGTTTCGTTGTCTATCTGTGCCTACGTTTGTGAGCAGTTTATGCTCGTGGAGCACACATTCCCTTACTACATTGAGAAATACGTTTTGTTAATTCAACAAAAATTTTGTCGATATAGTCAACAAAATTTTTTGTTTAATTTGCAGAATTATTTTGTTGAAAATTATTGTTGATTTAACAAAATTTATTGTTATCACTACTAAAACGTTTTGTTCAGTTAACAAAATGATTAGGTCGATTTTGGGGAATTTGTTTGATCCAACAAAACATATTGTGATCATGACAAAATGTTTTGTTGCTGCAACAAAACACATTGTTATCGTGACACAATATGTTTTGATGCAGCAACAATACATTTTGTTATGATAACAATACGTTGTGTTGGATCAAACAAATTCCTAAAAATCGACAAATCATTTTGTTAAATGAACAAAACGTTTTGTTGTGATAACAATAAATTTTGTTAAATCAACAATAATTTTGCAAATTCAACAACATTTTTTGTTGACTGCATATCGACAATGTTGTTTGTTGAATTAACAAAACATTTTTCTCAGTGTATCGTCTGCGCGGCTGCATTTTGTACAATGTTTCCATAGAAACGTACAGCTACAACAGACACGTGCAACTTAACCTATTAATAACCATCTTCTAGCCTTGTAGCATCGAGGAATAGTGCCGTCACCCGTTCCTTGTTATGCACATACTAAACTTTATTTCTCAAAATTTTTTTCACACGTCTTTTGCAAAGAAGTACATGCTTAGTATCACTTTGACAGAACCTCCGTCCGTCCTCCTCTGGACCCATATCTCCGTAACTGTTAGTCCTATTTGAAAAATTATTTTTGCGTTGAAAAGTTTGAAATGTAAGAACGATGATCCTAGCTTTCCGGTTTTGTTTTACGATGCATAACATCGCCGCCCGAGGGCGTAAATTCAGATGTTATCGAATTCAAAATAAATTTATTCCATATATTTGCTTCCAAATTTCCGATTGAAAAATTTTACTTCCTTTCGATGCCATTTATAAAGAAGACTAATTTGGGTACAGTTTCTTTTTCAAGTAATGCATAGATTTTCCGCTAGGGGGCATAAAGACAAATTACGATTCTCCTATATCTGATTCTAAACGATCGATTAATTTTTTTTTTTCCTTTTTCTGACATACTTGCAGCAAAATCTGTAGTTCTGGAAACTCCATTTAAAAAATTCTTTCGTACACTGATACCGCTCACTACGAACAACCTTTTGAGGAATACCTTCTACTTAAAATAGTGCATAGATTTTCCTCCAGGGGTTGTAGATTTATTTCTCAGTTTTGTCAATATCTCTGCTTCTAAGAGTCGAATTTGAATTTTTTTTTATCGGAGTACCTTTCCAGAGCGAAATGTTTTGCATATAATTTTAAATGTTTCTTAATGCACAAGTGTGCCATTAAAGGGCGCAAGTTCACGTTTTCATTTACAGCATATCTGCGGAATGAAACAGCCGATTGAAAAAATTCTTTTTCGGTCTGATACTACCATTAAAACATTCTGAGTGTATTCCCTTTCCAAAATAATACACAACTTTCCCCCTAAGTGACCCAAATGTTTAATCTGCTTTTCTCGTTATCTCTGCTTTTACTAGTTCGCGCATCACAGTACTGTTCGCGCATCACTCCCGCGCAAGTATTCGCTTCAGAGTCGCGCATGCGCAGTTGTGTTGCCTCATCTATTAGCCATGTCCTGATGCCATTTTGTGCGGTTGTGCTTATGTTAAGGTTTGTGCTGTGCGTTAATAATGTTTAATTTAATAGAACGGCCCACCGACTGCAAAGTCCGGTCTGTGATAAGGTTTCTGAATACGTGAAATGTCAGACCCAGTGAAAAACATTAGGGAAAAACCGATGCCTCACAATTTCTGATCGTTCATTTCCTTGAAGTTTCGAAATCATTTCAGAAAAGCTTCAATACCGCGAAGTGTGTGTGCTCACTTACTGTCAAAGATAACGGAATAGCACAAAACTAAGCCCATGAGATCTGCTTTGGAATTTTTGGGGCGGTCCTCGTAGGAAGACGATTATTTTTTTTAAGCTGTGTAGTGATGGGAGATGAGTGCTAGGTCTCTCTCATCACACCTGAATCGAAACAGCAGTCCATGCAATGGAAACATATGGGCTCCCCCTACTGGCAAAAAATTCAAACAGACGATGCCAACGTGGAGGATCATATGCACTGTCTTTTGGGACAGGAAAGGAATTTTGTTGGTGGAATTTCTGCCTCAAGCCACGACAGTAAACGAGGGTGTTTATTGGGAGACACACAGGAAGTTGCATAGTGCAGTTCAAAACAAACGGCGCGGCACGCTGAGCAAATGAGTTGTTCTTCTCCATAAGGCCTCGTGTTGTGAATGTGACGCAAAACTTAGTTACTAAATTTTTATAGAAGCAGCTGGTCCACCCTTCCCACAGCCCAGACTTGGCGCCCAATGATTACACTAATATGCAAGGCTTTGTTGTTTTGAAATGAATAGGTGTATCTGAATGGATTTCTTGCGCAGATTCCGAAAATGATCTTCAAAATTCCGTATCACGTCAAGTATTTTCACAAATGACGGTAATGTGAAAATTTAAATAAAACGTTATTTTTTAATGACATTGTTATATGGCAACGTTTGTAACGTGTGAACATGTTCTCTGGAGGGGCGGAATGACTGTTTAAGAAATAGATAAACATAAATATTTAGCTTATAATAAAAATGCAACTATTTTATCTGTATGACGTCACGATTTGCGCCACTCACAAAGGCGGGACATGAGAGAATGTTATCTTGGCACGGCAGTATGACTCATACCTCACGCCGCTGCTCGCTTCTTTTTATTGGTCACATGTGGCGCCATTCGGGTCAGATCGTGTTACACTAGTCAGTGCAAAGGAGGAACTGGTCCCGTTCGGTTGTTTCTTTATGTCGTCTGCAATGGCTTCACGTGGTTGTGTAAATCACCCAGACATATTTTGCTACATATGTGGCTGTTATACGACAGGAAAAAAACACAGGCAAAATATTACGCCTTTCGTGAAAAATGCTTATTTTCAATACTACGACATTAAACTAGCAGATCAGGACAAAGTTTGGTCTCCTCACAATGTGTGCCGTGCATGTGTGGAGGGGTTGAGGAACTGGAAAAGTGGAAAAAGGGCATCAATGCCGTTCGGTGTACCCATGGAGTGGCGTAAGCCAAAAATCAGTGACGACTGCTACTTCTGCACAGTGAATATCGTGGGCCATACCAGAACCAGTAAGCGCAAGATTGTGTATCCCAATATCCCATCTGCCATAAGACCAGTGTCCCATAGTGAATCCACCCCTGTGCCATCCCCGTCCAATATCAAGCCCCCAACAGACACCGATTCAGACGGTGATACAAGTGATGAGATGCACCAACTGGACAGCATGGAGGATGAAACCCCAGTGCCATTTACCCAGCATGAACTGAATGATTTGGTTCGTGATCTGAATCTACCTAAAGATGCAGCAGAGCTTTTACGATTACGACTTCAGGAAAAGAATTTACTATGTCCTAATACGAGATTCTCCTGGTACAGACACAGAGAAGCAGAATTGGTTCCGCTTTTTGCTGAGGAAAGCGGTTTGGTATATTGGCGAAACATTCCCGCAGTCATGAAATACTTCAACATTAATTACAATTCAGGACAGTGGAGGTTGTTCATAGATGCCAGCAAATCCAGTTTAAAAGGTGTTTTATTACACAATACTAACATCCATCCATCCATTCCAGTAGCACATTCTGTGACTTTGAAAGAGACATACGAGAACCTTAAATTACTGCTGGAAAGTGTGCCGTACAAGTTTCATGAATGGTCTTTGTGCGGGGATTTCAAGGTGATTGGAATATTGCTCCTGCAACAAGCAGGCTACACCAAATTTTCTTGCTTTTTGTGTGAATGGGACTCCAGAGCAAGGACGGAAAATTGGGTTCGGCAGCAGTGGCCAGTCAGAAGTACATTCACACCTGGCGAAAAAAACATTGTTTCATTTCCACTGGTTGATCCCTCGAAAATACTGTTGCCACCTTTACACATCAAACTTGGCTTAATGAAGCAATTCGTGACAGCTTTAAGCAGGGACAGTAAATGCTTTCAGTATCTTGGTGGTAAGTTTCCATCAATCACGTCTGAAAAAATTAAAGCTGGCATTTTCATATGCCCTCAAATACGAAAATTAATGGCAGACAACATATCCGAGGAAACCATGAGTGAGTGTGAATTTCGAGCATGGACTGCATTCAGAAATGTGGTACACAACTTTTTGGGGAACACGAAGGCTTCAAATTACACCACTTTAGTCGAGGACATGCTGAAACCGTATGAACTGCATGGTTGCAACATGAGCGTCAAAGTTTACTTTCTTCATGCTCATCTAAATTACTTTCCTAACAATCTTGGTAATTTTTCGGAAGAACATGGCGAGCGCTCCCATCAGGATATTAAAGTGATGGAAAAGAGATACCAAGGAAAGTGGACTGTACATATGATGGCCGACTATTTTTGGATGTTGAACAGAGACTGTACGGGCGCACACCGAAGACAATCCAAAAAGAGGAAGTTTGAAGGGGAGCCCAGTGGCGAATGTTAGGTATGTTTGCTTTTGAATATGTATTTATGTTTATCTATTCCTTAAACAATCATTCCGCCTCTCCAGAGAACATTTTCACACGTTACAAACGTTGCCATATAGCAATGTCATTAAAAAATAACGGTTTTTTAAATTTTCACATTTCCGACATTTGTGAAAAAACCTGACGTGATACGGAATTTTGAAGATCATTTTCGGAATCTGCGCAAAAACTCCATTCAGATACACCTATTCATTTGCAAACAACAGAAAAACGTTGAAAAATTGCAGATCAGTGTTATCATTTGTTTGTCCATTTGAAATGATTTCTTGTCGGCCAGCGGTTCGATGACGACTATGACCTGAAGACGATGGTTGAGCTGTGGCTCAAAAACCTAGGCGGCAGACTTCTATGAGGAGGGTATCCAGAAACGTGTGCCACGATATGACAAATGCATTAACATTCACGGGGATTATGTTGAAAAGTAGATTAAGGTATGCAGAACCCAGGAGGAAGACTTCTGTGGGAAGGGTAAGCCTATCCAGAAACTTGTGCCACGATACGACAACTGCCTTAACATCCACGGGGAATATGTTGAAAAGTAGATTAAGATATGTAGAACCCAAAGGAAAAACTGTGAGAAGGGTATCCAGAAACTTGTGCACGTTATGACAAATTCCTTAACATCCACGGGAAATATGTTGAAATGTAGATTAATATATGTAGAATTCATCGTCCATTAAAAATTAGTTACAATACTTTTTTTTTAAATCTCTAAACGGTACTTACTTTCTCGATGATCCTCGTAATTGTCCGTTTTAAAAAAATATTTTAACATCGGGTATCACTTTTACCCTTTGGAACAGTTAACTTTTGGAGTTTTTTGTAGTTCACAATTCTGTCGCTAGGTGGTGTTTGTGTGCTTGAAAGCTGCATCTCCGCTTCTAAAAACCGTATTAAAAAACCTATCTTTTTGATGTATGTCATTCTCAACAATAAAGATGAGGAATATTATCTTCTTTAAATAATGCACAGCTTTCCCGCTAGGAGGCGTAAATGTAAAATTTCTTCTCAATATCTTTGCTTCCAGGAGTGGCATTTCAAAAAATCCCTTTTTTCTTAGCATAACTTTAGCTACGAAGAATACTTTTCGCCTATTTTCGAGTTTTCATCATACAAAATTCTTTCGCTAGAAGGCGTAGAGTTATATCATGTTCTCTCTATATTTCTTCATCTAAGTGTTTAATTTGAAAATTCTTTTGTCTCTGATATCTTCCTTCTGCTATGAAAACATTTTGTGCAACATTTGTTAATTTTGATAACATACTCTATAACCACTGGTGAAAGTAAATAGCTGTGTCTATTTCTTGATGTTCCTTCGATTGTTTTCATAGATTTTATTCTTACCGGATCCATTGACTATGAATAACTTTGTAAAATTTTATTTGCTTCGGAAGCGATTCAATAGATGTGCTAATTACAACCGAATATTTGGGGCCATCTTTCTTGTTTCGTTTGTGTTTGTAACTTAAAAGTTAGTACACGAAGCGCAAAACTAAAGTAATTACTTGAAAGCAAATAATCCAACCGATTGAGACTAAGATAGTCCTACAGCAAAGTGAGTATGTGCTACCTGATAAGCACGATTGTGGTGCTCCTGGCGGCGAAATGAGGAACTTTCAAAATAAATCGTGAGTTATCGCAGACTACACAACAGTCGAATGAATTTAATTATAAGTCGAGTGAGTATAAGTCGGATTAGTTAATTGTCTCCATTGCTTTATCTTCATTCATATATTAACTGATCCTGAGGGTAACACGAGGCTAGAACAGATACAGGTAGTGTTCCGAAATTCTGTTACTATATTTTTTTTATATTTCAGTAAATATTAAAAGGAGGAGCAAGTAAGGAAAATTCTGCAATTTTTTTCAAAAACAAGTTGAATTTGGTAAGTTTATACTTTATTACGAACTGACACTACCGTATTCCTTTCCTCATACCGACCAGTATTAGGAGCCGCCACGAAAGGGAAAAAACAAAACAAAAAAAGGTCACACGAGTGCGTTGTGAAAACACAAGTTTGTCCGCGACTGGCATAGATTTCGGGTCCCCTCACTCCGGAGTAAGTCGTTCTCCCAAGTGAGCTACGCAGACAGAATATCTCGCTGCAGATTTGTAGTTTTGACACGTGTTTTCACCTCTGTAGTACGCCACAATCTCAAATCAGACTGTTGCTTGCAGGATAAATTATCGTTTGCTGCTTTCTCACAGAGTGCGATTGAAATCAGAAACTAAAAAGAGTATTTGATTTTAATATGAGTCACCCGGTGGCGCAGTTGTCTAAAAGCTGGCTAATGACCGTTCGTCCGAGGTGGGTCCGGGTTCGAATCCCGGTGAGGCATAGATGTTGTGTTTGCCTTATAGCCCTGGTCTCTCCCTTCCCTGGAACCAGTGGCCGCAAATTAGGGACGGATGACTGCTTAAAACTTCAATAATAATAAACAGAAAAGCTAACCCTTATGCTGAGTGCTACCACATTTCCTAATTTTTTCCAACTTTTTTCTCATTTGGGATAAGAAATAACACCTAGTTCCCTATTTTTAGCATCACAGCCTAATGAAAATATTTAAAAGTTAGGTTGTTAAACTACGTAAATTAGACTGGCGATTGCTTATAACCCATTGAGTTGCTCACGGTGATCGTTAAACCCCCAAATAAAAAAAAAATCAGTCTGAAGCATGAAATACGGTACTTTAATACATGCATAATAAATGGAAGCAATCGCTGATTTTTATTAAGTTGAAAGACAAAATTCGGAGATTGACAAAGCAAAAAACGTCTGCCTTAGCTGGCCGTTGGTCATTGCAGTTCTTAAAGCGCATACACCTCCTGCTGTCAACATAATTGTCACTAGCCAATCAATTGCATGGTAGCAATATGTTTCAGAGGAGAGGTACACTCATTGTAGTTCAGGTTATAACGAAGTGAATTTCTCCGTCATTTTTATCCGCGCCAGGATTCGAACCCGGGTCCACTCATTCCGGAATAAGTCACTCTACCAATTGAGCTACGCGGACGTTTTATTCTGATTCCTATCTGCCTTTATGTCGTGTGCGTCCTTCGGGTAGGTACGTCACATCTCCTGGTACGTTACATCATCTCTCCCTTATTTCTTTTTTTATTTTTTTTTTTGAAGTGCTGGAGAAAGGATTCTCTTATTTTTCCTATCTCGCGGTTATAACGAAGTAAATTTCTCCGTCATTTCTGTCCACGCCACGATTCGAACCCGGATCCCTTCATTCCGGAATAAGTCACTCTACCAATTGAGCTACGCGGACGTTTTATTCTGATTCCTATCTGCCTTTATGTCGTGTGCGTCCTTCTGGCAGGTACGTCACATCATCTCCCCCTTATTATTTTTTTTCGAAGTGCTGGAGAAAGGATTCTCTAATTTTTCCTATCTCGCGGTGTGGAAATAACATCACACCAATGCGAGATTTTGAACGGTCGGGTCATCCGGATAGTTCGGGCGCCATTATAACGAAGTAAATTTCTCAGTCATTTCTGTCCACGCCAGGATTCGAACCCGGATCCCCTCATTCCGGAATAAGTCACTCTACCAATTGAGCTACGCGGACGTTTTATTCTGATTCCTATCTGCCTTTATGTCGTGTGCGTCCTTCTGGCAGGTACGTCACACGGTGTGGAAATAACATCACACCAATGCGAGATTTTGAACGGTCGGGTCATCCGGATAGTTCGGGCGCCATTATAACGGAGTGAATTTCTCCGTCATTTTTATCCGCGCCAGGATTCGAACCCGGGTCCACTCATTCCGGAATAAGTTGCTCTACCAATTGAGCTACGCGGACGTTTTATTCTGATTCCTATCTGCCTTTATGTCGTGTGCGTCCTTCGGGCAGGTACGTCACATCTCCTGGTACGTTACAAAGTGACTTTGCGAAACCAGTGATTAATGTCACCCACAGGGTCTTGGAGGGATCTCCAGGCGTATGCAATTAACATACGACTGCTGCAACACCAAATTGGACACGATGATTTTAATGATGTTTCTCTCGAACGGAAATATTCGTATCAGTAGCTTTTAGGCAAGTTTTTAGTGAACGAAATATTACACTACGATTTCGGAATGGTTCCTTATGAAAGTACAGATGATATGCAAACAGTAATTCCTCCATATATATACTACATTGACAAAAGTCATCGAACACCCCTTCAGAAGCAAATGAACGAATCCGCTGCGTTGTTAAGATGCGAGGTACAGCTGCGAACGGTATAAAAACAAGCCTGCAGCTGACCGCGATCATATCGCACTGCGAGGTTGAGGGAAAATGTCGCGGCGGGAGAGAACTGACTTTGAGAAAGGAAAGCTTGTTGGGTGTTATATTAGTGGACTGTTCGTAGACAGTCCACTAATATAACACCCAACAAGCTTTCCTTCGTAGACTGTTGAATCAACGCACAACAGTGCAGCAAATGACCACGTAAATGAACGCTGTGGCACCCAGGTACGTGTCTCCTGTAACAGTAGAGCGAACCCTGTTACGCATGGGTCTCCGGAGTCGACGCTACGTCAAGGCGCCCATGTTAACCCAAGTCCATTAGCAACGAAGCCTGCAGTTCGCATGGGACTACCGTCATTGGACAGTGGAGGAGTGGAAACAGTCTGCCTTTTAAGACGAATCAAGGTTTCTACTCCAGATAAGTGGTAGCGGATACGGTGTTAGACGCACGAGAACCAATACCCGGACACTCTTGTCGGTCAAGAACAGGCCGGCGGTGGCAGTGTGCATGTCTGGGGGATGTTTTCCAGGTTTGACCTGGGACCGCTGGCACCACTGGATGGGTCCTTGAACGCCAATGGCTACCTGTCAATCCTCGCTGACCACATGCATCCTTTCATATTGGGTGCTTACACTGGTGGTGATGGTGTCTACCAACAGAACAATGCGCCGAGCCACGTAGCTAAAGGGGTAAGTGACTGGTTTCAGGAACACGACAATGATGTCTCCGCTCTCCCTTGGCCGGCGAAATCGCCCGACCTCAATCCCATGGGGCACTTGCGGGACTATTTGAATTGACAGGTTCAACGTGCCGACCCACAACCACGTCATTTCCGGGGCCTCCGTCCTCTGCTGCAGTCTGAATGGGCACGTGTGCCTCGGGCAACCTTCCAGGGCCTCATTGCGTCCATGCCACGCCGTCTCGCCGCTGTCAACCGTGCCAGGGGGTGGTTATTCCCATTATTAGGTAAGTGGTCATATCATTCTGATACTACAGCCTTACGCCCTCTGGTGGGAGAATGGTTCTTCAGCATATTTAGGATTTATATCTAGAGCGTTTCGTACCAGAAACAGTATTTGATGCAAAAAAGATTTTTCAAATCAGACATACAAAACCGCAATAACGTTTATGTCCCCTTAGCTGGAAAACTACAACAGAAAAAGACCACGTGAGAGATGGAGGATGAAATTTGAATGCACGCCGGAGTAGCATAGAGGAGACTGTATCTAGACAGACAGTTGTAAAAGAAACTTGGGGAGACAATGCAGAAGTGAATTGGCAATGATGATGACGAAGATATAACTCTGGTTAAAACGTTAAACGAATTAAGCCCGAGAAAGGTTACTGTTTTTTCGAATTAAATAAAATTTAGGAATATTGTTAGGGACAGAAAATGGATTTGCTTTCCGTGTTCTTGAAATGTGATGAAAGAGTTGTTAACAAATCTGAACCCCCTTTAAAATTAAGAATCCCTTCGATGATGAATGTTCCTTCACAGTAGGATGGTATGTCTCACAAAATGGTTATTTGATCTACACTGAAATAGATGTTTCGTAGGTCAGGCGCACTACAAATTTAATAATACAAAGGCCGTTCCATAAAAACTTAGAGTAATTTTTTTTTGTGTTGGCAACAGTGCGAAGGAGAGAATAACCATACAGACGACCACATGAATCAAGGAAGTATCTATGGCAACAGTTATTAGCCGTGGCAGACGATTTTGGTTTTGTTATCGAGCAGTTATTTAAGGTACGTCTGCATTTCACCATACAGCTGCGGAGGTGAGTGATTCAGAGTTAGGAAGTAAAATGTGTTGATCGATAAGGTTTTGCTATCGTTTGGGTACAATTGCTCCAGAAACAGTTGATTTAATGAAAAAAGCGAACAAAGATAAATGTTTGGGTGAGTCAAGGATTTTTAGACGGCACCATGATTTCAAAAAAGGGCGCTTGTCGGCAGAACTCGCTCCTAGGCTTGGTCGACCTGAAAGTGTTGTTACGAAGCGTATTGTTAACACTGTTTGGGCAATCCTGCAAAAGAACATTAACGAATGACGTATGAAGACATAGCGGCGGCAACTAATATTTCAAAAATGTCGGCATTCTACGCGACAAATTACTGCTGCATCGTGTGTGTTCCAGATGAGTACCTCATCACCCGACAAGAGAACAATTGTTAGCCCGAGCTCAGGAGTGTCATGAGTGGTAACAGATGATTGCAAATAATCCAAACTTTCTATACACAGTAATAACTGCCGATGAAACATGGGTCCGCTACTTCGACCCCGTCACGAAGCGCGCAACGAGTGTCTGGAAACGCACAGGCTCGCCTCCTCCGAAAAAGTTCACCAAACCAAATCAGCTGAGAAGGTAATGATGATAATTTTCTTTGATTATAAAGGTGTAGTCTACCAGCATGCCGTTCCTCCACGAATTACTGTCAATGCTGGGTATTACATTTCCCCATTGAAGCGTCTGCGACGACGCATATCGATTTAAGCGACCGGAACTGGTGGGCAAGTGGACCCTCCACCATGATAACGCCCACCAACATGTGGCTGCTTGTGGTCCACAGTTTCTTACGAAATGCAGTATTGAAATCATGCCACAGACTGCCCACAGTCCTGACCTCGACCCGTGCGATTTCTGGTTGTTTCCAACAATGAAGGAGAAGTTCCGTGGCGCAACATTCAACACAGATGCTGACGTTATTCGAGCTTTACGGGGGTAGCTAAAGCAGCTTCCACAAAATGCCTTCGCCACATGCTTTGAAAAGTGGACTGAACGATGGGACCTCTGCATGGGTTTAATCTGAGGGAAGATATTACGAGAAAGAATACCATATATCTTTATGTACCTATATTTCTTCATTTTGTGTGATTTTACTCTCAGTTTTTATGGACAGCCGTTGCACAAATCTCTGTATTCTCAAAAAAAAAAAAAAAAAAAAAAAAGTAACAGCCGCTGTTTTAGAATATTCGCGACACTCGCGCTTTCCTAGCTCGCAGCGCAAAAAGAATCGAACACAATTATGTGAAATTCGCGTCGTTTGTAGAGAATTACTTGGAGAGCACGCTGAAATAAACTGTTTTTCGATTCTGGCAATACTTCAAGAGCAATTGTATTTAAAAGTTAAGGTAAGCATAAAAGTGCTATCAGTTCACGTTCCGGACACACTAACAGCAACAGAACCACGAAAATTTGTGGCATGTACAGCCATGGCCGAATTTTTGCACCTCGTCGCATTTTTTTTTTTTTTTTTAATTTCGATTTAGTTTAAGATAAATTAAAATTTTAAGTTTCTCAAAATTGTCTATTTCGTGATGGGATCTATTTTAAAAAACAGATATATGGCAAACCATAAATCCTAACGCACTGCAATTTTTACGGCATAAACTCACAACTATCATTCCTCTTTAAAAAAAAAAAAAAATAAAGAAAAATCATTTTCTGATTTTTAAGCATTTTTTAAAACGCAAAATAAAGGAACGAACGCCTTCCTCTCTCTTCAGCGGTAACCACACAGGAAAGTTCTGGTCCCGTGACCTGCTTCCATGGTGACGCAGCTCTCATCTCTCTGGGTGAAAGGACAGGCTACAATCAAACTGGTAATGACGCAATGCTTAATGACGTAGTGACGATTTTAAAGTTCGCGTTTTCCGCCGACATAAAATAAAATAAAATAAAATAAAATAAAATAAAAATAAAAATGGTGCCTTTGGAACACTGTCTGCTTGAATTGATTATATTTTTGATTGACCGCATGATAAATATTTTTGTTTGATCCTCTAAATGATCTAGAGATTTGAAAATTGTCATGCTGATACGTCTTAAGATCCAAATGCCTAGAACCCCCCCCCCCCAAATCAAAGTGGCGGCTTTGAAACACTCTCTGCTTTAATCTTTCGCGAATTGTTCGACCATTTCTCAATAACCTTGAGATCTGAAAATTCGCATGCTAATGGTCCTTAAGGACGTCCGGATACCTAAAAAAGCCTAAAAACCAAACAGTTCAAATGGGAGGCTTAGTTTTAGTGTTCAAAATGCTGATAGGTTTAAAGATAATTATGCCAGAAACGTTGAAATGCTGTAAAAATTTAATGAAATTTTGATTTAAAATTAAAAGGCGCCAAAGCCTGATCCGTTTCACGTCAAACTTAAAACGGATCAGTCTTTGGCGCTCCTTAATTTTAAATCAAAATTTCATGGAATTTTTGCAGCATTTAACGTTTTTAGCATAATTTTCTAGTCCACGTCAATTGTGTACTTAATTAATACACACAATTGACGTGGACTAGGAACATCAAACAGGAGGCATCGCTCTTTCTACGTTTATAAGTGAGTCACCGAAAAATTCTCATCGGCTGCCCCGGGAATAGAACCCAGGGTCTTCCAGTTACGCGCCGGACATGCTACCACTGCACCACAGCTGCCTCGAATTCTCCAGACTCACATACGACTAACTGCCAAACCACGTGGCAGGTTGCTTCATGGCAGGCTCCTTCTTGGGCTCCAAGAAGCAACCTGCCATGTGGTTTGGCAGTTAGTCCTGTGTGAGTCTGGAGAACTCGAGGCCGCTGTGGTGCAGTGGTAGCATGTCCGGCGTGTAACTGGGCATGCTACCACTACACCAGAGCAGTCCCTGGTTTCGATTCCCGGTGGCGGCCAATGATAATTTTTCCGTGACTCACTTATAAACGTGGAAAGAGCGATGACTTCTGTTTGATGTGACAAACCGTATGCATTGACGTCACGACCCTGTTTTAAATCGTGAAGCAGTTACCGATCTTAAATTACTTTTATTTCCCTTAATTACTTTTCTTTTCTTTAATTTTATGTTCAAAAAATTATAGATTCACCGTTCGGATAACGGGCATAACTGATAGTAGAATAAAAAACAAACAGCAGAAGGGAGCGTTCTGATTTCGGTTAATTGATAATGTCCGTTGTTGCTTACTCATACGAATTTTTTGCGTGACTTATTTTAAATCAGCAGCATTTAGTTCGGGTGATATTTATATGCTGGCGACTATTGATTATGAGTTTAAGACACACGTTTCTTAAACACAGCTGCTTCTAAAAACGATAGTGGGTCTCATATCTCAGGAAAACGATAGGGAGGAGAGAGATGAGGAGAGTGTGTAGTGGACAATGGACGGTGAGTCTTCGGCAAATAGGCTTTATAGGTGTTAAGCGTTACTCACGCAGAGCCAGGCCCTGAGGACATAGGGGCCATCGTTGGGAAGTCTAATTGGATATAGAGGAAAGCAGGAGAAGGAATCAGAGGATGCGAGAGAGAGAGAGAGAGAGAGAGAGTACGTGCTTCCCGGCATCACTGAGTAGCCACTGCCGGACATCCACTTATATGTGACTCAGAGCCCTAAGGCCAGTCAGTCAACCCGACACATACTTCCAATGCTCACTGTCCATCCCTTGACGGACTAAACATTCTGGAATTTCTAAGATGAACGGTAGTATAGAAAGGAAGCAGACCTCTCTCCAAGGTAAATGCTGAACTGTAACCTTGGAATATCTTCAGCAATTTGCCTCTCGCTTTCCTCCACTCAGAAGCTTAGTTTAGTATCTGAAAAGGGATATGTCTTCCATTCTGAAGCACTACCTTTGGTTAGGTTATTGGACTTTGCTAATAGATACTGAATTTGATTCTGGCGCATCGGTTAACTGATAAAAGCTTGTGGGGAGTTCCGTGTGTATCGGTGTGTAAGATGACTTGCTGAGAAAATAAATTTTGATGCCAGCTATAAAATGTTAAATAGTTCTTCACTTCATAGATAGAATCTGCGTAATAAGTCGTTATATGAGTGCGAGCAAGTGCATGCGCATTCAAAAGAGGTGCTATGAACACTAAAAAGCTGTTAATTTACGCGACTATTTAGGTATCTAAAAATTTTGCTAATTAATGTTTTGAAATAGCTTCGTTGACATATATCCAACCTTTTGAATAAGAAATTAACTATAAACGGGCAGGGAATATTATCACATATGAAAATACACTTAAATTGTTCCAGCATTTTATTCCTTCACTCGCTGAAAGGTAACTTCCGCCTATACACTTTAACTCTCATATTTTCATATATAAATTCTATCCAATGATTACAGTCGCTGCTATAACAACGTTTAACAATCAAATTTCCAAAATCCACTCTGGTACATAATCTCAATACATATAAATATACAGGGTCATCGAGAAGTTCCTGAACTCTACCTTCAACAATTTTTATTCGCGTTATACAGATACATAAAGTTTACTTACAACTGTGAGGCATCTTCCATCGACTTTCAGCAACTGATGTTGACCTAAAGAAGGTGCTGCAAATGACCTCCGCGTTGGAGGAGAAAATATCCACGCGATGGCACATGTTTTTCTTAACGCGTTTCAGCATAGATGGCGTGATTTTCACTATAGCCTGAATAATGTTTGTTTTCGAGGATTGAAGATCAAGCGGATTGTTTGCATAAACACGGTCCGTTAAATATCCACACAGAAAAAAATCAGGAGCTAAGAGATCCGGAGAGCGTGGAGGCCAAAGTCCTTTAGAAATAATGCGGTAACCAAAGAAACTTCGCAAAAGTTCTGTTGTGACAGTAGCAGTGTAACATGTTGCTGCATCGTGTTGAAGCCATGCAAAAAATTCGTTTTCTTACAATAGGGACATAAACTAGAAAATACAATTTTAAAAATATCTGCATTTACAGTAGTACTGTGAAAGAAAAAAACAAACAAGAAAGACAACACCGAATTTTCGGGTGTAATAAGCACGTCTTTTGAATCCGTTCTGACGCAAATTAAATTTATCAAAGCTGTTCAAAGTCAATGGAACCGGTATAGAAAACAGTAGTATCTGACGGAAGAAAGAAGTTTTTCAATCTGGTTTTTAATCCCTCAGATATTGCTGTAAACGGAATCGTGACCTTACGCCCTCTGGTTGCAGACTTGTGCGTTAAGAAAAACATGAATTTATATGAGAAACATTTCGCACTGGAAACGCTCTTCAACACCGAAATAATTTTTCAAATAGGACTCTTAGAAACAGAGATATCGATAAAAATAAGATGTGACTTTACGTCCCCTGGTGGGAAAAGCATGCAATATTTTAAGAAGAAAGTATTCTCAAAAGGTTTTTCCATATGAGCGGTATCGGTCCAAGAAAAAAAATTTAGTCGATTTTTCAGAAGCCCAGATTTTGCTACAAATACATCAGAAGTAGGTGGCCGAACCATTCTTTACCAAACATTAGAAATTATGTGAAAAATATTTTCCATCAGGTCTTGCATGTGATACAGGAAGAATTTTTCAAATCAGAGTTTTAGGAGCAGAAATAACGCAGAAAACGCAATTTACCTTTGTGCCTCCTAGCGAAAAGTCTATGATTTACTTGAAATTTTTGAATTTACAGAAAAAACATTTCGCATCGGAAACACTATCCAACAAAGAAAGAATTTTTGAAATCGGATTCTTAGAAGTAGAGATATTGACAAAAAATAAGATATACATCTACGCCACTTGGCGGAGAAACTGTGGAATATTTTAAGAAGAAAATATTCCGAAAAGGCTCATCGATGTGAGTGGCATCAGTCCACGAAAGAATTTTTTCAGTCGATATTTTAGAAGCTCAGATTTTATGGCAAATGCATCAGAAACAAAAATTAACACTTACGATCCCTGGTGGCCAAAGTATTCTTTACCAAAAATTTGAAATTATAAGCAAAATATTTTTCATCAGGAGGTGCATCCGCTGAAGAATTTTTTTTCAAATCGGAGTTTTAGAAGAAGAGTTATCGGAAAAAAAAATGTAATTCACTCTTACGCTAGCGGGTAATATATGCGTAATTTGAAAAAGTAACTACTGTATATCTAAAATACTCTTCGACATAAATGGAATCGAAAGGTAAAAGCATTTTTTCAATCGGATGTTAGAAGCAAATATGTGGAATAAAACGCATTTTTGTATTCGACATCATCTGCATTTACGCCCTCTAGCGGCGAAATTGTAAATCCTTAAAAAAAAAAAAAAAAACGAAATAAAGGATCATCATTCGCATATTTCAAGCTTCTCAATGCAAAAAGAATTTTTCAAATCGGACTGATAGTTGCAGAGTTATCGTGGGTACAGACGGTCGGACGGACGGACAAACCGGTAACATAAGCACGACCTTTTTTTACAAAAGACGTGCTAAAAAACAGTGGTCCCACTATTCTGCGTAGAGATATGGCACACCGCACATCGATTTTTTCGGAATTTAAATGCACTAAATGAAGGATATGAGAATTCTCAGTCAAGCAAATGAAAGAAAGCATTGCTCCATAAGCCCTTGTTGTATCGAGTAAATTTACGAAACCAACGGCAAATACAGCAAGCGCTTATGCGTATCAGGTGCCTTCAGTTCTTGGACAACTTTCACTTTGTATGCATGAAGCTGCAATCGTTTAGTCTCTTTCTGTATATTGATCCGTAAGAAATTACTGAAGCGATTTTGTAGGTGGCTGTTGCAAACGTTTTTCAACACCGTTCACCATAATAAGTAAATCTACACAAACTCCGTTTATTAGTGTGAAAGTATATTCAAAGAAGAAATATAAGGAAAGAATTGTATCTCCCGAACTTTCGCTCTCCAACCGGGAGGCTTTCTCAAGAGTTACAAGTCTGGCGAGTATAAACAAAAAAATTTGAAACACTGGTGCTCGGGAATGTCGTATTTTAAATCTTGATGCACGAGGCGATTCACGGGTTTCTTTCGTGTGGAGAATCATCTCAGCATGTTCCTCCACGCGGACGGTATATCAACAGATTGGGTATCGTTGCATGCGTAGGGATGTGTGGAGATTTCAATACTTTCTCTGATCAGTGTACCTTTGTAGCCAGTATACGGTGCAATTATCTTCACCTTATCCCATAACAGGGCTGCGTTTTTTTTGTGCTACTTCTTGAGACAAGGCTTTTAAAGTCTTTCCCAATCTGATGTCTCTCATGTGCTCCTTAGACCTTACTGCAATCGAGCTTTTCGTCATTCCGATGAAAATTTTCGACGAACCGTTCGGGTACATCAGAGGTATCATGTACACCCCTGCTTCCGATTTCCTGTCTGGGTTTCTGCACGTGTTCACCACTGCTTTGTGTATGCTGTTCTCTGATCTGATGCCGATGTGAAGGCCATGGCGTGGCGTCTCATTAGGCTTTTGAACGAGTAAGAGAATTTTGGGATATATGGCACAGATCCGGCGTAACGCAAATTATCTCCTTTCGCCCTGGGAGTTGTACGATCCCTTGATTGGACTTTTTGTAGGACTCTTCTTAAATCACTCTCGGGGAAACCAGCTGCAATTGGTGATATATGATATCTCTTTGTTCCTTGCTTCTATGCTGGAACATACGTTGAAAGTTCTTTCAAAATATGTCCTAAATGCCGCCATTTTATATGAATTTGGAGATATGGAGTTAGGTGCGATAAAGTTGGGAACTGTTACTGGTTTGTAGTATACCGCCGTGTCAATTTGGTCATCCTGGTTTCTATGCAACATAAGATCTAGGAAAGGTAGTCTTCCTTCGGTTTCCCTTTCTAGGGTGAATTTAAGTGTTGGATGCAAGGTATAGACTTGTTTCCAGAATTCTTCAAAGTCCGCGTCGGAATGCTGCCATATGAAAAATATGTCGTCGACATATCGAAACCATATACGTGGCTTTTTGAGGGTGCAGGAAAAAATTCTCTCTTCTAGCGGGTGTAATATTGCTTCTGCTAATGTGCTTGACAGCGGGGAACCCATAGGGGCGCCTCTGGTCTGTACACTGGCGTGCAAAAATTAAGGACGGGACGGTTTTTCGAATGTAGCGTCGTGCAGAAGTGCTCCACATCGACTCAAATCATACCATAAGATCCCCAAGATGTAAGAATATGGGGCAAGTGAGCAAAACCGTCCAAACAAGGAATCCAAAGGATACAAAGGCACTTTATTGAAAAGGTAGCTTCGAGCACAACTGGAAAGAAGACGGAACCGTCCATGTAACAGGCGGCTGCGAAGAAAAATCCAGTCTTTAGTAGGGAATATGATCACCCCTGACTGCGTTGCAGGCTTTGCAACGTCTATCCATGCTGAGGACGAAGTTTGTCAAGGAGCTGTTGAGGCATCACGGCCCATTCCTCTTGTAGCGCCAATCGCAGCTGCGGAATCGTTGCTGGCGGCTAGTGACGTGCTGCCAAGCGTCTCCCGAGAAGGTCCCACACGTGTTCGATTGGATTTATGTCCGGGGACCTAGCGGGCCAATCCATGCGTTGAATATCTTCACTATCCAACAGCTCTGCGACAGCCACTGTACGATGAGGTGTAGCGTTGTCGTCCATGAAGAGGAACTCCGGACCCACAGCACCTTTAAACAGATGCACGTGAGGTAGGAGAACCTCCGTACAATAGCGGACACCAGTGACTGAACCTCCTTGGAAGATGTGGAGGTCAGTTCGGCTACCAAGCATAATACCGCCACAAACGAGACCTCCGCTACCTCGAAACCGGTCCCTTTCGATAATGTTGGAGGTGTGATTACGTGTTCCCTGCTCTCTCCAGATGTGTATACGTCCAGAATTGCACGTCAGACTAAATCGGCTCTCATCCGTAAAGAGATCTCGACCCCATTGCTGATGTGTCTAGTTCTTGTGTTGTTGGCACCACAGAAACCGCCGTCTCCGATGAGCAGGTGTTAATGGCACACACGGTACTGGTCGTCGTGCAAATAGACCACCTTTGTGCAGCCTCCTGGCCACGGTAAAACGTGATAACGGACGTCCAGTTGCCTATTGCATGTGCCTTACGATTTCTCCCGCTGTCTGCCGTCTATCTCTTCTCGCCTGTAGGACAATATACTGGTCGTCCGCCGCCTCGGTTGCTCGTAGACGACCACTGCTAAACTCTCGGACAGCTGTACCTGTCGTCTGAAATGCTCCCCAAGCTCGTGAAACGATGCTGTGAGCGATCCCGAACTTCTCGGCCACACTAGTCACACTTCGACCTTCTTCCAACTTCCCAATGACGCAACCTCAGGTAAAGTCATCCAGCTGTCGTCTACTGGATTGCCTGTTGGCCATAGCACACGGTGGCAGCAACTCGACGTCGTTCAAACCGATGTACACCGTGTAATAGCTTTCACCGAATTGTTGAGCGTACACCGCACGCGTGCTTTATACTCTTCCGACACTGTACGGTCTTTCAGGCTCAATGGTAGCACTCTCAGTTTATGTTGAGCCAACCCAGACGACTTTGGTTCGAAACCCGAAAAGGAAAAAGATTTGTTTTAATTTTATTTTCTTATTGTACATTTTTTTCTGGTGAAAGGTTTGAAAAAGCCAAAACTCTTGATTTTGCGAAATTTATGTACAAATACGATAAAACACGAAACTGACTAATAGATAGAATTACTAACTACGGAAAATCTATCAAAATACAGAAATTACACTTTTGAAAACTGAAATTTCATTAAAAGACATAAACTCACCGGTAACTTTCCTGCAAGTTATTCTCAAAAAATTTCGGTGAATTCACACCACTCATTTTCTACACTGCTGCAACTAGCGAAGATAGTCGGTCAATTAATGAACTGGCTACTACGCAAGAAATCTGCGAAATCTTCGTAAAATAAACAACCCTGCGATGTTCATTTTTCTCCTGGTAGCTATGTAACATTTGACGAAATGCCGGTAGGTTTTCGGTAGAACTGTGGTTCCAAAAATTTACATTCCCCCACAAAACTAACAATACAGAATTAAGGAGTGATGCTTGGAATGCGCATTTTTGTTCAGTCTTTGTATTTATATCGTAACAAAGAACACAAAACTCCATAACGTCCGATGCTTACAAAAATTTTCGTTCGACTTACTTGCGTCATTGAAGGGAACAACTGCAATAAACTTCGCGATCATTTTCTTTTTTTCATTTCAAGGCTTATACCAGAGTACAGAGAATCAAGGCAAGTTTATGTCTTCAGATTACTTAAACGTTAATCTCTCTCTCTCTCTCTCTCTTTCTCTCTTAATAGAATGTCTGTCTGTATGTTCCCTATGAACTACAAAACCCTTTGACGGATCTGGACCAAATTTTGCATAGCTACTCTCTAGGACCTCGCGGAAAATCTAAGCTTCCGTTAAACCTCGACGCCCCACTCCCTTCCTCTTATTTCATCCCATTGACACTTTGTGCCTAAACGCTTCCCCCGCTCTGGACGAAATTTTGCACAGTTGCTTACTAGGACCCCTGCGAGAAATATAGGCTGCCAGGAGGCCTGGACGCTCCACTTCCTCCCACTGATTTCATCACCTTGACACTTTGCGCCTAAACCCATCGACCGCTCTGGATTAAATTTTGCATAGTTTCTCACTAGAACCCTACGAGAAATATAGGCTACCAGGAAGCCTTGACGCCCCACTTTCTCCCTCTGATTTCATCCCATTGCCATTTTGCGCCTAAACTCCTCGACCGCTCTGTACCAAAATTTCCATGGTTGCTCACTAGGACCCTACGAGAAATATAGGCTACCAGGAAGCCATGACGCCCCACTTTTTTCCTCTGATTTCATCCCCTTGAGACTTTGCGCCTAAACCTCTCGACCGCTCTGGACCAAATTTTGCATAGTCACTTATTAGAACCCTACGAGAAATACAGGCTACCAGAAAGCCTTGACGCCCCACTTTCTCCCTCTGATTTCATCCCCTTGCGATTTTGCGCCTAAACTCCTCGACCGCTCTGTACCAAATTTTGCATAGTTGCTCACTAGGACCCTACGAGAAATATAGGCTACCAGGAAGCCATGACGCTCCACTTTCTCCCTCTGATTTCATCTCTCCCCTGATTTCACCCTTCTGACACTTTGTGCCTAAACCCTTGGACCGCTGTGGACCAAATTTTGCATAGTTGCTCACTAGGACCCTGCCGGAAATTTAGGCTACCAGGAAACCCTGACGCTCCACTTCTTCTCTCTTATTTCATTCCCTTGACACTTTGTGCCTAAACCGTTTGACCGATCTGGACCAAATTTGCATAGTTGCTCTCCAGGACGCTGCTGAAAATATAGGCTACCACGAAACCTGGACATGCCCCTCTCTAGGCCTGATTTCATTCTCTTGACATTTTGCTATAATTTATGCTCAGTGCAAGAAGGAGCCAGTTAATTTTAAAATATTGTATTTTGATATAGTTGCTCCAATAACGGAACAAGCGAGATTTGTCAAACGACCAAATGAAATTCAGATAATTACGATAAACTGCTATGCTTTTTGTATAATTTTTGCTTAAATTGAAAAACCGAAAATCTATTGGACAAATCAACGCAAAATTCAAGAAAGTAAAATTACTAATAGAAACTGAGACCCCTCAATAGCGTGAATTCTAGAATGTCCCCGAAAAAGGGAAAATCTATTGGGGAAATCAATCCAAAGTCCAAGAAAAATGTACGGAAAGCGCTGGCCCAGAAGCTGATTCATGTTTTATTTGTTTGTTCGTTTGTTTGTTTTGCTAAACTCGGGAAACGCCGGGCTCTTACGCTAGAACACTATAAATCAGTAAGTTTTTGTCTAGGATTACGCGTTGAATGGCCACCAAAAAGTGCGATTTGACCGTCTTAAAGATATTTTTACGTACATTTTCCCCATTTTGTTTTCCTCACGAGGTGAACATATACGAAGCAATTAAAAAACCAATAAGAGAACTGATGACAAGTGAAAGTGCTTGTTAACATATGGGTACCGTTCGACAATAGTTGCAGCACTTTTTATTTTTATTTTTTTTATTTTTACGAAGATGCGGGAGCGCTTATTTGCGTCTTCATCCGATTCCAACCAATCCACAGAGCCACTCTCGAAGCCTTAACAACTTTTGCTACTTAAACTGGCGAAAAATCCATCAGCAGCAGCAGTTTCCTTTTTCACCCCTCTCTTTTCCCGTTTAATCAAACCTTTGAAATGTTAATAAAAAGTTTAACGAAACAACCAAGATCCTTTCATTACGATCCCAGGGGACTTTGTTTACCGCATTTTCAAAGAAAAACCACTCTACTCTTAATGCAAAGTTTAATTACATTCTTGAGCCAGTTGATGTTTCAAGAGGGGGTTGGGGGTAAGGAAAGGTTAGGGGGAGGGAATAAATCCTATCGGTGACCGGTAAACCCCATCGGACATGAAATATTCAAAGGCAGAATATCCCTTGCCGTCACCTTATTCGATGCACCTTTTTTTCCCTTAGTCCTTTTCTCTCATCTATTTTTGCTGTTTTTGAATGCATATTGACTTTCTATTGAGATCGGAGTTTTTAATTTGGGTCGACTTAATGAACTAAAAGTTTCTTTGCAATTTTTGCAAATGCGATGCAATTTAGACCTCCGTATATGCATTTTCACTAATTGCGGATTGCTTTTTTCCCTACATTTGGGAAAGGAATTTTTTCCCTTTCCAAATATTGTTATTAGTATTATTCGTGATCCAATGACGTTCATGAATAATTATAAGCCGGTGCGATTTCTTAGTTCGCTGATTAACTATACAACACGCCCTACAAATAAAATTCGCGGTAATTTATCAAAACATCAAAAAATACTTAAAATTCTGATCTTTTATCTGTATCTGTTGTGCTCGTCGGCATTTTTTCTTCTTCTTTTCCTTTTCATTAGGCGGCCATTTTCCAAATCCTAATGTACTTGAGAAATACTTCTTAATTTAACTTCTGTGCTTTTTTCTTTTTTTGATTTCTTCTTCTTTGCGCGCATCATTTGTTTGCTTCGCTTAGATCCTTTTGTATTTTAAATTAATATAAACTTTGCATAAACTTCTTTTATTTCATTGAGTTATTTCACTTTTTTTTCCACCCTCCTTTCCTCTCCTGCATTCGCTTCGCGCGTTATTTATTCTTATCTTCGGGTTTGAATTTTGTGCTAACAGCCCCAGATGATAATTAGACAAACACAAATGGATCGGGAAGCAGAGGGGAAAACAGAAAAGGTGTCACCATAAACTTCATGACTTATTCATGAAACTTGCGCTGAAAAACATTTCCCAAAGTATGTCTGTAATGAACTTCACCTCAGGGACCTCAGCATAGAAAAGCTGGACTGTAAATGCTTTCGTTTCTACCTCCTTCCTTACTTCTTTTTTTCTTTCTGTTTCAGATACACATTCTTTAGATTTTAACGTATTCTTGGTTGTTTTTGCACAGTTAAGGTAGCTCTTGCCTCTACTGACAGACGCTCTGGGATCTCCTGTCAAGTCTCCAAGACTCCAAACAAAGAGAACGTGCGCACGCTTCATCCAGTCCAATGAAACTGTTTTGGGAATTCACCCCTGAAACTCAACACGAAATTCGCATCTGTACCAATAGCAACCGCTCTATTAAATCAAAAATTGCTTCTGCGCAACGAGAGGCATTCAGAACTAATATCATTAGGGAAACGCTTCCTTAATATTTTTTTTTTCAATTCTTTTCTTTTAAAGGATATAAATATCTCTCTTGCGCTCTCTTACCTACAGAACTTGCTCGCAGAAGTATATTAGGCCTTATTTGCTGTTCATTGTTTTATTTTTGCACTTTGGGAGAAACGTTAATGTTCTTATTTGCATTTTGATTCAAGCGTAGCCGCTTTCGTGTTTTGTTGCGTCAGCGCTTGAAGATGTTTCGCAGAGTTCCTCTTTTTCTCCTTCTTCGAGGTTAAATCGAATTAATGCCTGTGGATAACGCAAGAAGTGTTGAATGTCAGAATGATAAATGCCAAAAAACAGGAAAGTCTAATATCAGGTTCTTTTAGGGTTTCGAGATTAAGGCATAAAGCTTAAAAGAAAAATCTTGTTTGGGTACATTTTTCACTTTTAACTTTCTTTCCGTCTTTGTTTTACAAACAAATAATTGTTCTGCAATGGAAAAGAATCATTAATTAGAATAAGATAACTTTCGTCCACTTTAATATGTTTATTATATTTTTAACTTTATTTGAAAAGAAATTCCAATTTCTTTTCTTATAATGAGCTTTTCCTATCTTTAATGAATTTATACATCCGTTGGAAACTTGGAGGAATTGTTTCAGTAAACAAATTCTGGGTTTCGAAATGCTGTCTTTTTTATCCTGTATTTACTGGTTTTCCAGTGATCCTGATATCGATTCTACACAATGGTCAAATCTTTTTTTTTTTTTTTAATTCCTTTTCGAGTTTTTAGATTTGTATAATATACGAACTTACATTTCCTTTGTGTGTTGCCCGATCTTGGAGTTTATTTTCATCCGAAATATTTGAAAGCAAACGAATGATG
Organism: Macrothele yani; assembly: GCA_039090855.1. Classification (NCBI taxonomy): domain Eukaryota; kingdom Metazoa; phylum Arthropoda; class Arachnida; order Araneae; family Macrothelidae; genus Macrothele; species Macrothele yani. The sequence goes on along the minus strand of CM076989.1, from coordinate 101,083,230 downwards.
TCACAAAGCATTACTTATTCAGAAGCCGGGCGATACTTCATATAAGAATGTCATATTTTCTCCCTTGTTTTTCATTTGTAACTGCCCTATTTGGTCAACTCTCGTGTTTTCAACACAATACCTCATACACAACAGCAACTGAACTCATGAATGAAATACGGGATTTCACCATATAATACAAATTTAGAAGATAAGATGACAATCCGTTTTTTGGTGTAAATATGACAAGGATGGTAAGTCAGATAATATTAGCATACCCAGGCGCTATCTGGGAGACGTGGTTTCGATTCCCTCTCCAGGACGATGAAATTTTCAAGTTTTCGGATATTACCTGACTTACCATCCTTGTCATATTTACACCAAAAAACGGATTGTCCTCTTCTGTGTAATCCCGTATTTCATTCATGATTTATCTGCTCCTCCGGGCAATCACAGAATAGGATTCTTAACCTCTAGATTCGCTAAACATGAATGCCGGTTGCTTCGACTAGCGAATCCTGTGATGGTTATATTCAAATTAATCGGAAACTTGAGACTCGGTCGTTCTGGGTGGTGTAGTGGTTAGCATACCTGAGATCTGTCTGGGACACGTGGGTTCGAGTCCCTCTCCAGGACGATGAAATTTTCAAGTTTTCGGATATTATCTGACTTACCATCCTTGTCATATTTACACCAAAAAACGGATTGTCATCTTCTGTGTAATCCCGTATTTCATTCATGATTTATCTGCTCCTCCGGGCAATCACAGAATAGGATTCTTAACCTCCAAATTCGCTAAACACCAATTCCGGTTGCTTCGACTAGCGAATCCTGTGATGGTTATATTCAAATTAATCGGAAACTTGAGACTCGGTCGTTCTGTGTGGTGTAGTGGTTAACATACCCGGGAGCTGTCTGGGACACGTGGATTCGAGTCCCGCTCCAGGATGATGAAATTTTCAAGTTTTCTGATATTATCTGATTTACCATTCTAGTCATATTTAAACCAAACAACGGATTTTCGTCAGAATTTGTAGTATCTGAACTGTAAAAAAAATTCTGAGATTTGCGTGCTATTTTCCGTGATTCCTTATGAGAATTCACGAAGCATATTGCTGATATAAGCTTTTCCGTGAAATGACGAAAAGAAACAGGAGTTTCACAAATTTTTCGTATCCCAGGAAAACTTTGAATTTTCAGAAACCTTTCCGCAATTCATTTCGTACATTAACGGAAAATCTCCGTTCTCACTTTTTCCATATCCGTATGATGAGAAATTTCCGCTAATAGTTGTGATTCGTGGAAATGCTTGAGGTTTGATTAACTTTCAAATTTCAATCGTCTGTCGAATTTTGAAGTTCCGTAGCGAGATCGGATATTGTGGATAGCATATCGTATGGATATTTTGTGTGACACAGGATATTTCTTCTCCTTTCTCCTATTTGGTGCACCAGCTATTTATTTTATAATGTATTACTGCAAGAAACCGGGTACTTATTGTACCGATTATTATACGATGTCTGTGTAACAGTCTTTGGATAACTTAAGACAAAAGCTGTTATACTATACCGTGAAAATTAATTGGGACAAGCTATTTTATTCTCAGAAATGTAATGTGATCGCCAGTTGATGTCGGAAACCCACGTAAAACCGGGTTTTATCAGCTGTTAGGTGGTGTGACTGTTAGAACTTGATAATAAGAATGTGGTTTGACCGGTTTTAAACAGGAAATAGGCACTTCAGTTTCAGTTGTGAGCTTTCGTGTGTGAGAGGTGGATGTTAGTGTTTGCTATCTGTGAGTACGTGTTGCTTTCGTGTATTGAAAAATGGATATTTCCCCAAGGAAGCGTGCAAAAATAATTGCTCTGAAGGATCACACTTCTATGACTGTGAGAGATATCGCTTCTGCAGTTGGTGTAGGCAAATCAAGTGTATCAAGACTGCTTACGCGATACAATGCATCTGGATCATCGTCTCCAAAAAGGAGAGGTAAATGTGGAAGAAAACGAAAAACAACTCCAGGAACCGATAAATATCTAACCAGAAATAGTAAAATGAATCTAAAAAAAACAAGCACCGACCTTCAAAGAGATTTCTTGGCAAGTGGTTGTGATGTTAGTGATTCAACTGTACGCCGTAGGCTTCTGGAAGTTGACCGGAAGGCAAGAAGACCAACGAAAAAACAATATTTGAATGCGAAAATGAAGATAAAACGTTTAGCATGGGCCAAAAAAATATAATTCATGGACTGCTGACGACTGGAAAAAGGTAATTTTCAGTGATGAAACTCATTTATTCGTGCAGGGTTACCAAGTAAATGTCGTTAGACGAAGCAACTGTGAACCCTTAAGACCTGAGCATGTCAAACAAACTGTAAAACACCCTTTAAAACAGATGTTTTGGGTTTTTTTCACATCAAATGGCACTGGAAGCTTAGTTCCTATTCAATGTATGATGAATTCAGCCAAGTACGTAGAAATATTACAACGTAGGATTGTTCCATTCTTGCAAACTTTTGACGGGACATTTCAACATGACTTGGTCCCATGTCACAATTCGAAATTGGTCAAGAATTTCTTGCTGGAAAATCAAATTCATTTGCTTGATTGGCCTGGAAATTCACCAGACTTAAATCCCATAGAAAACTTGTGGAATATTTTGAAGAGACGTTTAGGTTAAATGGACTGTACAACCAAAGAACGCATGATAAGGAATGCTATAAAAGTGTGGTTCCACGATTATGAAGTCAAAAATATGTGCACTCAATTAGTGGAGTCAATGCCAAAACGAATTCAAGAGATCATTTCTGCTAAAGGAGGACATACTTCATACTAATACAGGTATTTGTCAGTGTATATCAAGGCATACACTGTAGAATGATATAAAGACATAGTTTTGGAAAAAGAGTGATTTTTTACTTTGTCCCAATTAATTTGGACAGTGTAGTAGCTATCAAGAGTAAATTTTATATTTAGTGGGATTTTGTGTGTGTGTGTGTGTGTGTGTGTGTGTGTGTGTGTGTGTGTATGAAGTAATACTATAAAAAGTACATTTAACCTTTTTTAAAGATAAATGAAAGTCATTGTCAGTTTAAAAAAATTATGTTGCAAAACATTTTGTTGCTTCGAAAAACCACGATGAAAAATGCTTAATTTTTTAAAAGTCCTCCTATAGGGAAAAAAGAATTACAAACCTATTCAGAAAAATAATAAGCTCCAACAGAAAATAAAATGACTAAATCACCCACATTGACAAAAAAACAAAATTTCTTTGCCGCGGAATTCGTTTTATGATGTACGTGAGTCAGGTTGCGGAGTTTGTGTGGCTCAGTTGGTTAAGGCGCAAGTTACCTGTTCGATGAGCTATATGACGTTGGGTGTTCGATCCTGACCTCAACTGAGGGATTATCTGGAGAGTGAGTGCTGTACGACAGGGTTGTTGATTTTGCTAAATTTCAGATGAAATACGGAAAAACCAGAAATTGACTTTTCTGAAATAAACGGAATTTCTGTCTACGGAAATATCTGTGAAAATACGGAAGTTAAAATGAACAGGTACTTTTAAAAACGGAAATTTCTGAAAGACACGGATACCTACCGGCAACTTGAAAATTTCCGTGAATTCGCACCACTTATTTTTTACAGTGTGACGTAAAAAATAAGTGGTGGAAAGTGAAAAAAGAACACCAAGAAGGAATTGGCGGACGATCATGAAATCCACATATGTTAATGGGGTCGATTGACATATGTCAAAGTGATGTTAATTTTGGGACCAACCGGTGAGTGCTTACGCCACAGCACGGCATAGTATGCAAATTATCGTCGGTGGTATTTAAGGAGTACGGCGAAGTGAATGTAATCAGTCGTCGGCGTACGGACACGTGCGAAGACCCTGAAGAAGCTGCAATGCCTGGACATCGAAGACGTGTACGATTTCAGCAGTTATCGGACTTTGGGCGAGGCCGTCTAGTCAGACTCCGCGAGGCCGGGTGGTCGTATCGTCGTATTGCGGAGCGAATTGGACGGGAAGTATCGGTGGTGGTACGATGGTGGCGTAGATGGTCCGAGGAACATTCCCACACGAGAAGACGTGGAACCGGGAGTCACAGACGGACTGATGAGCGAACCGATCGACGCATAAGAAGAGCGGCGTTGTCAAGCAGAACATCCACTGCGACGCAAATCCGAGCTGCCGTTGCACCTGAGGTGACTGTGCGAACAATCCGCAACCGTTTACTGGATGCAGGACTATGTGCACGTGTGCCTCTGGCATGTGTACCTCTGACACCAGACCACCGTCAAGAACGGCTGCAGTGGTGTCGCCAACGTCTGCACTGGAGAACGCAATGGCGATCTGTCGTGTTCAGCGATGAAAGCAGATTCTGCTTGGGAGCCTCCGATGGCCGTATGCGTGTTCGCAGACGCACAGGGGAGCGTCTCCACCCTTCTTGAAACCGCCAGCGACACACAGAGCCTAAACCTGGTCTCCGGGTGTGGGGAGCGATCAGCTATCACTCCCGTACACAACTAGTGTTTGTACCGGGTACGTTAAACAGCACCTCCTACATCAACATCATTCAGCCCGTTGTTGTGTTATTTGTAAGGTCGGTCCATTGTGAGGTTTTCCAGCAAGGTAACGCATGGCCACACACGGCACGTGCAACGCAACATGCACTTCAGGGTGTGAGACAACTTCCATGGCCTGCACGGTCACCGGATTTTTCTCCCATTGAACATGTGTGGGATTTTATGGGACAACGACTTATCCGGTCTCCACGGCCAGCCACGACCATCCCCGATTTACGCGTCCAGGTTGAGGATGCTTGGAACTCAATACCCCAAATTTACATCCAACATCTGTAGGACAGACTCCAAGCCGGAATTGCACAGTGTGACGCAGTTCATGGCGTTTCAACCTCGTACTAACCATGTTGCATGTAAATGGTATTTTTCGGTTTACCAGCAAATACAGCTGTATTTTGCCATAATGTTTTGATCGCGTTATCCTCTGTAGTCCGTTATTATGCTGTATAAATTTCGTTGGTATCAGACGTCTCCTTCTTGGTGTTCTTTTTTCACTTTCCGCCAGTGTATCAGTCTGTAGACGCCTTAAGACAAAAGGTATTACAGCTATCAAGAAAAAAAAATTATTTAGTGTTTTTGCTGTAACCGACTAAGCTACACCGACGGAATGTATCACTGCAGATTTGCCGTCGTGACACGCCCTTCACCTCTGCAGTGCGTCGCAACCTATTTTTCGACTGTAAACGATAAGTGGTGTGAATTCAGAGAATATTCCTAACGTGTAGCAAGGTTGTCAGCAGGATCCCGTCTTTTGACAAAATTTCCGTTTTTAAAAGTTCCCGTTTCTTCTAAATTCCGTATTTTGACAGAATGTCCGTATAGTCAGTGATCCCGTTTTTTTTTTTTTTTTTTCAAAAAACTGCGTTTCCGGTTTTTTCGTATTTATACAGAAATTTCGATTTTAACTTTCTCAGCCGTTTTACGAATTAACTCACGCCGTCTTGTTCATGGCGGATATCAAAACCGGGTCCCCTCACTCCCGAGTAAGTCGCTCTCCCAACCGTGCTACGCGGACATGTGCGCTCATTGCTATCTGCCTTTATCTCACGTGCGTCCTGCGGAACAGGAACGTCGCACCCCCCACCCCACTCCACGAAAGAGGGCCGGGGGCATGGCCCATGGGTCAGCCGGGACCATGTGGCGCTGTAGGCAGTCACCCGATGAAAAACGTGCATTTCAGAACCCTCAGAAAATTTGGTGTGTGGATCGTAACATCACACTGATCCATTTTTTCGAAGTACTGAAGAAAGGGATTCTCATTTTTCCTGTCTCGCGGTGTGGAAAGAACACTCCATCGTTGCGAGAAACTTAACAGCTAGGTGATCCTTGAAGTTCGGGCGCCAATGTGAAAACACCGGTTTGTTCTCGCCGGGTATCGAACCCGGGTCCTCTCATTCCGGAGTAAGTCGCTCTCCCAACTGAGCTACGCGGACATGTGCTCTCATTGCTATCTGCCTTTATCTCATGTGCGTCCTGCGGTGCAGGCACGTCACACTCCCTTTGCTCCCAGCGGTTTTCAAATCAAAAATCTTTCTTACGTGAACTGCGTATGATACTCCTGAACTACAGAAACACGTAAGGTTCAGGCACGTATAAGGGAGAATTACAGCATAAGTGCACGATGATGAAATTTCCTTTTTCTGTCTTTCTTTCTTTTTCTTTTTTTTTTTTTTTTTTTTTTTTTGTAATTAGTGTGGATGAATTAGTTATTGTATTTTTTGCTGGAGCTTGTAATGATTTTGAATAAGGTTTTGTAATAATTTTATTTTTCTATAAGGGAACGTAATACAAATTATATATTTTTTCATCGTGTCATTTCGTAACAGCAGAAAGCTTTGGAAATTGCGATCATTTTGATCTGACAATGACATTCAATTACCTCAAGAAAAGATAAATTTTACTGCTTTACTAGCTCATAGCCCGTGCCATGCGCTGGTGAAAAAGCTGTGACTGAAATTTTAATAACGCGAATCGTAAAATACGTATAATCGTAAATACGTATACATAAAACCTATATAATAGGCTACATCTGTAACATGTCTGGCTTGTATATCTTCAAAAGCTTTATAGGTTTTATGAAGATTGGTTTGCACGCCATCGCCATTGTTGTTCTCTATTTAAGCGACGTTTTCTTTCAGCTTTATCTTCGGAGCCGCGGATGGCTTAGTGGTTAGCGAGTCAGACTATCAATGCAAGGTCCTCAGGTTCGAACCTGGGCTGAAACTGCACCATTAAATAATTTTAATGACAATTTTTCTCTCTTGTTTTTTTTCGCCGGTAAACAAGTTTAGCTTGGATAATTTACAGTTCACAGGAAATATTTTTCATTTTATGTAGACTTTTAAGCAGTAATTTCATCGAAAAAATAATCATTTTAAAGAAGACGCAAGCACGAATGCAGGGTCCTCAGGTTCGATCCTGGGTTGATCTTTCAGAGATGGTGTGATTTACTAGCAATCGCTGAATATCCGCCGTGCATCGGACGAGCACGTTAAGTGACGGCCCTCAGGCTGGACCCACTGGTTAAATGGGTATCCTTTCCTATGCCCCCCCCCCTGAAATTCTCTCACCTCTCTATGTGCAATATCGTACTTGTACGGTGGCGCCATCTACTGTACTCTAATCTCACTACAAACTGTTCTGTCAAAGTCGCTAGACTTGCTCTCATTCCTTCCGTTTCTGTGTCTTGCCCAAAAGGCGATCTCGCTGTAGGTGGCTGGGACCTAAACTCTACTCACTGTGGACGGAAGTCCTACAAGAAAATGACAAATACTATACTGAGCTTTATCTTCTTCCACATTTGTACTACAAAGAAGAAAAATCCACGGAATCAATATTTTTTTACATTTCCATCACAGTGAATCGAAACTACGTCTGCAGTTACTTTCTTACAATTTTACTTGTTCCTCTTTATGAAATAAAATAACGCTGATTCCTTTTTATGAAATTACTCCGCAATGCGAAGAAAATGAAATAAAACACGACATAACACCTACGTAACATAACAAACCTCGCAGATAGTTGTTCGAATGTTGCCACAGATGAAGTCGTTTCTCTTATTAACTTTATTTTATTTTACAGACGTAGCCTATTTTATAGGTTTTATTTCACAGAACTCATAAATATGAAATTTACTCTTGATAGTTATAATAGCCTTTGTAGCCAGATGAAGCTTTTGTAAGGCCCGGGGAGAAATTTAATTGCAAAACCTAGAAAATAAATTTCATATTGTAATATAGTCGCTACAAGAAAAATGTCGCCAGTAGAGAACACACACGAAATTTATCATAAAGACAAAATGCTTATCACAAAGAAGTATTTGTTTTAAGTTTAAGAAGAAAAAGAATATAATATGGACTGAATCAGTTCAAAGTGAGAGAGTGAGTGAGAGAGAGAGAGAGATGTAGAAAGCGAAAGAGAGAGAGAGAGAGATAAAGAGAAAGATGAAGAGAGAGAGAAAGAGAGAGAGATAAAAGGGAGAAATAACGAGAGAGAGAGAGATGAAGAGAGTGAGAGATAAAGAGACAGAGAGAGATGAAGAGAGAGAGAGAGAGAGAGAGAGAGAGAGAGAGAGAGAGAGAGAAATAGAGAATAAAAGAACGATTAAGAGAGATAAAAAGAGAGGGAGATAAAGAGAGTGTGAGGGGAAGAGAGGGAGATAAAGAGAGAGAGAGAGAGAGAGAGATAAAGAGAAAGAGAGACGAAGGGTGAAATAAAGAGAGAGAGAGAGATAAAGAGAAAGAGAGACGAAGGGTGAAATAAAGAGAGAGAGAGAGATGAAGAGAGAGAGAGATAAAGAAATAGAGAATAAAAGAACGATTAAGAGAGATAAAAAGAGAGGGAGATAAAGAGAGAGAGAGGGGAAGAGAGGGAGATAAAGAGAGAGAGAGAGAGGTGAAGAGTGGGAGATAAAGAGAGAGAGAGAGAGATAAAGAGAAAGAGAGACGAAGGGTGAGATAAAGAGAGAGAGAGATGAAGAGAGAGAGAGAGATGAAGAGAGAGCGAGAGAGAGAGAGATAAAGAGAAAGAGAGACGAAGGGTGAGATAAAGAGAGAGAGAGATGAAGAGAGAGCAAGAGAGAGAGAGAGAGAGAGAGGGAAAGAGAGAGATAAGGAGACAGAGAGAGATAAAGAGAGCGATGTATATAAAGAGACAGAGAGAAAGACAAAGAGAGAGAGAGAGAGAGAGAGAGAGAGAGAGAGAATTGTTGAAAATCTACGATATTTTTTTATTCTTTCCAGGGAGACGAGTTTGAGGTTGTACTGTGATTCTTATAAAAATTTCTCACAAAATGAAAAAAGGTGCTTGCGTAGCGAATATTTTTGCGTAAGAAATAATAAGGATCCCACTAAAATAAATTCGCAAATATTTTTCTTTCTGATACATGTTTTAGTGATTGATTTTTGATGTAAAGTGCAGTACCTGACGAATTAGTTACTTTTTAATTTTTTATACGCGCTCATATATGCAAATTGTTTCTTTGTAGTATCTAGTAATTTTTTTTAAAGTCATTGATGATTGGCCTCCATATATGTCCTAAAAAGTACTTTGATATCGTTTCTTTATTTTTTTTACAATTTAAGTATCTGGTTTACACATAAACTCTTGAATATATGAAAGTAGTGATCCACAAAATGCTGAAATTTAATTTGCTGTTTGATGAATGCGGAAAATATTAAGGTGGTTACAATAATAATTTGAAATCTGCAAATCTCAGTACCTGTACGGCGAAGTGCGATAACCTATTCAAGAGTGGTGGGGATTGGAAACTAAAAAAAATTAATATACTTTTTTTCCCCCAAAACTTACTTACAAAAACAAATATGACAAATTCTTCCAAAAGTGATGTTGTTGTTTTATTTCCTAAACTGTGGGAACCCATGAAAGAGCTGGGCCCAGGACGACCATCCCGGTTGTCTCTATAGTCCAGCCGGCCCTGCTTCGGTGTATACTCATTCATACGGCCCATATGAACCGAAGGATAAATAGAAGGTGTTCTATAGAAACTCAGCTCTTTTTTTCTGGTGCACTTAGTTAAAAAATATATAATATGTTCAAAAAGATTGAAACACAACAGGTTCTGTCCTTAAATTCATCAATTAGCTACCTATAAGGTTTAGGGACTTAATGATATAGATCTTCTGATCTGTCCTCATCTGGTTTAAATACCCTTCAGAGCTGCGGTTTTTACGTACCATTTTCATTTGACTCACGAAGACATTGAAATCACTTGATGAATTTTTACCTTGCTGGCTGGTTGCTCCCATTAAGTTGGAAAAATTAAATTGCGTACTATTACGTCCTATACGGAGTATCGTTATCACGTCCTATAGTACTAATGAAAATTTCGTGCATATACAATACATAAAAAAACATACACCGTCTTTGCACGGTAGTTTAATTTTAAAAGATGATGGTTAAAAAGGTTAAAAACCCATAAGCACTTTCGGGTGGACAGTCGTACCCGTCTTCAGATGGAGGAGAGCTATTGCTGCCGGTGTGTTCCCATATATACGTCTGAGTATGATGACGTGCCAGGTAGACCAGCGTCGCAAGGGTGTCGTACTGTTGCCATCATTTCATGGCTAAATCAAATCAGACGAGGCCCATGTGGGAATATGATAAGCAGGGTGCAAAAATATACGGAATATATGTTTTTGTTATAGTTCATATATTTACCAAGAAATATTATGTAAGTTTATAGCTGTTTCCAAATCCTGGGTAAGTCAATTGGGGAATTATCGTTACAGCAGCCGTCCCCGAAGACTTCGATGTATAAACTTTCAGTTATATGCAACGGGTATAACTTAATGTTGTTCCAATCTGGTTGGACAGTTCCTTGTGCTACATTTCTGGCGAGCGCTGTGTTACTGTGGTTAACATGAATGTCGTATTTATGTTCCTGCATTCGAGTTTCAAGGCTACGTTTTGTGGAGCCCACATAGTTGCTTACGTGTTCACCATTGGAAACATATATTAATAGTATATTATACACACCCCATTTACACAAAACATCAGGTTGTTCTCGGTCTTTTTTGACAAGTGAGAATAGCTTTCTGGATCTAATGCCAAAATGAGCATCACACTTCTTACAAGTGCGTGTCAATACATTAGCAATGTCTGGGTACTGTTCCATTGTACCAACGAAACGTTTTACTGATTTTTAGTTTTTGATCAAACATGTAGATCTATCATTTGAAATTCTTCGAAAGTCTCAGTTAATCATGTATTTAGGATATCCATGTTTGGCAGCTAAATCAAAAATTAAATCTATTTCAGATTTAGGCAAGTTGTCAGCAGGCGAATGCGTAAAAGCTCTTCCGATTAAAAAGTTGATGGCTGATAGCTTATGTGGTAATGGGTGTAAGGAGTTAAATGGGATTAGACTATTGCTGGCAGTAGGTTTTCGATAAACTGAGTAAGAGAGATTACATGTTACTGAATTACGGGTGATTCAGAAGTCCAAGAATGGCAGACAGTGGTTTGATTCAGTTTCTATCGTGAGCCCGATGGAGGGAAAAACAGATGAAAGCGCGTCGGTGAACTTAGCTAAATCATCCTGTGTATGAGGCCAAAATACAAGGATGTCGTCGACGTACCTGATATAAAAAACTGTGGAAACTCATTGAGAACTCTGTTCTATGTGTTGAAGCAGAATTTCTGCGAGTACGGCTGAAAGTGGAGAACCCATGGGTGAGCCCTCCATTTGCTTGTAGATTCGATTATCGAATTTGAAGTATGAACGCTGTTTAACTAATCGAAGAGCGTTCATAACGGCTGAAATTTCAGATGTGGGGACTTGGGACTCAGCAAGTTTGGCCTCAATGATGAGATGGGTGGCGTCCACTGGTACATTAGGGTACAATGAAACAACATCTAGGGAAGCAAGGATGAAAGGTTTAGAATGTGGCTGAAACATTCTAACTCTTTCAATTGCTACAGCGGAACTTTTCAAAGAATAAGGGGAGTTCACAGCAAAATTTGCTAAGTACTGAGCAAGAGCTTATTCAAGGGGTCGAGTTAGGTTGACATAACCCGCGACCAATGGCCTAATAGGATACTCCTCCTTATGTAGTTTTAGACGCCCAAAAATATCGGGTACACGACAGCCGGGTGGGGGGGGGGGTGAAGGTTTTAGAAAAATTATCTGAGAATGAATGAGCTTTTTTCAATCTGGAGAGTGCTGAACAAGTCGCTTTTGTGGGATCCGGCTCTACCACTGTGTGCGGAATAGATGAAATGGCTTCAAGCATCTTTTTCAGATATATTGTTATATTCAATAGTACTGTTTGGTGTGATTTATCAGCTGCCAAGATGGAAATTTCGTCATTATTTCGAATTAACTTCAGTTGATGTTTTCCTTCGTGGTATAGTTTACCCGAGTTGGATTGTTGTTCCCTGTTGCTTTTTTGCAGACATTTGTCAATCTATACTCTGCAATAGTCCCTTTCATTCTCTGGAAGGCTTTTGATAATTGCCACAGTTTGCGGTATAACATTAAAGACATTAGGGTTATGCTCAGGGTAAGCAAATTTTGGTCCCCTTTCAAGAGCTCTCTTCTGTATCTGGTTGAGCTCGTAGTCGCTTAGGTTAACACATTGAAATTATGGTTAACACGACAAGGATTTCGTTGTCTTCGTGTTGGTCAGTTACTAACTTCAAAGTCAACAAGGAGCCTTAGTTTTCCAACTTGAGTTTTAACTAGGAAGCTGACAGTATGTTCAATTACCGCTTCCGTGATGGTAAGAACATGGTCCATTACAATGGTGTGTTTACATTTAGACAAAGTCTGATAAGAAATATAACACTTACGGTGAAGATGGTCAATGTAAGATCTCTTCCTTTGAATTTGGATGTAGTTATACAGTGCTAAACATATCGGCGCAATTTTCCTTAATTTTTTGTTGAAATCTAATGTGGTTTGATGAATCTGAACAGTATTTGCCTTCAGCATTCGCCTGCATAGAGGAGAAACTTTTGTTATTGCTTCGTCGCAGAGAATTCAATTCACTTTTCTCTTGGACTTCTGGGCAATGACAGTCGTCTTTTTTTCTAACTTCCTTCCTCTTTGTCTCTATTTATCTCTTAGTCATGTGAACTTTACTGATCTAACATTCTCAGAGACAGGGAAGGTCACATGGAATTTTCTCGAGAATGAAAAGCTGAAACTCTCTTCATGTGTCACTCCACATGTAGTTCCAATCGCAAGCTGACACGATGGAGTCAACCGATGCGGACACTGCTGGGAAATTTATTTAGTCTTCCTGGAAGATCATGAGTTCGGGACGTTTTCAGACGAAAACGTCTTTTTTTTTTCCATACATTTTGGCTTTTTTTTTGTTGTTGTTTCGGAGAATTTCTCATTTTCAGGAGGAAAAATTTCTCATTCTACGGGCCTCTCATTTATACTTCTTGGCGAATATACTTGAATACAAAAGGTATTTCGAACAGACGATTAAAATCCATCCCAATCACTGCGTCAGATTTACAGGGATCTTTTCACAGTGGTGAAACGGTTTGGAACAACGTTTCATGTTTAGACATATGTATTGATGACCCCTAAAACTATTAAACTACTACTTCAGATCGTTTTGGGAAGGCTTTCTCCAAGATATTTGCTTTAATCGAATGGCGGAAGGTGTCCTCAGGCATTCTATATCACGGAAAAATGATCAACGTGGTAAGCAGAACTATCAGGACACATCTTCCGGTTGGGCAAATCCATCGACCCTCATCGACAGGTACGCCTGCAGTAAGCGCGGGATTCCGTGACTGAATGTTAGTCGACTGAAAAAGTGTCGTATGGTCCGATGTTCATGTTTCAACTCCAATATATCGAAAGATTGATCCCTAACCTACCCCTTTAAGGCAAAAGCTGGAACCATACTGTAGGGTTGAACGGGAAAAGGCCTACGACGTTGTCATGTGAGTGCAGGAATTGTTCTGATTAGCATCCTGTGGATTGTGTGCTCAGAAACATTTCTCTGTAAGCCCTGCTTGTAATTTGTCATCAATTAAGCGATCGTAAACCATCTGTTGTATCGAACAGCATGTTCCAACAGCCGTACAATTCGAATGTCAATCAGTGGTGGTCTTCCGGTGCGGTGGCACAATGCTCTAAGATCCAAGTGCTGTGTGAGGTACATTCTAAAATGACTTTCATTTTTAGTTCCTTTTCCTTGTAAATTTGAGTTCGTTCTCCTTTATACTTTCCAAACTTAACGTAACATCTTCTCTCTCACAAGAATGAGGTTGGCAACACATTTGAGGCCAGAGAAAGTGACGTATGAATGTAATAAGAACGATAGATAAAAAGGACGATACGGAAGCTGCTGGGTGGATATGTGTGTGTGTGTAGAAGTTCGATCGCTAAGAGAAATGTGAACTTTACCTGCTGTGTTATGTCTTGCGTCTACTGAAATATTGCTTGACCAATAAAAAGTTATCGTAAGTTAACTTCTGTTTATGTTTCGTCTGGCCGTAAACTATTGCATCGTATTCTTATTTAGTTCAAGGTTCCTTAGTCATGGTTTAGACATAGCTTAACACCAATCTCGCACACGAAAAAAGGCTTACGTTATAGCTGGCTTTTGACCATGGCTTCGAGATGGGCCCGGGTTGGAATGGATAGTGTGTTAGTCTTACAGCACAAGCTCTCTCCTTTCACGGGAACCAGTTTGTCTGTTTGGGGGTTTAATGACACCTGTGAGCAACTCGATGGGCTTATAAGAAGTCTCCCGTCTCTATTTTAACCAATTCGCAGGTAATTTGAATACTGGTGACGGTACCAATGTGTCACTGAACACAGTACATCAAACTCGACTGAAAATGGGTCTGCGCAGCCTCTGTTCGCTCAGAGTTCCTATGCCATTCTCGGTTCACCATCGAAAATACCCAAAATAGGCACTCGAGCATCAAAACTGGATATTGAATGATTGGAAGAAGGTCGTGTGGTCCGATGAATTTCTTTTCCTGTTGCATGTGACGGCATGGTACGTGTAAGTTTACCCGGGGAAGTATTGGAACCAAGTTCCACAGTGGGGCGGAAACTAGTCAGTGGAGAAAGTGGAATGGTTTCGGCAATGTTCTGCTGGAAAACCCTGGATCCATTCATTCATGTCAGGAAGCTACGAAGTCTTCCACCTGCCTATAAACCCCATTATACACCAGTACATCCTTTTATGGCAACGCTATTCCCCTCTAATACACAGTGCGTCAAATAATTTTTAAAACTGGCGCTAGATTTCAGCCTACGGTGGCGCCACCAGTGTAATCGCGAATGTGTTATAAACCGTGACCATCTGCTTGCTTTCTGCCTAAAGTACTGCGCAGTTGTCAAAGTAACTCAAACGAAACGGGCGTTTATTAGAGAAGTAAAATTTCTTCCATGTTGAATTATTAAGGTGGAACAAAGAGCTGTTATTAAATTTAACGCAAAACTTGGTAAAAGTGCCTCCGAAACGTACCAAATGATGAAACAAGTTTACGGTGAGTTTTGTTTAAGTAGATCAAATGTTTTCCTGTGGCGCAAACGTCGTTTGGACTGAAAAGAGACGCTAAAAGATGATAAGCATACCGGAAGACCAAGTTCATCTAGGACATCTGAGATTATTGAAAAAATGCGTGATTTCGTGGAAAACAATCGATGTGCGTCCCTAAGAATGATGGAAGAGTCTTTAAACATCAACAAAGAAACGGTTCGAACCATCCTGCATGAAGATTTGGGTAAAACAAAAGTCTGTGCTAAATTTGTTTCACACACGTTAACCAATGAACAAAAATCAAAGAGAAGTGCACATTGCAGAGACATCCTTTCAGCCGCTGAAAATGATCCAAATTTCTTAAAATCGATTGTTACAGTTGATGAAACATGGCGTTTTCAATATGATCCTAAAACAAAGCGACAAAGTGCGGAATGGAAGTCAAAAAACTCGCCACAAGCCAAAAAAAAAAAAAAAAACAAGAAAAGTTCCATCGAAAATCAAAACAATGCTCATTACAATATTCGATAGTAAGGGTATTTATTATCCACAAAGAATTTGTTCCAAGTGGACAAACAATTACTGGTGAGTTTTATTTAAATGTTTTGAGGCGTTTGATGGGCAGAATTCGTCTCATTCGTCCAGAATATCGAGATGAAAACAGTTGGTGTTTTTTGCACGATAATGCACCCAGCCACACCTCACTTCTTGTTCGTAGATTTTTGGCAAAAAATACCGTCTGTGTGTTGAATCATCCACCGTATTCGCCTGATTTAGCACCCTGCGACTTTTCTTTGTTCCCAAAACTTAAAATGACGTTAAATGATATTCTGAGCATACAAACAGCTTCGACGCGTTCTTTGGAGGCAATTCCGCAAAGTGAACTGGAACAGGCATTCGAATCATTATTAAATCGCTGTAACAAGTGTATTGAAGCCGGAGGGACTTATTTTGAATAACAAACCAAAACAAATTATAATTTCTTGTTTCTATTTCATTTTACAGACCCAGTCTTAAAAATTCTTTGACGCACTGTGTATGTGCCTCTTTAAGCAGAATAATGCATCATGCCACACTGCCCGAATTGTTCGGATTGGCTGTCGGAAGGTTAGTGCGTACATAGTTATTCATATGCCCGTGCGCACAGTTCACACAGGATTAAAATTCGAGGTATGCGGTGTGGTGCTAGAGGACAGGATGAAAGTCTGCTGAACCAACCATTAACTTATATTCTTGCAGTTAATCATCGACGCGTATAATAAGATATTTATGATGCATATTTACTTCATAAGTATACGATGTGAGAACTACAGGAGGCGATGAAGCACATAAACTCTCCAGGACGGCTTCAATGGAATATAAATGATATGCTTTAATATACGTTATATACACAAGTAAAATCTTCCATTACGATATTTAACAAGAAATTAATGTTAGATATGCATTTGATACTGCCATCTAACTGAACGT
The DNA here is from genome assembly GCA_039090855.1 of Macrothele yani. NCBI lineage: Eukaryota > Metazoa > Arthropoda > Arachnida > Araneae > Macrothelidae > Macrothele > Macrothele yani. The sequence goes on along the minus strand of CM076989.1, from coordinate 101,066,717 downwards.
CCTACACGAAAGAAAACCTGAAGCGCTCTCTCTGGTTTGTTTACTTAGCGTCTTCACGAGAGAGGTCAGATGATCTCGTGACGTCATTCAATGTTATTGTCCGAGAAGTGTGGCCAAAGCGGCTTGGCCGCCCCGGTGGCGCAGTGGTCTAAGGCGTTGGCCTCTGATCATTCGTCCGTAAGGGGTCCGGGTTCGAATCCCGGTCTGGCATGGATGTTGTGTTTGTCTTACGGCACTGGCTCCCTCCCTTCCCTGGAACCAGTGACCCTAAATTAGGGACGGGCGACTGCTTATAGCCCATTGAGTTGCTCACGGTGGTCGTTAAACCTCCAATCAAAAAAAAAAAAAAAAAGCGGCTTGGTAAACGGTAATGCACCACTGAACGAACTCGCCGTAATAATTTCCTCTAATAATAATATGTCACGATGCAGTTCTTTGGACACAACGATAGAATCATGCGCGCTTTTCGACCTGCCAAGCTTCGGTCAGTGGAGGCAATCTGAAATTACACATTTTCCTATTTATTGAATTCTGGGCACAAATGTTCTCCAAACTGTGAATGTAGCATTCTGGATTTGCAAAGCCTTAGGAGCATGTCAATAGAGCCTTAAATAGGAATTATATTTTTGTCACAGGATTTTCATCTATTTGACTCTTTTTTTGTTATTGTGACGTGTGACAACAGATATAGCCAATAATGCGATAACTGCAACTGAATGTATTTTGAATGAAGCTTTTCCTTAATAGTTGAAAACCTTTATAAATATATAAACACCCAACTGCGCGTCAGTCGTTTAACAACCGTTTCCTAGTTAGTGCTTTCTGTTTTAACAAAAACCACCAGAGATAATTCGAAATCATGATGACTCTCTCATCGAGAGGAAAATATCTCCGAAACCGCCTTTCATTGGAGAGAAAGCAGAAGTGTAAGAAATCTTTGATTTTATAGCTTTGCGAAAAAATAGAATTTTTAAGCTGAAATTAGCAACCAAGTAAAATCTTTCACTCATGATTCGATGTTGGGATTGGCTGTCGGAAGGTGAGCTCTCTGATAAGTAAAATATTTAATGCTTTCATGAAAGTTATCCAAATGTTTTTCACGGAGTAAAAATTTAACAGGGACTATCACACTAAACGGCAGACAAAAATTCATATATTTAATTATCTGGCATTTCCTTCGCATTATTTCCTGAACAATTTATTTAAGATAATTTTTTTCTTCTACTAGGTTGTATCAGGTTGTAAGCTGATATTCAGAAGTAAAACTTAAGAATTTTTAAGTCATATAGAATAGATTAATAAATATACACTGGCGGAAAGTGAAAAAGAACACCAAAAAGGAATACGCGGACGATCATGAAATTTACTTATGTTAATGGAGTCGAGTGTACCTAGGTGTGATGTTAATTTCGGGACCAACCGGTGAGCGCTTACGCCACAGCACGGCATAATATGCAAATCATCGTCAGTGGTATTTAAGGAGTACGGTGAAGTGAATGTAATCAGTCGTCGGCGTACGGACACGTGCGAAGACCCTGAAGAAGCTGCAATGCCTGGACATGGAAGACATGTACGATTTCAGCAGTTATCGGACTTTGAGCGAGGTCGTCTAGTCGGACTCCGCAAGACCGGGGTGGTCGTATCGTCGTATTGCGGAGTGAATTGGACTGGAAGTATCGGTGGTGGTACGATGGTGGCGTAGATGGTCCGATGAACATTCCCACACGAGAAGACGTGGAACCGGGAGTCACAGACGGACTGATGAGCGGACCGATCGACGCATAAGAAGAGCGGCGTTGTCAAGCAGAACATCCACTGCAACGCAAATCCGAGCTGCCGTTGCACCTGAGGTGACTGTGGGAACAATCCGCAACCGTCTACTGGATGTAGGACTACGTGCACGTGTGCCTCTGGCATGTGTACCTCCGACTCCAGCCCACCATCAGGAACGGATGCAGTGGTGTCGTCAACGTCTGCACTGGAGAACGCAGTAGCGATCTGTCGTGTTCAGCGATGAGAGCAGATTCTGCTTGGGAGCCTCCGATGGCCGTATGCGTGTTTGCAGACGCACAGGGAAGCATCTCCACCCTTCTCGCATCCGCAAGCGACACACAGAGCCTAAACCTGGTCTCCGGGTGTGGGGAGCGATCAGCTATCACTCCCGTACACAACCAGTGTTTGTACCGGGTACGTTAAACAGCACATCCTACATCAACAACATCATTCAACCCGTTGTTGTGCCATTTGTAAGGTCGGTCCATCGTGGTGTTTTCCAGCAAGATAACGCATGACCACACACGGCACGTGCAACGCAACATGCACTTCAGGGTGTGAGACAACTTCCATGGCCTGCACGTTCAGCGGATTTGTACCCCATTGAGCACGTGTGGGATTTTATGGGACAACGACTTATCCGGTCTCCACGGCCAGCCACGGCCATCCCCGATTTACGCGTCCAGGTTGAGGATGCTTGGAACTCAATACCCCAAACTTACATCCAACATCTGTACGACAGACTCCATGCCAGAATTGCGCAGTGTGACGCAGTTCATGGCGGTTCAACCTCGTACTAACCATGTTACATGGAAATGTTATTTTTCAGTTAACCAGCAAATACAGCTGTATTTTGCCATAATGTTTTGATCACGTTATCCTCTGTATTCCGTTATTATGCTGTGTAAATTTTGTTGGTATCAGACGTCTCCTTCTTGGTGTTTTTTTTCACTTTCCGCCAGTGTATATAAGGATTTCATACACATAGCTGTTTGTGAGTTTCCTGAGAAATAAAACGGGATGTAAACAGTGTTGGGGTTCTTAGAAACATAATTATTGCGAACTAGATAACATACTAATTGATTGATCTTACAAAATAAGATAATTCTTGAAATCCAATTTCTTTATTCTCCATGTATTGGTAAAGTATAAACAAATAGTAACGGAATTCTAAACAGTTAAAATATCTTGTAAGGCAGGAAATTTTGTTTCTTAAACACGGCTAATTTTATGTGTAAATGTCTCCGGTTTTCAAATCCAACAAAAAGGTATGATTTCGCTCTCCTGTGCTGGATGAAAAGAACTCTTGATGTGTGATCAGCCAACACTTTCAGATAACCTGATATGTCAAAGTTTCTATCCAAATAAAGTTTCAGGTATAATTAAACACTGATGGATTAAATCGAGTGATTAACTTTCGTGATGTTAAATGAAACCGAGTACCATTAGCATGTGAGTGCATGAAATGAAGGCGTTATTTCAACAGTGGTACAACAACACTTTCTGTGAAATTGGAGTTAACCATACTTTCGGGATTACGCAAAAGGATTCTTCTTATTTTGCAACTGGTTCACTTACAAATTCCTTTCACGGCAAGCGTAATGCATCACGATAAAGGCATGGCTATTATACAAGCTTTTTGCTCAAATTTAAGACCAGATATCTCGAAATTAAGGGAAACAGAGCTGCACCATTATTAAAGTAACGCCTTCATGAAAGGTCTATATGCTTTTCATAAAAATATTTTTTTTAATTATCAGCACTATTTAACTGCAAGTCCCGAATATGTGACCCCATGCCGGACTTCATATCCACTTTTTTAATATAATCTTTTCCCAACAACAGGTGCACTAGATAAAATACTTAGCCCACCTTGCAGAACACCTTGAACTTCGTATGGGTCGAAAGGCGTCATGACGCAAGAGTTTTTACCTGATGAAGTAATTATTTAGATTATCTTTACTTCAGATGCATACGTGTTCTCTGTATTTCAAATTGATGACGGGAAAATGCATGCCTATGAAGTTGAATCCCTACTCTATTATACAAATTCAATAAATGTATCAAGAATTTTTGAGGTGAAAGTATGAGAGAAATGGTTTTCTTTAACAAATTCCTGAGTTCGTAGATAAATGTTCGTGTCCGGGTGTGTAACTTACTGATCGGTGTAAAAAAACAACAACAGAAAAAAGTAGTTACTTGACCCATACCTCGCTCGGCATTGGGAATGGAGGTTAAAGAAATACTGTTACACCGGGTGCGCCATATAAAAGAGGCCCCGCGGCCAGACGTTGTTTGGCGGGTTTCCAGTTAAAACCGCTTTGTTCCACTTCTAACCGGTTTCTACGTGTACAGCTGCAAAGGAATTCTATGGAGTGGTTAGTCACAGCCAGATCAATGTAGGTACGCGGTCATAAGTGTAAGTGAAGAGAGAGCAAATGCAACGGAAATAAGAACAAAGGCAACGGAAATGTTTTTTTTTTTTTGTTTTTTTTTTATTGTGGAACAATATTTCAGAAATAACTCATACAAGGTTTTAAATGAGTTCTTTACAGAAAAATTTCCACATTGTGCAAAACCGGCGAAATCAGAGGTACAGAAGATAGTGCGGACATTTCGTGAAACCGGCACGGTGTACAACAGGAAAAGAAACAAATCCAAGACAATTCGTACTGAAGACAATATCAAGGATGTGTGCATAATGATGTTACAAAGCCCTCGAAAGTCGATTCGCTGATTATCGTCTGCAACGGGAATATCTGTCACGTCATGCCGACGCATACTTAAGGTGGATTTGGGTTTTCGGCCGTACAAAATTATGGCGCTCCAAGAACTTAAAACTCCTGATTATGCAAAACGGATACAATATTTAAGTGGTTTCAGGAGACCATTGTCAGCGGTGCAATGGACCCAACACTTTATTGCATGACAGATGAAGCATGGTTTCATCTGTCGGGGTATGTCAATGCTCAAAACAGCAGGATTTGGACCGACACGAATCCCAGACAAACAATGGAGACTCCTCTGTACGACCAAAAGATAGGCGTTTCGTGTGCTGTGTCTGCGAAGAGGATGGGTTGGCCCATTCTTTTTCACTGACACCATCAACTCGGAGCGCTATGTTCAGCAACTGTTCAACCCATTTGTTGCCTCACTTACTGAAGATGAGCAAACATATGCTTTCTTTCAGCAGGATGGTGCAACAGCGCATACTGCGCGGAACACTCTACGTGTGTGTTGTGCATGAAGTGTTTAGGGAGGACAGAACTGTATTAAAGGAACTGTGGCCACCCAGATCACCCGATCTCTCCACCTGTAACTTTTATCTGTGGGGTGCATTGAAAGGGAAAGTGTACTCAACTAATCCGCACACCCTTGATGAATTAAAAGTGAACTTTACGGATGCCATAGCCCAGATTACTGCCGATGAGTTGTGGCGCGTTACGAACAACATGTTCCGTCGTGTCATATATTTTGCGAAAAATTTATACTAAATCTCTGTATAGAAGAAGGCTTTGCAGATGAACATCATTAAGCGAGTACGGTTAACCTGAGAGTGCATGATATGAAGGTGTTATTTCAACAGCGGTACGACACCTCTTTCGGTGAAATAGGAGTTAACCGGGATTATAAAAGGGGATTCTTTTTATTTTGCATCTGGGGCACTTACAACTCAGGCTCGTCTCTAGACTTCGAAATCAGGGTGGGCGACGGGTGGGCGAGATTTTTTTTTTTTTTCAGAACAATGAAAGAATGAATTTTCTATGCTTTTGTTTTTATTGAAGGTTTAACGACCACCCTAAGCAACTCAATAGGGCGAGGGGGGAGGTGACCGCAGACGTCCGTCCCTAATTTAAAGCCACTGGTTCCAGGGAAGGGAAAGAGCTCGTGGATAAACACAATATCCATGCCTCACTGGGATTCAAACCCCGACCCTTCTCGGACGAATGGTTACAAGCCAACGCTTACACCAATGCTTTTCACTACCGGCTACAAAGGAATTCGTGCATTCCCCACCCACTCCACCTGGATACACATACATACATACACGGATCTCACTAGTTACGACACTGGTGTAAGATACAAGTGTTGCTAGAATGTCGCTTTCCATTTTTTGCTTTCTCTGAATGCATTGTCTTAAACTGCTTTTCAAATTTTTGTATTTTTGCTTACGGAAATAATGCCGTACTTGAACAATTTATTTAAAAGAAAATATGGTTTTTGTTTATCTAAATCAAATTTTAACGTCGTGTCACGTAGGCACAATGCCTCCCTCACTTATTAACTTCCTTCCTCCAAGCCAGCAACTTTGCCTTGCTCTCTTCTATTACAAAGCAGTCGTCAGCCACTTTCTACACTTTCACTCTGTCCCGGAGGCACTCTTAAGGGGAGATTCTCATTTTTTGCGCTAAAATTACCGCTTTTTTCTTTGAGTGTTTATTGACGAAACTATGCAATCAATTGATTCCAAAGTAGGTACATCTATTTATCATCGTTTCAGATATTTACAAAACAATTTTTAATAAGTTTAATGAAGAATCACGCCCTCAAATCACCCTCTACCATGACACTGTGCGAAGATCCGCTGTCCCTGGTTGGCATGATTTCTCCACTCCAGGTGATCTGAAACAAAAACCTCGAACGGCGTTTTTGCTATATACATAAGTGGTTATCGTTTGATGAACCAGAAAGATAATATATATGTATTTGAGGAAATGGGGACTTGTCAAACTGAAATTGTCAATTTAGCTCAAAAAATTGACAATGCTTTTGCTATTAAAAGAAATAATCATAATGTAATGCGTTTCTGGTTCATCAAACGATAAAAGGATGTTTGCTGAACACACAATTTTACATTTCAAGTCGATCGGTCCAATAGTTTTAATAACATGCCAACTGTGAGAGCGAAAGTACTGGTCACGTGTTGTAGCGCCGCCTCCTACTTATGGATCTGAGGCGTCAACGCTATATGGTCTCTCACAACAACAAGGAAGTGTTTGTGCTTCTCTGAAACACTCCGCCAAACTCTGTTCGAGCGAACAAACGAAGCCTTCCCCACTTTAATATTAAATTTGTGATTCGGGGAGACGGAGCGACAACAGCTGAACGGACAGAATAATATTCACACTAAGATATAATGATATCAAGAGCGACTTCTATTAACAACACACAAATATTTATTACGTAAACAATTAGAGTCTAGACGGCGGTGGATTACTCTTTCTCTAACATCAGGTTTCACTAAGGATTCGACCTGACAAGAATCGTGAAACACGAAAGCTAGGATGATCACTTCCTGAGGAAATCTTGCTCAGCGTTGAAGTTCTAGCTAGAGTCTACCTGACACTAAGTAGATCTATATCTCTGTGAATTTTAAGAAATAGTAGTCTAACTATTCTTCTCTACCATATGTTCCAGTCTAAGCCTGTGCTAAGCTCATATTCCCTGTAGCGAAATAGCTACTACACCAGCGGGATCCCTAGGAGAGATGCTCGCTAAACTCCCCCTGAGCATCGGACACTCTCTGGCTTGGAGCGTCCCTCGGCCCACACACAATAAAAGGCAAACGCTTCGCGTCTCCTTCTATCGGAGAACTGCTCTCTCCGTTGAACGAAAGCAGACTAACTAACAGCTCCTCTTCAAGGGACCTGCTAGACTCCACCCTCCACGCTGCGCCTGCGCGAAGACCTCGGCGCTGACCTTGTCCTCACGCTGACCTGTTGATGAGGCTCGCCTCTCCGGTCGCGTGGGTCACCCTTCGCGCCATGGGCAATAGCCCGGCTTCCTGCTGATGAGTTTTAATACTACCTTCCGCGTCTTCGCGGTCCCCGTCAGACCCTCCATTAGTGAGTGCCCCCTTTGAGAAAGTAATCTTACCGCCGAAGTACATTCCTATAATAACACAATACACATTGTTATGTTCATACAAAGGTGGATGGCTGTTTTCCAGACTTGTAGGCGTCTGGACGACATTAACAATGTACAACAAAAGTCGCGGTGTCATTGACGATGCTATCAGTTCGTCGAAAAAGGCCTCGCCCTTCTAAGGCGTGAGAAACTAAAGTCCTTTGTCTGAAGTTCTCGACCTCTGAAAAATAAGAAATGTTCACGAACTTTCTGTCGCCATTTTAGGCTTGTAATGCCTTTTCGTCGTGAAAAAGTAACATAATGATCATCATTAATATAAATTAACATGGTTAATATGTCCGTTCTTACACCAACCATTCGGGAAAAAGCCGTTTCGAGAAAAACGCATTTAAAGTTTCAAGTACAATTTACGGAGGTATATCGAGTACTTACAGTGTTTTTCTGCTAATCTGCTATACCAGAGCCATACAGTGTTCTTTCCTCTGCTTCGTAGAACTCGTTTAGAGACATTTGCTCGCTTCTACGCCTTGTACGAGCCTCTTATGTAGCCTCAAGGCTGCGTCTCTGTTGGTCCCGCGATTTGGCAAATATCTTCGTTTTCTCGCCAATAACAATTTTTATCATTGCCATCGTTTTCAGAACGGTAGGAAAACCTTCATAAAAAATGCCTGCTTCTACATAGCTGTCTTTTCGATGGTTTTTGAGCCACAGTGATGATGTTTGGGCGCGAACCCCAAGCAGTAGAATTGAAACTTTCGTTGTTGTTTTGAGTGTCACCACCCAAACCCCTTTCCAGCCACTCTCTTGTTGACAAATCGTTTTAAATCGGCTTTATAGCATTTTCGACATCTTTATGAAGTGGAAGTTCGTGATTAAATTCGTTCAGAGTTTTCTCAGCTTCGGCTTTGCGACAGTTGCACCAATTCTGTGACCCACCTCACTGGACAATAATATGTCATAACTTGGCCAATTTTGCGAATTTCGACTTGAAATTTGGTACACATATTCTTAAGACTTGAAATAATAAAAAAAAAACCGATTTTTTTTTCACAAAAAAATGAGAATTTCCCCTTAAGAACGCAAGGGTAGTTTTAGACTCCTTTCTGCGTTGAAATACCCTATATGGTAAAAAAAAAAAAAAACGTACGGAGCAAATTACTAGTGACTCCCTTAGTGGTTTCCTACCTACCCTCCTCATTAGCTCACTTGTCATACAAACACGAAAAAGAGGCTTAAACTAAGGAATTGCAAGAGTGGAGAACAATTGAACTTTCATGGCCCTAGGGATTCTATTTTGATAACCTTTTTTGGAGACATCAACAACGTACTTCCTAAGGCTACATGAAATAAAACACATTCCTTGGGAAAGTGCAGAATATATTTTAAATTTAAATATACTGAAATATAGTACATTTTGAACTGGGTGGGCAAGACAAATTTCAGGGTGGGTTCTACCCACCTTCGCAACCCCTTGGTGACGTCCCTGTTCCTGTTCCAACTGCAATTCCACGGCAAGCAAAGTATATAGTGGACATGTACAATACAGGCATGTCTATTATACAGGCCTTTTGTTTAACTTTTAGACCCGATATCTCGAAATGAATGAAAATAGAGTTCTACAATTGATAAAATAACGCCTTTATATAAGGTCTATTTAATAACTTTTAGAACAAAAGTATATCTTACTGTTACTCAACTATACTATTTTAATCTTGGTAAAATTATGTTCAAACGAATTAAATATAATTTATATTCAGATCTCACATTTCTTAATACATATGCATATTCATATAAAACAAGGAATAAACTACAATTACAACCTATTTTTCCAAAAACGGTATCATACAGAGGCCATCAATACTGGAATTCTTTACCTAGCAACCTGACTGACTTACACAATTTTAATTTATTAAAAAAAAATTCAACTCTATCTTCTTCAATAATTAAAAAAAGGTAAAGATTGGCAAAACATCTTGTGATTGTCTGACTTGATGTGTCCATCTGTTGTTTCATTTGTTTCTTCTACGGAGAGTATAGGCCATTTTGGCCTTTTCCCTTGTCTTCCCTATTGTTAAGTCTATCTTCATCATTTATGAACTGTCAATTTTTTACCCACTCTTTTTTTTCTCAGAGCATGTAACAACAAAAATAAATAAATAAATTAAAAAAAAATTCCTTTTCATAAAAATAATTTGGTTTTCCTGAATAATCAGCACTACTAAACTGTAAATGCTGAATATGTGGCACCATGCCAGACGTCTTATCTACTTTTTCATTATTTCCTATTCACAAAAAACAGGTGCACTTGATAAAATACTTAACCCACCTTGCAGAGCACTTTGAACTATGTGTCGAAAAGCGTCATGACGCAAGGGTTTACACCTGAAGAAGTAATTTTTAAAATAATCTTTACTTCAGATGCAAACATGGTTTATATTGATGTCGGGGAAATGCATGCCTATGAGGTTGAATCCCTACTCTATTCTTATACATATACCATAAGTATATCAAGAATTTTTGAGCTGAAAGTATTGAAGAAATAGTTTTCTTCAACAAATTCCTTTCTTCGAAAAACGTGCGTCTCCGTAATGGAGCCACCCTGGCGTGAAACATACTGATCGGTGTAAAAACAAGAAAAAAACAAAAACAGAAAAAACAACAACATTTGAGCCAGACCTCACTCAGCGTTGGGGATAGACGTTAAAGAAATACAGAAATACTGTTATACTTCAATATTTCGCGAAAAATTCATACTGTCTCTTTGTAAAATTAACAGCAATGTCGTTCATCTGCATTATATACGCTTTTTCTATAGAAGATATGAATATTTTTCTAGATCATTATGAGCCAGAATTCTGACACTTTTTCCTTTGCTAATGGTGAAAGAAAGAGACTGAACTGCGCCACTGGGGTGGAAGATTTACTCTTCAAAACGCTGATAGGCCTTAAGGTCCGGATACCTAGAAAAGTCAGAAAAAAAATAAATAAATAAAAATAAAAAAATGTCGGCTTTGGAATATTGCCTGCTAAAATTTTTCTACCACTTCTACACTTAAAAATGTTCAACAAGGTGGCTTACCTTTACTCTTTAAAATTCTTATAGATCTTGAGGTCCAGATACCTAGAAAAATCTGAAAACCAAAAAAAAAATCAAAATGTCATATTTTGTGCTTCAATTTTTCTACCAATGTCGACATAGAAAAGTCTGAAACCTAAAAAAATTTGAGAGTGGATGAGCTTTTCTGTTCAAAATGCTGATAGGTTTAAAGATACTTATGCTAGAAACGTTGAAATGCTGTAAAACTTCTATGAAACTTTTATTCAAAATTAAGGCGTGACAAAGCCTGCTACCATTTTACATCAAACCGTTTGCATTGACGTCACGACTCTGTTCTAAGTTAAAACAGTTACGGATCTTAAATTAGTTTTCCCTTTCTTTAATTTCATGTTCAAAAATGTTTTAATCAATTCACTTTTCGGAGAACGGGCATGACTGACTGCTAGTTTATATCATCATTGTAAACCATTATCAATCCACTGCTGGACGAAGGTCTCTCCAAGCCTCTTCCACAACAGTCTGTCTTGTGCCAGTCTCCTCCATGTTACTCCCGCATACTTTCGTATTTCATCAACCCATCTTCCACGTGGTATTTTTCTGGGTCTTTTCGTGTCCCTTGGAATCCAATCTAAAATTTCGACTGTCCATCGATGGTCTGTCCTTCTGGTAGTAGGTCCAGCCCATTTCCGTTTCACGGATTTTACTCTGATCTTGATGTTTTCCACTCTTGTCATTTTTCTGATCCACGAGTTCCTCTTCTTATTTCTCTTGGTTACACCAAGAATGCACCTCTCCATGCTCTTTGAGTTGCCTGCAGCCTTTGTATGTCTCTTTTAGTTAAGGTCCTCGTCTCTGCACCATACATAAGCACTGGAAGGATGCATTGATCAAACACTTTTCTTTTAAGACATAATGGCATACTGCTCTTGAAAATTATGCTGTTTCTTCCGAAAGCTCTCCGGGCAAGTTTTGTACACCGATTAATTTCTTCATCAATGTGACCCTCACTTGATATCTGCTGTCCAAGATAAACGTATGCATCTGTTATCTCCAGCTTTTCTCCATCAATCGATAAATCTTCATTTCTTGTAAAAGCATTGTACATCACTTTTGTCTTCTGAAAGTTCATTTTTAATCCCACTTCTTAACTCTTGTCAGCAAGTTCCTGGATCATACTCTGCAGCTCTGATGGAGTAGTTGCAAAAATGACTACGTCATCAGCAAAACGAAGGTGAGTTAGATAATCTCCATTAATCTTTATCCCTTTGTTTTCCCTGTTCAGTGATTGAAAAACATTTTCCAATGTGGCATTAAAGAGCTTGGGAGATATGGTATCACCTTGTCTCATTCCCTTTCCAATTTTTACGTGTGTTGTATTTTCAAACAGTCGAATCTTTGCACTTGCATTTTCATAGATGTTATTAATAATATTAATGTATGCATCTTCAACACCGCATGATTTCAAAGCAATTGTAACTGCTGATTGATTCACTGAATCAAAGACCTTTTCATAATCGATAAAAGCGATGCTCAATGAAAGTTCAGATTCCCTCGCTCCTTCAATTAGTTCTCTCAGTACGTGGATATGATCTATAGTGCTGTAGCCACTCCTGAATCCAGCTTGTTCTCTCGGTTGAGCCATGTCCAGTGTTACCTTCAAGCGGTGTGAAAGAACTTTAGTGAAGATTTTATAAACCACTGATAGGTCTGTAGTTCCTGAGATCCTCAACGTCACCATTTTTATGTAGCAGGATCATTGTAGCGTTATTCCAATCCTCAGGAATCTTCCTTTCATTAAGGCATCGAGTGAAAACTTAGGCAAGTACTGTTTCAATTTCTCCACTTGCTTCTTGTATAATGTCTACAGTAATTCCATTTTTCTCCTGAAGCTTTTCCCCGCTTCATGTTCTTGATTGCATGTGAAACTTCTGCTGGGAGGACTGGAAGAACTCTGGTACTGGTACCTTTCATAATACCTTCAATTGGAACTAGAGCAGAGAATCTGTTCCTTAGTTCCAATTTGAGGGTATTATGTTGCTTGAGTGCAGGTATCATCCCTTTCATATAATTTGGAGTAGAAATCTTTCCCTCTTGTCAAAATTTTGCCTCTTTTTCTTGTTACAAAACCATCTTCATTTTTCAGTGCCATAATCTGTTTTCTTCCCTTACTGAGATGTCCCTTTGCTATCTTTAGGCTTTGGGTGTTTTCAATTGCTTTCCTCACTAGTTCACAGTGGAATTTCTCTACGTCTTCAGTGATACTTTTTCGTACTGTCTTGCATAGCTCTATATATTCCACTTTAGAAGTCACATCTTGTTTAGTTGTCCTCGTCTGTCTTCTTTTTTGCATCAACATTTTGGTTTTTCCTGATAATTTGTTAACATGCAACTTGTTCTTAGACCCAGCTAATCTTGTTGCTGTTTCCATAAGAGGTTTGGTTACTTTTCTGTTAACTTCAGTGATATCCACTTCTTCTGATGTTAGATCTTCTAGAGCAGAGAATCTGCTCCTTAGTTCCAATTTGAAGGTATTATGTTGCTTTTTAAGGTTGGTCACGTCAATACACTTTGTTTGTTTCATGAGCTTGCCGCGCTCGAGTTTAGCATTGAGGTGCATCTTACATCTTACGATTCTATGGTCACTACCTGTGTTGAACTTGTTCAGCAAACTGCAGTCTTCAACGACAAATTTCTTGTTACACATAATAAAATCAATTTCACTTGTCCATCCATTGGGATGCCTCCATGTCCATTTCCTTTGCGGCCTTTTCTTGAAAAAGGAGTTCATGATGAAAAACCCTTCTGCCTCTGCAAACTCTACGAGAGTATTTCCACGCTGGTTTCTACTGCAGTGACCGAATTTATGGGGAAAATGAAAAAGGAAGGGCCTATGACAGCTAGGTACCTCGTGCATTTTGTTATATTGTAGAAGCAGTTTTAAAAGTATGAGCAATAAACAAAAAATGTAAAATAACTGGTTGAATAACAAACATATAGATGTTTATAGTGATTCAAACCAACTACGAGTGTTTATTGGAAGAAGCGACTACTTTCATAGAGCTAATACAATCAGGTAAACTTTTACGAGATAGTGGTCGTAATGAAAAAATATTTTAAAAAGCAATACTAATATTTCAATTATCAGTAGAGCACCCAGAAATTTTGCAAGGGGGAAGGGGGAAGGGGGACGTGGGCCGTTGCGCACTTTCCTAAGGTGTGGGCGATCCCCCATTAATTTACCGGGGAAAATAGTCAGGTGCCATAACAATTAAGAAGGTGTTTGATTTGTGTACATTTATTCTTATCCAGTTGCTAGTAATGTTACAGTACAAGAAAGTTAAATGATTCGAAGAAGCAGTAGATGAAATTCTTTTTCTGGTTAGATTTTTCTAAATTTATACTCCCTTATAATTATTGTATGTTATAAGTATACATACAGTACATGATATTAAGAAATATACGCAGATCGCGATTTTTTGTTTTAAACTACGAGGTAATAATTTTCCGATCTGTCAGCCCAAGGAGGGGGGGGGTGGCCCCATTGGCCCTCCCCGTGGCTGGGCCACTGTCAATTATAATTCGACATATAGTTCTAAATGTACCGGAGGAATTGATAAAAAAAATCATTTTAAAGCCTAATGAGTCAGATATTGAAGTAGATTTATGGTTCCTGACTGTTCTCTTCTTCACAGTTATTTTCTGTAAACAATGCAACATAAAACTGTAGGATTTACGGTGCCTGACAATTCCGGGCCGCCGGTGGCACAGTGGGCAACGTTCGTGACTGCCACGGAAAGGACCGCAGGTTCGATCCACCAAATAGCCGCCGCGCGTCGGATGGGCACGTTAAGCCGTCGGACCCCGGGTACTGCCCTCCTCCGTAATAAATAAGGGCGTCTTTCTCCCCATTTCTACTTCGCTTCCGTGTCACTTTCCTATCGGGCCTTCTAGCCCAAATCTCCTAGCTTCCTATTTCTAAGGGTTGTTTAAGACCTGGGGTCAGACACTCCCTTCCTAAAATCCTTTACATATGATCTGATCTGATCTGCCTGACAATTCCTTCACAGCTGTTTTCGGTAAATAATATACTACACAAAACTGTTATTTTGACGGTCTAATGATGTCAACCTCTTTCACAATCCAAACCCGTAAATTAGGTGAATTTTTTTACATTGTATGAATCCGGAGCGATGGATGGGGTAATGGTTTTAGTAATGATTATTGTAAATCACTCACTGTCAGGTACAAGAGCGACGTGTAAACACTCTTGATCTGCATATTTCCTTGTTAGTAATACGGAATCAAGAAGTAAACATCATTTTATTAATGTGTTGATAAAAAAACGGGGGGGAGATTGTATAAGCGAAGTGCATTATTCAGTCTGTGGCGCATTCAGTGGGGGTGGGTGGGGGTGGCCCAGGGTTCTTTTTTTTTTTTTTTTTTTTGATTGGAGGTTTAACGACCACCGTGAGCAACTCAATAGGCTATAAGCAGTCGCCCGTCCCTAATTTAGGGTCACTGGTTCCAGGGAAGGGAGAGAGCCAGTGCCGTAAGATAAACGCAACATCCATGCCTCACCGGGATTCGAACCCGGACCCCAGACGGACGAATGATCAGAGGCCAGCGCCTTAGACCACTGCGCCACCGGGGCGGCGGCCCAGGGTTCCGGGCACTCCGAGTGTGGTGCCACTTTTTCCCGTGTTCTTTGTTATTGGCAGGGCAGGATTTATAAAGGGACAATTCCCCAGGGGTCCCCAGCTAAAGGGGCTCCCTTTTGCACACAAATATGAGAATTAAAAGATTACTTTATTTTATTAAAATATAAAACATAAATAAAAATTGTGACGCCCATTTTTTAACGCCTTTTAATTTTCTTTACTAATGTTCCCATTGTATTTGAAATTTCGGGGGTGTTTGCTCTGTTGTCGTGATCGACGTGCAGTGTACGATTACCAGAAAACATGGTTACGACTATATTTTCTTCTTTTTGCTTCTTTTCAGATTGCAGTATGTAACTGAAAATTCAGCTTTCTGGGGCTCAGAAGAGAAAGGCTTCCAAAGATATAATGCATCATCCATTTCTTCACGGACACATTGTATATCAGTTATGGGACTCTATTACATCAGTTCCAATTATACGCAGCAAAATGGCTGTGGTCCGTAAATTTTGCGAATTGTCCTTTTTGTTGGGTATTTTAATTTCTGAGTTCAAGGGGCCCACTGAACATGAAGTGTCCTCCTCCCCCACCCAAGATCTGAATCCGAACCTGGTTATTGGCTAGCTTGTTTTTAAATACACTCATCGTCAAAAATTTTGTTGCACCCATATGTAAGCAACGGACAGGAGTGAAACTCGATGGGTAGGTTTAACGACGTGAGACATGCAAATGATTCAAGCATCACGCTCGGCCTCGCATGTGAAGCAAGGAGGGGTCGTAGCGCTGTGCTTGATCGACTATATAAGGTCGTCCCGTTGCGCGTGCTTGCCATTCTGACTCGTGCTGTTGTGTTGGTTGCATCCTTTGCAAATGAAGTATGTCTCGGAGAAAAGTTTGGAAGCAATTCGAGCAGTTGGAGGATTTCGAGAGGGGCCGCATCGTCGGGCTCCGGGAAAAGGGATGGTCTTATCGCCGTATTGCGCGCCGTACCGGTCGTGCGGATATCACCATAGCACACTGTTGGTGGCAGTGGACAGAACAAGGCACGCAGCAGCGACAGGAAGGGTCTGGGAGGCCTGGACAAACCCCATAGAGAGAAGACCGACGGGTTGTCCGACATGCGCGGAGTGACCCAACAGCCACTATTGCGGATATTCAGCGAGCAGTGTAGCCCTCCATGTATCGTCCGATTAGTGCCAGCACCATTGGAAAACGGCTGCACAACGTAGGACTACACGCACGCAGACCGTTACGACGACTGTCCTTAATAACAGTGCATCGTCGCCAAAGACTGCAATGATGTCGTGCCAGACTGTCATGGAGCCACGCAGATGGCGGCGGGTGATCTTCAGTGATGAGTCCCGCTTTTATCTTGGAGGGGACGACCACAGAATCCGCGTGTGGAGGACCGTAGTCAGCGCCTAGGTGAACGGTTTGTTTTCGAGCGTCACACGTCCAGAAGGCGCGGTGTCATGGAGTGGGGTGCAATTGTCTACAATGCCAGATCCCCATTGGTGTTCATTACAGGTACTTTGACAGCCGAACGTTACGTCAATGAGGTCCTGCAACCAGTGGCCTTGCCTTTTCTGAAAGCTCACTCCGGTGCGATTTTTCAACAGGACAACGCTCGTCCGCATACTGCTACTGTTTCGAGAGCTCGCCTTTAAGGCACTGACACTCTGCTATGGCCAGCCGCATCGCCAGACCTATCGCCGATTGAAAATGTGTGGGATGCTATTGGACGCGCTAACCACACTCCACCCCTACCGCACAATCTGCAGGAACTGCGTGAGGAGATCCAAGCTGCATGGTATGGCTTATCAGAGGACACCATTAGGAACATGTACAACTCCATGCCGAGACGTCTGGCATGCTGTGTGAGCAAACATGGCGGCCCGACGCCATACTGAGAGACACTACTGATTGGCGTGTAGCTCAATAAATATTGCCCATATCAGTCTCAATGTTTAATCATTTATTGTTCCTGGTGACCTTTAATTTCCTCCCGAATAGCTTTGCAATCCGACGTGTTCTGCTGGGGGCAGCTACTTTTCTGACGATGAGTGTGCATTTGTGAATGTTTTCAAATCTATATTGTACGAATATTTAGAAAGTCACCTGTATGCAGCGGAGATATGTTTCGTTAAACAAATATTTTGGGAGATGCTTTTTCTGGAGTATTTTTATTTGCATTTTCAATATTTTAGGCCACTCCTATAAAGCAAAACTGGATGTGCCACAGCGTTTAGCACAAGTGGCAGAATTATCTTCCTCTCAACTCTGAAACCAACCAGAGCGTTTCCTCCTTAAACGATCACAGAACGTACCGTTAAACGAAACAAGATAAAAAGAAATTTTACAAAATAACTTTAATAGCTAAAATCTACGGAAAAAAGAAATCCCATTTTCTTACTGGAAATGCGTCGAACAAGTAAATGACATATTGCATTTGACTAGTAGCACAATTGTTATAGGATAAGAAAAAAAAAAAAAACTTCTACGCAGTAACTGCATGCGTCCTACAAGGTTTTCTGCTAAAAATGCAATTCGCACTCGTATGCACTCCTGCAACCCAATAAATCTTGCTCAGCTATCGTTTACGGAATTCCATTCTCGAAGCCAATATTTTTCAAAGTTCCAATAACTCGCTAATAAAATTTTAAGATGTACTGAAAGCCAAAAAGAAAGAAAAAAAAAGAATAATAAAAAAAATCTGTAATGCCAAGGAATTTCTTAAGAAATCTAGTAAACTATAATCAAGTTTACTCAGGATTTGGAGGAAATTCAGGACGCTCTCTGTTGACGTACTGAGGCTTGCGGAGTTGGCCGCCAATCGGGTGTCTTATTCCCAAGCGTGCGGAAGTTCTAAGAGCTCCCTTTAATCGCGGGCTGTTAGAGCTCTGCACACGTGACTCGCATCGTCGTGAAACAAATCCACATGATCCACTCTGATTTTCAAGTTTTCTTATTTTGTTATTATTTCGCACTTCTCACGAAAGGGCCATTTCTTCTGAATTCAAGAAATGGCTGTTCCCTAAAAGTTTTTCCATAGCGGATCCCTAAAAGTTTTTTTCCAAGTTATATATATATAATATATATTGTAAGGGTATGTACGCCAAAGGGTGTCTTTTTTTCTCAACGTGTTTTGAACATTTTTGGACGTGCACTTAAACGTAAAATGCTATTTATTATTTAGGATATACAGTCATTTGCAAAAGTTTAAGACCACCTGTCAATTTATTGAAAATTAAAATTTTCAAAATAACAACTAATTACTAGTCAGAGATATTTGTAAAAATGACACCACAGATGAATACTTACATTCTTTAGAACAGACAGAATACGATGTGGCATACTATCAATAAGGGTATAACGAAGTAAATTTCTCCGTCACTTCTGGTGCACGCCGGGGATCGAACCCGAGTCCACTTATTGCGGAACAAGTCGCTCTACCAACTGAACTACGCAGACGTTCGTCTCGCTGCTATCTGCCTTTACGTCGTGTGCGTCCTGCGGGACAGGCACGTCACCCCCACCACCCCCCGAAAGAGGGCCGGGGGCATGGCCCACGGGTCAGCCGTGACCGTGAATCGTTGCAGACAGCCATCCGCTGTAGAACGTGCACTTGAGAACTCCCAGTCAATCTGGTGTGTGGAATGCAACATCACACATTTATTGTTCGAAGCGCTGAAGAAGGGATTCTCTTATTTTTCCTATCTCGCGGTGTGGAAAGAACATCACACCATTGCGAGATCTTGGACGGCCGGGTCATCCGGGAAGTTCGGGCATCATTATAACGAAGTAAATTTCTCCGTCATTTTTGGTCCACGCCGGGGATCGAACCCGAGTCCACTTATTCCGGAACAAGTCGCTCTACCAACTGAGCTACGCAGACGTTCGTTCTCGCTGCTATCTGCCTTTATGTCGTATGCGTCCTACGGGGCAGGTACGTCACAAGGGATTTGCAGTACAGTCACTTGAAATGTCTTTGCCCCACACGTACTTTATCGCGTCAATCGAAGCTTGGGAATTTGATGGCTGTTTTTCTGCTACCTTGTCCTTTAAAATGGTGCTCCAAGTTTCGATGGGGTTAATGTCGGGACTATTACCGGGCCAATCAAACACGGTTATGTTCTTCCTCTGCAGGTAGTACTTTACTGTCTTTGATCTGTGGCATGGAGCACCATCATACATAAAGATTGTGCATCTGCGCCCTTGCATATGAGTTAACAGCTTCTCATGTAAAATTTCCACATGAAAAGAACCAGTCATGATAGTGCATTTCGGCAAAAAAGGATAATGAAGCAGTACCGGATGCTGACATAGCACCTGATATCATCTGACTAGGAGGATGTCTCACGGTGTAAACGGTGTATTTTTCATCAAACCTTTTGATTTTTGGTCATCGAACATGTGCTTCACGTGATTCAAATTGACCCCCAGTAGTCGCATCGGAAAAAAGAACTTAGCTCCAATTTTCAGCAGTTCATGATTGATGACGTTTCGCAACCTGGTATCTTCTATTTCATGACAGAGGTTAGTTTAGGTCTTTGCTAAGACATCGGGAAACAGTGCTCATACCTCGGGTTCGATCCAAGGCAGGTACGAATGCTCGAACCACTAAATATCCGCTGTGCGTCGGATGGGCACGTTTAGCCGGCGTCGGACCCCGGGTACTGCCCCCGGTAATAAATAAGGGCGTCTTCCTCCCCCGTTCTACCTCGCTTCCGTGTCACTTTCCTATCGGGCACTCTATCCCAAATCTCCTAGCTTTCTATTTCTAAGGGTTGTTAAAGACCTGAGGTCAGACACTCTCTCCCTAAAATCCTCTACATATGATCTGAAAAAATCTGAAAATATTTTGGCTTTATTTTGTCTCCTAACACACTATGCTTATGTTATGGTGGAAAATTAAGAATATTAGTTATTCTCGGTAATTAATATCTAAACTTTATGCAAATCATATTAAAATTATAGTAAAAGTTGAATCTAGGTGAAAATGAAACTTTGGGAGATGAGTGGATTCATTTCGAAACAAAAGTAAATTCAATTACTTTAAGGCCATGATAAATGAAAATATAAATAAAATGCAACACTGATGTTTGAAAATTCCCAAAAGTTATTATTGAAGGTTTGCGTTGTTTGAATATACGACGAATTGAGGCACCTGCAAGTGTAAAATACGTAATTATTGTTTACATGTGTACCAAAAATGTAAACACTAAAAATTAGATGGTATACAATGTACACGTGTAATAACTTTTGTAGGCTGTGATGATCAATTTAGTTATTAGGACAAAATGCATTAATTAATTAAAGAAACTTCCCGGGGTCGTTTCCGGCCTTAGACAAGCTAAGGTGGATTAGCATGCGACCCAGAGATGAACTTCAACTGAGTCAACTAATTCTTCACTGCACAAGGTTTGGGTTTTTGAAAGGCCACTTGGCCTGCATTTATTTTTAAAACAACAACAAACAAAACAACAAAGTGTTTCAAGAAGTCGGACAACCATTCAATAACCAAGACAACCATGTGTTTTTGTTTTCGAACACAATCAGCTTTTAACATTTTTTTTTTTTTTTTGACAATTCCACTTTTTGCAACTAGGCCTTACAAAAGCAAGCAAAATCAGATGACACCCACTTGTATTTATATAAACCATAAAAGGAAGAACACATATTTCTGCCATAAAATCAAAATTTGCAAAAACACATAAATACTCTTGACTTGGGGAACATAACATGAACACTGTGGATAAGTTTGGACAGCTGAAGTGCAATCTCTCCCTCTCTTCATGAATTTATAGGTTATTGTATAAACAATACAGATTTCATTTCCTTTCGAACACACCCTCAAACCAGTTTTCCTAACCAACATTAATTTTGAAATTACAATAACTGAGCAAAAATTTATAAATAACCAAAAGTTACCTCATTAAACATTCCTACACTACCAGGTAAATTTGCATTAAAATTTAATATACTCAACATTCTAGCATTACTTGATACAAAATCACTCTCAACACTCTACTAAACATACTCCACTAAATACCTTACTCAATTACCTCAAAAGTTATCATTACACAATAATGCTGACGAATATACTTACAATTCACCCTATCATCTGAAAAAATTCAAAATACTTCACTATACAAACTTGCTCTGAGTACACAATATCCCACCATGTAAATAAAAGGCAAACACTAACTCTCAACACTCCTGGACACAAATTCATACTTATCTGCACTCCCACTGTTCATAACAATTTAAAATTACACCACTAATTCTGACCAGCAATTTATAAACAAATTAATCTAAAAATTCAAACTAGTACCATGTAAGCTTTTATTAATTTTACCAACTCATGTAGTAAGCCACTGAGGTAACGGGTAGGCAAAAAAATCTCAGTCAAATCACTCAATTTCACTAAAAACAAAATTCTCACTGTGAGGAAGTATTATTTAGGCTGAAGGTGAGATCGGGACGTGAATCCAATCAGACTTATGCACCGAAATGGAAGAATAAGTGTGACATATCACCCTGTATTGTTTTCTCTTACTGTTTTGGGACAACACTTGTGCACTCGCCTTGCTCGGGATAGCTTCCTATGGGTCTTCGGCTTACCGGGGGGTGGAAGAACAATCCCCCAATTGTTTCCATCTATCTCCTTTCAGACGCGAAGCGTTTTCCACATACGGGCTGCACCCTGCAAGAACTTTCTTGCCCCCAAATTATTTTTCTCTGGTACACACAGATTCCAGAAAAAACACCATACGAAGACTCACATTATTTCCAGAAATATCCTTATCTTTTCCTTCCCTAGGCACACAGCTTCTAGGAGAATTAACACTACTTTCCAGAAAAATACACCAACATAATTATTTCCCAGAAAAAATACACTATACCACTCATTTACCAGAAAAGTACACTATATCACTCTTTCCTAGAAAAATACACTATACCGCAGAACCATTTATTTCCAGAAAATTACACCTATCGAAGAACTATCTATTTCCAGAAATCATCACCTCCTGAAGAATTCCAACATTTTACATACAGGCCAACACTTTAATAACCTAGTCTGCATGCATGCCTTTTTTAATGTCTCCCACTCATGAAAATTAATTTTCCAGATCCATCAACTGATATTGGAAACTAGTCCACATTACTACAAACTGGTACAGACAATTTTACACCCATTACTTGCCAAAGTCAAAATTCACCATACCCTGCCTCCAAGACACAAATTTTAACTACATGGACCTGCATCTGTGTAAATACAAATACAATTTAAATATGATTAAAACTGCCAAGCACAAAAGAAGTTAAATCTCCTAAATAAAAATTTCTGGTTCGAGAGGTTGTTCTTCAAAATAGTTTATACCCCATATAACACTACATCGACACATGCAGAAATGCATTTTCAATCAATTTCCCTTTTACATATATATAAAAATAAAAAATGACAGGAAGTTTTTCTACTTAAGCACGAAATACAGGGCCTGATGACAGCAACACCAAAATTAATATTTACATCTCTCCAAGACCTCCAACTTTAACCTCTACCAAACTACAGTAGAGACTCGTTATAGCAGAAACCAGGCTATGCCAAAAAAAAAAAAAAAAAACTATTTCAATCAAACTTCATCGCTAAGAGAAAACTTATTATTTAAACATAATTGTTTTGGCAGACCGGATATTTTTTTAAATTACATTTACAGTCTGAGTTTCTTTAAGGCTCACGTTGACGTGGGTAACAGACCCCGAGTTAGAAAAGGCATTCAAAATTTGTTGAAAAACTTTGAGAGTTCCTAACGTTACATCTCGGCCAATTTTAATAGCCTAAAATTTTCCTAGTCATGGTCTGGTGCACAAGTAAAGTCATAAAGATTCTTACCTTGACCACCGTGAAAGGCAAAAAAATTCCTTATTTTTTTTTTCGGGGCAGCACTCAAGCACACGAGGGGAAAAAACAAAAAGACATGGCTTCCAGGGAAGGTTCTTAATTGGCCAGCGACATATAGAGATTGGGTCCCAAAATTTTCCATGGCTCTTCTCACTGAGCCCAGTGCGACGATCTGCAGCTAATCCTCAAGATGCAGTTCACAAGACTGTCCGTAATTCCAGCATCCGGTTGAACTGGCTTGAGTCCCTTATAGCTGTAGATGGTAAAGATTCGTTCCTCCTCTTCTAGCGCCTCCCTCCCTTTTTTTTTTTTTTTTTTTTTTTTTTCACGCACGGCTGTCCTTGAAACCGTAAACATTTCATCGCCAGCCATGAGATGGAAATCATCATTTTTAGCTGGCTAATACGAGTTACACCTCAAACATGTCCCCGACCCCTCGAGAACAAAGTTGCCAGCCATTCTTACTGCCGGACAGGCCAAAAGGTCCCGGCGAATGGCCCTGAACGGGTGGGTGGCCCTTAACGGAGTGGGTGGCCCTTAACGGAGTCCCGTTCTCATAGATGTTACATCGTGGCCAGCAACAAAAGGCAGAGTCAAGAGTAGAGTGACGCTTTCTCAAAAAACTGGGCTGCTTGAAAACCGCTGAACCCCCATTGGCTAAACTCTTCCCCTAGTAACCAACGATTTTGCTGGCCATTGGCTAACAGGTTCAAGCCAAAACTCTGATAATGGACCACATGGCCTTTCTCTCATGCCAGTCAGGGTGACCTCTGACCTCCACGCAGGGGAAATCATCTCCTTCTGCATGTCGACGTGACCTTGTTCCAAAAATAGCCTATCTCTGGTTTAAGAGAACTTTTGGTGACACGTTTTAGAGACATCTGAACTTTCCAAAAAATGGTGGATTCTAAAAAGAAAGATTTTGGGTTTTTTTGCACAAATTTACGCCAACGCTTTTCATTCATTCTGTGATTACTAGCGAATAATTTTGTTTTCTAAAAGGGTTGATGGCAACTTCTTGCTTGCCTTTTCAATTTAACTTACAAAAGTAAAAAGTAAATTAAGCCAAAAGAAAAAAAACCTTAATTCTTATCATCCCCCCCCTTTTTTTAAAGAAATTTTGCTTGCCTGGTCAGGGCTGAGAAATGAACGAACATGGCTATTATTCCCTCACTTCACCGCCTCCTCCAAAGCAAATTTTGAACCGTGGACTGTAGAGGATTTTCATTCTATGTATTTTATTTATTTATTTACTTAATGTTTTCGTAAATCTCAGCGAAGTGATCAGTTTCCCCAAGATTTACGAACATGAAAATTCTCGACAGAACACTTACCTACATTATTCAATTTCAAAAGCTTATTTCTAAAACATAAATAAAAATTAAGAATAATAGAGCACTACATTTCTCAAATACCAAATGTATTGTGGTGAGATTATTTTTGTCTTCATACTGTTGCGGATTTTTGGATGTAGGTAAAAATACCCCCTGAGAAAATATCCCTGAAAACTGAAAAGCAGTAAAAATACCTCCTGAAAAAATACCCCCAGAACAAACGGTTCACTGTAAACTGCCATACTGGCAACCCTGCCACACATCGTTCAGCAACTTGCCCACAAAATTTCAAGGGGAAAGGGGGCTATAAAGATTGCCGTTTCTGGGCCTATATTGAGAACTGAATTGGGAACTCCAAAAGAATTTCGAGAAAACGTTCCATGTAAGTAAGCCAAGCGAGAATTGTACTTTTATTTGAAGAAATAAATTGCCGAGGATCCGAGGTACAATTGGTTTGGGGGCTCAACCCCCAACTTCCGTAATATGTTTTGGGCCGCTGGAGTCTGTCAGTGTATTCAGGATGTTCCCCTTGAAGCGTCCGCGAGGTCCGTGAGCTGGGGGTGGCTTTCCCCCAACATTTTCAAATGGACGTAGAGCTGCAAACATTATTATCATGCTTTATATAATGATTCTGTAAACGACCACAAATTTTCAGGAGGGGGGATTCAGTTTCTAAGAGCTCTTCAGGGGTAACATCGAGGGTACACTAGAGGTCCAGAATATAAAATTACGGAAGTTGGGGGTAGAGCCCCCCACCCCAAATGTACCTCGGATCCTCGGCAATTTATTTCTTCAAATTAAGTACAATTCTCGCTTGGCTTACATGGAACGTTTTCGCGAAATTCGCTTGGAGTTCCCAATTCAGTTCTGAATATAGGCCCAGAAACGGCAATCTTTATAGCCCCCACCCCCACCCCTAAACTTTTGTGGCCAAGTTGGTGAAAGTTGTGTGGCAGGGTTGCCGATAAATTGCCACAACGGAACACTGTCACACAACAGGGTTCCTGTGTGGCAGTTTACAGTGAACCGTTTGTTCTGGGGGTATTTCCTCCGAGGGTATTTTTACCGCTTTTCAGTTTTCAGGGTTATTTTTACCGCTTTTCAGTTCAGGGGTATTTTTACCGCTTTTCAGTTTTCAGGGGTATTTTTACCGTTTAACCGGATTTTTTGGGTACTAAATGTGAAGCAGAACGCTCTCCCTGGAATGCAGACAGGAGGCCTTCTTAAAGGAGGCGCATTCCTTCAGTCTGGAAGGCGTTGGACGGGACGAGATGAATGTTTACAAGACTAGTAAACACGCCGGCACTTTAGACTAAACAGGGAAGTACGAAAAAGTGAAATACTGTCTGTCTGTTGTACCTCGGTCAAGGGTAAGAAAGACAGCACCAGCAGATATTTATGATGGACAAAAAGAGCGCCGTTGAAAACTCTGTGAAGAAAGTGAAGCAGTTGACGAAAATTTCGCAAAGGATTCGGAACTCCTCTTATTGGGGAAACGGCTGCCTGGGCGCCGTCGATGTTTGTGCGGATAGCATACGAGCGTGCCACTCCCCCCCCCCCCCCCCACGCGCCCGAGTAGAAGAATTTCGCTACTCATAATCACGAAAGATATCTGTGGATTATTACACTGTGCTCACTCTTCGGATTTTATGTGACTACTTCATTTCCCCTTCATTTCGATACAGTTCCCTCACGGGACGACTGAATGTAAGTAAGATTTTCACTTATTTCTGGGCAGGAGAAACTTTGATAACTGATGGGCGTATATAAGGCCCTCCATCTATATGTAAATGTAAATAGCCATGCATGTACAGAAATTGCATCCCTTTTCTCCATTTTTAGAGCTGTCTGCGGGATTGCCTGAAATAAGGAGCGTTACTCCAATCCTGGGATACGTTCCCAGCCCGGATATTTCATCCGATAAAATACGGGTCAGAATTTCGTCTGCTTCCAGACGCTTAAGTATCTGGGCCATTCCGGTAATAACACCAATGTTTTTAATACAATTGCGTGGAACGGGATTTGCGGGATGTCGTTAATCGACAGGGCATGGTCTCAGCTCTAAGTTTCCTTCCTACGGCATTGTACCCCTCTTGATTTTCCTTGCTTGCTCGGGAATGTTTTGTGCAATCTGCAGATCGAGATTGACCCTTTCTGTTTATAGCATGTCATTTAAGTATTTAGCCCCTCCGCTGGATAATCTCAATCTTAACCACATTGAGAATGACTGCAAGACGCAGACGCCATTTTCATTCTCCTTATGGGTTGTAAAGTTTGATTCGTTGGTTTATTGTTTTTACTGTGCCTCTTACTTTATAGCATGGAAGTCATTCAATGGCCTCTCCGTTCTCTGCTCTTCTAATCGATAATTGAATTATTGTACTATAGCTAATCAAGTTCTACTAGGTTTTGTTGAGGTACCTGACACTTTCTCTGACCTCCAGCATTAATTTTATTGCCATTCATCTTTTTTTTATATCTAATCTTACGGAATTGAATTGCCTTTTTATATTTTCTAATGAAAGTTAGCATTTGACAAGGTTTCTTCGGTAAATGCATACCCACTAGAACCAACAAATAACGAGCCCGTATTTAGCGAGATCTCGGATTTAACAAGCAAAATAGGAACTTCTATGTCGTTTCAAAGCTAATTTGATCGTTTTTTAACAAACACAATTTAATGAATTTTCGGGATTTCACAAGGGAGAGAAAAGCTAAGATGAGCACTTTTAACAAGCAAAGTAACAAAATTTCAGAAATTTCATATTTCAAGCGGCAGAGAAAATCTGCAGGGGAATCTTGGTGTGTTGTTGGAAGAATGTTGATAGAAAAACAATGGGGGAAATGTACAACATCAAATGCTCAGCAAGTAAACTGTGCAAGAGACCCTCTTCACCACCCAATCCAAGGGGCTATGCTTTGAGGGTATTGTGTCAGTAGAGTTAAAAACAGGCCACTTACCCCTAGGCAAAGAGGGAATGAATAGAGTTCACACGCATGTAAGTGGATTTCTGGGCGACAAATGCAGAAACGGATAGGGGAGTAATGTGGAATGGGGATGTAACCGTAAAGGAAACAGGAGTTAATCATTCCTGGAATTGTGTCCATTGTCCCTTTCTCCCTCCAAGTGAGCGTTGCAGTGGAGGGATCGGTGCTGCGTTTGCTTCGTGTGTGTTATGTAATGAAACAGTGGTCAGTCTCACGTGGCCGTCACGTTGAATACACATACAAGATTTAATTAACTGCAGTGCATACATACATATCACTAAGTTGTTCTCTGAGATTCGAAGGTTAGCTCTGCAAAGAAAGACAAACCCCCAGATAAATGTTTAACTGATGGAAATAGAACTTAGCCACCACCCCGGTAGCGCAGTGGTTTAAGCGATGGCTTCTGATCATTCGTCTGAGATGGGTCCGGGTTCGAATCCCGTTGAGGCATGGATGTTGTGTTTGACTTACGGCGCTGGCTCTCTCCCTTCTTTGGAGCCAGTAACCCTAAATTAGGGACGGGCGACTGCTTATAGCCCAGTGAGTTGCTCACGGTGGTCGTCAAACCTCCAATCAAGAAAATTTGGAGCCTGTGGCCCTAAATTAGGGACGGCAGACAAATAATAGCCCACTGCGTTGCTCACGGTGGTTGTTAAACCTCCAATAAAAATAATTTGGAACCTGTGGCCCTACATTAGGGACGGGTGACTACTTATAGCCCACTGAGTTGCTCATGGTGGTCGTTAAACCTCCAATCAAAAACATTTGGAGCCTGTGGCTCTAAGTTAGGGACAATAGGCTGCTTATAGTTGCTCATGGTGGTTGTTAAACCTCCAATCAAAACAGTTTGGAGCCAGTGGCAGTAAATTAGCGACGGGCGACTACTTATAGCCCAATGAGTTGCTCACGGTGGTCGTTAAACTTCCAATAAAAAAAATTTGAAGCCTGTGGCCCTAAATTAGGGACGGCAGACTGCTTATAGCCCTCTGAGTTGCTCACGGTGGTCGTTAAACCTCCAATAAAAAAAATAGAATTTACTTACTGTTGATGTATGAAACGTCTCCATTTACAACAATCTTGGCACACAGCTCGAGCTACATTGACGTCCATCACACGACACACACAAAATCTCTTGTATTTCATACTCATAATCTTTTTCTCATCCAGACATTCCTGAATCCCCCCCCCCCCCCCCCAATAGATTTCCTGGACTTTCTTCCACCTTTTTTCCTTGACACTTGGGCTGAAAAAATTCTCTTAGTAATCATTTCGTCACACATTCTTTCAACATGGCTAAACCTGTAACGAATATTAGTCTCCACCTTGCTCACAACATCTTGCCTCTCATTAAACAACTTCAAATCATCATCATTCCTCACATGATGAGAGCGAGTCTTTCTACAACCTCCTCGTAAGTAACGCATCTCTCCAGCACACACGACACCTATGTCTCATCTGCAGTACACAGGTTTCACTGCCCTGCATCAGAGTAGGAACAATTACACTTTCATACACAGCCATTCGGGAACTGCTTGAGAATCCATCATTCCTGCGAAATCTTTTTAAAGCAGCTATGACTTTCAACGAAGAGTTCACTCGCCAACTTATTTCATCATGTAATTTTTTCTCTCTGTCAAATTTACATCCCAAATATACAACCTCGTTCACCTGATGCCATTTAGTAGTAATCAACTACTGTAAATTTACTGCTTCAGTAATTTTTACTGTAGTAATTAACAATAGTACTGTAGTTAATTATTTTTTTAAGTATATCCAATTGTTATGGATATATAGCCGAACCCGTGTATAACGAAGTTGAAGGAAGGGACAAAAACATTCGATATATGCGATCTTCGTTATAACTGGTGTGAGATTCACAAATTTGCCAATCGAAACCACGCATCCTCGCTCCGGAGCCAGTTGTTCTAACAGACTATACTAACCGACGGAATGTATAGTTGCAAATTTGTCGTCTTGACACGTGCTTGAAGTCTATAGTACGTCACATCATCTCCCTCTTATTTTTTTATTTTTATTTATTTATTTATTTATTTATTTATTTTGAAGTGAAGAAGGAATTGTTCATTAATTCCAGACAATGTGTAGAACATTGTCTTTAATTAAGGAACAATTTCTTCGAAGAACCCAACGGCCAATAGATCCCTTTTCCACAATCGGGTGCCAGTGTGAAATTCAAAAATTCGTCAGTGACGGAGATAGTGTTACTACGCCAAGTCCCGTTGGGGAACTTGAGGGCATACATTTTGTTAATGATTTTCGATCGACTAGATGGCAACAATGACATTGGGTTTCCTAGTATAGGCGACCCAGTCTCATCGTTGGGACTTGAAAGCGTTGTGTTTCATACGAGCTCGTACGAGGTCGGAGGGTCTCCCCAAGTTTCTTCCTCAACGGTCTGTCTTGTGCCAGTCTCCTCCACGTTACTCCCGCATACATTCGAATTTCATCTACCCATCTCCCATGTGGTCTTCTTCTGGGTCTTTTCATGTCCCTTGGAATCCAGTCTAAAATTTCAGCTGTCCATCGATGGTCTGTCATTATGGCAATATGTCCACCCCATTGCCATTAAAAGGATTTAACTCTGATCATGATGTCTTCCACTCTTGTCATTTTTCTGATCCACGAGTTCCTCTTCTTATCTCTCCTGGTTACTCCAAGTATGCATCTGTACATGCTTCTTTGATTTGTCTGCAGTCTTTGTGTGTCTCTTTTAGTTAAGGTCCACGTCTCTGCACCATACATAAGCACTGGAAGGACGCATTGATCAAACACTTTTCTTTTAAGACATAGTGGCATATTGCTCTTGAAAATGATACCGTTTCTTCCAAAAGCTCTCCAGGCAAGTTTTATACGCAGATTAATTTCTTCATCAATGTGACCCTCACTTGTTATCTGCTGCCCAAGATAAATGTAGGCATTGGTTATCTCCAGCGTTTCCCCATCAATCGATAAATCTTCATTTCTTGTATAAGCATTGTACATCACTTTTTTCTTCTGAAAGTTCATTTTTAATCCCACTTCTTAACTCTTGTCAGCAAGTTCCTGGATAATACTCTGCAGCTTTGATATGGTAGTTGCAAAAATGACTATGTCATCAGCAAAACGAAGGTGAGTTAGATAATCTCCATTAATCTTTATCCCTTTGATTTCCCACAGTTCAGTAAATTGAAAGACATTTTCCAATGGGGCATTAAAGAGTTTGGGAGTTATAGTGTTGCCTTGGGAGTTATAGTCCAATTTTTATGGGTGTTGTATTCTCAAATAAAATACCGCAGGATTTCAAAGCCATTGTAACTGCTGATGGTTTCACCGAATCAAAGGCCTTTTCATAATCGATAAAAGTCATGCATAACGGAAGTTCATATTCTCTTGCTTTTTCAGTTAGTTCTCTCAGTGCGTGGATATGATCTATAGTGCTGTAGCCACTCCTGAATCTAGCTTGTTCTCTCGGTTGAGCCATGTCCAGTGTTACCTTCAAGCGGTGTCAAAGAACTTTAGTGAAGATTTTATAAACCACTGATAGGAGGTTGATAGGTCTGCAGTTCCTGAGATCCTCATTGTCACCTTTTTTATGTAACAGGATCATTGTAGCATTGTTCCAATCCTCAGGAATCTTCCCTTCATCAAGGCATCGAGTAAAAACTTGGGCGAGTACTGTTTCAATTTCTCCACTTGCTTCTTGTATGATGTCTACGGATATATATATATATATATATATATATATATACTAATATAATGCTAAAACCAAAGCAAAAAAAAAAAAAAAAAAGAGAAAAAAATAAACAAAAAAATTAAAATAGAGAAAAAATAAACAAAAAATTAAAATGGAGAAAAAATAAAACAAAATTAAAATAGAGAAGAAAAAAGAGAAAAAATAGAGGAAATAAATGAAAAATGCCAAAATATCCGAACCAAACGAGCACCGGAGCAAACTAAAAACAAACGCGAAAAAAAATAAAAATTCAAAAGCTAGAAGAGCACAAGGATTGCAGATCGTATGAGAGAGTCTCTTATGGCTTCGTCAGGCGCAAGCATGAAGAAAATCACTCGTATATCTACCAAGATTAGAAAAGTGTGGGTTTCTGCTAATTTATTTTGCTACAAAGGAAAAACTAAAGTTAAGGGAAAATTCATCAAATTTTACATGGACAAATAACCCACTATTAGCAAACCAAATAACATTGCCCGACGCACACTTAACGATAACCGGTCCAAGAGTAAGCATGCAAACATTTCAAAAGAAGACGAATACTCATCACAACACAAAACAAGAGAAATAAAACATAAACTTATGAATAGTGAATAGTAATGCCTAAAGAAAAGATTTACTTATTCAGAAACAATTGTTCCAACGACTTTAAAATTATGAAAAATTAAATTTAAAAATCACAAGCCAAAGGAGCTGAGAACAAAAAAACTGTGGTAATAGGGGAGATGGAATCCCTAGAACCAAGGTGCAAACCTCAAAAAAAGAAAGAGTCAAGCCCAAGACACACACAATAAGTACCTAAGAAGCAAAGGACATTTACCTAGCAATAACGAATATGCATTTCACTTCAAAAATAGATGTAACAACCTTAAAAGTAAAAGATAAGAAATAAAACATTCTATTGCTATTCACTATTCATATGTTTATGTTTTCCTTCTTTTGTTTTATGTTATGTGGGTATTCGTCTTCTTTTGAATTGTTTGCATGAATTCTCTTGGACTGGTTATCGTTAAGTGTGCGTCGGGCAATGTTATTTGATTTGCTAATAGTGGGTTATTTGTCTCTGTTAAATTTGTTGAATTTTCCCTTAACTTTAATTTTTCCTTTGTAGCACACTAAATTAGCAGAAACCCACACTTTTTTGGTCTTTGTAGATATATGAGAGATTTTCTTCATACTTGCCCCTGACGAGGCCATAAGAGACTCTGTCATACGATCTGCACTCCCTGTGTTCTTCTAGCTTTTGGAAATTTTTTGTTGTCCTTAGTTTTCTCCGGTGCTCGTTTGGTTCGAAAGTTTTGGCATTTTTCTTTCTTTTTTCTCTTTTTTTCTCTATTTTTTTCTCTTTATTCTTTTGCTTTGGTTTTAGCATTATATCAGCATATGTTTTGATCTTTCTTTTGGGCAGACTTGGGCGTTTTAGAATTTCAAAGTTTTTTTTTTCTGATTTACCAAGTTTTTCTGCTATATATATAAATATATATATATATATATAAATACATACACTATACTATATATATGCTATATATATATATATATATATACATACACTAGGGATGTAAGGTCAGGTGATGCGTAACATCACAGCCTCTCCTTGACAAATGTCAACCCCGCCTTCTCGTGGTGCATCCTGTTCCCACTAAAGGGGCTCTGACGACCGCCCATAGCGGTATAACTATACCATCGGGATCAGAGGAAATGCTATCCCACACTCACCAACCCGCTTGGCCAGCGTGGTGAGTTATGGCCAAACCCTCCAAAATGACTCCACAACTTAAATCTTGGCCCTCAGTCTCCGGCAGCTGGAATGTACCTGGCCAAGGCAGCGGCCAGTGCGACATGAAGGCAGAGGGTGCTAAGAATCCCCGGAGGACCGGACTAGGCTGCCATCTGATGCTGACCTTGGCTACTTACAATGGACGCTCCCTATCTTCTGATTCAAGGCTTCTTGAATTGGAAGAGGAACTACAAAGGATCAAGTGGAACATCGTGGGGCTAAGTGAGGTAAGGAGAAAAGGAGAAGATCTCATCGAACTGAAAAGTGGACATCTCTTCTACTATCGTGGGACAGATACTGGCAGAACTAGTGGTGTTGGATTTATAATAAACAAGAAACTGAAGGATAAAGTTGTAGAAGTTGAAAGTTCCTCTGACAGAGCTGCACGACTTGTTATCCAACTCTCGAAAAGATACCAGGCTCAGATTATTCAAACTTATGCACCCACCACAAGTCATCCTGAAGAAAAAATTGAAGAATTTTATGAGGAAATTTGTCATCTAAATAATAAAGGTAAGCAGCACTTGAAAATAATTATGGGAGATTTCAATGCAAAAATAGGGCAACGGCAACAGAATGAAACTTCGGTAGGTAAATTCGGTCATGGCAACAGAAACCAGCGTGGAAATACTCTCGTTGAGTTTGCAGAGGCAGAAGGGTTTTTCATCTTGAACTCCTTCTTCAAGAAAAAGCCACACAGGAAATGGACATGGAGACATCCAAATGGGACGACAAGTGAAATTGGTTTTATTATGTGTAACAAAAAATTCGTCATAGAAGACTGCAGTGTGCTAAACAAGTTCAACACAGGTAGTGACCATAGATTGGTGAGATGTAAGATGCACCTCAACACTAAACTTGAACGTGGCAAGCTCATAGGACAAACAAAATCTATTGACATAACCAACCTTAAAAAACACCATAATACCTTCAAGTTGGAACTGAAGAACAGGTTCTCTGCTTTAGAAGGCCTAACATCGGAAGAAGTGGACATCTCTGAAGTTAACAGAAAAGTAACCAAAGCTCTTATGGAAACAGCAACAAAATTAGCTGGGTCTAAGAACAAGTTGCATGTGAACAAATTATTAGGAAAAACCAAAATGTTGATGCAAAAAAAGAAGAGATGAGGACAACTAAAGAAGATGTGACTTGCAAAGTGGAATATATAGAGCTATGCAAGACAGTAAGAAAAAGTATCACTGAAGACGTAAGGAAATTCAACTGTGAACTAGTGAGGAAAGCAATTGAAAACAACCAAAGCCTAAAGATAGCAAAGGGACATCTCAGTAAGGGAAGAAAACAGATTATGGCACTGAGAAAAGAAGATGGTTCTGTAACAAGAAATAGAGGCGAAATTTTGACAAGAGTGAAAGATTTCTACTCAAATTATATGAAAGGGATGATATATGCACTCCAGACATCATGAAAGATACCAGTACCAGAGTTCCTCCAGTCCTTCCAGCAGAAGTTGCACATGCAATCAAGAACATGAAGCGAGGAAAAGCTCCAGGAGAAGATAGAATTACTGTAGACATCATACAAGAAGCAAGTGGAGAAATCGAAACAGTACTCGCCCAAATTTTCACTCGATGCCTTAATGAAGGAAAGATTCCTGAGGATTGGAACACCGCTACAGTGATCCTGCTACATAAGAAAGGTGACATTGAGGATCTCGGAAACTACAGACCTATCAGCCTCCTATCAGTAGTTTATAAAATCTTCACTAAAGTTCTTTCACACCGCTTGAAGGTAACACTGGACATGGCTCAACCGAGAGAACAAGCTGGATTCAGGAGTGGCTACAGCACAATAGATCATATCCACGTGCTGAGAGAACTAATTGAAAGAGCGAGGGAATATGAACTTCCATTGTGCATGGCTTTTATCGATTATGAAAAAGCCTTTGATTCGGTGAAACCATCAGCAGTTACAATGGCTCTGAAAACCTGCGGTATTGAAGATGCATACATTAATATTATTAATAACATCTATGAAAATGCAAGTGCAAAAGATTAGGCTGTTTGAAAATACAACACACGTAAAAATTGGAAAGGGAGTGAGACAAGGTGACACCATATCTCCGAAGCTCTTTAATGCCACATTGGAGGGTGTTTTTCAGTCACTGAGCTGGGAAAACAAGGGGATAAAGATTAATGGAGATTATCTAACCCACCTTCGTTTTGCTGATGACGTAGTCATTTTTGCAACTACCCCATCAGAGCTGCAGAGTATGATCCAGGAACTTGCTGACAAGAGTAAAGAAGTGGGATTAAAAATGAACTTTCAGAAGACAAAAGTGATGTTCAATGCTTTTACAAGAAATGAAGATTTATCGATTGATGGAGAAAAGCTGGAGATAACAGACACGTACGTTTATCTTGGACAGCAGATATCAAGTGAGGGTCACATTGATGAAGAAATTAATCGACGTACAAAACTTGCATGGAGAGCTTTTGGAAGAAACAGCATAATTTTCAAGAGCAATATGCCATTATGTCTTAAAAGAAAAGTGTTTGATCAATGCATCCTTCCAGTGCTTACGTATGGTGCGGAGACGTGGACCTTAACTAAAAGAGACATACAAAGGCTGCAGACAACTCAAAGGAGCATGGAGAGGTGCATGCTTGGTGTAACCAGGAGAGATAAGAAGAGGAACTCGTGGATCCGAAAAATGACAAGAGTGGAAGACATCATGATCAGAGTTAAATCCCTGAAATGGCAATGGGCTGGACATACTGCCAGAAGGACAGATCATCGATGGACAGCTGAAATTTTAGATTGGATTCAAGGGACAGGAAAAGACCCAGAAGAAGACCACATGGGAGATGGGTGGATGAAATTCGAAAGTATGCAGGGGTGACATGGAGGAGACTGGCACAAGACAGACCGTTGTGGAGGAAACTTGGGGAGACCTTCATCCAGCAGTGGATTGATAATGGTTGACAATGATGATGATGATGACATACACTATACTGACAAAAGTCACGAGACACCCCTTCAAAAGCAAATGAACGGGTCTGCTGTGTTTTTAAGATGCGCGGTACAGCTGCAAATGGCATAAAAACAAGCTTGCAGCTGACCACGATCATATCGCACTGTGCGATTGAGTGAAAATGAAAGAGAAGTTACTGAGAAAGGAAAGATTATTGGGTGTTATATTAGTGGGTTAACCATAAGAGAAACCGAGAGGCGTGTAAACATACCCAAGTCAACTGTTTTGGATGTACTGAATAAGTAGAAGACACATGAAGTGCCTGAAGCAGCAAAACGTACCGGCAGACCAAAGAAAATCAGTGATAGGGGACGTTGAAGCCTCAGGAGAGTCGTTACAGCTAATCGACGGAGTACTGCACAAGACCTCAGTGTGCAGGTGAGTGAAAATGCTGGAAGCTCGGTATGGACACGTACTATTCGCAGATAACTTCATTGCATGGGTTACAGTAGTCGTGCGGCTGCTCATAAGCCTTCCATCTCCACTCGGAATGCTACTCGTCGTTTAGCATGGTGGGAAGAACATTTATCGTGGACCGTATATAGAAGCGGGTCCTATGGACTGATTAATCCAGATACAAGATCCATCAGTCTGATTGGCGTGTGTGGGTATGGCGGCAGCCGGGGAGGGCTATTTACCACAGTGTACTGTTCCTGCATTGTAAAAAATAAGTGGTGTGAATTCACGGAAATTTTCTGAAAATAACGTGCAGCAAAGTTGCCGGTAGGTATCCGTGTTTTTCAGAAATTTCCGTTTGTAAAAGTGCCCGTTCATTTTAACTTCGGTATTTTCACAGATATTTCCATAGACAGAAATTCCGTTTATTTCAGAAAAGTCCATTTCTGGTTTTTCCGTATTTAAACTGAAATTCCGAAAAATCAACAACCCTGTACAGCACTCAGGTGGTATCAGAAACACGCTTCGTTAATTTACGAAAGAAATGACAGAAACTTGTCCGTGGATTTCAGAAATTTTTTTACAGTGTACCGTCAAGTTTGGAGCTAGCAGTGTACTCGTGTGGAGGTGTTTTTTGTGGTATGGTCCCGGCCCATTGGTTATCGTGGACAAACCTGTTAACCAGCACGTCGACCTCGAACTTCTGGACAATTATAACCTACCAACTCTGTGGCAATACTATGGAGCCGAGCCTTGATGGTACCAGCAGGATAATGCAACGAGCCATAAAGCAAGGACTGTTTCGGCGTGGTTTGACGATCATTCCGTATCGTGTGTGGACTGGCCAGCACAGAGCTCTGATCTTAATCCCATAGAGCACCTATGGGATGAATTAGAGCGCCGTATAAGAAGTTTGGAATCAAGGCTACTACTAAGCAACAGTTAGCTGCAGCAATATGTTCTGAATCAAAACGCATACGTATCACTGTGTTACAAAACCTTGTTGAAAGCATGTCTTGAAGAGCCAGTTCATGAATTAAGGCCAAAAGGTGGACCGACACCGTACTAATGTATGTCAATAAATGCTATGCTTGGTGACGTTAGTCAAAATAGTGTATATGCACACACAGTCGTACCAGAATAACACGACCAACACCGGAATCACAGTGTACCCGCCCAGTCGCGTCACAGAGCGCACGTGACAAGGTCGACCACACGGAGATATAAGCGGCCGGCCAAGACAGATGACACATAGTAATTCACGCGAGTACCGTTGGCAGAGGTAGTGATTTGACGGATGTTCAAAAAGGAATAATCATCGGCTACCGCGCCAAGGGTGGAAGCGTCTCAGAAACAGCAGACTTCGTGGGCTGTCCGCGAGGTGCTGTAGTAAGGGTGTGCCAAGGATGGACCGCTGGCACACCGAGTATCCCCTGACGTCAAAACTGTGTAGCTCTAAAGGCCCTGGACACCAGAGGAGAACGTCACCTCCGTCGACTTGCAAAGGGCAATCGACGCGCAACAGTGCAGCAATTGACCACTCAAATGAACGCTGGGGCACCCAGGTACGTGTTCCCGATAACAGTATAGCGAACCCTGTTACGCGTGGGTCTTCGGAGTCGACGCTGCGTCAAGGCGCCCATGTTAACCCAGGTCCATCGCCAACGACGCCTGCCGTTCATATTCGACTGCCGTCATTCGTCATTGGACAGTGGAAGAGAGGGAAAAGGTTGCCTTCTCCGACGAATCGAAGTTTTTACTCCACAGAAGTGACGGTCGATAGCGGATAGCGCCTAGCTGAACTTCTGCGTGTGTGTAAAATTACAGAATAAATAAGAAAAAATAGGGGGGGGGGGCAAACGCCCTATGGGAGCAGGCGCGAGGTTACGGGTGGGCTAATGTGGGCTTCAGCCCTACCTAACTTTTCTGTGCGCCCCGCTATATGCCTCTCCTTCCTCCCAATATCAACGCAGAACCCATGGCGACTGCAACCATCTGAAATTTTAGGAAACTTGGATAAACGTGCGTGAATTTTAAGAATTCACAGAAATTTTGTTGTATAAAATTATTTTTTTACTAAATTCAGTGTTCGTTCTTCTGGGAAATCGAGGGAGTCTTCTGAAGGAATGTGTAGGAGCATTAGCGGCAAAACCCAATAATTTCAAGAGTGGACTAACTGCTCTGAGAGTTAAAACATTAAAAGAGAGAGAAAGAGAGAGAGAGAGAGAGAGAGAGAGAGAAAACCGTAGGATATAGGCCTATAAACCGATGAGCCATTAAAAGAGAGAGAAAGAGAGAGAGAGAGAGAGAGAGAGAGAGAGAGAGAGAGAGAGAGAGAGTGACAGAAAACCGTAGGATATAGGCCTATAAACCGATGAGCCATTAAAAGAGAGAGAAAGAGAGACAGAAACCCGTAGGATATAAGCCTATAAACCGATGAGCCATTAAAAGAGAGAGAGAAAGAGAGAGAGAGAGAGAGAGAGAGTGACAGAAAACCGTAGGATATAGGCCTATAAACCGATGAGCCATTAAAAGAGAGAGAAAGAGAGAGAGAGAGAGAGCGACAGAAAACCGTAGGATATAGGCCTATAAACCGATGAACCATTAAAAGAAAGAGAAAGAGAGAGAGAGAGACAGAAAACCGTAGGATATAGGCCTATAAACCGATGAGCCATTAAAAGAGAGAGAAAGAGAGAGAGACAGAGAGACAGAAAACCGTAGGATATAGGCCTGTAAACCGATGAGCCATTAAAAGAGAGAGAAAGAGAGAGAGAGAGAGAGAGAGACAGAAAACCGTAGGATGTAGGCCTATAAACCGATGAGCCATTAAAAGAGAGAGAGAGAGAGACAGAAAACCGTAGGATATAGGCCTATAAACCGATGAGCCGTTAAAAGAGAGAGAAAGAGAGAGAGAGTAACAGAAAACCGTAGGATATAGGCCTATAAACCGATGAGTCGTTAAAAGAGAGAGAAAGAGAGAGAGAGTAACAGAAAACCGTAAGATATAGGCCTATAAACCGATGAGCCATTGAATTGTGAGCAGCCCCAGCCTAGAGAAATCAGCGAGCCTACAGACCGAACGGTGGCGCCGGTGATGTTCACAGAGCAGTGTGTATACAACCCGAGGACCGGCTTTCGGTTAGTAGAGTGCTCGGAGTCAGAATGGGAAAAGCTGCCGATTTATCGGAGTTTGATAAAGGACAAGTTGTGATGGACAAATTGTCACAGGGGAGCGGAGACTGTCGCGCATTATTTACAGCGACCGCAGGGCCACAGTGCGATAAATCACCCGCAGCCATAACAGTGGTGATCAGGGCCATGTGTCACAGCAAACAGTTTATCGCAGCCTTCTGCGCATACGCCTACGTAGATAAAGACCCAACCGAGTCCCCAAGCATAATGCACGTCATCGCCAACAACGCATGAAATGGGCCAAAGATCATCGAGATTGGACCGAGGATGATTGGAAGAAAGTGGCCTGATTTGACGAATTAAGATTCCTGGTGGATCACGTAGACGGCCGAGCGCGGATACGCCGATTACCAACGGATGCTATGGCACCTAGATGCACTTTTGGGCGGAAACAGGCTAGCGGTGGCGGTGTTATGCTGTGGGCGAAGTTTTCTTGGGACACTCTGGGCCGTTTTATTTCAATTGCACTTTTGACAGCTGTCAGGTATCTGAACATCGTTGCGGACCAAGTTCACCCATTCACGGCAACCCTGTTTCCTGCTGGTGATGGCCATTACCAATAGGATAATGCGCCATGCCATACTGCCAGAATCGTCAAGGAGTGGTTAGAGGAACGTGTTGCTATCTTTCTGTTAATGTTCTGTCCTCCAAATTCACCTGACACGATTCCAATCGGAGATTTGTGGTTTGACTTGGAAAAGCGGGTTCGCGCTAAATCCCCACCACCCCTAAATGTACGGGAACTGGAGGACCTGCTGTTGACATTTTGGTACCAGATACCCCAGGATACCGATCGCCACCTCATCGAATCGATGCCTCGCCGAGTGGCCTGCTTTGCGGGCTAAAGGGTGTCCTGCAGCTTATTAGGTAAGTGGTCATAATGTAAGGGCTCATCGGTGTATACAAGTACTCGTACAAATTATCGTCAACTATTATCAATCCACTGCTGGATGAAAGTCTTCCCAAGTCTCTTCCATAACTTTCTGTCTTGAGCATATCTCTTCCAAGTTACTTCAGCATTCTTTCGAATTCCATCCACCCATTTTCCAGGTGGTCAGTTTCTGAGTCTCTTCCTGCTCCTTTTCAAATCCAACCTAATATCTTAGTTGTTTAACTAGAGTCAGTTCTTCAAGCAATACATTCCGCGCATTGCCATTTGAGAAATCTTTAACGAACTTCTTTAAAGTGAAAAACACAACAGTGAGTTAACTTTCAACTTATTTGTGCAAAATCGAATTTCAAAGTTGTGGTTGAAGCGTTTTTTGAAAAACTGCGTGGTGATGGTCTCCAGGAAATTTTCATAAAAATAAAAAGATATTTTATATTATATGTGAACCACAAATTTCTAAGATGTTTCATAGGAAGATCCCACGGTAAGGGGATCAAGAAATCCCGGTCGTGGGGGGAGGGTCCGTGTCCCGTACCTTCCGCCGCTCATGTCTGAGATTGTAGTAGAGAGACACCTTTTTTTTTCTTTTGGTAATTATACACCCTGATTCATAAAGAAGTATACAGTTTCCAGATGCTGTAAAACAGTAACAGTTGAAGACACGGACCACAACTGCAAACCGTTAGGTAGATGTACTCATAATGTGTGTTTCCCACCTCTGAGGGAAGGGACGTAGGCGATAGCGCTCGTGTCACGTGACTAGTCAGACAAAATGGCAGCGTCTGCAGTGGAGAAGGCGCTTTGTGTTCTTGAATTGAGCAAAACGGAATCTGTAACTGTTGTGCAACGGCATTTTCGATCACGATTCGGAAAAGAACCTCCAACCAGAAAATCTATCTACGATTGGCATAAAAAATTTGAAACTACGGACTGTTTGTGCAAACTTAAAAGTCCTGGACGACTGCGTGTATCGGAAGAAGTCGTCGATAGTGTTTGCACCGCCATTCAACGAAGCCC
Source organism: Macrothele yani (assembly GCA_039090855.1). Classification (NCBI taxonomy): domain Eukaryota; kingdom Metazoa; phylum Arthropoda; class Arachnida; order Araneae; family Macrothelidae; genus Macrothele; species Macrothele yani. Next base: position 101,025,139 of record CM076989.1, on the reverse strand, counting down.
GGGAAAATCAACGCTGAGGGTGAGTCGTGAAGTGCAGATTGCACAGCCCACTGTCTGGAGAATTTTGAGAAAGAAGCTGAAAATGATTCCATACAAAGTGCAGATGTTGCAAAATCTCACTGACAAAGCGCTTTGAATATTGTGACGAAATGCAGCACCGTTTTGAAAATTACGATTTTGCCGATCACTTAGTTTTCAGCGATGAAGCTACATTTCACGTGAGTGGTCAGGTAAACGAGCACAATGTTCGCTTTTGGGGAACGGAGAATCCCAGATTTACAGTGCAACACGTGTGAGATTCCCCTAAGGTAAATGTGTTCTGTGCTGGGTCCAAAAAAAAAAAAAGTGTACGGCCCCTTCTTTTTTCAAGAGAAAATTGTCACTTGAGGCTCTTTTCTGGATATGTTAAGTCTTTGGTTGATGCCACAGTTGCAGGACGACAGTGACAACTTTGTTCTCCAATGAGATGGTGCACCACCGCACTGGTTAGGTGACGTGCGAGATTATCTCGATCAACATCTTCTTCACCGATGGATTGGACGAGCCGCGGACTACAACATGCCACTGACCCAATGGCCACCCAGAAGTCCTGACTTAACACCTTGTGACTTTTTCCTGTGGGGGTACGTAAAGGACAAGGCATTCGCCCCTCCCCTTCCTGTTGATCTAGCGGAGCTGAAACAGCGTATCACAGCCACTATCACTGCACTTGAATTCAGATATCTTACCTCGCGTTTGGGTGGAAATGGATTACCGGCTCGATGTGTGTCGTGTGACTAAGGGTGCACACATAGAACATCTGTGACTGTCTCTAAAAACAACTTGAAATATTCCCCTACAATTCTGTTACAGGTATCATAAAATATCTCACATTGTTCTTGTTTTATAGTGCGTTGAAACTGCAAACTTCTTTATGAATCACCCTGTAGTTTAAAGAGGACGAGAAAGAGGTATTCCCTGTCAGGTTGCAAAATAAAATTCATGAACAGCCTCATGACAGCAAATATCTCAAAGTAGATTAAAAAATCACACAAGTAAGCTAAAATTGCAAACAAATAGTAAACTGTGAATGTTCGTTTTCAGGTTCCGAGTATTACATACATTGCATAAATACTACGTGCAGTATGCACCGGAAACTTTATTTATTTATTTATTTTTTTTACTGGTGGTAATATCATCATCGTCGGGTAAAATCTGCATAAACCCGAATTTTTTGCCAAAGATTTCTGTCGAGCACTTCAAAATTTAAGCCCCCCCCCTCTTGTATGATGCTTAGCCTCCTGTCCCAGTTCTGAGCTGCATGCGAGTATTGTAATTCGAAATGATGAACGATGCTGATTGGAGACGACGAAAGTTCTTCTCCCCCTGTCACTGGAACAATCTAAGTCAGCGCAATAGAGCATGTTTACTCTTAAAAGCAAAAAGAAGCGCTGTTTCAGGCACACATCTTGGGATAAACGAACGCGACCACTGGCGCACTTAAAATTTCGTTATGGGGATAGCCCAAAATATCGAAGATGCAAATGAAAGTTCCACGAAGAAAGCATCTCTCAAAACATTGGAAAGAAATAAACATATCTCCTCCAATTTAAAATGCGTTTCCACGTATTCGTAAAATACAGTATATATTTTAAAACATGTACAAGTGTGTTTAAAAATAAGCAGCAAATAACAAAGAACCAAAGACCAAGTGATACCTCATGGAGCGGGCGCTCCCCCCCAGACTGAGTGGCGCCACTAAGCGCGACTATTAATATATATATATATGCAGAGTATGATCCAGGAACTTGCTGACAAGAGTAAAGAAGTGGGATTAAAAATGAACTTTCAGAAGACAAAAGTGATGTTCAATGCTTTTACAAGAAATGAAGATTTATCGATTGATGGAGAAAAGCTGGAGATAACAGACATGCACGTTTATCTTGGACAGCAGATATCAAGTGAGGGTCACATTGATGAAGAAATTAATCGGCGTACAAAACTTGCCTGGAGAGCTTTTGGAAGAAACAGCATAATTTTCAAGAGCAATATGCCATTATGTCTTAAAAGAAAAGTGTTTGATCAATGCATCCTTCCAGTGCTTACGTATGGTGCAGAGACGTTGACCTTAACTAAAAGAGACATACAAAGGCTGCAGACAACTCAAAGCAGCATGGAGAGGTGCATACTTGGTGTAACCAGGAGAGATAAGAAGAGGAACTCGTGGATCCGAAAAATGACAAGAGTGGAAGACATCATGATCAGAGTTAAATCCCTGAAATGGCAATGGGCTGGACATACTGCCAGAAGGACAGACCATCGATGGACAGCCGAAATTTTAGATTGGATTCCAAGGGACAGGAAAAGACCCAGAAGAAGACCACATGGGAGATGGGTGGATGAAATTCGAAAGTATGCAGGGGTGACATGGAGGAGACTGGCACAAGACAGACCGTTGTGGAGGAAACTTGGGGAGACCTTCGTCCAGCAGTGGATTGATAATGGTTGACAATGATGATGATGATGATGATATATATATCTTATCCCTCATCTCATATGTAGCTAAAAATCCATACAATCCGGCAGACACGAACAAAAATAAAAGCTTGTGTGTCTGGGGGTGGGGTGGGGGCAAAGAACATCTTAGCACCGGGCGCCACGAACGCTGCAAATAACAAAGGAAGATGCACCAAGTGACACCTTATGGGGTGAGCACTGCACCCCCCCCCGAGTCAGGGGGAGGATTCGGGATTTTCGTGAGGCAAGTGTCGGGAATAACCGGGTACCTTTCTGATATTTTCCCGCAGAATGAAAAAGTGTTCTTAGTATGCCTATAAATTCTTTAATTCTTTCAATTAATTAACAAAAGTCATATGCTTTTAAGTAATACTTTCTTTTACGAAAAAAATTTTTAATTTGTTATTATAACCTAACAAATCGAAGCTTTTCCTTGGTTCGTGAGGAGAGGGCGTGTCCCTCTTCGTCTCCCTCTGGGTAAGCCCCTGCATTGAATGCAACTATTAATTTAATTTTTTTTAATCTTTCATATGTGGCTAAAAAACCATTCATTCCGGCAGACGCGCACAGAAATATAAGCTTGTGCGTGTGTGTGTGAGAAGGGGGGGGGGGGACGGAGCAGTGAACATCGTCGTACCGGGCGCCACGAATGCTGCAAATAACAAAGGAACAAGCTCCCAGTGACACCTCATGGGGTAGGGGCGCTGTCCCCACTGAGTCAGGGCAGATCCGGGACTTTTGTGAGGGGAGGGGTCGCTAGTGTCGGGAATAACCGGTTACCTTTCTGATATTTTCCCGCAAAATGAAAAAAGTGTTCTTAGTACGTCTATAAATTCTTCCAATTAATTAGGGCCGCGGGTGGCCTAGTGGGCAACGTTTGGGACTGCCACGGAAAGGACCTCAGGTTCGATCCACTAAATGGGCGTCGGATGGGCACGTTAAGCGGCCCTCCGGTAATAAATAAGGGCGTCTTCCTCCCCCCTTTCTACTTCGCTTCCGTGTCACTTTCCTATCGGGCACTCTAGCCCGAATCTCCTAGTTTCCTATTTCTAAGGGTTGTTTAAGACCTGGAGTCTGACAATCCCTTCCTAAAATCCTCTACATATGATCTGATCTTCCAATTAATTAACGAATGTAATATACTTTTAAGTAATACTATCTTTTACGAAAAAATGTTCAATTTGTTATTATAACCTAACAAATCGAAGTTTTTCTTTGGTTCCTGAGGATGGTGCGTGCACCCCTCGTCTCCCTCTGGAAACGCCCCTGCACTGAGTGCACCACTGAGCGCAACTATTAATTTGCATTTTTTAATCTTTCATATGTGGCAAAAAAAACATACAACATGTATAACGAAGTGAATTCCTCCGTCATTTTTGGTCTACGCCGGGATTCGAACCCGAGGCCGGTTATTCCGGAACAAGTCGCTCTACCAACTGAGCTACACAGACATTTATTCTGATTCCTATCTGCCTTTATGTCGTGTGCGTCCTGCTGGCAGGTACGTCACCCCCCCCGAAAGAGGGCCGGGGGCATGGCCCACGGGTCAGCCGTGACCATGAATCGTTGCAGGCAGCCATCCCCTGTAGAACGTACACTTGAGAACTCCCAGTCAATCTGCTGTGTGGAATGCAACATCACACATTTTTTATTTTTCGAAGCGCTGGAGAAGGAATTATCTGATTTTTCCTGTCTCGCGGTGTGGAAATAACATCACACCGATGCGAGATTTTGAACGGTCTGGTCATCCGGATAGTTCGGGCGCCATTATAACGAAGTGAATTTCTCCGTCATTTTTGGTCTACGCCGGGATTCGAACCCGAGGCCGCTTATTCCGGAACAAGTCGCTCTACCAACTGAGCTACGCAGACATTTATTCTGATTCCTATCTGCCTTTATGTTGTGTGCGTCCTGCTGGCAGGTACGTCACACATGACCGACACGTACAAAAGTAAAAGCTTGTGTGTGTGTGGGGGGGGGGGGGGCAACGAACATCGTCACACCGGGGGCCACGAACGCTGAAACAGCCCCTGTTTTAGTAACACTGCAGATCTTAAGTTGCAAAAAAAGGGAGACTTTTTCTACTTTTAAGCATTTCATCGTTTTTAAATAAAGGAAAATAAAATTGATCATGATGAAATGTACTATAGGTTCTGCCTTTTACAATCAATTCTTTATTAATAAAGAAAAATAAGCTTTGCAATGGAAGTGATTCAATAAAACAAAAAAATGTTGCATTGTAAGCAGCTAGTTCTTTGTGAGGGAGGACAGCTCTTTTAGAACAGGTCGCTAGTCTTCACTCTACCACATAGGGCTAATTACCCAAGCACAGTGCAGAGTATAAATGCGATATTAAACCCGTCGGAAAGTTAAGTACGCGTGCTTAGGAAAGAGAAACTTGGAAGAGCAGTGGAGTTTGTTCGTAAAGTGGAAGAAAAGGCAAAAGACCGAGTTGAGCTCCATGGCGCATGTTGTAGTGTTGCTTAACAAGTCTTCTCTGGCGCATAATTGGTGAACCATCACTGAAGGGATAAAGTCAGAGAGAGATGTAGAAAGAGAAAAGGCAAATTGGGGTTGGAGGGCTGGGGGGGAGGGCCGAAGAATGGGAGGGCGGAGGGTCGGAATTGGATTGGGTAGGTGGAGCACAGGAAGATTCTTTCGTCCGCCTGTGGTGGTGGTGACATGAAGGCACCTAAACTAAGTTTCCACTTCCAGCCAGCGTGAAAAGAGCAAAACACAGTGCGCGGGAGAAGAGCTAATAATTATTTATGAGCTTGCTCTAAACGAGATTAAAACACAGAACAAATTACTGTCAGTGTCCCGCATCGAAAATTGGTCGAGAACTTAGCGGAAAAGGTAAATTGCCTTTACGAAAGGGAGCCACGCGAAGAATTGGTGTACACAGTGGAAGCTCAAACTCTTGGCGAATGCGCGCACGCACGCACACATAGGCGCCGGCGCACGTGCGCTGAGATACCAGTAGTTATTATTTCTGGACTTGGGCTCCCCAGATGCCCCCTCGCAAGGGGCCTAAGGGGAATTGGTAGGAAAGATTCTGCGAGACAGAGCAATTACGGAGGTGTCAAGAGGAAAAGGAAGTTAAAGGGCCAAGTGAGGCGTTTGCCACGCATAAATACAGCTCGAAACACAAGGAACAAAGAATTCGGCAAAACTGTTGTTGGCGTTTGGAACGGAGACTTCTCCAAAAGAGTGAATACATGCCTCTCTGTCTTTCCTCGGTGAGAAACGGGCTGTTACTTGACACAATCGCATTTGCTTCTCCCTCTTTCTTCCGCTAAAGAAATTAGAACCATTGCGGATGTTTATTGACAGCAGTTCTTCGCTTGTCTTATCTGAACGTTATTCGCAAATGAAAAGAAGATGAACTTCCTGCCAACCAAGCTTCATTTAGTTAAAGAACAAAATGCATTACTCCTGAGAATCAATGCAAAATTTCCCCGAAAGAAAAATATATAAATACAAATAAGCATCCTACAACCACATCTATGGCGAGGTTTACAATATTTAAGAAACACCCTAGCGTGACATATATGGGAAGGCACAGTAACTTCAAGATTTCATTTCATTAACGTGCAGTAATATTAATTATCTGATATTTGTAAAATTTGCTTAACCCACCTAAATTTTGTATTGATTACTTAAAAAATAGCATGAATTTTAACATGTAGTAACATTATCGAATGGAGTAGAAAGAGTTATAGTCATGTTATTAGCGGATGCCATATCCTCAGAATCCCGGTGTTAGGCGTTGCACTGGGATTATTAGATTAAGTACCTTGAATTCGTGCTAATCACATAATAATCCAAAAAGCAGCTGTCGATGCAGTACAGCAACTTTGCGAACTATTATATTCCATCCATTGCACCCATATTGCTGAATAAGCGGCCTCGGGTTCGAATCCCGGCGTAGACCAAAAATGACGGAGAAATTTACTTCGTTATAGACGTGCAGAGTGAAAGCAGAGCACAAAACAACAGGTAAATATATTTACAAGAACATGGCTGTACAACGCAGTGCACAAAAAGAAGGGAACATGTAAAACACAACAAAAGCATATACTACGATAAAGGTACAGAAGTTCCCACAATCCAGGAAACCACACGATATGTGACAAAAACATGATAAGTAAATGGTCACCGCGATTTTCACGGCCACATCCCGATGTGCAACAGCAAATCGCGATTTGCCCAGTGTTAAATGGCCACATCGCGATTTGCACGGCCACATCCCGATGTGCAACGGCAAATCGCGATTTGCCCGCGACCGAAGTTAGTAGTCACATCGCGATCTGTCCGATTTCGTTTTCTGTTTATAACATATACAAAGAAAAGATAGCAAAAAAATAATTGAAACTTTTTTTTTTAATTGTAGGCTACATGAATATTAACCCCTACAATTTGTAGAATATAAGTAGTACGTTTCCTATTCCAGGTAGCAGAACCTTGCACTGAACGTAGGCCCAACACTGAGCCACCGTCTTTTAGTAATAGAAGACGGTGGCTCAGTGTTGGGTTTTACTGATTTTTTTAATAATATCTAGTTATTCATAAAAAAATTTTACGCCAGTATCTTCTTATTTTAAACTTAATCGATTATCTAAAGATATTGCTTTTTCCAAACAGTTTTTTCAAATTGCAGCCTGGATCAGTGCATGAGAAACATTTTGTGCTTGATATAAATCTCGCAAAAAAACAAACAAAAAAAACCTGCCTCCGTAAAAATGTTTACTTCTTGAGAGACAAAATCATGCCTAACTTTCGTAGCATTTTTTTTTTTTTTTTTTTTTTTTTTTGTAATTGAAGAATTACATAGTTCTTCCGCTTCTCCTAGGGAAAGTCCTAAGTCAGAAGGAAAATATACCGGTCGTTACCTACTACTTTGTTAAGTAAGCATAGACCAATTAAATATGTAGGATCATTACCATATATCCCGAACATTACAAATATCCTCAAAAATGTATGCCATCGTGTTTCAGTATGGGTTTTGGTGTACGAACACATAATATTCTTTCGACAATTAAAAGTGATAGAAATGTTGTTACTTTGGACAATTACTATGGTGTTTATATGATTCCATTGACGACATTGGGCCTTGAATGCGTTGATCGTGTTTATGATGGTTCTACACTTCGCACTTTAAAAACTCGTTTAAAAGAACATCACTACGGTGTTGAAATTGGCTCATAAAATACATCCTTGTCACGTTTATTACGTGACGGATCTCACTATCATGGGCGCCTGCAGGAAATTTTTCAAGGGGGCTAAGTGTAATAAAACAGTAATTCGTGAAAATGGAAGATTAATACTATTATTATTACTACTACTTACTTACTACACTAGAACACTACTACTACTACTATTATTATTAATTGATGCTGCTCTTGAAGAAAGTGTATGTTAGTAATAGTCATGTATTATCATGTAGATTGGTAACTGTTATCAAAATAATGAACAGTGTCGATCAGATCATATAAAGAGGAATTTAGGAAGGGAGTGTCTGACCCCAGGTCTTAAACAACCCTTAGAAATAGGAAGCGATGAGATTTGGGCTAGAGCGCCCGATAGGAAAGTGACACGGAAGCGAAGTAGAAAGGGGGAGGAAGACGCCCTTACTTATTATCGGGGGCCAGTACCCGGGGTCCGACGGCTTAACGTGCCCATCCGACGCACGGCGGATATTTAGGGGATCGAGCGTTCGTACCTGCCTGGGATCGAACCTGAGGCCCTTTCCGTGGCAGTCACGAACGTTGCCCACTAGGCCACCCGCGGCCCGCAACAGTGTCGAGCAGGGCTACGCCGAGCCTTTTAAGTTTAGCACACACCACCCTGAGCGGAACTTGTTTGGGTGTACTACCTTACGGTTTGCTAGGTTTTCCGCTTTCACGTTATCGTTCTCCAATTCCAAATTTCCAATAGAATTGGGATATTAAATTAAACGCCCCAAACTCCATCTTTCCTTGTGGTCCTGTTCTGTGAGTGTAAAAAAACAGTGATAAATAAAATAAAATAAAATAAAGGGGAAAATACTTCTACATTGGGGGGTTAAGTGACCCCTGTGACCCCCCCCTGTCGGTGCCCATGCTTACTATCCATGTTGGGATGAAGCCGTCATTCTCGCTACCCCTACTTCAAAGCTTCAGCTATGCTAACGGAAAGCATGCATATTTATAAATATGGTGAGGCAAGTTATACTCCCTGTTACATTCCTTTACCTTGGAAAATGCTGCTTAACGAGAATGAACACATGAAGACTTAAAGCCATCACACTTTCATATTAATACATATGTTTACATTGACATGGTTGTAATTGTATATCGACTGTTATCATATCGTATCATGTTAGAGGTGGACCTTCCTACGCATGCGAGTTATATATCGCATGATTACATCTCATTTTGATAAAATTGTACTTAACTTTCTTCACTTTGTTCCAATCGCGCTTTTTACATCCGAGGATGGGTCCGTTTCGGACCTGAAAGGTCTAATGTGTGTGTGTGTATATATAGTTTTTAAATTCTCTTTCATTGCATTAAAGTGTTGTTTCCCCTCATGAATGGAATACGGGATTACACCACACGATAAAAATTTTGAAGATGACAATTGTTATCTTCAAAATTTGTGTTTTTACGTATCGGTGGTTTTAATTGGTCTCGACAATGATAGTGTACAGACGGCTGAAACTTACAAGTAGTAGAAGAAACATTCGTGCTGGTCGTAATCACAAAGAACAACTATGTTGAATCTAAAAAATTATCTGAGCACGATCAATACTTAGTCTCACACTGCAATTAAAAACTTTATTTACAGGCTAAAAACTAAGTAAAAGAATTAAAATGGCAAGAACTTTCATGGTTGCAGCGACCACATCGTCAGGCCTAAACACCCGAACGTGAGCTAACATTAATGTCTATATATAGAGGTAACATGCAAAGGCCCTTCCCCCCCCCCTACACCATCCATACATGTTGCCAGAGAAAGTCACAAATTACCAATAACTTACTCAGTAAATGAACCAATGAGCAGAGTCCAATTACGCATCGTAGGGTTAAAGTGGTTCCACCTAAAATCTCTGCCTTATGTTTCCAATGGTAAAACTTCTTTACATATGTTCTTCGCAATTGATGTATTCCCAAGGATGAAAATTTGCCCATCGATAAAACTAACTTTAAGTTTAAGAATGAGGTGCTTAATATTTGCTAAAACATAACCATAATTATATTAAAAATCAATCATTTTTCTTTAAATATTATTACACCTGTTAATAGATGGCGCGACCTGTACATTGATGACGTCAGTAGCCAAACAAATGTTGAATTGCTTAATTATGGTTATGTTTTAGCAAGTATTAAGTATTCCATGCTATAACTTAAAGTTAGTTTTATCGATGTGCAAATTTATATCCTTGGGAATACATTAATTACGAAGAAAATATGTAAAGAAGTTTTACCATTGGAAACATAAGGCAGAGATTTTAGGTGGAACCAGCTTAAGTTATTGGTTCTTTGTGACTTTCTCTGGCAACATGTAAGGTGTACGGGAGGGGAAGGGTTACTTCTATAAATAGGCATTAATATTAGCTCACGTTCGGGTGTTTAGGCCTGATGATATGGTCGTTGCGACCCATGAAAGATCTTGCCATTTTAATCCCTTTACTTAATTTTTAGTCTGTAAATAAAGTTTTTAATTGCAGTGTGAGACTAAGTATTGATCGTGCTCAGACAGTTTCTCAGATTCAACATAGTTGCTCTTAAAAACAAATCATCATCATTATCATTGTCAACCATTATCAATCCACTGCTGGACGAAGGTCTCCCCAAGTTTCCTCCACAACGGTCTGTCTTGTGCCAGTCTCCTCCATGTCACCCCTGCATACTTTCGAATTTCATCCACCCATCTCCCATGTGGTCTCCTTCTGGGTCTTTTCCTGTCCCTTGGAATCCAATCTAGAATTTCGGCTGTCCATCGATGATCTGTCCTTCTGGCAGTATGTCCAGCCCATTGCCATTTCAGGGATTTAACTCTGATCATGATGTCTTTCACTCTTGTCATTTTTCGGATCCACGAGTTCCTCTTCTTATCTCTCCTGGTTACACCAAGTATGCACCTCTCCACGCTACTTTGAGTTGTCTGCAGCCTTTGTATGTCTCTTTTAGTTAAGGTCCACGTCTCTGCACCATACGTAAGCACTGGAAGGATGCACTGATCAAACACTTTTCTTTTAAGACATAATGGCATATTGCTCTTGAAAATTATGCTCTTTCTTCCAAAAGCTCTCCAGGCAAGTTTTGTACGCCGATTAATTTCTTCATCAATGTGACCCTCACTTGATATGTGCTGTTCAAGATAAACGTACGTGTCTGTTATCTCCAGCTTTTCTCCATCAATCGATAAATCTTCATTTCTTGTAAAAGCATTGAACATCACTTTTGTCTTCTGAAAGTTCATTTTTAATCCCACTTCTTTACTCTTGTCAGCAAGTTCCTGGATCATACTCTGCAGCTCTGATGGGGTAGTTGCAAAAATGACTACCTCATCAGCAAAACGAAGGTGGGTTAGATAATCTCCATTAATCTTTATCCCCTTGTTTTCCCAGCTCAGCGACTGAAAAACACCCTCCAATGTGGCATTAAAGAGCTTCGGAGATATGGTATCACCTTGTCTCACTCCCTTTCCAATTTTTACGTGTGTTGTATTTTCAAACAGCCGAATCTTTGCACTTGCATTTTCATAGATGTTATTAATAATATTAATGTATGCATCTTCAATACCGCAGGTTTTCAGAGCCATTGTAACTGCTGATGGTTTCACCGAATCAAAAGCTTTTTCATAATCGATAAAAGCCATGCACAATGGAAGTTCATATTCCCTCGCTCTTTCAATTAGTTCTCTCAGTACGTGGATATGATCTATTGTGCTGTAGCCACTCCTGAATCCAGCTTGTTCTCTCGGTTGAGCCATGTCCAATGTTACCTTCAAGCGGTGTGAAAGAACTTTAGTGAGGATTTTATAAACTACTGATAGGAGGCTGATAGGTCTGTAGTTTCCGAGATCCTCAATGTCACCTTTCTTATGTAGCAGGATCATTGTAGCGGTGTTCCAATCCTCAGGAATCTTTCCTTCATTAAGGCATCGAGTGAAAATTTGGGCGAGTACTGTTTCGATTTCTCCACTTGCTTCTTGTATGATGTCTACAGTAATTCCATCTTCTCCTGGAGCTTTTCCCCGCTTCATGTTCTTGATTGCATGTGCAACTTCTGCTGGGAGGACTGGAAGAACTCTGGTACCTTTCATGATGTCTGGAGTGCGTGTATCATCCCTTTCATATAATTTGGAGTAGAAATCTTTCACTCTTGTCAAAATTTCGCCTCTATTTCTTGTTACAGAACCATCTTCTTTTCTCAGTGCCATAATCTGTTTTCAATATTCTGTTTTCAAAAACATATACCACCGTCTATGTACGATACTTAACTAAATAGTCTAGAACAAGACCCAAAGCCTAGCAAACGGTTTGTGGGAGCATTGGACCAGCACCCACACGTCACTAACGCATTGTCAGGCATATGCTCAAAGCATAACATACAATTCGGTACCCGATCAAAGAATCTCATATCATCTGTTAGAAAAGATGGGGCAGCAACCGATATTTTGAGCAAATGGGGAGTGTACAACATACCACTGTTAGACACCTCAACAGAAGAACACGTTAGTAACTATATAGGCTCGACACGGAGAAGTTTGGGTATTCGTGTTCAGGAACATAAGTATGATATTCGAACTTTCCGCAATAACACGGCATTATCTAGAAATGTCGTAAATGGAACTTTGCAACCAGACTGGGCGAACATTAGACTGCTGAACACCCCTGCGTACGTACACTCACTGCACCTTGCTGAAAACTTGTACATTGAAACCTTGGGGGACAGGTGCTGTAATGATAACACGCCAGTGGACATACCAAAAGTTTGGAAAAACCACGTCGCCGTTTTGAACTTTAAATTATAATTATTAAATAGATTTAATAAAACAATAACACGTGAATTTGACAATTTCAACAGTGCAACACAATCTGTATTATGTGTAACTAAAGTCGGAAATTGTATCTATTACTCGGCTGGGATGGCAACACCTTAACCTTGTGACGCTTGAGAACTATACCATGGTGCATTGCTGCGCTCCTATAAAAGTGTACGCGAGTACCGCATTTACCTCTCTGTGTGCCGCGGGTGGCCTAGTAGGCAACGTTCGTGACTGCCACGGAAAGGACCTCAGGTTCGATCCACTAAATATCCGCCGTGCGTCGGATGGGCACGTTAAGCCGTCGGACCCCGGGTACTTGCCCCCCGGTAATAAATAAGGGCGTCTTCCTACCCCTTTCTACTTCGCTTCCGTGTCAGTTTCCTATCGGGCACTCTAGCCCAAATCTCCTAGCTTCCTATTTCTAAGGGTTGTTTAAGACCTGGGGTCAGACACTCCCTTCCTAAAAATCCTCTGCATATGATCATGGCATTAACCTCTCTGTTCCCTCTAATGATGGGGTAAGTGTTACCCCGAAAGTGCTAGAGGAGGTTTTAATTTGTAAATAGATTTCATCTTTTAATTAAATATCGTACATAGACGGTGGTATTTGTTTATATGACATATTGTACGAATTGTGCTTTTATCTACATAGTTGCTCTTTTTGATGGGGCTGAAATTTATTTAGAGATACAACTTTAGCACGATTGAATCTTCACTAGTATCTTCACTATAGGGAAAAATCATTGCCTTCTTTACAGGCTGTGAAATAAACCGCTCCCTAGAATAAGTTCTTGGTTTTAATTTCCTTCCCTTGATGCCGAATGAAAAGCTTATTGATTAAAAAACATGCTCACCACATCTTTTAGGAGCGAGAATTGTTTTTCTGAGTTGTGTTATTTCTCGACATGTTGTAATTTGCATGTATGTGGTATTTTACGAATCAGGTGAAGCGAATTCAATTTCAAATGTTTAATTTCAGTCACTGTTGTAATCACTTTGTACAACGGGGCGGGTTTTTTTTTGGTTTTTTTTTCTTTAATTTTCCAATGCAATCTTTCCATCTCCTTACTGTTACGTCTGTAATATAAAAGCAGTTTTTTTTTATATAGATGTCTGGAAAAACCTAGTCTCAACCCATGTCGTAATGCTTTCTCTTGTCTTTCAGGCGATTTTTTTTCCCTCTTCGATTTGGTTAACCACATGGGACTTAACACCGATTACTTAAGCACCAAATCACAAGTGCAAATGTTGGCACCATAAACTGGGAAAATTTTTAAAAGCGAGAGAGCGGGCAAATCTAAAAAGCGAGTCTTCGCCGGAGAAACTGAATAATCATGTTTGCATTGGTGGAACCCTTATGTGACTCTCTCCACGTCGCTCCAGAACTCGTGGCTGCGTTTCACCTTCAACTCTTTATTCGACATCGATTTGCGGTTTATCAATGAGGAATATATTTATATATGTATGTGTGTGCTGCCTAATTTGCATATTCATTAGCTCTTGTGTTATTGGAAAGCTGTCATTTTCCGCAGCGTCAGTTGTTGTCAACTTAAGTTGAATGCTGCGAGGTAAAGAATTTTCATCTGATTTGTGAGATAACTTTTTTCTCTCGCCGTACTTCCTTTACCCTTTTAATTCATTAAATATCGGGATTATTCCGGGTAAATAACCGCAAACTCAAATATTATGTAGATTGATTACGAATAAATTATAATTTAGGGATCGTCTGTTTGCAAAGTTCCCTATTAAATAAAAGAGGTGGAATCCTATTTTAGAGAAAGGTAGTTCGCGGGAACTTTTGAGTCTTCTCTGTATGAAGTGCTGCAACTTAACCAAAGATTAAAAAAAAAGTGGTTCGAATTCTTTTTTTTTCTGTAATTCATTTTGTAAATCAGATATCGCAATTCAGCTGGAATCTTTTATTTCTAGTATAAATGCAATTTATGGTAAACATTTCTCTAACTATAATGTTGTATTTGACAAATTTTTTACCCATAATTTTGAAAGAATTCATGAAAGACAGCTCTCTCATATAGTTAAACCCTTCAACCTGATGAAACGATAGGGATGAAGTAAGTGTCTCTAAGGACATGGGCATAAGATAACATGGCGCCCCCCCCCCCCCCCGTTCTTCACCACCACCACCAAATTTGTTCTTTTGCTAATCAGTGCGAGCTCATGATGTTTATGTGTCTGTTTATCTGGAGTGTGTTTTATTGCGTTATGTTAAGTAGTTTTGCAATAATATTTATTATTAATGAAAAATATAGTAAGTCTATTTCACAGTGTACCGGTGTACGTTTAAAATTATTGACTTCAAGATTTTGTGGAAAATAAATACATTACAAAAATAACATTTATTATTATAAAACAATGTAATGCAATAGAAAAGACTGGCTTATAATCTTAGAAATAAAAGCAATACGTGATCCTCAGGCCTGCTGAAATAGCTTTGGACAGGGAAAACGTGACCAACACAAATAGTAATATTAATTACTTCCACATATTTAACAAAAAAACAGAGTTATAGGGATAAACGCAATTTACCTCTACGTCCCCTAGAGGAAAGTCTATGAATTACTTGAAAACTGTGAAATTATATGAAAAACGTGTCACACTGAAAACACTATCCAACAAAGAAGGAATTTTTCAAATCGGACTCCTAGAAGTAGAGATATTGACAAAAATAAAATGTACATCTACGCCCCCTCGCGGAGAAACTGTGGAATATTTTAAGAAGAAAATATTCCGTAAAGGTTTATCGATGTGACTGGCATCAGTCCACGAAAGAATTTTTTCAATCGATATTTTAGAAGCTCAGATTTTATGGCAAATACATCAGAAGCAAAAATTAACACTTACGCCCCCTGGTGGCTAAAGTATTCTTTACCAAAAATTTTAAATTATATGCAAAAGACTTTCCATCACGAGGTGCATCCGTTGAAGCAAAAAAATTTCGAATCGGAGTTTTAGAAGAAGAGTTATCGAGAAAAATGTAATTTACTTTTACACCCCCTAGCGGAAAATATATGCATTATTTGAAAAAGTAACTATATCTAAAATACTTTTCGACATAAATGAAATCGAAAGAAAAACTTTTTTTGCAATCGGATGTTTAGAAACAAATATGGGAAATAAAACGTATTTTTGAATTCGACATCATCTTCATTTACGCCCTCTAGCGGCGAAATTGTACATCGTAAAAAAAAAACGAAATCAAGGATCATCATTCGCATATTTCAAGCTTCCCAATGCAAAAAGAATTTTTCAAATCGGACTAATAGTTGCAGAGACATCGTGGGTACAGACGGACGGACGGATGGACGGACAAACCGGTAACATAAGCACGATCTTTTTTTTACAAAAGACGTGATAAAAATGAATATAACTCTTGCAAAAAAAATAATAATTCATCAATTACCGACTTGGCACGATTTAATGTTAAAATACGATGAATATTTACAGCTAAAACACATCAGTACTTTCGGAGTTGACAATCATCCCATCTTCAGATGTAAGATTTTGTTCATTTCTACGCTCTTATACACAAGAAGGCATGCGGTACATTGTGGGTACAGCTGGTAATCTGTTGCTTCCCTGTTACAAAACTAGCTAATCAAAAAGTTTCTAGTACTGAAATGAGTTAAACATGAATATCACCTTCAGAGTCCCATGCATTAATAAATCACTTCTAAAGTTCAAATATACCGATCAGAATAACTACTGATCAGCATTAAAGTTCAACGAATCAATACGATGCTTCCAAAGTCCAGGTAATTCATACGGACTGTGATCATTGCTGCACTTATTGGCAAAGGCTGAAATAAATAAGCTCTCATCAAGTATTAATGAAAAGGCAGAGGCTGGGGTTACCAAAATCTTGGCGCCAGACCAATCAGGGTACATACTACCTGCATAAACATTTCTTGCAAGTGCTGTAGTACGTAGGTCCACTTTTACGCTACATTTGTGTTATTGTAAGGGCAATTCCAGGTTCCTTCTCGTTGATCCCACGTAATTATCAACTTGTTCATTGGAGGCTGCGTCTAAAAGTGAAATGTTACAAACACCCCACCTTTAGAGTATTTCCGTTTTTTCTCGATCTTTTTTAATGTAGGAGAGCAGATTTTTTTAAACGAATGCCAAACTGTAAGTCATGGCGAGAGCAAATGCGGGATAACACATTCGTAATGAAAGGATGGTATTTCACAGACTCCCACAAACCTCTTATTACGTTCGGGCTCTATAACTTTAGAAGGGATTTATTAATGTATGGCACTCTGAAGGTGATATTCATGTTTAACTCATTTCAGCATTAGGAACTTTTTGATTAGCTAGTTTTGTTACACGTGACCATCAGATTGCCAATTGTACACAGAATGCACCGCATGCTTTCTTGTATACGTGTATAAGAGCGTAGAAATGAACAATATCTTACATCTGAAGATGGAGTGATTGTCAACCCCGAAAGTATTCATGTGTTTTAGCTGCAAATATTCATCGTATTTTAATATTAAATCGTGCCAAGACGGTAATTGATGACATAGTTTTTTGCTTCGACATATTACTATAAACTAGCATATTATTAGACGTCAGGCCAAGAGAGACACCGCCTCTCTCTGTCTCTCTGTCTCTCTCCCATCTCTCTCTTACTCTTCCTTTCTGTCTCTCTCTGTCACTCTCTCTTTCTCTCTATCTGTTTCTCTCTCATTTTCTCTCTCTCTGTTTCTCTCTGCCTGTCTCTCGGTCTCTCTCTCTGTTTCTCTCTATCTGTCTGTCTGTCTGTCTCTCTCGTCTCTCTCTGTGTCTATCTCTCTCTGTCTCTCTTTCTCTCTCTCATCTCTCTCTCTCTGTCTATCTCTCTTTCTCTCTGTCACTCTCTCTCTCTCTCTCTCTCTCTCTCTCTCTCTCTCTCTCCCTCTCCATACCAACACATAACAAGTTTCAAGGTCAGACTGCCGCATACAACATTTAATTATTGTAGCATTTTGGCTAGCCCCAATACAGCCGGCAATCGACAGTCTTGCTCAGTTATTGCACTAGCTGTCCACGCATATGGAATAACGAGTACAAACAATATAAGTTTTAAAAATTAATAAATTTCGTAATATTATTTAAGTAAAAATTTTCCTGGGTGATGGTGCTAAAATGTTCATAGAAAAACTCTTCTAGCTTGGTGCCTGCCTAAATCTGGCGCCCTTGGCCCGTTGTTTAAATCGGCCCTGTGAAACGAATTAACTCGGGGTTAGCAAAATATATAAAATCAGCTTGAACGAATAAATTCGCTGTCTAAGAAGTTGGGAAACGCGACTTGAACGAGTGAGCCTGCGCTTTAACGTTGTTTCCCCTCAACTTTATTATTAAATATCGTCAGTTAGAGGAATGATTTTGCACAATTCTTTGACTGATTACCTGCTAAAAGAGCTATAGCAATGTAGGCAAACCTAAGAAAGGGGACAGATGTTTGGGTCATTTGTTTCTATCCCGTGGCATGATGTCCGTGTCAAGGGGACATTCCCACCATGCCTTGGGTCATGGAGAAGATAATAAGGGACTGGAAGCGAGTGCATGTCAATATCACAGGTTTATGGTCGGTTCTACTGAGATAAAAGGGGAAATAATTTTTAATAATGAAGGGGAAAATAATAATAGATGAAGATGATGAAGATAAATTATAGATCCAAATATCATCTGCATAAATAAAGATGATAATGATGAAGATGAATAAATGGTGAAGGTGATGATGAATGATATAAATGATGAAGTTGATGGTGATGATGAAGATAAATAATAGATGAAGGGGGAAAGGATTTTTAATTATGAAGGGGGAAATAATAATACATGAACATGAAGATGATGAAGATAAATAATAGATCTAAATATCATCTGCATAAATGATGATAATGATGAAGATGATGATGAATTATATAAATGATTATGAATGATAATGGTAATGATGAAGATAAATAATAGATGAAAGGGGAAATGATTTTTAATACTTTTTTTTTATATAATAGATGAAAGGGAGAAATAATTCTTTATGTTAGCTTTCGTAAAACCCGACCGCTATGTGAACATTTCTGTTTGGGGAGCACAGAAAATTTTGGGCACCATTTTGTTCAGGTGCATCGGCCGCTTAAAGAGTTAGTGTTAGGCCATTCGGAAAGGAAGTGAGCACTTTCAACTTACCATAATTTCTGTAATAGCAAAACAATGATCCTAATATTTGAGGAAAATTAATAGTAGTTCTCGCTCATTACCGTCGTACGTTAGAAGACTTAGAAAGCAAAATATGCAGCGTCACGTTCGAGTGTGTGTAACGTATACTCTATATTCACTTTCCTTTTGATTTTTACTATCTCTGGTTATTTTATTTTACTATGTAAATTATCTTCTTACTGAACGAGATGTTATTTCACCCGCTGAATGAGATCTGGCAATGAGTGTAAGTCATGACGTGGTGGTAGTCAGTATAAATAGGCGCGTTCAACGATATCTAAAGAGAGCGTTTGTTTATGAGGGAGAGAGCGTTTGTTGTTGTATAGAGAGAGCGTTTGTTGTTGTACGAAGTGAGCTGTGGTTTATGTGTCAGAAAGCTGGTGCTGTATAAAGAGAGTTCGTTTATGTGAGAGCGATAAGTCTCACTAATAAAGAATTTGTTGTAAGTACGTCTTTCTCAGTTCATAGTACTGTCAGACCTCTGTCTGGCTGTTAGGGTTATTTCATTTAGTGTTATTAGTAACAACCAGCATAAGACTTTATTCATCTTAATTACTACTACAACATTACTACCAGTTATAAGCTTGATTATTATTATTACTACAATACTAGCAGGAAAGTTTATTCATAATTAATAACACAACAACCATTAGAAGAAGCTGAATTCATTACATTATAATTGAAGGAAGCTATATTCACTATAATTAGCTTAGTTAAAAGCATATTCATTATATGTGTTTGAATGTCGATGGATGACATTTCTAACATTTATTGTGAATGGCGCTGCATTCCAATGAACTAAGGTACGCTGTAAACCACAGGTCATGTTTCTAAGTAGAGTGTGTTGCGAAATATGACTGACTATGGTGGGACTAGCTAGCAAAACACTCTGTATTAATAGGTATTTTATGAATGACGACGTATAATATTTGCATTGCATATGCAAAACCAGCATCACACAGATGTGTGAATAATTCTGACATGTCCCATACAGCACAAAACGTTTCAGATATGTATCAATAAAGTTACAATATCTCATTTTCGTTACACTTTCAGAGATATCTTACAATTACGTTTCAGCAACATCTATAATATTTTGGAACATAACTCTTTGTACATTACGGTTACTTTAAAAATAGCATTCGCCGATACTACTGTTTTATAGTTTCCATTGTACATAATTGCTACCTTGATGTTACATTCCGGCGGTACAGTATTTAAGATTTTTGGTTTGGCAACGGGCATGCGCATTTATGTCATTTCACCAAAGCACTCTCGTAGTCGTATTTCCACGTCTACTGGGATATTCTTTGGTGATATTGTCGTACTCGAGTTAGCTAGTTAATTGATTTAATATCATCATCATCATCATCATCATTGTCAACCATTATCAATCCACTGCTGGACGAAGGTCTCCCCAAGTTTCCTCCACAACGGTCTGTCTTGTGCCAGTCTCCTCCATGTCACTCCCGCATACTTTTGAATTTCATCCACCCACCTTCCATGTGGTCTTCTTCTGGGTCTTTTCCTGTCCCTTGGAATCCAATCTAAAATTTCGGCTGTCCATCGATGGTCTGTTCTTCTGGCAGTATGTCCAGCCCATTGCCATTTCAGGGATTTAACTCTGATCATGATGTCTTCCACTCTTGTCATTTTTCGGATCCACGTGTTCCTCTTCTTATCTCTCCTGGTTACACCAAGCATGCACCTCTCCATGCTGCTTTGAGTTGTCTGCAGCCTTTGTATGTCTCTTTTAGTTAAGGTCCACGTCTCTGCACCATACGTAAGCACTGGAAGGATGCATTGATCAAACACTTTTCTTTTAAGACATAATGGCATATTGCTCTTGAAAATTATGCTGTTTCTTCCAAAAGCTCTCCAGGCAAGTTTTGTACGCCGATTTATTTCTTCACCAATGTGACCCTCACTTGATATCTGCTGTCCAAGATAAACGTACGTGTCTGTTATCTCCAGCTTTTCTCCATCAATCGATAAATCTTCATTTCTTGTAAAAACATTGTACATCACTTTTGTCTTCTGAAAGTTCATTTTTAATCCCACTTCTTTACTCTTGTCAGCAAGTTCCTGGATCATACTCTGTAGCTCTGATGGGGTAGTTGCAAAAATGACTATGTCATCAGCAAAATGAAGGTGGGTTAGATAATCTCCATTAATCTTTATCCCTTTGTTTTCCCAGTTCAGTGATTGAAAGACATTTTCCAATGTGGCATTAAAGAGCTTCGAACATATGGTGTCACCTTGTCTCACTCCTTTTCCAATTTTTTTAATATATCATCCTTTTTTTTTTTTTGTGATTCAAGATCATCTGAAAGTATGTAATTGTTTTTATTATTATAATTTTTAAATTCTAAAAAGCATTTTGTAAAATCTAAGTTGTTGTATTAGTATACTCCACCAGCATGTTTTTTTTTACTTGAAGCTGAGAAATTTCATATTGGTTAGGTATTTAGAGAAATGACGAATTTGCCTTTCTTTCTTTTTTTCTCTGAAATATAGTCTATTCCACGTGTATAATAGAAATTCAACACCCTCATTTGGGACCGATTTTTATTTCTTTTTTATTATCAATAAATAAACGCCGCCAGTGTTCCCAATGGACAGCGGACTGCGTTGAACCTGTGAAAACAACAACAACTCGTAATGCGACTGTTGTTGCTTTTGAAACAACTGTCGAGTGTAACATTTTTTATTGTGATTCTACAAAGTTATTAAAACTATAATGTTCAACGTAGTAAATACGTAAAAGTAATATGATGATGTCACAAATATATTTCAAATACGTAACAATAACATGAAGTTGGTACGTTGAAGTTACTAAGACCTTTCACTGTAACGTATCGGTTATTTTTCAAAATTATGTAACATTTGAGGACTTTTTGACGTACCCGTAAGGTCTCTGAAACATTACTATTACATTGCGCAACGTATCTGAAAAGTCTTAATATTTCAGTGCTGCGTACTTGCAACATATATAAAATATTCTGTACTGTGTGGGGTTATTTATGTGGCAACTGTATTGTACAAAGAAGCAGTACAAGGTTGTGAACACTAGGTGTTTTGAACATTTAGGAATTAAATCAGGAGATGAAAAGTCATTAGTACTCCTATGAGATACACTTTAGGAGCAAAACATTTCACCACATGCATAGCATCGGCTTTCCCTCAGCAGCCACCACTGCCGCCATGACATGAAGCATGCCTACACAATTCCCAGGAAGGTGTCCACTGGTATACCGTGTCATACCGCTATAAATGCTGCTCGTAGGTCCTTAGGGTCCGCGGTGGAGGGGCCATACGCCCAAGCTGCCGATCGATATGGTCAGAATTATGTTCAACTGGACTCATATCGGGTGACATAGTCGGCCATGGGAGAAGATGGAAGTTCTCTCATGCCATATTCTCTTGCTCTTCGAACCAGTCCTGGACGATACAGGCCTTACGACTCGGAGCATTGTCCTGTTCGAATACCCCTTTTTTGTCTGGGAACAATGCCACGATAAACAAATGAATCTGGTCTGCAATGATGGGCAGCAACGTGGTGGCGTTTTTCTGTTGGAACATGGAACATCCCATCTCGGTCTGGAAACACTAATCACAAACGGATGAACCTGGTCTGCTGTGACTGGACAAGAACGAGGAAGCTTTCGGGGAGCCGGCCACCACTGTGATTGATCCGAGAGGTCCCAGGAAAATATTACCCACACCATTACTCCCCTCCGCGTGCTTGTACACGTAGAGTTATGGCAGGACTGGAGTAAGGCCTTAATGGGCCCCTCTGCTAATACATTTGAGTGGGCTCCAAGGCTAAGACATCTGAATAGTCCCCCTACGAACTTATGACGGAGAATCATTATGAAATCCTTTAAAACAGGCGTTTGTAGCAGCATGCTTGTGATAATTAACACGTAGTACATTCTTCAAACTGATGAATTATCGACAGAGTTTTGATAATAAGTCACTGTACTTTTCATTGTTCTTATAAGAACATGAGTTAAAAGCTTAAGGTTCCTAAATGGTGTAATGAATTTTTTTAATGGTTTAGCATTTTCTTAATTCATCTTTTTTTTTTTTTTTTTGTTAAATGCAATGTGCAGCCACATGGGACTTCCACTCTTAACGGTGCAAATTGGGAGGTGTGCATGGGTGGATGGCAGTGAAAAAAACTGAAAGTGTCTCTCCGACCTCGCTTTACACAAAGACATGAAACCTGTACCCTTGGTGAGCCTTGAAATCTGCTCGTCTTCCGGCCTCTATTTCTAACAAAGTGGAAATCATACGAGACACAAGTAAAACTATTTTATAAGTCTCTATCTGTCTATCTATCTATCTATCGACCTATCCATCTACATGGTGGAGTCACATTATTGTGACCGCCAGCTAATATCCAGCGTAACCGCTCTGCGCAGCGCGGACAGCAGCTAGACGGGCTGGGAGTGACTCAATAAGATGCTGGAAGGTGTTCACAGATATGTAAAGTCATGCTGTCTACAGTGCATCTGACAGCTGCTGGAGCGTGCGTGGTGGAGGATCCATAGAGCGAACAACACAATCGAGGTGGTCTCAGAGATGCTCAATTGGGTTTAAGTCTGGGTAATTAGGGGGCCAGGGAAATACTTTGAAACCTTCATCGTGCTCTTCCAACCACTCTTGGACATTTCTAGCTGTGTAACGCGTCATATTGTCGTTCTGGAAGACCCCATCCGCCACAGGGAAGACAATCAGCATGTATGACTGTACGTGGTTTGCAAGGATGAATTCAAAACGAATTCGGTACATTGTGCCTTCCACAGGTATGAGTGGAACCAGAGAATGTCACGAAAACCTTCCCAGACCATAACACTGCCCTCACCGGCTTGTGTTATTCCAGCAGTGGTTGAAAAGTGTTTTGCTCTCCGATATTTCGCGCCTTATACGCCAACGTCTATCTGTTCGATAAAGCTGAAAACGTGACTTACTGG
This sequence comes from Macrothele yani, assembly GCA_039090855.1. Lineage (NCBI taxonomy): Eukaryota > Metazoa > Arthropoda > Arachnida > Araneae > Macrothelidae > Macrothele > Macrothele yani. The sequence continues at coordinate 101,001,407 of CM076989.1, read as the reverse complement.
AGAAGGCAATCCTTTGCCAATCAGCGGAGATCCACTTCCGATACTGCCGTGCAAATGTAAGCCTTTTCTGCCGATGCACCTTCGGTGACTATCCGTTTTCATCGGAGTGACTATCCGTCTTCATCGGAGCCCCATACGCAGCAGGGTTCGCTGAACTGGCGTTTTAGATACAACCCCCTGGTTCATTCTGCCAGTGAGTTTCTCCACTGTAGGGTGTCGACCGTACCTCACGCACCTTCGAAACCGACGTTCACCTCTCACATCAATGGCACGTGGTGCTCCTCAGTTTCCATGTCGCTTATTCGCAATGGTGGCATTTCTCCAATCACGATACACTTTAACCGCAGCAGCACGCGAACAGTTCACAAACTGCGCTGTTTCAGAAATACTGCCACCCTTGGCCCGAAAGCAGATAATCATCCCTTTTTGCAAATCTGATTAATCGCTCCTTTTATCGATCACGACTTGTGCCTTCTTTTATTGGCTACGCGCTGTTGATGTCAAAAGTAGGAGGTGGTTACAACAATGTGACTCGACTGTATATATCTATCTAACTATTATTGCCCAGGCATGCCACTTGGGCCCTTGGTCATGGTAGGCCCCAAGGCCTTAATCCAGCCCTGGGTTACGGTATCTTGTATCCTTTTTTCCGCTGATATTCGCCTCACCCTCCACCGTCCATTAACTTGATGCAGTAGGAAATGTAATTCATCAGAGAAGTCCACTTTCTTCCAGTCTTCCACGGTGCACCCCTGTTTTTTTTGTGGCAAACTCCAGTCGTTGTCGCCTGTGACGTGCTGTGGAGAGGGGTGTTATAGTCATGAGTTTACACCCCAAGGTCATATGGTAGACGGATCGTTGCACTGTGACTGTGGTGACACTCCGCTGTGCATTCTGGTTGCACTCCACAGTCCGTTGTGCCGAAGTAGCAAGCCTATTTATTGTTCAGGATAACACAGCCGAGGCGCTTCTCACCAGAAGCATTAAGCAACCGTGGTCGTCCATCACCTTCCCGCCGGTAATGCGTGTCACCTCTTTCCATCCACTCTCGGTACGCTTTTACTACAGAAACCTGTGAACGCCACCCCGGTGGCCCAGGGGTCTAATCTGATCATTCGTCCGGTTTCGAAACCCGGTGAGGCATGGATGTTGTGTTTGTCTTACGACACTGGCTCTCTCCCTTCCCTGGAAGCAGTGCCCTAAATTAGGGACGAACAACTTCTTATATCCCACTGAGTTGCTCACGGTGGTCGTTAAACCTCAAATCAAATCAAATCAATAAATAAAGAGCACGTGAACATTGGTAACCAAATAAAGGGTCCCGAAAAACTGACCTTTCATTTTGTATCCGATCATCATGTTTTTTTCAAAAATGTCAAATATGGCTCCTTAGCCATTAATATCACCGTTTCAACTCCGACTGATAATACACGAGTCATAGATGGCGCCGCATACGCCTTTGACCTTCACACGAGTGCACCGCCGCGGCGGAAGCGATCCAAATGTCAGAAAGGGGGTTTAATGTTTTGCTCCAACTGTGCATGTTGTTCGCGTGTCAAATGCCTTGCTTGTAGAAGAATGGCAAACATAAAAGGGCTCGCAGTATTGAATCCCCTGGAACGGAGAAACGCTGGACATCATGGGGAGAACTATTGTTTTTTTTGACCAGGAGAGCTTGCTTGCCTTGCTCGGGGGCTGTCCCCCTTTCGCCCCCTGCTAGCTGTGGTCCTGCCCCCCTCTCCCAACAAAATGGAAGTAAATTTCAAGTCCGAATTTGTGAAATGTCAGGTAACCTGTTATTTGTTCATGCTTGTGCCACAATGTGGCATTGTGTGTGATCGTTTAAACTTTCTCTCCCCTTCCTTCTTACTTTCTTCCTCCATCACCCTTTCACTTTCTTCTTTGATTATTTGTCTCCAAGCATAGAGAATTTCAAAATTTTCGTTGGATTTTTTTTTATTGAAGGTTTAACTAACACCGTGAGCAACTTAAACCAGGGAAGAGAAAGAGAGCTAGTGCTGTAAGACAAATACAAAATCCATGCCGCGCCAGGATTCGAACCCGGATCCTTCTCGGATGAATGGCCATAAGCCAGCGCTTAGACCACTGCGCCACCTAGGGGGCTCGTTGGAATTGCATAAATCATTATTCAAATTTTTTTTTAATTTTATTTGGGAGTTTAACAACCACCGTGAGCAATTAGGTGCTGTATAAATTCAATGCCACTGACTCCAAGGAACGAAGAGAACCAGAGCATAGGAATGCTTCATTCGGATTCGAATCCGACCAATCTCGGGCGAATTTCAAGGTAGAAAATAACGAAATAGCACGTATACAGTCCAATAGGGAAAAAATCAATGTATCAGGTCGATAGCCAAGTGATCGGTTTTCGGCATGCATCCGATCAATAGCCAAGTGGTCTGTTTCTATTACCAGACGTGGTACGGCGACTGTCTATAGGCTTTATAGTTACTCATGGTGGTCCTTAGACCGCGAAACAAACAAGAACTCGGTAACATAAAGTTGCTTAAAACTACGCTCATAAACAAACGAACAAGAACCCGGAAACATAAAGTTGCTTAAAACTACGTTCATAAACGACGTCTCCTATTTCTAGGAACATTCGACAATGTGAATTCAAATATGTGAGAATTACGGTGGTCAAAAATGAGCCACTAACCTTTCGGCTGACCATTCTTCCATGAAGGGTCCGGGTTCGAATCCCGGTGAGGCATCATGGATGTTATGTTTGTCTAACGGCACTGGTTCTCTCCCTTCCCTCGAACCAGTGACCCTAAATTACGGACGGGCGACGGCTTATAGTAGCCCATTGAGTTGCTCACGGTGGTCGTTAAACTTCCAATAAAAAAAAACAAAAAACAAAAAAAAACCCTTTCGGTTAGCAACCGAACCAGTAACCGATTGCGTCACGCAAGCTCCGGGCGGAGGTTATTGCGACTTCCTTATTTGAAAAATACTATCGTCCACTAATTTCGAATAACGTGAATATTAAGAGTTCTACATGATAATTCAGATTAATAACACTGAAAACGATGAAAAATAATAAAAGTATACGTTTATTTCAAAGAACAAAGTAACGAAAAACAGTGTATGCACTCTAATGAAAACAAATTTTCAATGTATCAAATGCGTTCTGTGGTCTATTTTTGACAAGTAGTACAAACTGGTCCTGATTCGAGACCCGGCCGACTGCCTACATAGCACTTAGAGTTGCTTATGGTGATCGATGAACGAAAAAAAGAGCAAGCACTTCCCAGGTTAAAGTTGCCTACAACTACTATCATTAACGACGTCTGCTATTTCAAGGAACATTCGACAGTGTGAAATCGAATCGGTAAGAATTCCGGTGGTCAAACGTGAAGCGCCCCCTGGTGGGATCGAACCACCAAACATTCGGTTAACAGCCGAATGCGCTAACCGAGCGCGCCACGGAGGCTTCGGCTGAAGAGTGTTACGAATCCCACATTTCAAAAACACTATCTTTTGTTTTATAGGTGTTGAAGTGCGGATCTGCCTGTTTTTGTAGCTGTGGTGGATTGTAGTGCACCTAAAGAACTCATTTGGGTGATTTTACCCATGGAAGTTGGTAAACTGGAAGAAGGGGGACAAGGAGAGACGTAGCAAAGGAGTTCGGAGATGCGCAAAGCGTAGTATCACGGATCTGGAAACAATTTTCTGGGTATGGAATAGCTACTAGAGGGTTTATAGCGCAAAAGTATTTTCTACTTCTACGTTGTTTTAACACATCAACATACTAAGAAATAGTTCCTAAATGAAAGAAACCTTAACGGCCAGACGAAACATGTAAATAACAGAAGTCGACTTTTGGAAAAGATGCTTTATTCAGGATGTAGCACACACATCGTAACATAGCATATTGTAGTGAACGCTCCACACACCACACATTATCACAACACTCCTCTCAGTAATCAGTTTACAACCCAACGCTCTCTCTTACAACGCTCTCTAGCAATAGATCAGTCGTCGTTTTTATCTCTTGTTCTTATCAAAACTCAGGCATACGTCACGTGCATTCAACCTCAATTGTGTTGCCAAACGTATTCGTTTGAGAGAAAGATATCACGTTAAGAGTGAAGAATAACAGAATAAACTCAAGATTTACATAGGGAAAGAAACTAAGAAGAAAAGTTAATTTAGAATATACGTCACAGGTTCAGTAGTGATCAACCACGCAAAATAATTACTCCATCACAAGATCGGTGTCTTGTTGTAACGGCTGAAAGATCTCGCCGGAAAACTGCTGGAAAATTAACAAAACAGTTGGAATCAAACACGGGTGCCAAAATGTCACGTCAAACAGTTTCAAGGAGTTTGAATAATTTTGGGATATGTGCCCGAAAACTTGTAGAGTGTCTTCCATTGACTCCAGCACGCAAAACAACTCGCTATCGATGGTGTCGCGAACACTCCACATTGAGTGAAGAACAATGGCCAATGTTCTGTTCCCAGACGAAAGTCGATTTTGTTTATCATCTGATTCTAGGCGGCAATACATCTGGAGAGAAACCTGCACTGCTTATTTAGCCCGCACTGCTTATTTAGCCAGAAACATCGTAGAAATCGACCTTTACAGGAGTGATGGAGTAATGGTCTGATATGGGATATCTGAGACGTCATACTTTTACTGTACTAGTCGTAGCGGCGGATTTACCACTAGGCCAACTAGGCCGCGGCCTAGCGGCCCCAGGCTCTAGAGAGCCCTAGGTGTAGGATCCAGAGAAACGGAGAGCATCGAACAGAAAAGCTTAGAAAAGGGAGGTGCCGTTATTTTAATTTACTTGAATAAAATAAAGTTGTGGTATGTTTTTATTTTATCATGAATGATAACTAAAGAAATAAGAACGTAATAATAGCTCTATTGCGACCACGCCCGTGTTCGTACGAGTGTGATAGACAGCGCATTCGACGTAAAGTGTAGTTCTTTACATTTTTAATGTGCAATAGAGAGTGCATTGAAAATGTAACAAAATGTAAAGTGTTGTTCCTGGATAAGCATGAACCTCTTTGACTATGTTTACAGATATTTTTTTATAACCTTTAATTTAATAACAAGTTAAATCAAAATAATTTTTATTTAAATAATACTTATGTAACAATAAAATTATACTACCAATTATTATATGCTTAACCTAAAGATAAGTTTATTACAAAATCTTATAGGAGCAAATTCAGATATGTGTGGCCGGAGGTGGGGGAGGTGGGGAGGGCGCATAGAAAATTTGGCCTAGGGCCCCAAAAGACTTAAATCCGGCACTGACTAGTCGAACCAAACGTGTCCCATCATAGCGCTAAGTAATAACATTGCTGGTGATATTACCCATTTGCTGGTGATATTACTTCGCGCTACGTTTGCTTCGACTAGTGTAGTGAAAGTATGACGTCTCAGATAAGCCACAGTTGATTTTCGGATTCTATTGTCTTGAGTATAGTGTAATGGTTTGCATACTCGAGCGCAAATCGGGAGATGCGGGTTCGATTTACGTTCCAGGACGACGAAATTTTCAAATTTATGTGGTTACGTTACATGGAAGAACAGCATGATTTATGCCGATATTCACTGCATCATGTTTTTTTATGTTTCCGATAAAGTAAGGTAAAGTAAGAAGAATTGAGTCCCATATTTCATGTTGCTAAAGACAAAAAAAAAAAAAAAAAAAGCTTTCAACACTTTGCTTTAACAACATTTATGCGTTGTTCAGGTACAGTAGCTTTGACTGTATTAAAATAATCAAAACTGAGACTGAAAAATCAGCACAAAAATTAAACATCAAATTCCAAGTTTATTTTGTCATTAGAACTAGCAAACGCTAAACTTTTCTAAGAAATTCACACCTGGTGCTTTTTCATTTTGTAGCTCCCATTCATCTCTCATGACATAAACGCCAATTATCTCCAACTCTGAATTTCTCTCCTTTTATCTTAATTTACTCTTAAGATAATTCCTTTCAACACACATTCCACATCGCGCAAAAGTTCCACACTTTCATTTAGTCCGGGTTTTATGTCATTTCGTCTCTATTACTCTCACACTAGATTTTTGAAATTAATTTCTGGTGTTTACTAGTACCTGTTCTATGTTACTCAAATTAACTATCGTTGTTTTAAACTCAGCGCCCGAAATCTCTAACGCAAAGTACATACCTGACGTTACAACAATATTAAATCTCGTCGTGTTATTTTTATCATCTTTCCATGGTTCCAAAGATGTGTTACCAATAAAAGCAGCCACAAAAGAAATACTCAGTTATTCGTTATTTCATACGGCCTTAACTAAGTAACTACGTCTTCCTGTAAAGCTTATTATTCGGATCCGAAGGCACCAAATTTGATTCATTATGTTCTCAGCTGTAAAATACATTCCTGATATTTAACTTCGCTGAAAGTTTCCCTTTGATTTCAGCAACCTATTTACATCTCATTATCGTCATAACGGAATTATCTACATACATAGATAGACGCATGTATCAGACTCTGTCCTAATGAGATATCTTCGGAACAGAGCATGAAGCCCCCACCTCCCAGATATTCAAACTCTTTTCCATCTTCAATTGGTATCCGGATGTTCTCGCATCTTCAGCCTGGCCACCTTCGAATCTTTCTTCGAGGGTTCCCTTTTAATTACGCAGCCTCGGACGTGACGGGCAAGCAACTGCGGCGAAATCAAAATCTCGCCCTTTTCGTCTGCTTGTAAATTCGTTTTAAGTGGAATCTGTTTTCTCCCAGCGCTCCGCACCGGTCACGTTCCCTCGTTTTCCAAGGCCCCGCCAAAAACTGGCTCTTCCTCGCAAGGCCGTTGATTCTGAGACAGAGGAGAATGGGAAACTTTTAATTGCTTTACATTTTCTGAAGGATGGGGGAACAGGAAAATCGCGTGATATGCATTGTTAAGCGAGGAACGGGAACGATAATTTCTGCTTTGAACATTTGAATAACAACGTAACGATGTTTCCATCCTTTTCTTGTATATTTCGATTTTGCCATCGACACATGCTCAACTCCACCCCTTCTCGTTCTCTCTTTTTAGCTGCTTAATTTTCCCGAAAAACGCATCTCTGTGAGCTCACATTTTCCATTTCATTCATCGACTCAAACTCTTTTGAGAACTGAAGTTTCTGAAGCTTTTCATTAGCACGGAGTCATATCAGAAAAGGAAATATTTTTCTACAACTGGGAATATTTGGCGTTTCTTTGTCGCTATGGCTAGAGAAGGCGTAAAACTTTTAATACATTATCTTTATTTAAAATCACAAATTTAATCAAATATCCATTGATTAACTTCTGTGGTTTCAAATAAGGATTATATATTGCGTTGATGTTCATGTCGTTTTTTTTCACGGCACTACAGGAATGTATTACATCCGAAGTAAAAACGGAATCAATCAACTAAGCATCCCCCCCCCCCCACCCTCCTATTTTTTACGATGGTGTCCCAACGTCTGGATGGGTCTGCAATGCCATTCTTGAAAAAAAAAACGTGCAGGTTTTGCTGCGAAGAAATCATCAAGGAAATTCTGGAGATTCACATCATTGTTGAACGTTCTGCCACGGAGTGCATTCGACAGAGATCGGAACAGGTGATAGTCTGAAGGGGCGACATCTGGGGAATAGGCCGGATGTGGAAGGATCTCCCATTTCATGTCCTGAATGGCCATTTTGGTCATGTTTGCACTGTGAGGGCGTGCGTTATCATGTCGGAGAAAGACACCATGGAGCCGATGTCGACGTTTCTGCTGAATTGCTCCCTCCACACGGCGGAGTTGCTCACAGTGGAGCGTTGATATCCGATTTCCTCGGCAGCATTTCCTAGTGAATAATGCCCTCCATGCCCCACCAGACACACAACATGATCTTCGCAGGATGAAGGTCATGTTTTGGACGTGGTGTGGGTGTCTTGTTTGGGATTAACAATTACCTCCGATGCCTGAAATTCTCGCACAGGCACCACTTTTCATCTCCAGTAACAATACATGACAGAAAGGGTTTGTGTTGCTGAGAACATTCGCGATAACGGGCGAGCAAGGAACCATACATGGCAACACGCTGATTCTTCTTATCCTCGGTGAGAGTGTGAGGCACCCAAGACACCACTTTTTGGACCTTTCCAATATCTTCCAGGTGTCTCATCAAAGTGAGATGCACGACCTGAGCGTGGAGAGTTGTTGAGGTCACAACTTGCCACCTCGGAACAGCTCAATCCATTTCCGGGATGTCCTCGGAGCAATAGCTTTCTCCCCATACTTAGCACAAATTTCTCGAGTGGCCTCGGTGGCTGTGGATCCCTTGTAAAATTTCTAGAGGAGCAGATGTCGGAAGTGTTCGTTCCTCTTTACTTGACACTTAATACTTCCGGACCTGAAAACCAAAAAACCATTAGCTTCAATCATACAACGCAATATGATTTACACTGAAGAGCAATTCAATTAGAGACAGCTGGCGTTATGCAAATATGGCGCTGTGGACGGCCCTGTTAACGGAAACGACATGACGTATGAAACGATCCGACAATATAAGGAGTGATACGACGGGAATCAGTAAGAGTCGGACACAGTAGGGGTAAGACGAAGGATCTAAGCGCATTTGTTCGTGGTCAAATTGTCGGGGCCCAACGAATGGGTCACTCCATCTCGGAAGTCGTGCAGGCACTGGGATTTTCACGAGCCACTGTGTCACGGGTGCACCGTGAGTACATCGAATCAGGTAAAACCATCCCTGCAAGGGCCAACTTCCGTGGACAACAGCGTGTGGATGAGCGCGGTCATCGTCGGCTAGCTCGCATTGTAACAGCCGATAGACGGGTCACAGTGCAAGAAATCAGTCGGCAATTTAACGCTGGTGCACAAAAACGTGTAAGCAGCTACACCATCCAGAACCATCTCCTCGCTATGGGGTACAGAAGCCATCGTCTCACGAGAGTACCGCTGCTGACCGCACATCACAGGGTGCAAATATTAACATGGGCGCGGGAACATCACCACTGTACCCTAGACACGTGGAAAAATGTTGCCTAGACTGATGAGTCGATATTCACGTCTGTATATGCGGATGGCAGGATACGAGTACGGCGCAAACCACATGAAGCGATGGATCCTTCTTGCCAGAAGGGTACTCTTCAAGCTGGTGGGGGCGGCATTCTCGTCTGGGGACTGTTTACGTTGGCTGAAATGAGACCCCTGGTACGTGTGACATCGTCCCTCATAAGTCAACGTTACCGGGATATCCTGGACGACCATTTTCTCCCGTTTGTACGTCTTCAGCATCCCACTGGGGACCTCTTCCTGCAACAAGACACTGCAGCTCCCGAATTGTATGCGAATGGTTGGATGAACACTCCACCGACGTGATCTCGCTTCCTTGGCCAGTTAGATCACCTGGCCTCAATCCCATCGAGCACATCTGGGATGCCATTGAGAGAGATGTTCGAGGTTCTATCCCCTCCATCAAATCTTCGTGAACTGTGGGAGCTTGTTCCGGGGTCGTGGATCCGTATGGCTTTCCAACGCTTCCGGTGTCTTGTCGAGTCCATGTCGAGAGGAATCGCCGTCGTCATCAGGGCGAAAGGTGGTGCTACACGTTACTAGACAGGTATTTCTAATTCAATTGCTCTTCAGTGTAAATACACGATATTACTGGCAACATTTTGATATACAACTGGCCATCTGCACCGTCACTACTAAACTGACCTGGGAAACACTCGTGAAATAAAACGGTATGAACTTATGCATCAACCCAGTATTTGAAAATCATATAGTCAAATACACAATATGTTTCCCGGAAATGAATGCTTACCATTCATCAGGAGAAAACGTGGCTTCCAATAATGAATAATATTCTTTTAACTACGTCAGCTATTTCCAGGGATTGATTTACAGGAAACCCACGTGGCCCCATTTTTCTTTTCTTTTCAGTTTGCTCCTCAACAGAGGGGTAACTAGGCATTTCTGAGCCCAGGGCACACCGCAAAATATTGTGCCCCCCATCTATCTTTCCATCTTACATACATACACTGAAGTGCCAGAAAAACTGGTACACCAGTCTAATACTTGGTATGTCCCCCACGGCAGCGCAGGACTGCAGAAATACGACGGGGCATGGACTCCACTAGCTTCTGGAAATATGCTGTAGGCAATGCACACCATACTTCCTGCAGAGCGTTCCACTATTCAGGAGTATTCCGAGGTCTCGGATTCCTGTGTTCGATAGCGCGTTGCATGGCATCCCAAATGTGTTCTATCACGTTCAGATCTGGGGACTTGAGTGCGAATGGCAACACACCAAACTCAGATGAATGCTCGTCTAACCATAATGTGGGGTCCCAAGACTTGTGTGGAGGGCATTACCCTGTTAGAATAGGCCCAACCCATCAGCATGAATGCAGGACATGAACGGGTGTACCTCGTCAGAAAGGATGCGCACACAGCGTTGGCAGGTCACAGACGTTTCTAGATGTACCAGGGGTCCGGGTGAAGTCCAGCTAAACACACCCCATACCATTACGGAGCCCCCACCAGCCGGTGTTGACAGGCAGGATCCATGGCTTCATGGGGTTTGCGCCACACACGAATTCTTCCATCTGCCCGATACAGTTGGAAACGCGACTCGTCAGACCAGGCTACTAGTTTGCAGTCATCAAGTGTCCAGTGGCGGTGTTGCCGTGCCCAAGCGAGGCGCATAGCTCTGTGTCATGCACCCATCAAGGGGTCTCGAGTTGGGCGTCGGCTCCCAAAGCCCATATCGTGCAGGGTGCGTTGCACAGTCCGGACGCTGATGCTTGTTGAGGCTCCAGCATTGAATTCCGATTATACCTGCGAGAGTGTTGCACGCCTATCGCGTGAAACGATTCTTGACAGCCGACGATGGTCACTTTCACCCAATGTATTTTTGCGGCCACACTGGTATCGTAGGTTGGAGGTTTTGTCGGAATTCTTGTAGGCACGGTACACCCTTGCAATGGCCGTCCGTGAAAATCCGAACTTCGTTTCTACCTCCGAAATACTATGGCCCATCTCACGAGTGCCGACTATGACACCGCATTGAAAAGCGCTTAAATCGTTATCACTTATCATTCTCATGCCGAAAACAGCTCTTACAGCTGGAAAGGATGTCTATCGCTTTATATACGCACTGGGGGACACAACCGTGTACGCGCATAGATGACGTTGCTACGTATTTTCATAAGCTCGTGTGTACCAGGTTTTCTGGCACTTTAGTGTATATATCAGTGGCGTATATTCGAGGCTAGCTGCAAAGCACAGGGAATGCAGAAATAAAATTCAATTAAATATACACAAATAAAGGTCAATTGACTTTTATTTGTTTATTATTAATTATCAACGGTATTAAGATATGTCGATGCTTTTTCAGCGAAAAAAGCACCTGCGGATTCGCTTGTTTGACTCAGTCTGGCGAGAGGAGACCAACGTCGTAACGCAAGCCGTTCTTTCAGTGTCTTCGCTGTTCTGATTTGAAGACTTTCGATACGATCGCCTGATAGCATTTCCATGACAAGGGACAATGCGGCAGCTCCTGTAAACCTTGATGATGTCCTGAAGGTGACGAACCAAGGTGGTCTGTAATACGTATATGCCCAGCTCGCCTGTTAATCTCAGAGTGCTGGTTGTCAGATTTGCCTCTACGGCATGGCGCACGGCCTCCGAATCCACGGTTCGCCGCCACCTACCTGATCTTGGCTGAGAGTCGAAGTTTCTGTCACCTGAGCAAAGTTACTTGAAACCTCAGGTTGCGGTGCTGTGGTCCACGGAATCTTCCCCTTTCGCATGGCAAATGTTTCGTGTTGCTTGAGCAGCGTTATGGCTCAGTTCCAACTCGTAAAGCAAAATTCGCCTAATTAGCTGGTTGCGGCTGTTCATCATTTAGGCGTCCCAACCACAAGCAGAACGACGACATCCAATTTTGTTCACAGCAACGACTACCGCTTTATATCCCTTTCGATTGACTGCAGTGCGCGACTTGAACTCACTCTTTGTATTAAGAAATTCTTGAAACTGCCAAAAATTGTTTATCTAAAATCACCACTATTAGGAGCCTCTCGTTAGCCAGCCTTCTTGAAATAATTTGGAAGAAAGACCTTTTCAATGTACAAGGTATCTCAATAAAGTTCGATGAATATTTTCGTAAGGCTTAACCTTTTAACCAGCTGGAACGAATTAACAAGCGATTTAACAAAATGGACTTATGCACAGTTGAGTTACATTATTGCAACCACTTCCTACTTTTAACGTCAACAGCTCGTAGCCAATGAAGAAAGGCACGTGTCGTGAGCTGGCTTGGAGGGTATATAAGGTGTACTATAGGCATGGTCAGGTGATGCGTAACATCACAGCCTCTCCTTGACAAATGTCAACCCCGCCTTCTCGTGGTGCATCCTGTTCCCACTAAAGGGGCTCTGACGACCGCCCATAGCGGTATAACTATACCATCGGGATCAGAGGAAATGCTATCCCACACTCACCAACCCGCTTGGCCAGCGTGGTGAGTTATGGCCAAACCCCTCCAAAATGATTCCACAACTTAAATCTTGGCCCTCAGTCTCCGGCAGCTGGAATGTACCTGGCCAAGGCAGCGGCCAGTGCGACATGAAGGCAGAGGGTGCTAAGAATCCCCGGAGGACCGGACTAGGCTGCCATCTGATGCTGACCTTGGCTACTTACAATGGACGCTCCCTATCTTCTGATTCAAGGCTTCTTGAATTGGAAGAGGAACTACAAAGGATCAAGTGGGACATCGTGGGGCTAAGTGAGGTAAGGAGAAAAGGAGAAGATCTCATCGAACTGAAAAGTGGACATCTCTTCTACTATCGTGGGACAGATACTGGCAGAACTAGTGGTGTTGGATTTATAATAAACAAGAAACTGAAGGATAAAGTTGTAGAAGTTGAAAATTCCTCTGACAGAGCTGCACGACTTGTTATCCAACTCTCGAAAAGATACCAGGCTCAGATTATTCAAACTTATGCACCCACCACAAGTCATCCTGAAGAAGAAATTGAAGAATTTTATGAGGAAATTTGTCATCTAAATAATAAAGGTAAGCAGCACTTGAAAATAATTATGGGAGATTTCAATGCAAAAATAGGGCAACGGCAACAGAATGAAACTTCGGTAGGTAAATTCGGTCATGGCAACAGAAACCAGCGTGGAAATACTCTCGTTGAGTTTGCAGAGGCAGAAGGGTTTTTCATCTTGAACTCCTTCTTAAAGAAAAAGCCACACAGGAAATGGACATGGAGGCATCCAAATGGGACGACAAGTGAAATTGATTTTATTATGTGTAACAAAAAATTCGTCATAGAAGACTGCAGTGTGCTAAACAAGTTCAACACAGGTAGTGACCATAGATTGGTGAGATGTAAGATGCACCTCAACACTAAACTTGAACGTGGCAAGCTCATAACACAAACAAAATCTATTGACATAACCAACCTTAAAAAACACCATAATACCTTCAAGTTAGAACTGAAGAACAGGTTCTCTGCTTTAGAAGGCCTAACATCGGAAGAAGTGGGCATCTCTGAAGTTAACAGAAAAGTAACCAAAGCTCTTATGGAAACAGCAACAAAATTAGCTGGGTCTAAGAACAAGTTGCATGAACAAATTATCAGGAAAAACCAAAATGTTGATGCAAAAAAGAAGAGAGATGAGGACAACTAAAGAAGATGTGACTTCCAAAGTGGAATATATAGAGCTATGCAAGACAGTAAGAAAAAGTATCACTGAAGACGTAAGGAAATTCAACTGTGAACTAGTGAGGAAAGCAATTGAAAACAACCAAAGCCTAAAGATAGCAAAGGGACATCTCAGTAAGGGAAGAAAACAGATTATGGCACTGAGAAAAGAAGATGGTTCTGTAACAAGAAATAGAGGCGAAATTTTGACAAGAGTGAAAGATTTCTACTCCAAATTATATGAAAGGGATGATATATGCACTCCAGACATCATGAAAGATACCAGTACCAGAGTTCCTCCAGTCCTACCAGCAGAAGTTGCACATGCAATCAAGAACATGAAGCGAGGAAAAGCTCCAGGAGAAGATGGAATTACTGTAGACATCATACAAGAAGCAAGTGGAGAAATCGAAACAGTACTCGCCCAAATTTTCACTCGATGCCTTAATGAAGGAAAGATTCCTGAGGATTGGAACACCGCTACAATGATCCTGCTACATAAGAAAGGTGACATTGAGGATCTCGGAAACTACAGACCTATCAGCCTCCTATCAGTAGTTTATAAAATCTTCACTAAAGTTCTTTCACACCGCTTGAAGGTAACACTGGACATGGCTCAACCGAGAGAACAAGCTGGATTCAGGAGTGGCTACAGCACAATAGATCATATCCACGTGCTGAGAGAACTAATTGAAAGAGCGAGGGAATATGAACTTCCATTGTGCATGGCTTTTATCGATTATGAAAAAGCCTTTGATTCGGTGAAACCATCAGCAGTTACAATGGCTCTGAAAACCTGCGGTATTGAAGATGCATACATTAATATTATTAATAACATCTATGAAAATGCAAGTGCAAAGATTAGGCTGTTTGAAAATACAACACACGTAAAAATTGGAAAGGGAGTGAGACAAGGTGACACCATATCTCCGAAGCTCTTTAATGCCACATTGGAGGGTGTTTTTCAGTCACTGAGCTGGGAAAACAAGGGGATAAAGATTAATGGAGATTATCTAACCCACCTTCGTTTTGCTGATGACGTAGTCATTTTTGCAACTACCCCATCAGAGCTGCAGAGTATGATCCAGGAACTTGCTGACAAGAGTAAAGAAGTGGGATTAAAAATGAACTTTCAGAAGACAAAAGTGATGTTCAATGCTTTTACAAGAAATGAAGATTTATCGATTGATGGAGAAAAGCTGGAGATAACAGACACGTACGTTTATCTTGGACAGCAGATATCAAGTGAGGGTCACATTGATGAAGAAATTAATCGGCGTACAAAACTTGCCTGGAGAGCTTTTGGAAGAAACAGCATAATTTTCAAGAGCAATATGCCATTATGTCTTAAAAGAAAAGTGTTTGATCAATGCATCCTTCCAGTGCTTACGTATGGTGCGGAGACGTGGACCTTAACTAAAAGAGACATACAAAGGCTGCAGACAACTGAAAGCAGCATGGAGAGGTGCATGCTTGGTGTAACCAGGAGAGATAAGAAGAGGAACTCGTGGATCCGAAAAATGACAAGAGTGGAAGACATCATGATCAGAGTTAAATCCCTGAAATGGCAATGGGCTGGACATACTGCCAGAAGGACAGATCATCGATGGACAGCTGAAATTTTAGATTGGATTCCAAGGGACAGGAAAAGACCCAGAAGAAGACCACATGGGAGATGGGTGGATGAAATTCGAAAGTATGCAAGGGTGACATGGAGGAGACTGGCACAAGACAGACCGTTGTGGAGGAAACTTGGGGAGACCTTCGTCCAGCAGTGGATTGATAATGGTTGACAATGATGATGATGATGATAGGCATTCTAAAAACATATCACTCGTTGCTGTCATCGATAAAAGGAGCGATTTATCAGATTTGCAAAAAGGGTTGATTATAGGCTTTCGGGCCAAGGATGGCAATATTACTGAAACAGCGCAGTTTGTGAACTGTTTGCGTGCTGCTGTGGTTAAAGGTTATCGTGATTGGAAAAATGGCACCACTGCAGATAAGCGAAGTAGAAACTTCGGAGCACCACGTGCCATTGATGTGAGAGGTGAACGTCAGCTGCGAAGGTGCGTGAGGGACGATCGACACGCTACAGTTGAGAAACTCACTGGCCGAATGAACCAGGGGGCTACCGGAAGTGTGGCTAAAACGACAGTTCAACCAACCCTGCTGCGTATGGGGCTCCGATGCAGCCGGATGTCACTGCTACTATGCTAACGAAGGTGCATCGGCAGAAAAGGCTCACATTTGCACGGCAGTATCAGAATTGGACCTCCGCTGATTGGCAATGGATTGCCTTCTCCGATGAGTCACGTTTTCTGCTTCATTCAACGAATGGACGTTGGCGTATAAGGTGAGAGCCATCGGAGAACAAACACTCTTCAACCATTGCTGGAAGAACACAAGCTGGTGGTGGCAGCGTTATGGACTAGGTAAGGTTTTCGTGGCATTCAATGGGTCCACTCATACCTGTGGAAGGTACTGTGGACCGAATTCGTTATGAATTCATCCTTGCATACCACGTACGGCCATACATGCTAATTGTCTTCCCTGGGGCGGATGGGATCTTTCAGAACGACAATGTGACGTGTCATACAGCTAGAAATATCCGAGAATGGTTGGAAGAGCACGATGAAGGTTTCAAAGTATTTCCCTGGCCTCCTAATTCCCCAGACTTGAACCCAATTGAGCATCTGTGAGGCCACCTCGATCATGTTGTTCGTTCTATGGATCCTCCACCACGCACCCTCCAGCAGCTGTCAGATGCACTGCAGTCAGCATGGCTACACGTACTTGTGAACACCTTCCAGCACCTTCTTGAGTCACTCCCAGCCCGTCTAGCTGCTGTCCGCGCTGCACTCTTACGCTGGATATTAGCTGGCGGTCACAATAAAGTGACTCGACCGTGTATTAGCTCGAACGAATATATTCTCTGTCTAAGAAGTGCAGACACAGGTGATCCTGCCCTTTAGAAAAGGGCTGCAACAACGACGACGAATCTTAGAAAGAAGAGAGGTGATGTTCGGGGCACTTATTTCTACCCAGTGGCACAATGTCTCAGTCAAGAGAACTAACCGTTCCCCATCATCCCTTATACTGTATAATGGAACAAAGAATAAATACTAGAAACGAGCGTATCACCAGTGATAGGTGTGTGGTCGGTACTGCTCAGATGAGAGTGGGAAAGGAATTATTTTGCCATAGCTTTCGTGAAACCTGGCCGCTGTGTGAACATTTTTATTGGCAAAGTGAAGCAAATGTTGGGCCCCCTTTGGTTCAAGTACAGCAGCCGCCCAAAGGGTTAAAAGGAAATGTTGTGAAAGGTGCGATAACTTGCATGACGCAGTCACGTACACGAGTGAATACGTCCGTAACCGTCACAGGGTTGTAAAAATGGGTGTGGCATGAAGAACGTACTGAGTCAGCAGATATAAGCGTACATTGTTATCTGGTAAAACTCGAACACAGAACCGATATCAAATTATTCGAGCTATTGCTGCCTTGAATCACCTACGGCACTCGCCTGATATGTCACCAGCTGACTACTTTTCGTTACGTCTACTGAAATTGGCACTGAAACGGAAGAGATTTACGGACATTTTGAACATTCAAGAGAATATGACGGCCCAGCTGTGGATGATAGCAAAGGAGGATATTTCCCATAGCATACGAATGATGACAAAGGTGCATTGTGCCCGTGGCGGTGGAAGTTTACTTGATGGCCAGTAAAGTTTCTTAAATGTCACTTGTTCATTTTTACTGCATATTCACCCAGGGATATAGGAACGATATTTTGACAACAGAAGCAAGATTTCAGGATATCTGCTTCTTTATTTTTTTTTTTTTTTTGGTCATATCATAGAACTCATTGCGCTTTTGCAAAAAAACAGGACGTGATGACGTCTTTTGAGCATGCTACAGATAAGAGGATTACATTGACAAAGTCTAAATTACTATACACCTTGAATTTTATATTACAGGGTTATCCAATATAAAACCTTTTACTCATATTATAAACGATGATAAGATGATCATGAATTAAATACCGGATTACACCATATAATACTACTTTTTGAAGATGACAATCCGTTTTTTTTTAGTGTAAATATGACAACGATGGTAAGTCAGATAATATCCGAAAACTTGAAAATTTCCTCATCCTGTAGCGGGAATCGAACCCGCGTCTGCCAGATAGCGCCCGTGTATGCTAACCACTACACCACCCAGAACGACCAAGTCCCAAGTTTCCGATTAATTTGAATATATCCATCACAGGATTCGCTAGTCGAAGCAACCGGCATTCATGTTTAGCGAATCTGGAGGTTAAGAATCCTATCCCGTGATTTCCAGGAGGAGCAGATAATCAAGAATGAAATACGGGATTCCACCATATAATACAATATTATGAAGATGACTATCATTTGTGTGTGTGTGTATGTGTGTGTGTGTGTATGTGTGTGTGTGTATATGTGTGTGTATGTGTGTGTGTGTGTAAATATGCTCCTCTGGGCAATCACGGGATATGATTCTTACTTAACCTCCAGATTCGCTAAACATGAATGCGTTTGCTTCGACTGGCGAATCCTGCGATAGTTATATTCAAATTAATCGGAAACTTGAGACTTGGTCGTTCTGGGTGGTGTAGTGGTTAGCATACCCGGGAGCTATCTGGGACACGTGGGTTCGAGTCCTGCTCCAGGATGATGAAATTTTCAAGTTTTCGGATATTATCTGACTTACCATCTTTGTCATATTTACACCAAGAAACGGATTGTCGTCTTCAAAAATTTGATGTTAAACTGCATTAATTTGAACAAATTAGTACATATAATTTGAACAATTTGTAAAGTATGAATTCTACAATATCCAGAACCCATACATTATACATCGAACAACATAATTATAAAAAATACAGAATAAGTCAAAATGATGTTCCCGATTTGAATGATTTGGTATTCATGTTTAATGTAAAGAAGATACACACTGCTAATATTGTCGAAAAGCACATTTCATGAAGTTTTGTTCAACTTACTTATAAATATTCAATGTGTGCTCCACGTGTAATACTGCACACATCAAGTCGGTAATCAAATTCCTGCCAAACTCATTGTAGCATGTCGGTGTCAGTTTCTGTGATGGCTATTGGGATGCGAACTTTTCAAATCAACCGGCGTCGTTGCAAGTGGTGGTACATAGACACGATTCATTATGAAACCCCTCAAGAAAAATCACACGGCGTGAGATCTGGGGATCGGGGTGGCCAACGCAACAGTTCTTCATCCCCCTCAACTGAACGGCCAATCCATCGTTTTGGCAGCCTACCATTGAGGTGGCCCCGTACCTTGTTATGGAAATGCGGTGGAGCACCATCGAGTTGAAAAATGAAGTGATCCATGTCTTCTTCTAACTGTGAGAGAAGCCATTGTTCGAGCATGTCGAGATAGGTAATTCCTGTCACAGTGGCTTCAATGAAGAAGAAGGGCCCGTACACCTTTCGATGAGTAATTGCACAGATGACATTGACTTTTGGGGAAGCACGCTCGTGCTGCAAGATTTCATGTGGATTATCAGTGCCCCAAATTATCGCGTAATGCCTGATCACCTTTTCTAAAATATGGAATGTTACTTTGTCACTAAAAACTAAGTTTTCAGTGAAATCGTCATCATCCATTAGAGTGAGAAATCTTTCACAGAAAGACGTTGGCAGGTGGCAGTCATCCCTCTTCAGCTTTTGAATCATCTTCAGACGATACGGTTGCAAGTGTAAATGTTTCCTCAGAACTCGCCATACAGTTTTCTGCAGGATAAGTTCTCGACCTGCTCGATAAGTAAATTTCTGAGGGCTCCCTATGTAACTTACCCGAACACGCTCCATTACGTTGTTTCCTATCGACGGACGTCTACCAGTCGATTTTCTCTTGCAGATGCAACATGTGTCTTGAAATCGTGAATACCAATTACGAACTGACTTACCACTGGGTGGCTCTATCCCAAATTTTGTCCGAAAATGCAGTGGAACAGTCACAACTGACTTGTTTGTATGAAAATCGAGAATACAAATTGCTTCTGTTGCCACCATCGTATCACTTGTTCCGTCTGCCGGACTTATCGCGCCATCTACCGACCACCCGTGGAATCGGTAACGGGGCATTGGAACTTTTTTTTTTTTTTTTGATTGGAGGTTTAACGACCGCCGTGAGCAACTCAATGGGCTATAAGCAGTCGCCCGTCCCTAATTTAGGGTCACTGGTTTCAGGGAAGGGAGAGAGCCAGTGCCGTAAGACAAACACAACATCCATGCCTCACCGGGATTCGAACCCGGACCCCTTACGGACGAATGATCAGAGGCCAACGCCTTAGACCACTGCGCCACCGGGGCGGCATTGGAACTTGGAGAGATTATCTTTCAAAGTATACATCTCGCAACTAAAAATACTCTTTACGTGTCGTGTGGCATTGAAGTCGGGAACATTATTTTGACTTACCCTGTATCTCTCATTCCATTTTCTTCCTTTAATTAAAGACTGGTTTCATTATACTTAAAGAAAATAGAAAATGTTTCTGCCCTTTTTATAAAACCAAAATATTTTTTAGGAATTTCAGGATAAGTGTTTTTTTTAACAAGGCTGGTACTTCATGAAACCTTTTTGTCTTATTCTCATACTGAACAAACGAGTTGAGTTAAACCTGCGTCTCAGGAATGGCAATGAAAAAATTCAGAGTTCTACGTGATTAATAATTAAAATCGAAAATAATGTTTAGTTTCGCCAGAAGTAATTTTAAATAGAAGGAAATGAAAAAAAAAAATTAATCCGATATCCGATTGCAAACATAATTAAAAAAAGTGAGGGGACAGTTGTGATGTTTCTCCCCCCTCCCCCCCCTGCTCTTCACGACTCCCATGCCACTGCATTCACCGAACTTTATCAACGCACAGTTTATATTGAAGTAGTTGAACTACAGGCATTGCATAATTTATAATTATTTTAATTTAGAAAACAGCGTTTATGAATGCAATAGCTCGATAGGTATGGAGATGAAGATTAATCATTTACCAGGTTATTAAGGTTTATATTGCATTCATGTTCGTGATGATTTATCTTCACCTCCATACCTATCGAGCCCATGCAAATCTCTCATCAAAACCGATAGCCACACGAGACGTTTGACAAGTGAAACTGGCAACATCGTCACAAGCAAGAAATGAAAACGCTTAGTCCTGATGAAGTTGAATCATAGTTTCCAGCGAAACTATAGTATACTTTAAGTTATAGATATTGCATTCATAAATGTTGTTTTCTGAATTAAATGAAATACAGTATATAATTTATTTAAAAACTTTGTGCTGTTGTTCGAAAGCAGACGTTACTGCTATATTAATACAATGTGCTGTTAAAAGCAATACAGGAACTTCACTTTTTTTTTCGAAATGTGTCCAGCATTAGATTCACTTTGTGATGTTATTCAGAGAATCAAATGAAGAATCGTCGCTAAAGCAAAACTGCGTAGGCTTTTTTTTATTACAATGCGATTTCACGGAGACAACATCTAAGAAGGAACACATTTATCAGATTATGTCTATATTTCGATAATTATACTTACGGTTAACAACATTAGTCTCATTCTTCAAGTTTCTTACTATTGCGATTATTTGATATATGGTATTTTGACAGTGTGCCATTCGTTCAGCTGTAAAATGGACAAGAAAGATGACGCCGAATTTTGGGTTGTAATGAGAACGTCTTTTGAATCTGTTCTGACGCGAAATAAATTTATCAAAGCTATTCAAAGTCAATGGAAAACGGTAGTATCTGACCGAAGAAAGAAGTTTTTCAATCGGGTTTTTAGTCTCGTAGATGTTGCTGTAAATGGAAACGTGAACCTACGCCCTGTGGTGGCAGACTTGTACGTTAAGAAACATTTGAAATTATATGAGGAACATTTCCCAGTGAAAATTCTCTCCAACAAAGAAATAATTTTTCTAATCGGACTCTTAGAAGCAAATATATCGACACAAATAAGATATGTATCTGCGCCCTCTGGTGGAAAAATCATGCACTATTTTAAGAAGAAAATATTCCGAAAAGGTTTATCGACGAGAGTGGTAACGGCACACGAGAGAATTTTTTGAATCGAAATTTTAGAAGCTCATATTTTGCTGCAAATACATCAGAAGCAGAAGGTATTACTTAATCTCACTGGTGGCCAAACCATTTTTTTTACCAAAAATTGGAAATTATATGCAAAATATTTCCCATCAGGATTTAAATGCATTGCAGAAAGAATTTTTCAAATCGGAGTTTTAGAAGCAGAGATATCGGGGGAAACGCAATTTATTTTTACGCATTTTAACGAAAATCTATGCGTGACCTGGAAAGTGATTATACTTAAAATAGTCTTCGACATAAATGGAATCGAATGGTAAAAAACACCTTTTCAATCGGATGTTTAAAAGCAAATACATGGAATATAATGTATTTTGAATTCGATACCATCTGCGTTTACGCCCTCTAGGGACGAAATTGTGAAACGATCGTAAAAAAAAAACCTAAATAACGGATCATCGTTTGCACTTTTCAAGCTTTTCAATGCAAAAAGAATTTTTCAAGTCGGACTAATAGTTGCAGAGATGTGGTGCCCACAGACAGACGGACAGACGTACAAACCGGTAACATAGCACAATCTTTTATAACAAAAGATGTACTAAAAATAGGAGTCGAACTTACTAGATGTTGGAAGTGCTAACAAATAATCTTGAAAACAGAAAGTTAAGAAATACTTGCAGGGTTGACTTTATGAAGCAATCAAACGAATCCTGTCAGCGATTCTTATTTTTTTATGAGTATAGTCCTTTGTACAAATTCGAAATGTTCTGTGATGGACGCGGTGAAGAAACCCTGAGCATTTCAAAGCAGTTGTTTAGGGCAAAGAAATTATACAAATTTACCTTTGTTGTCTGACAATGTACTTAATATTGCTGTCAAAAAACAAAGGGAATTTTTGATTTTTATTATGTGCAAAGGTAATGTTACTGCTTGATCTGTCTAAACTGTAACAACACTTAATTTTATTTCAGTGACTTATCTACTTCACCAAGTTATCGTTATGTAAGAGTTTGCCAGTTTATGTGTAATGTAGACTTTCTATTTATAGAATTGAGAGTTTCTTCCTCTCTGTCTCTCTTCTTTTCTCAAATTTCATTTCCGTGTGCCTTTCTCTTGCTTTGTTACCCGCTCCTTCTATTTTTTCTTCATTTCTGTGATTCACATTGCTCACACATTGTTTTCCCTCTTCCCTTTTGTCTCCCTCAGCTACCTTTCACTTTTTCTGCCTTTCCCACTGTTCCATATTTTCGCTTTCCAACGCGACCTTCACAAAAGTTCTGTATTTTCCTCTCTTCCCGTCTCACTTTTACGCAGTCACAGTTTCTGTCCCTCTTACTTCTTCTTTCACCGTTGTCTCCTATCTCTTTCATTATTTTCTGATCTTCCCTCAACTTCTTCCTCCTTTCCCTATTACTCAGACAACTCTCACGCAAACTTTCGATCTCATTTTTATTCTCTGTCGCTCAACTACCTCTCTCCTGTTTCTATTTTATTTACTTTACTTTCCAGTTTTTCTTTGTGTTTTCTAACTTTCTCTTTCTATTTTTCAATTTCACATTTCCTCTCTCTCTCTCTCTTTAAAGCACATATTTTTTTATGTGTCTGTTTCTCTTTCTCTCATAGTACGTGGGGAATTCTAAGGCTTGGGTACAGTTCGATTTCTACTTTATTCACCGAATTTCCCACTTTTTCTTCAAGCTTTCTATTTTTCAATTTCACATTTCCTCTCTCTCTCTCTTTAAAGCACATATTTTTTTATGTGTCTGTTTCTCTTTCTCTCATAGTACGTGGGGAATTCTAAGGCTTGGGTACAGTTCGATTTCTACTTTATTCACCGAATTTCCCACTTTTTCTTCACGCTTTCTAACTTACCATTTCCAATCCATTTTTTCAGTTTCTCTCTTCCTCTCTGCTCAACTCATACATTTTTTCCGTTTCTCTTTGCCTTTCTCTCTCAGTATCTAAGAATTCCTGCGACTCGGCTACTGCTCCTTTAAATGTAACACCTTCCACATGTCATGCATTTTCTGCAGAACTCAGCCCCCCCCCCTCCAAACACACTTGCAGAAGACCATTTACATGTACTTTGTAAAGGTCAGAAGCGGTACTTTGTTTAACGTCTGGTCATAATTCCGAATTTAAAACTCATCGTAGGAGATTATTGGCGATAAAAAGTCCGAATTTGTTCAAGAAAAGTCACTTTTCGTTGGAAGACTTTAACACGCTTTCTTTTCTGTTCATGCCTCTGATCACGAAGAAAAGTCGCTTCTGTACCATCATTTCCAAAACAGACTTCTTAGGATATGTCAAAACATGAATATCATGTAGAAAACAGCTACTTTTGCAATATTGATTGAATAAGCAAACTCGAAAATTCGTAGCACTTATACACTGAAGAGCAATTGAATTAGAGACAGCTGGCGTTATGCAAATATGGCGCTATGGGCGGCACTGTAAACGGAAACGACATGACGTATGCAGCGATCCGACAATATGAGGAGTGATGCAACGGGAATCAGTAAGAGTCGGACGCAGCATGGGTAAGACGAAGGATCTAAGCGCATTATATCGTGGGAAAATTGTTGGTGCCCGACGAATGGGTCACTCCCTCTCGGAAGTCGTGCAGACACTGGGATTTTCACGAGCCACTGTGTCACAGGTGCACCGTGAGTACATCGAATCCGGTAAAACGATCCCTGCAGTGGCCAACTGCCGTGGACAACAGTGTGTGGATGAGCGGGGTAATAGACGGCTAGCTCGCATTGTAACAGCGGATAGATGGACCACAGCGCAAGAAATCACTCCGCCCTTTAACGCTGGTGCACAAAAACGTGTAAGCAGCCACACCATCCATAACCATCTCCTCACTATGGGGTACAGAAGCCATCGTCCCACGAGGGTACCGCTGCTGACAGCACATCACGGGGTGTAAAGATTAGCATGGGCGCGGGAACATCGCCACTGGATCCTAGACATGTGGGAAAATGTTGCCTGGAGTGATGAGTCGAGATTCACGTTGGTACATACGGATGGCAGGATACGAGTACGGCGAAAACCCCATGAAGCGATGGATCCTTCTTGCCAGCAGGGTACTCTTCAAGCTTGTGGGGGTGGCATTCTTGTCTTCTGGGGACTGTTTACGTGGACTGAAATGGGACCCCTGGTACGTGTGACATCGTCCCTCACAGGTCAACGTTACCGGGATATCCTGGACGACCATTTGCTCCCGTTTGTACGTCTTCAACATCCCACTGGGGACCTCATCCTGCAACAAGACAATGCAGTTCCCGAATGATATCCGAATGGTTGGATGAACACTCCACCGACGTGATCTCGCTTTCTTGGTCAGCTAGGTCACCTGACCTCAATCCTATCGAGCACATCTCGGATGATATCGAGAGAGATGTTCGACCCTCCATCAAATTTTCGTGAACTGCGAGAGCTTGTTCAGGGGTCGTGGATCCGTAGTGCTTCCCAACGCTTCCGGTGTCTTGTCGAGTCCATGCCGAGACGAATCGCCGCCGTCATCAGGGCGAAAAGTGGTGCTTCACGTTACTAGACAGGTATCTCTAATTCAATTGCTCTTCAGTGTACAATCTCGATCAAGCCCACTGAAAGCCATGAACACAACCCATAAAATTATGACCGTCAGCATTGCTGATGTTATCATAGCTGACAGAATGAAAAATTTACACCAACCATTCTCATGAAGTTGAGCCATTCATGCGTTGAGCAAAGTAAACTTTGAAAATGAAATTCGCTGTGCATAAAAGCCTTAAATGTTGAATGAATTAATGACTGAATCATTACGACCATCACTATCTCAACGAGTATATGCATACCACAGCACGTAGCATCGACTAGTCGACAGAATGAGGTCATGGCTCCCATCGTGCTAGATGGACTCCGTTCAAGGCGGTGGTGGATCTGTGATGGATTGAGGAGCCGCCTTCTCATAGAACACGCTAGGTCCTATAACGAAGGAAATTTCTCCGTCATTTCCGGTCTACGCCGCGAATCGAAACCGAGTCCGCTTATTCCGGAACAAGTCGCTCTACCAACTGAGCTACGCAGACGTTCATTCTGATTGCTATGTGCCTTTATGTCGTGTGCGTCCTGCTGGCAGGTACGTCACATCTCCCCCCTCCGAAAGAGGGCCGGGAGCATGGCCCACGGGTCAGCCGTGACCATGAATCATCGCAGGCAGCCATCCGCTGTAGAACGTGCACTTGAGAACTCCCAGTCAATCTGGTGTGTGGAATGCAACGTCACACACATTTATTTTTCGAAGCGCTGGAGAAGGGATTCTCTGATTTTTCCTATCTCGCGGTGTGTAAAGAACATCACACCACTGCGAGATTTTGAACAGTCGGGTCATCCGGATAGATCGGGCACCATTATAACGAAGTAAATTTCTCCATCCTTTTTGGTCTACGCCGGGATTCGAACCCGAGTCCACTTATTCCGGAATGGGGGGACCCGGGTTCGAGCCCCGGCAGGGACAAAAATGACGGAGAAATTCATTTCGTTATAATGGCGCCCGAACTATCCGGATGACCCGGCCGTTCAAAATCTCGCATTGGTGTGATGTTATTTCCACACGGCGAGATAGGAAAAAATCAGAGAATCCCTTCTCCAGCGCTTCGAAAAATAAAAATGTGTGATGTTGCATTCCACACACCAGATTGACTGGGAGTTCTCGAGTGCACGTTCTACAGCGGATGGCTGCCTGCAACGATTCATGGTCACGGCTGACCCGTGGGCCATGCCCCCGGCCCTCTTTCGGAGGGGGGAGAGATGTGACGTACCTGCCAGCAGGACGCACATGACATAAAGGCAGATTGCAATCAGAATGAACGTCTGCGTAGCTCAGTTGGTAGAGCGACTTGTTCCGGAATAAGCGGACTCGGGTTCGAATCCCGGCGTACACGAAAAATGACGGAGAAATTTACTTCGTTACAGTCCTTTAAGGTGTCTGGAGAGGTCCTTAACCGCTGCGCGCTACCAGCATGTGCTGGCTAATTACTGCACGTTCTCACTCTACGGTCGATTGTCTGTTCCAGCAGAACAATGTGCCATAACCACCCGGGCATGACTCGCTGACCACTCGTCTGAGTTTGGAAACATCCAGTTGTACCCAAGGTTCCGGATTTTTAAACCCTGTGGAAGTCCTCTGGGAAACCGCTGAGCGGGACATCAGATCCATGGATTCTGGGCTGATGCCTCGGGTGGATTGTTGACAATGCTGCAACAAGCATGGTTGCCATTACCTCAAAAACCATTCGCGTCTGGTGGAGTCCATGCCTGAGCGTGTGCAGACATCGTCGATGCCTGATTGCCTCAGAAAGCCCTTCGGCATCTAGTGGAGTCGGTACCTGAGCGTGTGCAGCTAGAGGAAGACCAACAAGCTATTAAGTAAGTACCCCTAATGTTTTGTCCACTGAGTGTACGTCTTAACATGTGCATGGAATTTTTTGACGGAAAGGGATATTTCTAGAGGAATAATGCTCACGTCGTTGGGCTCGGTTCGTCACGCAGTGGCTCTGGCAGCACGACAGTGACTTCAAAGTACCAACATCGCCCTCACAAATCACAAACCCCAGTACTTCAACCAATTAAACACCCGTGAGATGAGATTGACAGATCAGTCGGCAATTGATGGATGCAGTCACATCCGCTTGCCTGAAAACACCTGTAGAACGGTATCAGCATCTCGTTGACTATATGCCACATCGAACTTTGGCTGCTTTGAAGACCAAGATCGAACCAACAGGTTCTTATGCTAGGTGATCCCAGCAAATAACTGCGGTTAAGCCTGAAATCAGCAAGTTTTCAGTAAGCTATTGAAATACCCTGCATTTCGTGGAGACGGAAACTACACTTTAATCTTGAAATTTACACTGAATTATGACCACCTGCCAAATACTTCGTAGGTCCTGCTTGTGCCCTCAGTACAGCAGCTATCCAACGTGGCATTGATTCAACATACACTGAGTGATCACTGAATTATGACCACCTGCCTAATACTTCGTAGGTCCTGCTTGTGCTCTCAGTACAGCAGCTATCCAACGTGGCATCGATTTAGTAAGATGCTGGATGCAGTTGGGATGTACGGCCGACCAAGCTGTGTGTAATGTGTTCTTCAATGCAGGTGTGCAAGTGACTGATGTATCCAGGCACCTGATGTGCCGCTCCATAGTGTTCCACAAGTGCTCTATAGGATTGATATCGGGGAGTTCGGAGACCAGTCAATATGCTGGACATCTAAACTGTGATCCTCAAAAGTATAACGGCACGCCATTTGACCTGTGGCTCGGCGCATTGTCATCTTGGAAAGCACAGTCGCCATTCGGGGGAAAAGTGCAACATCGCTAGTTGTTCCGAGATCCATAAGCAATTCACGATAGTGAACACCAGTCACGCGTTGTTCCACATGCATCAGGGGTCCAAATTCATGCCAGGTAAACATGCCCCTCACCATAAAACCTCCTCCACCGGCTTACACGGTGGAGACCATGCAGGATGGATCGAGTGACTCATGTTGTTTGAGCCAAATACGTATGTGCACGACCATCCACGGAGTGGAGTATAAAAAACGGCTCGTCAGATCAACACTCTTTTTCCCAGTCATCCGAAGTCCAACTTGCATGAGTTTTACACCAGGCGAGTCTCTTGCACCAATGAACTGTGGTTAGGAGAGTATGTCGTCGGGGTCGTCTGCTGTTATAGCCCATACGTATGGTTGTGCGACGCATGGTCATGACAAATACTGTTCCAGGTTGACCTCTGTTGTACTTGGTAGTCAACTGTTGAACAGTACTGGGTCTGTTGACCTGTACGAGTCATCGTACCCGGCGCTCACCTCCCATATCAACCTTTCGCCGTCCCGTGCAGTTTTGCCTCCGAGTCGTTGTTAGACCATTTTCACACCAATCTTGATTCACTTTAATTACTCCGGCTCGTAAACAGCCCACTAGTTCTGCCATTTGTGAAATCAGAGCACCTGCTCTCCGAGCTCCAACAATCTATTCTTTCTCAAAGTCCGATAAATCCTTCCGTTTACCCATCACGCTCCGAATTTTACTACCTAATTCTCCTGTCACACCTTATATACGCTACGTCGGTTGGCTAATCGCTCCCTCTCGGAAACCACGTGGGTGTATCCACTTTTGGTAGGGGCGGTCATTTTTTATTGATCACTTGGTGTAATGTTTTTTTGCAACATCTTTAAAAACAGGAACTTGATCACAGATGCCGCCCCGGTGGCGCAGTGGTCTAAGCGATGGCCTCTGATCATTCAGTCCGAACGGGGTCTGGGTTCGAATCGGGGGTGAGGCATGGATGTTGTGTTTGTCTTACGGCACAGGCTCTCTCCCTTCCCTGGAACCAGTGACCCTAAATTAGGGACGGGCGACTGCTTATAGCCCATTGAGTTGCTGACGGTGGTTGTTAAACCTCCAATCAAAAAAAAAAAAAAAAATCACAGAAATTTGTGAAATCACAGCACGTGCATTGCGAGATCCAACAACCTGTTCTTTCTCAAATTCCGATAAATCCTTTCGTTTACCCATCACGTTCCAAATTTTACTACCTAATTCTCCTCTCACACCTTATATACGCTAGGTTGGCCGGCTAATCGTGCCCTCTCGGATATCACGTGGGTAACAGGCCGCATCCCCTTTCGATAGGGATAAATCAGAATTTATAGATCCTTTGGTGTAATTTTTTTTGCAACATCTTTAAAAGCAGGAACTTAATCACAGGAAGCTGGGTGTTATGCTTGTTTTACGACACTGACTCTCTCCCTTCCCTGGAACCAGTGGTCCAAAATTAGGGACGGGCGACTGTTTATAGCCCATTGAGTTGCTCACGGTGGTCGTTAAACCTCCAATAAAAAAAGTAATCACAGAAATTCACTAACCACCCAGCGTATGCACCTTTTAGGAGCTAACCTACGAATTACTTCATGGTAACAAATCGTAACCTCAGATATCCAAATATCTTTTCTTTCTTCCTTTTCTTTTTTTTTTTTTTTTTTTTTTTTTTTTTTATTGGTTGTTGGAGGTTTTACGACCATCGTGTGAGCAACTCAATGGGCTCTATAAGCAGTCGTCCGTCCCTAATTTAGGGCCATTGGTTCCAGGGAAGGGAGAGAGCCAGTGCCGTAAGACAAACACAACATCCATACCTCACGGGATTCGAACCCGAACCCATCTCTTAGACCACTGAGCCACCGGACGGCTCAAATATCTTTGAATAAGAAAATGTTTAAAACGTACGAAACCTTCTCGCATAACCTTCGAACAATTTCGGATTTCCCCGGTCAAAACATCATTAGTTGCTACATAAAGTATTCAGGTATCAGCGGAAAAGAACCGTAATCAGAGAGGCTGACGATATACATAACTTTATCTCCCTAGTAACAGCTACTAGGGCAGAAAACGCGCCGTAGAAAAGAAACAAAACCCTAGTGATAAATCTAAATTCTTCCACCAAGCGAAAGAATATTTAACTACAGAATAATTGATGTAGAATATTCCAAGAACATTAATGCCCGTTTGATTCCCTGCTGAAATTCATTGGGTTTATACTTTTAGGAAATCTGTGAGCAAATTTCACTATTGATGAGCACAGCGGATGAGGGATGTGAAATAGGGGGAGACGGGGGGATTCTATATAAAACATGAGACCCTCGTCTTCGACGAAAGTGCTTAATTAAGTGAAAAGGAGAATGATCAAGCAGACTGTCCTCAATCGGCAAGGGTGCATCATTTATTAACGTTTTATTTCATCCGTCATGGTTTATGGATGCCAAAATCGTCAGTTTCTGCCTCCGCACGGTGGCAAACAAGCACCATCAGTCATTTATTAAAACTCTTCGTTTTCTTCTTCAGTCCATACTTCTCTCTTCTCTCTATCTTTCTCTTCTCATACCTGTCTCTCTTCCTTTTGGTAAGTCCCATCCACTGTTTCAAGTAGCAGAGCTCGCGATGCTTGCCGTGATGAATTAAGAACGAGGCGGATTTGAAATGAATAACTTTCCTCTGACGCAGATTTTGATGAATATTCGTGGTTTGCGAAAAATTCATTGAGTGTAATCTACCTTTAATGCAATGGGGGAGCTACGGTTTTACATTGTTTTGGATCAAAAGCGCAACTGCTTAGTTTTTGCATTTTTGTCTTCGCTTTCTTACGCGTGATGTGTTGTTGCAGATATTTCTTCCGAAATTAATCATTGCTGTCTTTCTTGAGAGGAATAATTCCTTCCGTCACTTTCTTCATTCATGTAGAGTCGAATTAAGATGCAACCGGAGTTAACATTGTCACGAATTGCACGATCTTACATGAAAATATTCGTGCGTATTTTTTGATATTTTTAACGAGCTGAAAATTGTTCTTGCAAAGAACGATTATGGGAGGAAAAGTAAAAAAATATATATATCTTGCTTGAAAAATATTTCGTCCTATTCAAATACAGTGAGCCAAAAATCTCATTGGCGTTCTTTGGCCCATTGTGGCTCATGCATCATTAAACACAAAACAACCGAAAACCTCAAGAAATTTTAGATGCAAAAAGAATTTTCGACATTACAGAATTTCATAATGTATTAATCATTAGCACCATCAGATGCAAAAATATTTTTTGACTGTTGTAAAAGGAAATTGGACATCACAAAAAATTGGTAATGTTCGGAATAACATCACTATCAGTTGCAAAAATATTTTTTGACTGTTGTAAAAGAAAATTGGACATCACAAAAAATTGGTAATGTTCGGAATAACATCACTATCAGTTGCAAAAGAAAAACTGAACATAGTCGAAATTCCATCATGCTTGAATTATTTGCACTATCAAGTTCAGAATCAAATTTTGACGGACGCCTAAAAAAGTTTGACACTACAGAATTTTGAGAGATTTCAGATGCAATTTCAAGAGATTTCAGATGCAAAAAGAACGCAAAAGAAAATTCGACATTACAGAATTTCATAATGTATTAAACATTAGCGCCAATAGATGCCAAAAGAATTTTTGACTGTGGCAAAAGAAAATTTAACATCACAAAAATTTGGTAATGCTCGAATCAACATCACCATTAGCCGCCCCGGTGGCGCAGTGGTCTAAGCGATGGCCTCTGATCATTCGTCCGAACGGGGTCCGGGTTCGAATCCCGGTGAGGCATGGATGTTGTGTTTGTCTTACGGCACTGGCTCTCTCCCTTCCCTGGAACCAGTGACCCTAAATTAGGGACGGGCGACTGCTTATAGCCCACTGAGTTGCTCACGGCGGTCGTTAAACCTTCAATAAAAAAAAAAAAAAAAAAAAAAAAAAAAACATCACCATCAGTTGCAAAAGAAAAACTGGACATTCAGTAGCGAACAAAAGTATTTGGCGAAACACTTTTTCGACCATAATTTTTTTTTCTGCTGGACCAAATCGGATCATTTTGGAATAGGATATGTGTTATTCAGTTGTAAACATGATCCATATGCAGATGGATCGGAAACCTTAACACAGATCAGGTACCGAGCTTAATCGCAAAGATCATACAAATTGACCAACAAAGTAGGTATGTATCACATTCATTTAATGCAACGATAACAGAAAACAAGTACGAGAAAACGACAAAACAATAACTAATACTTAGTGGGATAACCACGAGACTTAATAACAGCTGCACAACGGGCCGGCATCGAGTCCACTAGCTTCTCGACGGTGACCTGCGGAATTCGCGCCCATTCTGCAGACAGCTGGTCGAACTTCTGGGCCCTATTCCGGCAGGTTTTCTTCGCACATCGTGTCTCCAGCTCCTCCCACATGTGCTCGATGGGGTTGAGATCTGGAGAATGGTTTGGCCAGTCTAGAAGTGTGACCTGTTGCTGCTGGAAGGCTGCCTTCGCTACTGTGGAGGTGTGCTTCGGGTCGTTGTCTTGCTGCATGATCCATCCGGGTGGCATGTTCTGGTTTGCCCATGGGAAGACATCGTTGATGAGGATGTTCCTGTAGCTCTGACCGGTCATTATTCCGTCAATCTTGATGATTGGGCCCATTCCATTGCGAGAGAAGGCGCCGTAAACCATGAGCGATCCTCCTCCGTGCTTCACAGTCGGGTGAATGAACTGGGGGTTGAATCTCTGGCCACACGGACGTCGTACGTATCGGATGCCATCACTTCCGAACAAGTTGAACTTACTCTCGTCGGTGAAAAGCTCCTTACTCCAGTCCGCCGCGGTCCAGTGTCGATGACGGCGCGCGAACGCGATTTTGCTCGTCGATTCTTGACTCCGATGAGTGGTTCCTTGGCGGGGCGTCTTCCATTCAATCCACCAGCAATGAGACGACGGGAGATGGTCATTCGGCTGACGTTCAGGTCGTCGCTGTCGAGGAATTCGGTGGCGATGTCCACAGCAGTCAAGGTGAGATCAGCACGAGATCGACGAAGGATGAGTCTATCCTGATGCAACGTAGTGGAACGAGGCCTACCACATCGCGGACTGTCCCAGTAGTCTTATAACGTGGCAGGATAGCTGAAATGGACTGGTGTCGGATCTTCAGGGCCCTCGCAATGTCGGTGACGCGCTTTCCGGATTCCGTCATGTTCACGGCCGCCTGGCGAGCTCCAACAGGGATCTCCGCCTTTTTTACCCATTTCAGAAAACCTAAGATTGACTTATTATTACACTACACATCACAAAACCCACAAAAATCGTAAGAAAAACATTAATACATGCAGCAAAAAAAAAAAAAAAAAATGGGTAATAATTGGCGACTCTTGAATATGGCCCATTTCGAACGACAAATTCGCTCTGAGCGAAATACAAACTACGTGGCCCACATATCAATGACCCGATTTGGTCCAGCAGAAAAACAATGATGGTCGAAAAAGTGTTTCGCCAAATACTTTTGTTCGCTACTGCAATTGAAATTCGATAATGCTCGAATCAACATCCCCATCAGTTGCAAAAGAAAATCTGGACATAATCGAAATTCAATAATGCTCGATTCATTTACACTATCAAATTCAGAATCAAATTTTGACAGATGCCAAACAAAATTTGACGCCACAGAAATTTGAGAATGCATGAATCATTAGTACTATCAGGTACCAAAAGAAAAGAAAAATGGACATACGCGAAAGAAAACTGAACATTACAGTAAACTGATAATGTACGAGTCACTAGCACTATCAGTTGCAAATAGAACTTTTTGACGTCAAAAAAAGCTTTGTCATATGCCCCCCCCACCGCCCCTAATTAAAAACCTTGGACATTATGGAAATTTGGTAGTGAATATAAATTGACAATGATACTGATATTTCATGTAAATTATTCCTCTGAGTCACTAGCACTATCAGGCACAAAAGAAAAAAAAATGGACGTACGCAAAAGAAAAGTGAACACCACAGAAAACTGTCAATGTATGAATTACTAGCACTAGCAGGTGCAAAACAAATTTTTTGATATCAAAAGAATTTTTGTCCGACGCAAAAGAAAAATTGCACACGATGTAAATTTGATACTGCATATAAACTGACAAGGCATGGTCCCTAGCCCCTAGCACTATCAGATGAAGGAGTTTTCGATGTTGGGAAAACACAGGACTTTGTCGTTGACGGGGATCGAAACTGCACCTCCTCCTTCCGGAGTGAGTTTCTCTAACCGACTAAGCTACACCGACAAAATGAATCGCTGCAGATTTGTCTTCTTGACACGTGCTTCACCTCTGTAGCACATCACAACGTGAAAAGTTTTTTTGTCAGAAGGCCAAAGATAAATTGGACACCATGGAAATTTGATAATGCATGAATCATTAGCACTGACAATTACCAAAAGAATAAAAAGAAAGTTTTGTCAGATGCAAGAGAAAAACTTAGTAAAATCATGCAATGCATTGATTGCGATACGCTTTCCAACATACCAGAAATCATTACTCACGTTATAGCTCACGTTATGAAGATAATGGCTGTGGAATAAATATCACTCTTGTGTCCTGACCTTTAACCCCATTTCGATGATATTCAGCAGAACTGGTTCAGTATACTTCCGAAACAACATGATACATTTTTATCGCAATCGAACCATTTTTACGCAAGTTATGACGCATAAGGGCAATGGAATGGATTCCCGTCTTAAGTTCTGACCTTTGACCCCATTTCGTCCATCTTCAATAGGGTTCATCCTCGGTGGTCCCCTACCACATACTAAAATTTCATCGAAATCGAACCATTTTTACGCGAGTTATCGTGCGGACGGACAATGCTGGAGCATATACGCTTCTTCAACCGACGGTTGGAAAGCGTAAAAACTGGACATTATGGAAAACTGACAATGTATGTGTCGAAAACTGACGCTATCAGATTCAAAAAGAATTTTTAAACGCGGTTTACGTACTCTGAGATCTGAAACACGGTTGTACAAGGTGATCTTATAAGCACTAACTTTTTCTCAAAAGATGTACCATACAGTTAATTTCATTGTTTCTCAACAATATATTTTGCTAAACTTCCGCCGAATATTATTTTATCACGTTTTGCATAAACGCAACAGAAACTCATTGCAATCTGCGTAAATTACGAGAGTTTGATGCTAAATGCAATAAAAACCATTACAAAAGGTATTTTTGATGCTATAAAATCCTTGCGTCGTAGCGAAATTTGGTTTCCTCTCGACTCCACCTTAAAGGGAAGAGTTAAATGTTTAAACATCACAGTTTTGCAGAATGCACGTTGATTTTTGTCACTGTCTGTATATTAAGGTTCTACAAGAGAAGCAGATATTTCCCGTGGAAGTCAAGTGAATATACTTGATCTCAAAGACGTCTTGTGACGATTGTTTATATATTAAGATAATACAACGTAGTTTGTCACAAATATTTATATTTTCAAGCCGACCATATTTTCGCTGGGTATTGACCTAGCTTTATCAGGATGAATGGCACGTAAATATTCAAATTGTATATGACGTCATAAATGGCGTTTACCGTCACGTGTTTTGGTTAGATGCGTCCACGCGCTTGATAGAAATGGGGTGGATGCCATGTCCTTAACACGTTGCAAAGACTTCTGATATACATGGAAAGCTTCCAAAATATCAAGTTTGGTGGTTGAATCTGGCTTGTCAATTAGTATTGCTTCTTCAAACAGAAATTTTTGGTACTTTTCGTAAGAGTGTTTAGCCATCGATGACTTCTTTAGGTCACAATTCCGAATGTAGGTCTTGTGCTCTTTCAATCGAAAACGCAAGGCCGTACGGGTCTGTCCTATATACGAAGCGCCACATTCACAAGGAATTTGATAAATTCCCCAGGAGTTTTTGTCTTCAACATAGTCCTTTGTTCCTAAAAATTTCATTTTGTTTATGAGTTTGAAAAACACCTTAAAATTAAAGGTTTTGAGAATTTTTGAAATTTGTAGGCAATGTCACGGGAAAATAATACAAAATGAGATTTTTAATATATGAGATGAGAATGATATTTAATTTTCCCCCCTATCTCATTTTCCACACAGTATTTGTCATTTTCTTGCAGGACTTCCGTCCACAGTGAGTAGAGTTTAGGTCCCAGCCTCCTACAGCGAGTTCGCCTTTTGGGCAGGACACAGAAACGGAAGGAATGAGAGCAAGTCTAGCGACTTTGACAGAACAGTTTGTAGTGGGATTAGAGTACAGTAGATGGCACCACCGTACAAGTACGATGTTTCACACAGAGGGGTGAGAGAATTTCAGGGTGAGAGAATTTCAGGGGGGAACATAGGAAAGGATACCCATTTAACCAGTGGGTCCAGCCTGGGGGCCGCCGTCACTTAACCTGCTCGTCCGATGCACGGCGGATATTCAGCGATTGTTAGTAAATCACACCATCTCTGAAAGATCAGCACAGGTTCGAACCTGAAGACCTTGCAATGACAGTCTGACTTGTTAACCACTAAGCCATCCGCGGCTCTCTATCTCATTTTCATCTCATATATTTTTAATATATGAGATGAGAATGAGATAATGCTAATATATCAAGTGAATATAGTTTTAGACAGTGCGCTGCCTTCAAAAAATCCTTGGACTCAGTCAGAACTTCCAAGTTTTCCAATTTGTCAAAAATATCTACTAATTCATCACTTCAGAATAGAAATAAACTTGATCTTATGTCTCCCTCTCATTTCTTTTCCTTCATCCCCATCCCTTCTGTCAAGACTATTGATGGTTTTCCTGGTCTTCTGTTTTTCTAGTGTTTCCTACAAGAAATCTCCTACATCCGACCTGATTCAAACTTAAAACGACTCTGATACACTTGCTGGTAGCGCCATTTTAAAGTTTCCATTGTCTCCCGTACAATCCATCACAAACACCGTTAACCGCAACACCAATGTCTATTCCATCTCAATTCCCTTTCTTGCATTCCTCCCCACTCTAAGTCAAAGAAAACGTAGAAAATTCTCTCCTTTTTTTTTTTTTTTTTTTTGTCTTTCTTCTCTCGCTTTTTCTTGATTCTTTAGGGTGGAGTAGAGGTTTGATCTCTTCCTTTCCGAGGGCCTGACTGAGGGTTTCGTTGTTTGATTATCCCTGACGTCGTCGGGAGCTCGTGCCTCTAAGAAACTTTTTTCTAGTTTCTCGGTTTCCTGGCCTGGGATTGCTTCAGTGATGCTGAAGAGGCGATCATCTGTCTTCCGCGTGAAGGAGACAAATGGATGCCTCTTGCATCAGTCGACGTAGCTACGGGACACATCGTCAATCTCTGCCCTGAAGTCTGGACTGACGAATGACCCTCGGTCATGGACAAATGTCCTTTCCGTCTGGGACTCCCGGTAACGCACACAAGAACTTGGAAATTCCTGATCTCTTGCGATCGATAGTGACTTTAATTCATTTATTTGTTTATTTATTTTCGCATCATTTTTGTCCTTAGTTTGAGCCTGTTACAATCTATCTTATCGAAGTCTTCGGCGTAAACAAATTAAGTTCTTTCGACTACCTTTCACAATTAGTTGGATCCGTGATAAGCTTTATGATCACCGCGTATGAACAATCACATTATTGAGAAAAGGTAGTTCATATTTCCTCGGAATATTATTCAAGTAATATTAACGAAAATTGTGAAATCATACTAGGAAAACTCCGTTACTTACAAGTGACTTTTAACAAGTGTTAGGAATCATTTGCATTATACAGCGTAAAAGCCATTTCCCGATGGCGTTTTTTTTAACTCTGCTCCGGAGCCGAATGCTTTCCCAATTAAGCTACGCCGACGAAGCTTGTTGCTGAAACCTTGTGGTCTTGAAATGAGCGTCACATCTGAGGTAGGCGCGTCATATACAATATACCCCCTACCCACCCACCATGAGAAAGAGCTTGGATGGAATCGTAGGATTCCCGATCAGCCGCAAATCATGCCCAAAGTAATTAATTCTCTGTAGAAGAAAGAATTCTCACTTATTCCAGACGATGAGTGGAAGAAGCATCACACACACACACATATTATAAATTCCATTTAGGAAGAAGATATGCTTAACGGAATTTAAAATACAACTCTGCCTGGTTATCGATTTGCTGCAAATGGGTGTTCGACAGGTTGTTCCGCAACGTACCCTTCTGTAGCGAATTTGTTATGTGCTCAGTCCTTTGATATTTTTTATGTACCTAGAATCTTGGGTGTGTTGTCAATTATTAAAGAGATTTGTGCAATATTTTGTTTTATTCACACAACTAGAGAACATAAGTAACTGAACTGCAAGGTAAAAGTAATTAAAAATGTTTATGGAAATATGCAATTTCCAACGAAACATTTCCAATGTGAAGTCTCCTTTCAATCAAACTTGGTAAGATTAAGTAAAAAAATATTGGTAATGTCTGAGTGCGCCTGACCCTTCACATGTACTCCGAGTGCAACCGACCCTTCACCCTGACTCTGAATGCACCTCATCCTTCATTCTGACTCAGAATGCACCTGACCCTTCACCCTGACTTTGAGTGCACCTGACCCTCCACCCAGAATCTGAGTGCACCTGACCCTTCACCCGAACTTTGAGTGCACTTGACCCTTCAACCGGAAATTTCAGCAGGTGGCGTTTTTAAACCACCTATTTAATTAAGTTTTAACTAGGTTTTTTTACTAGATAGATAGATAGATAGATACAGTCATTCGCAAAAGTTTAAGACCAACTGTTGGTATTAGGAGATTTCTGCTGATTACGTCAACTACTATCTGCATTACTCAACTTCCTGGCATTATCTTACAGCGGCAGCTGTTGATAGAGTTGGGAGAGGCATGCGAGCGTCAGTTTGCTTTTGCTTTTCATGCTGAGAGGTTTTGAGCGCATTTTCTATATAGCGAAAAATGGGCAAAACAGCGTCATTAGGTGTTACTCAGAGGGCACAAATAGTGACTTTATATCGTGAAGGATCAAGACTGCTTTTCATAATACGATCATGAAATATCGAGACACAGGTGAATTTAGTGACCGAACGAAATGTGGACGTCCAAGGAAAACAACCCCACGTCATGACAATACCATAAGGCGAATACTTATGCGTTCTTTGAGGAGTTCATGGAAGAAAATCCAGGCCTTTCTACATTGAACAGGGTCTTATATTAGTATCAGCACTGTATCTCGACGTCTTAACAAAGATTTTGGATTAAAGTCTTATAAACCTGAACATAAACCTAGACTAACCTCTGTCATAAAAAAGAAGGCGTCATCAATCGTGGACTGCTGAAAGTTGGAACCAAGTTCTTTTTTCAGCTATCTCTAATTCAATTGCTCTTCAGTGTATAATTAATAGACTGTGGAATTCAGGAAAAGGAATAAAATTCATCCGCATAATCTGCAGCAGCGCATATTCCGCGTACCCTGCAATTCAGAAAAGAAATTCGCCGTTTAGTCCCCAAATGCGATGTTGATCCCGACGCGGATTTTCTGCAGAAAGGTCCCGCTTCACGGGATGACACGACCAGAGATGGAAACGGGTCACCGGGTCACCGGGTCGACAATTTCCTGCGGGTCAAACGGATCAGGTCAAGGTGTTGCTGACACGATTTCCACCCCAGGGTGGTTTTTTTTTTCGTTTTTTTTTTAAAAGAAACAAATATTTCAAAGAACCGTTCGGAAGTCTTTGAAATAAAACTTCAGAGCTACAGAATATGATGCTGGAACTTACTAAGAAAGGTAAAGAAATTTAATTAAAAATGAACTTTTTTTTAAAAGAAACAAATATTTCAAAGAACCGTTCGGAAGTCTTTGAAATAAAACTTCAGAGCTACAGAGTATGATGCTGGAACTTACTAAGAAGGGAAAAGAAATTTAATTAAAAATGAACTTTTTTTTAAAAGAAACAAATATTTCAAAGAACCGTTCGGAAGTCTTTGAAATAAAACTTCAGAGCTACAAAATATGATGCTGGAACTTACTAAGAAGGGAAAAGAAATTTAATTAAAAATGAACTTTTTTTTAAAAGAAACAAATATTTCAAAGAACCATTCGGAAGTCTTTGAAATAAAACTTCAGAGCTACAGAATATGATGCTGGAACTTACTAAGAAAGGTAAAGAAATTTAATTAAAAATGAACTTTTTTTTAAAAGAAACAAATATTTCAAAGAACCGTTCGGAAGTCTTTGAAATAAAACTTCAGAGCTACAGAGTATGATGCTGGAACTTACTAAGAAGGGTAAAGAAATTTAATTAAAAATGAACTTTTTTTTAAAAGAAACAAATATTTCAAAGAACCGTTCGGAAGTCTTTGAAATAAAACTTCAGAGCTACGGAGTATGATGCTGGAACTTACTAAGAAGGGTAAAGAAATTTAATTAAAAATGAACTTTTTTTTAAAAGAAACAAATATTTCAAAGAACCGTTCGGAAGTCTTTGAAATAAAACTTCAGAGCTACGGAGTATGATGCTGGAACTTACTAAGAAGGGTAAAGAAATTTAATTAAAAATGAACTTTCAGAAGACAAAACTGAGGTACAGGGTGTCAACAAGGTTTCGTCACCCCCCCCTGTAATAAGAAATGTAAGTGAGCTATGTATCTGTTGCATATGTTGAGTTGTATGTTGAAGCATCCTTAAACATCCAGTGGATCCGTTTGGGCTCCGTCATCCTCGTGACAGAGAATAATTTTACGCCTTGTTCTGTGGGACATTTTCTAAGCAGTTGCAGGGCAATACGAGAGAAAGCACGTCTTACTGCTTGTTTAAGTTCATCAGTGGTTTGGCAACGCCTGCTACGCAACAACCTCCTTTATTGAAACCCCAAAGGCATTGTCACACGTTGAGAGTTCTGGGCTTCGAGGTGGCCATTCAAGTGGAGCGGGCAGCACTGCCGAACCTTGGCCAATCCAACGATCCCGAAAGACCTCGCCAAGGTATTCCCGAACAGCGATTGCGTAATGGGAGGGTGCCCCATCTTGTTGGAACCATACGCCATTCAGAATGCCAAGATTTCCAAGTTGCGGCACAAACCAGGTTTGTAGCATGTCCAGATGAGTTGTCTGATTCACTGGACCATCAAAGAAATACGGTCCAAACAGATGTCGACTATTCATTGAAACCCATATCATGACATGCGGAGGATGATGTTCCAATTCTTCGACATAATGTGGGTTTTCCTTGGACCAGAACACAACGTTCCGTGATCGACAGCTGCGGTATATATCGCGCATTCATCACTGAAAATGACCTTTTCCACGTTTTGGGATTGTGGCAAATGTCTGAAGCATCATTGCACATGCATCCCGTCTGTGGTTTAAATCGATGTCTGATAACTGATAACTCCTGAACGAACATCGGGCGATATGCCTGCAAATTCAGGTCATTCTCCATGTGCTTATGCAGTGTCGATCGTGGTATTCCAAACTTCGCTGATCGTTTGCGGAGCGACTTCGTCGGTGACCTGATAACTGATTCCTCGACCGCTTGACACTGTAGCACTCTGGTTGATGATCTTCCCGTTCATGGTTTATGCTTGATGTTGCCTGCTTCGAAGAGTTTATGTTCCCACCGCAGAAGAATCTGTTTTGGAGGGGCCTCTTTGTCGAATCGTTGTTGGAAATCGGCGCGCACGTCACGCATCATCTTTCCTGTGTGTGGACGTTCGTGTACCCAGACACTGACTACAATCCGCTGTTCCAGGGTGTATTCGCTGGTATCACACATGGTTCCGGTTTTTAATCTGTAAATAAACACAATACAGACCATAACTCAACGTGTACATCATACA
This sequence comes from Macrothele yani, assembly GCA_039090855.1. Classification (NCBI taxonomy): domain Eukaryota; kingdom Metazoa; phylum Arthropoda; class Arachnida; order Araneae; family Macrothelidae; genus Macrothele; species Macrothele yani. Next base: position 100,959,374 of record CM076989.1, on the reverse strand, counting down.
ACAGATACATAGCTCACTTACATTTCTTATTACGGGGGGGGGGTAGCAAGGCATTGTGGACACGCTGAATGCTTCTACAGGGAATGAAGATTTATCAATTGATAAGGAAAAGCTGGAGATAACCAATTCTTGGGCAGCAGATATCAAGCGAGGGTCACATTGATGAAGAAATTAATTGGTGTAAAAGACTTGGTTGGAGAAATTTTGGAAGAAACTGTTCGGTTTTTAAAAACAATATGCTATTTGGTCCTAAAAGATAAGTGTTTAATCAATGCATCCTACCAGTGGTTACATATAGAGCAGATACAGGGACCTTAACTATAAAGGACATACAAAGACAGAAGACAACTGAAAGTAGCATGGAGAGATGCATAGTACGTGATGGTCCTCGAGAGCAACTAATACCGTCTTCGTTGCATCGCATTTTCTTTCAAAATGCAAAAAGAAAAACTTCTTTCCAACTGTTTGAGGACGTGTATTTTGTTTTCTTACGTTTTCCTGTTATTAAAGCATTTTTCGTGATTTTCGAAATATATGCCCCATGTGACAATCACGACGCGGATTTGTTAAAAATCAAAGTGTACCAAAAACTTTCTCTTTTCTTTAAGTGGCGTATTATCCGCAGAACCAAAATTTATATCGCTTTTAACAGATAATCCAACGCGGATTTGCTAAAAATCAAAGTGTACCAAAAACGTTTTCTATTCTTTAAGTGGCGTATTATCCGCAGAACCAAAATTTATATCGCTTTTAACAGATAATCCGACGCGGATTTGTTAAAAAACAAAGTGTACTAAAAACTTTCTCTTTTCTTTAAGTGGCGTATTATCCGCAGAACCAAAATTTATATCGCTTTTAACAGATAATCCGACGCGGATTTGTTAAAAATCAAAGTGTACCCAAAACTTCTTTTTTTCTTTAAGTGGCGTATTATTCGCAGAACCAAAATTTATATCGCTTTTAACAGATAATTCGACGCGGATTTGTTAAAAATCAAAGTGTACCAAACACTTTTCCTTTTCTTTAAGTGGCGTATTATCCGCAGAACCAAAATTTAAATCGCTTTTAACAGATAATCCGACGCTTATAGGACGAAAGTTACGGTCCAATTTTTTTAAATAAAGTTTAGACAGGGTGTCCAAATAATATTGTGCACTGAATGTACGAATTGCAGTAATGTAATAATAAAGAAATTTTGAATGGAATTGCAGTAAAAGTGACTCGCCACGTAGAAGTGCTCTGTGCCTGGTAACCTTCACGTCTCCCCACCCCAAGGCGTCCGAGCGAAGGTCATTCCCGAGCGCTTGGTCGACGGAGGCAGACGTGTCGATTGATCACTCGTCTCGGCACAAGGACAATGGTGTTGACTGTTGAACAGAGTGTGTTTTTGGTGGAATATGTCTTTCGCCATGACGACAAGTACACGGACGAAGTGCAAAAACAGTTCGCTAAGAAACTTCGTGATGCAGACGTCCCCCACCGTAATGCGGTACTTCAGCTCATAGCGACGTTTTGACAGTGTTCTGGATGCCCGCAGCCCGGTACGCCATCCACAGCAAACGAGACTGTACAGGATATCCAATACAGGATACAGAGAAGTCCACACAAGTCCGTGAGACGGCTGTAACAACAAGCTAATGTACCAAAGAGAACAGCCCACGATATTCTTAAAAGGAAGTATAACGAAGTGAATTTCTCCGTCATTTTTATCCGCGCCGGGGTTCGAACCCTAGGCCACTTATTCCGGAACAAGTTGCTCTACCAATTAAGCTACGCGGACATGTATTCTGATTCCTATCTGCCTTTATGTCGTGTGCGTCCTTCTGGCAGGTACGTCACATCTCCTGGTACGTTACAGAAGTTGCATTTCCACCCGTGCAAAATATCTGTCGTGCATCAGCTGAAAGAAACAAACCACCAGGCGCGTGTTTGGTACTTCAGCTAGTTCCAAGAGTTCCTGTTTAAAAAAGGTGAGGACATTCTGGACGTAACTGTCTGTATAGATGAGCCGTAGTTCCACCTATTCAGGTAAAACAACAGCCAAAATACTTTTCTCTGGGGTACTTAAAATCCCCTCGAATTTAAGGAAGTGCCTCTCCGCAACCAGAAGGTCGGTGTTTGGAGTGCCATGATTCGTACGCGCATTATTGAGCCCATTTTTTTTCAGTGAAACCATTAACTCAGAACGGTACCGTCTCCAAAATTATCCAGCCATTCATATCCGAACTCACGGAACGGGAAATCAAAGAATGTAGGACAATGCAACTGCTCACGCTGCTGGCACATCAATACAGCTTCTGGCGAAATTCTTCGGAAATTGCATGATCTCCCGGGGACTGTGGCCTTCCCGGTCACCGGATCTAACACCGCCTGACTTTTTTCTGTGGGGAGCACTGAAGGGGAAGGTGTACGCTGGTAATCCGCATACACTTCAAGAACTGCAGGCTGCAATAACGACCCACATACACTGAAGTGCAATTGAATTAGAGATACATGTCTAGTAACGTGTAGCACCACCTTTCGCCCTGATGACGGCGGCGATTCGTCTCGGCATGAACTCGACAAGACACCGGAAGCGTTGGGAAGCCATACGGATCCACGACCCCTGAACAAGCTCCCGCAGTTCAAGAAGATTTGATGGAGGGGGGTCAGAGCCTCGAACATCTCTCTCGATGGCATCCCAGATGTGCTCGATGGGATTGAGGTCAGGAGACCTAGCTGGCCCAGGAAACGAGGTCACGTCGGTGGAGTGTTCATCCAACCATTCGGATACAATTCGGGAACGATGGCACGGTGCATTGTCTTGTTGCAGGATGAGGTTCCCAGTGGGATGTTGAAGACGCACAAACGGGAGCAAAATGGTCGTCCAGGATATCCCGGTAACGTTGACCTGTGAGGGACAATGTCACACGTACTAGGGGTCCCATTTCGGTCAACCCAAACACTCCCCAGACGAGAATGCCACCCCCACCTCCCTAGGGGCCTCAGAGGTTCTTAAAGTGTCCCTGGGATTAAGGCCTTAGTGGGCCCCTAGACAAAGACATCTGAGTGGACCCCTAATAACTTATGACGAAAATACGTGGAAGGTCCGTTAAAACACGCAATGCTTGTGATAATACGTAGTGCATTCTTCAAACTAATAAATTACCCGCAGTTTTCATAAAAAGCCACTATTTTTCACTTTCCTCACAAGAAATTCAGTTAAAAGCTCCTAGATTTCGTCTTGGAATTTAATAATTTATCTTGGTGAATCTTTTTCGTTACTCAGTGTTAAGTTACAGTGGATTTCGTCCATTAACGGTCCCAAGTGCAAATACGGACGGCCATCCCGTCCCGGTGGCGCAGTGGTCTCAGGGATGACCTCTGATCATTCTTCCGAAAGGGGCCCGGGCTTTTAAATTCCGGTGAGGCTAAATGTTGTGTTTGCCTTACGACACTGGCTCTCTCCCTTCCTTGGGACCGGTAACCCTAAAATTAGGGCCCATTGAGTTGCTCACGGTGGTCGTTACACCTCAAATTAAAAAAAAAAAAAAACACGGAGGTTTGGGTAGATAGTAGTGAAGAAGCTGAAACTGTTACGCCGACCAACCCAGCTGTACACAGCGACACGAAACGTTTGCCCTTAGTGACTCACTGCCTTGAAATCTGTTCTAGTTAATTCTTGTGATCGAGTGGAAATTATACATTACAAAAACTATTTTACACTTCTCTCTATATAAATATACGTATCATCATTGTCAACCATTATCAATCCACTGCTGGACGAAGGTCTCCCCAAGTTTCTTCCGCAACGGTCTGCCTTGTGCCAGTCTCTTCCGTACGTATATGTCGTATTATTATTTGCGATGTAGCCGGATGCCTCCTGGGCCCATGGTAATGGTGTGCTCCTAGCTACAGATCCATTAGACCTCCCCCCCTTCCCCCTTAATTTGTTCCTGGGGTTGTGCCTGGTCCATGGACTTCCCCAGAAAGTTGAAATTCATGGGAAAAGTTGTTTATGCTGTGGCACACCTGGAATGTTGCCCAGATTTCCGGCTGGTTTCACAGCAGGACCGGTTCGTTCAGCAACTGGTGTACTAGGCAGCTGCCTAGTGCGCCAAGATTTAGAGCTCAGTGGCGTCGAAATACTTTTTTAAGAAAATAATATTTGATCATGGCATAAGATTTATCGTTGTAAAAGAACACGTGCTGGTCAAGATGTTGGAGAAAATAATATTTGATCATGGCATAAGATTTATCGTTGTAAAAGAACACGTGCTGACTTCATTAGAAAAATTTGCTGAACAATTTTTTTTCTCGATTAAACATTCGTCTAAAAAAAAACTTTCACATCCATATACACTGAAGAGCAATTGAATTAGAGACAGCTGGCGTTATGCAACTGTGGTGCTGTGGGCGGACCTGTAAACGGAAACGATATAACGTATGCAGCGATCCGACAATATGAGGAGGTATGCGACGGGAATCAGTAAGAGTCGGACGCAATATGGGCAAGACGAAGGATCTAAGCGCATTTGATCGTGGGCAAATTGTCGGGGCCCGACGAATGGGTCACTCCATCTCGGAAGTGGTGCAGGAACTGGGATTTTTACGAGCCACTGTGTCACGGGTGCACCGTGAGTACATCAAATCCGGAAAAACCATCACTGCAAGAGCCAACTGCCGTGGACAACAGCGTGTGGATGAGCAGGGTCATTGTCTGCTAGCTCGCGTTGTAACAGCAAATAGACGGGCCACAGTGCAAGAAATCACTCGGCAATTTTACGCTGGTGCACAAAAACGTGTAAGCAGCCACACCATCAAGAACCATCTCCTCGCTATGGGGTACAGAAGCCATCGTCACACGAGGGTACCGCTGCTGACCGCACATCACAGGGTGCAAAGATTAGCATGTGCGCGGAAACATCGCCACTGGATCCTAGACATGTGGAAAAATGTTGCCTGGACTGATGAGTCGTGATTCACGTTGGTACATGCGGATGGCAGGATACGAGTACAGCGCAAACCACATGAAGCGAAAGATCCTTCTTGCCAGCACGGTAATTTTCAAGCTGGTGGGGGTGGCATTCTTGTCTGGGGACTGTTTACGTGGACTGAAATGGGACCCCTGGTACGTGTGACATCGTCCCTCACAGGTCAACGTTACCGGGATATCCTGGACGACCATTTGCTCTGGTTTGTGCGTCTTCAACATCCCACTGGGGACCTCATCCTGCAATAAGACAATGCACCGTGCCATCGCTCCCGAATTGTATCCGAATGGTTGGATGAACACTCCACCGACGTGAGCTCGCTTCCTTGGCCAGCTAGGTCACCTGACCTCAATCCGATCGAGCACATCTGGGATGCCATCGAGAGAGATGTTCGAGGCTCTGACCCCCCTCCATCAAATCTTCTTGAACTGCGGGAGCTTGTTCAGGGGTCGTGGATCCGTATGGGTTCCCAACGCTTCCGGTGTCTTGTCGAGTCCATGCTGAGACGAATCGCCGCCGTCATCAGGGCGAAAGGTGGTGCTACACGTTACTAGACATGTATCTCTAATTCAATTGCTCTTCAGTGTACGTCGCTGTAGATTATGCGAAAAAAAAAGTGCACTTATAATAACGAAAGTTACAAAAAATATGAACAATTCCTTTTGTAATGAAGTGTGTAGGAATATTAATGCGCACTCAATTCATATGCATTTTTTACCTTTTAAGTGCAGCCTCCGGCTCACTTTGAATAACACAAAATCGCCGACGTTTATGAACAATTTGGGGATAGTGGCCAATTATTTGGAACATCGAAACTAGTAAGTTGTGTGTTTCCTCCCGTGTAACTGCCCGAAATCGTTATTCTTAACAATTTGCTGGCTGTTAACTAATAGTATCTGTAAAATAACAAATTTAAATCTAATACTCCATTGTTTTGTTTTTTTCAGATTTAATTTGTTTTCACATAAAAACGGAGTAATAATTCTGCAGAATCAGCAAGAGAAATTTCAGACATCGGGTTTACAATTTGTTATATATTTCGTTCCTTTTTTGAAACAAGCAAAAAACAAAAACGAAAAAGATAAATACGAAAAGATGGTAATTGTTTTTCAGAATTAAACGGAAATTAATCTGCAAATGTCATGCGATAAAGGTAAAATATGACAACGGAAATTGACTTTTAGGATATCCTTTCATTTCTCAGAGTGCGAATGAAGCCTTAAAAACGTCGTTGCTTCAGTTTCCGGTCGATTATCTTCCTTCTATTGAAATAAACAGGCATGCATAATGCGAATATTTAATTGCATTAACGATCAACAAGTTATTATGAATTTTTTATCAATTGCTCCTGAGCGCAAGAAGATTTCACGAGCTTGCTGCGAGCAGTTGCTATCGATGAGTAATTAAAATGCATATGTTGATATCTCGCTATCATAAAACAAGAGTAAAATAATAGATAAGCTAGAATGAAAATTATGAGCATTAAGGAAGGCAATTAACGCTACCCACATTTCTGTCGGAAATATTTCATCAACGGAATTATTTGCTTCTAGATCACAAATTATTTAATTATACCGAAGACCCGAATCAAATCATCAGCTTCCGCAATGCAACCATGACAAAATAAATGTTATCAAAAACGCGTTTTATCTAAACAATCATTATTTTACGTATCTTTTTCATTTGCGCGTTCGTTTATGACAATGGGAAAACATTGAAATGGTGAAACAATATCGAAGATCACCTTTCATAAATAAAAATGAAGATAGAATGAAAACATGATTTCCGTCTGTTTATTTAAAACCTAGATATCACTCTACAATTATTGCAGTACGACTGCATAGAGAGAGAGAGAGAGAGAGAGAGTATTATGACTGAGTGGAAAGGAATATGCAACGCTTAAAAGACACAGGAAATTGTTGTAAATCTAAGAAAAGATTCAGAAGCCAAATTTCGGCATAGATAAACGTACAGGTGCTGAATTTGAAAATTATTTAGAATTCGGGAAATTTGGGTTTAATAATGTGCAACGCGGAAGTATTTAAAAATTTGTCAAAATGCGCTAAGAATGAAATTAATTAAAAACAAACTATCTACGTATTTTTCAAGAATTTAAGTTTAATTTCACTTTTAGTCAGGTTATTTGGCAATACAGCATTCAAAGACTGCTTGAAATGGTTAAATAAAAAAATTATACTCAATTTTGAAAACTATAGTATTTTATTTCCAAGATATTTGTTTCATTTAATTGCAGGTACATTGCTAAAAACTTTATCTAAATTCGACTCAGTTTTTGCCACCTGAAAATTAGCATAGTAGAGGTGTGATGCACTCTAATTTAACTTTCGTTATTGACTCCTGCTTCTGATATAAATTTTCGTTCATTCTCTTTAAGCATTTTCCTATCTTAACGCTACATTTTCTCTTTCAATGTTTTTTTTTTTTTTTTTTTTTTTTTTTTGTAGTTACCTAACTTAAGGTCAAAAGTTGAGTGACGAAAATTAACGAGACATACACGGTCACATCAGAATAATATGACCACCTGCTTTACAATGGGAATAACCACCATTGGCTCGGATGACAGTGGCGAGATGGCATGACATGGACGCAATGAGGCCCTGGAAGGTTGCCCGATGCACACGTATCCATTCGGACTGCAGCAGAGCACGGAAGTCCCGGAGATGACGTGGTTGTGCGACGGCACTTTGAACCCGTCTATCCAAATAGTCCCACAAGTGCTCTATGGGATTGATGTCAGGCGATTTCACCGGCCAAGGGAGAACGTGCTCCTGGAACCAGTCATGCACCCCCTGTCGTGTTCCTGGAACCAGACATGCACTCCCTTAATGACATGGAAGGGCGCATTGTTCTCTTGGTCCCCACCACAGTAAACGTCCAACATGAAGGGATGCATGTGGTCAACGTGGATAGATAGGTTGCCATTGGCGTTCAGGGACTAGAGCTGAGTTCGGGCTCAATTTTTGGTGTCCGAGCCGGTCTGAGCTCGTGGTGTGTGGTATATGAGCCCGAACACACCCGAGCCCAAATTTTATATTGGAAGATAAGAGCCCGGGCTCGAACGAGCCCGAAAAGTGGCTGACCTGTTTGACCACTAATGAAAAACATCTCTTTTTCCACACTTCCACTCTCTCCTCCTCCTGCAATTACCCAGGGTATTTCTCAAATGGAGAGTGGAGAAGGGACCTCCATCTATTTTTACAGTGTAACTGTGCGATTTTCCTTGAACGTTCGTTTCCACCCGAAGTGCTTCGGGCGGCCGGTCATCCAAAATAATTGGGCGGTGCTGCAATTGTATGTTGCTCAAATAATGCTAATATTATCGCGCCGTAATGCGCTGCAATATGTATGTTGCTAAGATTTAGCAGGGAACTACTGCGTGGAAATAGGGGGTAAATTATCGTCGGAACGCTATCAACTATCCAATATCTATAGTTCTTCAAAAAGCTTTTTCTTCTCTGCGGAAACACACGAATGCGAGGCCTATGGCATTTTCTACCCAAGCTCGGAATAAATAGCCATCTCGAATGCCCGCTCCCCAACCAGAACCAGTTGCTGAAGAATTCCCTTTACCAAATATAAAGTGTCTCATTTGCTAAATCATATAAAATCACATTTATATATTAAAAATTTATCTCGCTCTCCCTTTCTCTAAGAGTCCGAGCCCTAGCCTGATTCGGGCCCGGGCTCTGCTTCTGGCTTTCGGGCTCAGCCCGTCTCAGCTCTGTCGAGGACTAATCCAGTGGTACCAGCGGTCCCAGGTCATACCAGGAAAACATCTTCCACACATGCGCACTGCCACCGCCGGCCTGTACTTGACCGACAAGCATGTGCGGGTGTTGGTTCTCGTGTGCCTGACGCCGTATCCACCACCTCACGTCACTTCTGTGGAGTACAAACCTCGATTCATCGGAGAAGGAAACTCTTTCCACTCCTCCACTGTCCAATGATGGTAGTCCCGTACGAACTGCAGACGTCGTCGCGGATGGACCTGAGTTAACCTGGGCGCCTTGACGCAGCGTCGACTCCGGAGACATATGCGCACCAGGGTTTGCTCTACTGTTATCGGGAACACGTACTGGGTGCCCCAGCGTTCATTTGCATGGTCAACTGCGGCACTGTTGTGCGTCGATTGCCCTTTACCAGTTGATGGCCTTTGGGGATCCACAGTTATGACGTCAGGAGATATTCGGTGTGCCAGCGGTCCATTCTTGATACACCCTTACTACAGCATCTAGCGAGCAGCCCACAAAGTCTGCTGATTCTGAAATGCTTCCACCATTGGGTTGTAGCCGATGATCATTACCTTTTGTACGTCGGTCAAATCACTAATTTTGCACGTTGTGCTCATATGACACACTACGGCTTGTCTGTCCTGACCGGCTACTTATATCTTCATGTGATCGACCTTGTCACGTGCACTCTGTGACACGCCTGGGCGGGTACACTGTGATCCCGGGGGTGGTCATATTATTCTGGTACGACTGTGTATAAGAAAGATGTTTACGATTCTATGCGCACTACCGTTAGAAGTCTTCTAGATTGTGAGATCGTTGTTTTGCTTTGGAGGTAGATGTTAAGGGAGTTTATTCTACCTTTTAATGTTTAATTATTTCACGTTGAATGTTGCGTTTAGTTAATATTGACGCATTAAATTGCTATTCAGTTCATTTTTTTTGTTGGAAGTTTAACCACCACCATGAGCAACTCAGTGTGCCATAAGCAGTCACCCGCCCTAATTTAGGGCCACTGGCTCCATGGAGGGGAAGGAGCCAGTGCCGTAAGACAAACACAGCATCCACGCCTCACGGGATTCGAACCCGGACCTTTCTCGGATGAATGATCAGAACTTCAAAAGAGCATTTATTTACAAAAAAGACAACATACAAACACAAATTTTCACCGGGAAAAAAATTGCACAATAACTCACCGGTAACAACACTAAAACTCCACACAATCAATATCGCAATAAACAGAGAGTACTCTACAGGAAGAAGCAGACGACATCAGAGCAAGTTGAAGAATAACACACGGCAAGAAAACAGTTGCGCAACAAACAATACATACAGGACAGACCACTAATGAAGCAAGGCGGTAAAGAAAAGTCAGCCGAGTTTGTCAAAACTGTAAAGGGGAAAAAAAACACACGGTCCGACAACAAGCTGCAGCCGGAAAAAAAACCAACTCCTGGGAGTTCGGAGAAATGCGTTGACAAATGGCTGTAAGCCGACGAACAACAAAAATTTACATTAAAAGCGTATCTCGGTCACTAAGACCGACAGTAACACAGAGAAAAAAACAACCACTAGAAACTAACACCCCGTACCATTAACACAACACACAAAGCACAATATTCAAATAACACCAAGAAAACAACACACAATGCACAATACACAAAAAGCACCATGAACACAATAAAGAATGCACAATACACAAATAACACCATGAAAACTTTGTGAAAAAGAACACAGGGGTTAAACTTGCATACAAGAATCACCACCAAATAAATTCGGGTTGAAACAGCGAATACGCACTGTATGCACTGCACTAACCACAAAAAATAAACACTAACTACACAAGACAAAAACAAGAAACACGTCGGTAAGGTTCAGAACCAACACAAAAAAAAACAACCCCTTCGGTACCACACGCCAGCAGTACCCGTAAAGTAAAAAAAAAATTAAAACAAAAAAATAAAAACAACCACAACATTAAACACAAAACCGTGCGACAGTAAACTGTGTGAAATCGACGAGTAATAAATATAAAATAGGTGAACGACACCAAAAGCAAACTAGAAAAAAAGCCGACACATGAGCAACAAAAACAAAACAAAAACACAACAGACAATGTGCACGCCACAGCAAAAGTGCAATCAACATCAACAAAACAACATAAAACACCTTGGTAACAGTAAACAATAAACAGAAAATACCAAAACGCTTAGCCGGCACACAAAAAAGTTTGTCGACCAACGGCTTGAGGCCGACGAAAAATAAAAAGAAAAGAAAAGAAAAAGTCAGTAAACGCTACCGACAACAAATTAACGGGAATGTGTGTGCACGGAAAGCAACAAGAAGATAAACTAAAGGAGACACTAACCCACTGACACAGATCTACGGTATGTACAAAAGTTATGCACTAAACAAAACAAACACCAATAAAAAAAATATATAAATATAATAAACTCTGGCTACGGGAGGAGAGCAATAATGCCTGCAGAAACATGAAACCATGACAAATATGGAGACCAGAGAGAGAAAAAGGCAGGCACATCCTGCCGAACCCGCGCCATGTCATACTCAAGTTGGAGGACCGATCTGATGGATGATCGGTACCTCCTGCACAAAAACACCCTGGCCGGATGATAACGCCGGAAAGAAGCTCGATCCACGCTTGAGTGGTAAAACAAATAAATCGTCAACTTCGCTTGGAGAATGATGAATGCACAAACAGAACTGTGGACATCTACAGGGGGAGAATGGCGTCTGAGGAAATAAAAATGGAACATTGTATGAGGACAAGGGCAAACTTTGGAAAGAAGGGAAAACATAATCGAAAACAAGGGCTGCAACACCAGACAAGAATCATAGGAATGTGACACATCACCAAGTGTAGAACAAAAGAAGCAAAGCGGGGAAGCCAAATGACGGAAACGATGAAGGATACGCGGAGTGAGCAACCGACGGTGTAGGTGCAGCCAATGAATGTCCCTGGCTTTCGGGGAAGCCAGGGAAGTCGATGGATCACTCCACGTACCTGGAAGATCTGTAGCTGAAACAGAAGGGATTGCTAATGGAGCTGTGAAATTGGTAAGAAAAATGCGAATAAAGGAGCTTGGCTGCAACTTGATTTGGTAAAAATGGAGAATCGTTTGAGTAGAGAAGAAAGGGAAGACTGAGCGACGGGGCGGAAGACGGAATGAGGCCAATAGAATTGACAAGTAAAGGATAAAGACGAATAAGACAGGATTGAATAAGGCAGAACTGTGCACGATGCTGAGGGGTATCAAGTAACAGAGGGGAAAGGCGATCAAAAGATTTCCAGTGAAGAGAAGAATCAAAAAAGTTGAGAAACCTGAACGACGCCACTTGCAAACCAAGTGGAGAAGTTCAGGTACTGAGAATTTGGAGAACGAAGGGCAGAGGAGAAGAAAAGCGGTTCCGCTAGGAGATCGTTAGTCGAAGCGGGGGGGGGGGGGGAGGCGGACTGGACATAAGGAGTGCCAGAGGAGAAAACGGTACGGTAAGTAGCGGGAAAGTGATTGGGAATGAGTGGAAAGAGGTCCATGCGGATAAAAGTAGCCAGAGAAAGAAAAGGACTTCGTGGAAAGAGCAAAGTGTCAATTATAGTAATCGAAGAACTGCAAGGAAGGGAAAAATCCTCAAAAAATGTTGGAGATGGAAAGCGTTCGATTTAAGGGACAAATCCGGAAGGGAAAGACCACCAAAAGAAACCGGAAGAACAAGCGTGGATCGATGAACCCAATGTACGACATCCCATATAAAATCTGTAAAAAGACATTGAACGTGACGAAGAAAGAGGGGAGGAGGGAAATGAGCAAACCAAGTATGAGAAAGGGCCGGAAGAAGAAAAGCGGAAAGAAGATGCGACCTGCTAAAAAAAAGAAAGAAACGGTTTCAAACGGCGAAAAGGGGCAAGGCGTCGATTCATGTCCTGCACCAAAGGGGACCAAGTGGCGGCAGCAACCGCCACCGGGTTCCCGATGAACACTCCAAGAAGTTTGATGACCGTGGTCGACCACCGGGCACCCCAAGGGCGGTCGCCACGGGACGACCACGAGCCAGCTCACAAGCCAACAGATTTAGAGGTATTAAGGGCCGCACCTGAAATTGAAACATACTCAGTATAGGTAGACAAAACAACACCGAAAGCCTGTTGGGAACGTAAAAAAAGAGTAAGGTCGTCCGCATAGGCCGACAAAACCACGCGATGGTGCCGTGTGGAGGCCACACCACGCGGAATGCCTGCCAGCAAACGAGATCGAAGGGAAATAAGAAGTGGTTCAAACGTGAGGGCAAACAGTTGTCCCGACAGGGGACAACCCTGCCGGATACCGCTTGCAAAAGGAATAGCAGCCGTCATAAAAGAAGAGGTCCGAACACGAAAGGAAGAATGGGAATATAGATTGGATAGTGCCTGACAGAAAAGGGAAGGAAAGCCAAAGTGACGAAGAACAGAGAAAAGATAAGAATGATGGACAGAATCGAATGCTTGTTTCTGATCTAGGTTAAAAATAGCGAGAGGTTCAGAAAGACGGGAAGCAAGAGAGTGTAAATCACGGATGGTAGTGATGTTAGTTGCAATCGTGCGGGAAGGGATCGTATAAGTTTGGTCACGATGAATAATAAATTGTAGAACAGGGTTAAGGCGAAGGGCCAGAATTTTTGCAAAAATCTTATAGTCGGTGTTAAGAATCGAGATGGGGCGCCAGTTAGATAGAAGACCAAGATTACCAGTTTTAGGAATTAGGCGGAGAAGAGCAAAAGCAAAGTCAGAAGAAACGAAAGTCGAAGAAGAAAAGATCGAGTTGAAACAAGCAAGGAGAAGAGGAAGCAGAGCAGGAAGAAAGGTTTTATAAAAAGAGTGGAAGACCGTCAGCCCCAGGGGCGGAGCGGTCATTCAGACTAGAAATGGCAAAACGAACCTCCGAGGGAGAGATCGGTGAAACCAAGGAGGGGGAAAAAGACGGGACCTGAGGAAGATGTGATAATAATGGAGAATTCTCTGCAGGAGGCAGGACCCGCAATCGAAACCGATCAGTGAAGTACTGAAAAGTTCGATCACAGATCTGCACTGGATCAGAAACAGTTGAGCCATCTGGAAGCGAGAGAAAAGAAATGTTGGAACTCAGAGTACGGTGGGATTCAAGATGTCGAAGGTGTTGAAACGGGTCATCATTAAAGTGTAACTTGGAAAACTTTAACCGGGTAAGAGACGAAGAAGCAAAGGAAGATAGAATACTATGAAGTTGTGATTGAAGAGCTGCAAACGATGGATCTAAAGGAGAAAGGAACTGTAGTTTACAGTGAAGAGTAGTTAAATCATGAAAGCGGTGAAAACGGGACGAAAAAGAGAACTGACGTGCAAACGATAGTATAGAAAGTTTGGTGGAAAGCCACAAAGCTGCTGGGTCAACCGTGAGAGGAAGTTCAGAAATGGATGAAGAAATAATCGAACGAATTTCGGCCTGAAAAGTGGGATCGGAAAGGAGAAAATCATCGAGAGACCAAACCGGGGAGGGGGGGACAGAGAAAGAGGACAAAAATATTTCCAGAAGAACAGGACGATGGTCGGAGGAAACAGAAGGATGATGGGTTACTTCAACAAGGGAGGAGTGGAGGAAACTAGAAACATAAAACCGGTCGAGACGAGCCGCAGCATGCGCTAAGGCGGCCGGAGGAAACCATGTGAATTCACGGGACAGAGGGTGGATGGTACGAAATGCGTCAATGAGACAAAAATTACTAACTAGTTGAGACAGTTGGGAGGAAAGGTTAAGGCGACTCTCCCTGGAACCATCACGGTCAAGACCCGGTTGGAGAGTGCAGTTGAAGTCACCACCTATAAGAACGATTTCAGAAGGAGGAATTTGGGAAAGAAGGGAAATCAAATGCGAAAGAAGAGCATCAGCATCAACCGATGATTGTGGCATATGCAAATTGAAAAACATGAAAACGACGGGAAAGATAACTAAAAGAGATACCTTGAAAGGAGCCCAGCAGACTCTGTGACTCAACGATATCTGAAAGAAGAGAATGAAACCGAGTACGGAATGCAATCGCTGTACCGGACCCAATGTGCGTCCGGTAGTTGTGATAAAAAGCGTAGGGCCAGCGTCTCCAGCAGGAATACCCGGTCGCCAAGGAACACTTCGTCTCCTGGAAGAGGAGGATATCTGTCCTCAGGAAAAGAACGTCCTCGAAGACCAAAGCATTCGCGGCTGAAGACGCAAGGCCTCTACAGTTAAAGCAGAGCACATTTAGGGAAGGCATCACTGGGGTGGCTGCATCCAACCTTCCAGTTCTGCCTTCAAAACTTTAAGTAAATACGCCAACCGGCGAGCGTACTGCTCTGTCCCGGATGGCAGATCAACATTTAATAAGAACTCATGCAGGAACGTCAGTTGGGTTAGCATCTCCGGAAGGTGAGAGAGTTTACTCGCTATACAAGGGAGAGTAATCAATTTCGCCCGTCTGGGGCGAGCAATCAAGGCATACAGATCTGTGAATGAGAGGGGAGTTAAGGGCACCTCAATGTCAGCAAACATAGAGGTGATGTCAACCAGAGAGGGGGCAGGAGAGTCGTCATCAGATTCAGCAAATAAAGTTTCTTCAGAATCGGGATCGGTAACGTCCATGGATTCATCGTTCGGCAAACAGGTAAAACGGTTGTAGATGGAAACTGAAGAAGTAACAGGGAGCCGGTCCAGGTGAAGGTGACGAGGATGTAGCCGTCTTCCTGGATTTCTGGCGGTCCAAGGAACTCGCACGATGGTTCGCTGAGCCAGGGGAGTTTTGCCTCTTGGTCCGCTGAACCTTAGGGGTGGAGGCCCCTTCAGACGCTGGCAACGGTGGAAATTCCTTCAGGTCAGTGGATGCCGAAGCAACACGGACCACTGGAGGTGATACGACAGAGGTGGAACCAGGAACGGCAGCTGGAACAGATTGAGTGGGGAGGGTGGGGGCAGAATCCGGAGCGGTGGGCAGAGTCTCCGCTGGAACAGCAGCATCAAGTGATTGAGTTGGAACAGTAGCAGCTGTGGAATGTGGGCATGCCGATGCAAGGTGACCTTCACCCTTGCATCGGAAGCACTGGACGCCAGCAAACAGATTGAAAATGTAGGTCCGGGTTTCAGTTATGAGTTCCAGGGTGGTTGGCCGGTTAACTATTGCTTGTGTGGTTGGAAAGATGACTCGGTATTGACGATGACCGCCCTGAACATGTTTCAGGGGGAGTCGCGAGCAGCAGCTGGGAGGTACTTTGTGGTACCAACTACTCGCCCCATGGTGTTAAGGGCATCAATTAATACCGAGTCAGGCACAGCTGTGGGTACTGGAGACAAGGTGACAGTCACTGGTCTTTGAGCTGCTGCAACTGGTTGGAGATGTACGGAACCAATGTCCAAGCCAAAAGCCAGGATTTTGTCCACCGCCTGTTGATGAGTGAAGTGCACGACAACACCCCCTCCCAAGCGGATAATAGACACAATGCTTTCTCCGGGTACAACTTTAGAAATAGCATTTAAATATTGGGGGGGGGGTCGCGCAGAGCAGGAACAAATATACTTAAAAGTAAGGCAGACGAAAGTTCCTTACCTTGAGGAGAGTCGAGTGGTAATGTTATCCTTAAAGCGGAAGCAACACGTGTAAACTCTGGTCGCGAAGACACAGAAGCACTTTGTAAAGTAGAAGTCGCACTCACAGCCGCGGCGAACGAACGAGACACAGGAATAGAAGAGCTGGGTACCTCTGACCCAGCCTCCGGCACATTTGTAACCAGCGGTACAGTTGGCGACGAAACCACAACACTATTTGACTGAACACCATGCATGGTGGTCACGGAAGATACAGACGACGAAGAAAGCGCAGAGGAAGGAGATATAGACGGGTATATGGCACTCATGCTGGTGGAGGTAGTAGCCAGCCCGGCTACTAACCCTCGCGGCTCGAGCGTTGCAGCTTGCAACACTCAAGAACAGGCAAAAAACGAAAAATAAGCACGTACAGCTTGTACGCCTCACTACTTGCGAGGAAGGAACACAGGTAATAACAACACACGAACTTTCAAAGAACAAACGCAAAAAAAAAAAAAAAACACAAACTTCACACAAAACTTCCAATCCTGGCAGGAGCTCGAAAAAATGCGACTGATCAGGCAGAAGCCATCGCTTAGACCACTGCACCACCTGGCCAACCAATTCAGTTCATGAAAGAATTCAGAAGTGTTTTTTGGAATCTCTTACATCTAGTTATGAAAGTAGTAGATGAATGAGTACAAGTGAAATCTGTTTTGACGTGCTGACTGGATATACACTATCTCCCAACAAGTAATTGGACACCTGTGATTACAAAGGAAAACTTCAGTAGTTGGTGGAGCCTCCACGAGCGGCGATTACAGCTGCGACCCTTCAGGGCATACTCTCAACCAGGCGTTGTACGACGGCTAGCGGTATTTTCTTCCACACGGCTTGGAGAAGACAGGTCAGTTCCTTCACCGATTTCGGACGGTGGGGGCACCCCTTAAGTCGACGCTCCAACTCGTCCCAGAGGTGCTCGATAGGGTTAAGGTCCGGGCTCTGCGCAGGTCAGTCCATTCGATTAACTCCATTGTCACCATACCAAGCCATGGTGGACCTCGCAACATGACAGGTGGCATTGTCATCCTGAAAGTAACATGGGTCCACCCCGTAAAACTGCCACAACGTAGGAAGCGCATGGTCATCCAAAATGGTGCAGTAGGTCTCGGCGTTGAGTCTACCAGGAATTGCGACCAAGGTTCCCGTGCCATACCAGGTGAAACACACCAATAGCATAATTCCACGGCCGCCGAACTTCACAGTTGGCACAATACATTCCGGCAGGAGGCTTTCTCCAGGCAGACGCCAAACTCAGACCCTGCCATCCGAACGGTAGAGGGTGAACCTTGATTCGTCACTCCAGAGAACCTGTTTCCACTGTTCAACGGTCCACTGTCGACGTTATTTGTACCACGTTAGCCGAGCAGCGCTGTTGGACTTGGTGATCAAAAGCTTGTGGGCGGCAGCACGTCCATGATAACCGAGCAGATGGGCTTCCTTACGGATGGTATCCATCGAAAGAACACTTCCGGATGCCTATTGAAACTAATCGTGGATGTGGCCCACCGATTTGGTGTGGTTCTTCCGAATTTCTCTGGCCAGCACCCGTCGGTCTCTAACTCCCAGTTTTGTGGGTCTGCCGGGTCGGGACACATTCCGACAGTCACCTCTCCTCTTCCACTTGCCAATCACGTAGGCCACTGTCGATGTTGGGTACTTCAACTTGCTGGATATGTCACGTATGGATGGGCCATTTCTGTGATACCCGACGATTACACCTTTCTCGAAATCAGAGAGCTCCGAACTGCGTGACATCTTGCATGCGACTGGTTGCGTTGTTGTTTCCCTCACGATATTTAACGGCGGCGGCCGTGACGTGTATCAGGACCGCAGATATCGTCGATTGCAGGGGTGTCCAATTACTTGTTGGTAGATAGTGTATATAGACCAATAAATGATTGAAATAGTAACTAGACTTGAATTTTCTGGCACCCGCGTTCTGCTATTTAGTGTCTAAGCTTGCTTTAAATGTTTTACTATGCTACCCGGAGCACGACTTAACGCCACGGAATGTTTCAGTACGTTGAATATGTACATTTAAGTAATGTTGGTGTTTTGGTATAACACAGACTGTTAACTGATATCTGTAACGGAATACGCTACATTTGGCACCCGAACGCAAAAATGAATTTCCCGGGTGTGAGGTTCGAAAAAAATGCGCGATGCGTCTTCCATGCATCATCTGGAATTAATAAGGATTTCTTCTACGTTTCGAAAAATGTATGATACTTCTTCCACAGGTCATCTGGAGTTAATTAGAATTCCATCTATTACAGAGAGCTCTTGCAAGTTATGGTTTGCCGGCTGACTCAAAGGCCTGCTGCGATTTCGTGTTTCCACCTTTCTAAAGGGGAGGGGGATAAATGGGACGTGTCTATCTCAGAGGTGACGAACATATTCAACGCTAAGTTACAGCGATAAATCTTTGCCGGCGTAGTTCATATGGTAGAATGTGCGGCTCCTGTGAAGGAAGATATGGGTTCGAATTCCATCACTGGAAGAAAAGGGAGAATAAGCAATTGAGCCTGGAATGTTGATACTGTATATGGGATGTCCCTAACAACTTTAATTAGGGGGAAAACCACTATCATAAATACCTTCCAATCGCTTTAATGTGTTACCTTGGAAGTAAACCACGTAGCCCTTCTTTGTGGCTGTTCTCAATGACAACAGATTATCTTGCAACTCTGGAACGAACAGTACATTTTTTAACTCTATAGTGTTTAATTTATCTTCAAGAGGTTTTACTCTTATTGAGCCTTCACCAATTCGTTCTGTTTGAAGTTTTACTCCATTTGCTGTAGTGACGGTATCATCAGAGTTTTTATTTAACTGTGTGAAGAAATTTATATTTCCAGTCATGTGTCCTGCTGCTCCTGAGTCTGTCACGAGTTCCTGCTTTATAACTGTGATTAGAATCCGATTTTAAAACACTTGTAAAACTATTATAACGAAGTAAATTTCTCCGTCATTTCTGGTCTACGCCGGGATTCGAACCCAAATACGCTTATTCCGGAACAAGCAGCTCTACCAACTGAGCTACGCAGACGTTTTATTCTGATTCCTCTCTGCCTTTATGTCGTGTGCGTCCTTCTGGCAGGTACGTCACATCTCCTGGTACGTTACATCATCTCCGCCTTATTATTATTTTTTTTTTTTTCGAAGTGCTGGAGAAAGGATTCTCTTATTTTTCCTATCTCGCGGTGTGGAAATAACATCACACCAATGCGAGATTTTGAACGGTCGGGTAGTTCGGGCGCCATTATAACGAAGTAAATTTCTCCGTCATTTTTATCCGCGCCGGGGTTAGAACCCGGGTCCACTCATTCCGGAATAAGTTGCTCTACCAATTAAGCTACGCGGACATGTCTTCTGATTCCTATCTGCCTTTATGTCATGTGCGTCCTGCTGGCAGGTACGTCACATCTCCCCCCCCCGAAAGAGGGCCGGGGGCATGGCCCACGGATCAGCCGGGACCATGAATCGTTGAAGGCAGACAACCACTGTAGAACATGCACTTGAGAACTCCCAGTCAATCTGGTGTGTGGAATGCAACGTCACACACATTTATTTTTCGATGCATTGGAGAAGGGATTCTCTGATTTTTCCTATCTCGCGGTGTGGAAATAACATCACACCAATGCGAGATTTTGAACGGTCGGGTCATCCGGATAGTTCGGGCGCCATTATAACGAAGTAAATTTCTCCGTCATTTCTGGTCTACGCCGGGATTCGAGCCCGAGTACGCTTATTCCGGAACAAGCAGCTCTACCAACTGAGCTACGCAGACGTTTTATTCTGATTCCTCTCTGCCTTTATGTCGTGTGCGTCCTTCTGGCAGGTACGTCACATCTCCTGGTACGTTACACTATTTTCATATTGTAATTCGTCTCTGATCTCTGACACTAACACAGTGGTTCCTTTGAAATAATTTGCTTTACTTATTTTTCCCGTAACGTGTTCATCGTCATCATCATGCCCACTTTATTGAAATTGGTTTTTCTTTTCGGAGCAAACACTAACTGAATTTTTGTGTCTGGTTTCTAATTACATTTAAACTTGCTTTCTTTTCATCTTTGGCTCTTTGCTTACCTTTATTTAAGAAATGCCAACATTTATTTTTAGCATGATTATTTTTATGACAATATGTGCAAAACTTTTTATCTCCAGAAAACATTGTCTTTGAAAAATTTCCTTTGTAAGCCATAGTGTGTAGTTGATTTGTTGTTTTCATTTCTTGCCTCCTCTCATATTCTTCTAATAGTTTTCCCTTAAACTGTTCGACAGCTAACTCCAACTCGTCTTTGCTTTCAAGATATGTAATTAACGTTGAGTAAGACTCTGGTAAGCTACATAATAATAAAGCGCTCAAGTGTGTGCCTTTTACAGACTTGTGACGTGCCTGCCTCACAGGACGCACACGATATAAAGGCAGATAGCAGCGACAACGAACGTTCGTGTAGCTCAATTGGTAGAGCAACTTATTCCGGAATGAGGGGACCCGGGTTCGAGCCCCGGCGTGGACAAAAAATGACGCAGAAATTTACTTCGTTGTAGACTCTCCAATGCTATTCCATCCTTCTCTCAGTTGAAAGAACCTTTTTAGTATGTTCTTGCGTTCCATATATTGGGGGGGGGGGACCAGAAAATAATGTCGTTTTTGTTGGAAAAGAAGAGGAACACTCTTTGTAACAGAAGAAATTTATTTCTTAATCAATTATATAATCGTCATCATTACCGATCACACTTGCCCATCGTGGAACCAAATTTTCAATGCCGTCTTTATAAAAAAGACATTGGCTATGATGCAAAGAAGGCCGAGAACCTCGTTTTGACATCATCAATATTGTGGAAACTTTTCCCATTAAGAAAGTTCTGCAGAGATCTTGACAAATGGTAATCAGATTGTGCGATGTCAGGGGAATAAGGGGGATGAGGTAGAACCTCCCAGCCGAAATCTCTGATCGTCTGTTGGGTCCGTCTCGCCGTGTGAGGCGTCGCGTTGTCATGCTGGAGGATGACACTTTTTCTGTTGACCAGTGCTGCATGTTTTACAATAAGAGCTGGCTTCAAACGGTCCAGTTGTTAAGAATAGAGGTCTGCCGTTACGGTCTGTCCAGGGTCCAAGAGCTCAAAGTGAGCTCTGCCAGCGGTAGTCCATCAAACACAGAGTAAAACCCTTTTTGGGGTGTAGGCTTGGTTTTGGCGTAGGAGCTGCTGTCTGACCTGCAGAAAGCCACTGGTTTTTGCGTTTGTTGTACACCTAAAGAACTCACTTTTCATCTCCAGAGACAATTCAATGAAGAAATTGATTACTTTCCTGTCGGCTGAGCAAAGAGTTGCAGATGGTGGAAACGCTGGGCTTTGTTGCCAGGTGAAATATGGTGTGGGACCCCAACTCCTTGTCTATAGACCTTCCCTATCTGCAGCAGGTGCTCTTGAACAGTAGACCTTGATGCATTAAGATGTAGGGATAATTAATTCATCAGTGGTTTGACGAGGATCTGTCTCAACGGCTGCAGGTAAATACGTCATTGCCCAGTTCCATGGGTCTTCCTTCACGAGAGGCACCAGAGAGGTCAAAATTGCACGACCGGAATCGGGCGAACCAACGCTGGCACTTGCGGATATTTAACGCATTCGGATAAACAGCACAAATGTTATTGGTGGGCACGGTTGCATTGTTCCTCTTGTGAAATTCATACAGCACACAAAGACAAACATGGCCCTCCTCAGGTTTTATGTCACTCATTTTGTTCCGCAAATCTGGAAGACAAAAACACCTACATAAGTTAAAGGCGAATAGTTCATTCACTTGTACATGCATTTACTTTACGTTAAACGTACATAAATACCCCACAACTACTTCCCAAACTTAGCCCCCAAAACGACATTACTTTCCGGTTCCCCTAATACATACCTTTGTCACAGTGCTGTTTTATCTCTTTTCTTATATTACCGAAATAGGTTTGAATCAGAAAATTGACAGGTTCCTTGAGCACTGTACACATTAATAGAGTACTAATAGATCATTTAACAGAAGAGAGTTGACATTTGAGAAAATCTATGTCGTGATTTTGCTTAATTTAATAATTACTCTTGGTCACCTGTGATTAGACCATCTCTCATACTCCATAACTCCTCGCTATTCCTTCATGGTTACCGCTCGTACGCGGAGACAACCTCCCTCTCTAAAACTTGCTCCTTCCCTTCAACGTCTCGCTGCCTCGCTCTCTCCCGTCAGACGCATTCTCCCCTAACACACGTCATCATTCCTACCCTCGAATTCTCGTTCTCCTATTGTCTTCCGCACTACTTAAAAAAACCAGCCTGAAGCCTCTGTCCGAACACCTTCTTCCCATTCCGTCTACATTCCTAATCACCTCCCTGAAGAACACGTCTTCCTTGGGAACGGAAGTCCTACCTAATGATTCGCTTTAAAACTCTAAAGAAATCCTTCTTCTATAATAGCTATCCGTACACGGAATAATGTGTTTTATCCACTCCCGGAAGTTCGCCGATAACCAATCGTTTCTGGTGACTTACTGGCTCTCAAAAATCATATCCTTAGAAGTTTCCCACGATTACTTTTAAAACATTCTAAAACTGCAAGGATTCTCAATTATTTATATATTCATTAAATTTCAACAATTAAAAGAAATTTACATTACATTACATTTCATGAAATAAACATTCCCCATTCCATTACGCTATTATGGTTATTTACAATTACTACTATTACACCTTATTGAATATAGTTTTCTTTGTAAATATAGCTTACTTGAAAAATTCGCACGCTTATTAATTGATTTTATTTTACACCAAGTATTCTTAGCTGATGTTTCATAAAGAACATGAATAATCCGTGAATCTGAAACATTTAAACAAATTAAAGACCTTGCTATTCTATCGCGGTCTATCCATTTTGCATTTGGATTCGGTGGGTCTTCGTCGAAGACTGCATTTGGAAGGGATTCTTTTAGTAATATTTTCATTCGAAATTTCTACGTGGAGTAATTTTTATCATTTAGTTTCTCAAAGTCAACTCCAATATTATTTGAATAAGCTATGACTATGAGATTATGGAATGTTGACTTCTTTAAATATAATTTAGTTTACTTACGCTTCACACTCGTAATGCGTTCAAAAAAAAAAAACGCCCTTTAGTCAATTTATTATTTTAAAATCTTTTCGCTTCCAAAATCAGTCTCATAATCTGAATTTGTTGGTAAAAATACTAAAGCTGGCGCTATGAAAAGTCACTAACGCAATTGATTAAACAGAACGACATGGTTCGTTCGGAGACATTCACTTTCGAAAATAAATACGCACAATACAAATTTGGAGGATGTGAATCCGCTTATTGGTGTAAATAAAAATGTTAAAAACAGCTCTCTATCTAGAAAATCTAGCTTTCTATCTAAAACATCTTTGAATAAAAACCAGTTCTCTATCTAGAAATATTTTTATGAAAACTTGTTTTCATCACTTTATTAGAGATACGCAACAAAATACTGGAGAAAGTTCTTCCTATTTTTTATGGCAGGTGAGTCCAACGGTTACCAAAAAAATTTCCCACTAGCAAAAGCCAAAGAAAGTAGAGGTCCGTAATTTAGATATTAAACTGATATTTTTTGATAGAGTAGGAAAAATAGCAAGTACATCTGAAAGGAAGCATATTGCTATATTAATCGTATGAGATATAACGTGTCCGGGGAAAAAAGCAAACCGTTTCTGAAACAACGAGAAAAAAGCTATATTTACCTTCAAAGAAAAAATTCTAGAAAAGTGTCCTCAGAGGGAGAAAAAAGCATCCTATCGAAAGAAATCTTTCTCGAAAAATATCAAAAAATGTGTTTTTATAAGGTGAAGGAGGATTTTTTTAATTTTCACGCGAAAAGGACACATTTGTTCATCTACTGAGAACAATATCATTCTGGAAACATACAAAAGGAATAAAGGATAAGACTTACTTTATCTTAAAAAAAAAAAAAAAAAAACAGAGAATGGTTCTCATGGGAAGAATATCTACACTATTTGCTAAGA
Organism: Macrothele yani; assembly: GCA_039090855.1. Lineage (NCBI taxonomy): Eukaryota > Metazoa > Arthropoda > Arachnida > Araneae > Macrothelidae > Macrothele > Macrothele yani. The sequence goes on along the minus strand of CM076989.1, from coordinate 100,934,957 downwards.
AATCTTCTTTCTGTAAAATTATAAGAAACGATTCTGATAAGGATAAGAAGGTTTTCACAATCTTCTAAGGTACATCTTGGTAACTAAAACATGAAAGTTTCTCAATAAAAGAGCCTTCATTAACTTTCATGCTGAAATCATCTGGAAAAATATCAAAAACATTCTCTTTATATTTAGGAAAAGCTTTACTATTTAAGGACGTAGCTTATGGAAAGTATTTTATTTTGTTTTGTTAAGAAGGTTCAGATGTGTGATTCTTGAATCATCTGTCACGTACTAACTTCTCTCAGGACTAAGCATTATGTCACTTACATAAGTCAACTTTTGAGCTTCGTTGATTTTGATTATTATTTATATCCTGCCATTTACTTTTTTTCCTTATGTGACGGATCATGTAGATACAAATATTGGCGATTTTGTGCAACACTTTCATCCGATATCTGGATAGAATTATCGTGCATAGTATAATTAGTGTAGATAAAGATGCCGTCTTTTAACACGATGATCAGAAGGATTGAACACATATCTGTACTCAATAATAATATTTGTTATAATTGAGTACAAATATGTGTTCAATCCTACTAATCATCGTGTAAAAGGACAGCTTCTTTATCCACACTAATAATAATAATAATAATAATAATCCGATCCCTGGAGATGCCAGAGTCAATGAAAAAGAATTGGAAAAAATGACTAAATATAGAGACCTGGCCATAGAATTTACCCGGTTTTGGACTAAACACACAACGGTAGTCCCCATTGTCATCGGGGCACTTGGAACAATGTCAAAAAATTTTATGAATCATTTTGAAAAATTGCAGCTTTCTGATATGCCACCTACAGAACTGCAGAAGACAGCTTTACTTGGGACATCATATATTTTACGCCGATTCTTGACTGATACCTCGGTCTCCGGTGGAAACTCGTATCAGTTCAACAATACCAGTCAATGTTAATTTGCTGTTTTATTTTGTTTGTCAGAGGCTGTGATTCGTATATTTCGAATAAAGAAAATAATAATAATAAAACTTTCATCCGATCCTTAAAAGAATTCCTGGAACCAGTGACCCTAAATTAGGGACGGGCGACTTCTTATAGCCCATTGAGTTGCTCACGGTGGTCGTTAAACCTTCAATAAAAAAAAAAAAAAGAAAAGGAATTCTGAGTGCTATAGTTTCAACTAAAGCTGCAAAAAAAAAAAAAAAAATAATAATAATAATTCTTTCCCCTATAGTTTCAACTGAAGCTGCAATTTGCTTTAGGGTTAGGGGTTTAACGACCACCGTGAGCTACTCAATGGGCTATAAGCAGGTGCCCGTCCCTAATTTAAGTCCACTGGTTCTAGGGAAAGGAGAGAGCCAGTGCCCTAAGACAAACACAACAACCATGCCTCACCGGGATTCGAAATCGAACCCAACTTAAGACAAATGATCAGATGCCATCGCTTAGACCACTGCGCCAGCTGCAATTTGCAAGCAACCGTTTCCTGTAGGGCCAGTTATTGACCTTTTATTACGTTTCTGGAGACAGAAATCAATTGAAGGAACTCCAATGTTGACTGACTAAGCTCCCGACGTCACAAGACTTCTTAAAACTGAAGTCAGGAAATAATAAAAACACAACTAAAAATGAATGCGACATAGCATGAAACACATAACACATCAATCACTCTTAATCCAGCAATAAGATCACCAGCATCAAAATGACCAACAGAATATCTTTAACATTTGTGCCATTCTTATGAAGGAATCCCGGGCGCCACTACAAAATGGCAACATTTTTTTTCACTAAAGCCTTTGTGATCTATATTAGCCTAACATCTCGTTTGAATCCCCTTGCATAATGCCTCATTTTTCATTTTGTAATCAAAATCGTTTATGTGTTTTGAAATTAACCCATTTGGTGAATGATTTCCTTCCTTAACAGGAAGATATCCTGAAATTTGGAGAAAAATTTAAATGAAAGCGCTTTTTGTATAAAAAAATAAACTTTTTTAATTAGCAAGGCACGCATTAATAGATATCAGAGTCACAGCACAAATTGACATAACTATCGTTCACTAAAACTTTTGTGATCTATACCAAAGGCGGATCTAGAAGGGGTGAGGGAGACACGCGCCCCCTGCTCAGGAACAAAAAAAAAGCTCCGATTTGATAGGTTTTAATAACAAATTGAATAATTTTTCGAGAAAGAAAGTATTATTTAAGAGTACAAGGTTTGTCCGGAGAAAACAATGAGACCACTTTTCCTGGGCCAATCAGAAGGGCCGGAGGGCAGAGTGTCCGGGTGTGACGGGTGGCGAGGTATGATAGGTAAACGATTGATGTCTCGTCAGTTGGCTCTGAGCTTTCACAGAGTGAGGATCGCTTGTGAAGTGGGCAGCTGTGTGAGCGTCGCGTAACGGTCAAAATGCAGAAGAGTGTCGAACAGCGATACGCTGTAAAGTTTTGTGTTAAACTTCAAAACTCCGCGACCGAGACGCTTGGCATGATACAGAAAGCCTGTGGGAAAGGTTGCTTTATCGAAAGCACAAGTGTTTCGGTGGCACAAAACGTTCACAGAGGGAAGAGAGAGCATCGAGGATGAACCACCCCCAGGGCGCCCTTCAACGTCTCACACTTCGGACAATGTGGAAAAGGTAAAAGCGGTTTTGGACTCTGACCGACTTCTGAGTGTTAGATTGGTAGCAGAGCACGTGGGACTCGCGAAATTCACTGTGCATGAAATCGTCACGCAAGAATTGCAGATGCGGAAAGTTTGCGCCAAATTGGTTCCTAAGGTTTTGACCGATGAACTGAGGAACAATCGTGTGTCGATTTCTCGTGAGCTTGTGGACCGTGTGAAGAGTGAACCTGTTTTTTTTTTTTTTTTTTTTTTTTTGGAGAAAGTGATAACAGGGGATGAAACGTGGGACTTTGAGTACGATCCGGAGACGAAAAGACAGAGCTCAGAGTGGCACACTCCCGAGTCTCCTCGACCAAAGAAGGCTCGAATGTGCAAATCGAAGATGAAATCGATGCTCATTGTCTTCTTTGAGTGTAATGGTGTTGTCCGTAAGGAGTTCGTGCCACCCGGACAAACGGTCAACACTGCATATTACGTGAAATGCCTCAACGGCTGAAGAACAGAGTTGCACGCGTCCGCCCGGAGATCACCAACACTTGGGTTCTTCACCACGATAATGCGCCGAGCCATGCGTCGCTGAGAGTGAGAGAGTTTCTGGCGAAACACAACGTTGCAACGCTGCCCCAACCTCCCTACAGACCGGACATGGCCCCGACTGACTTCTTTTTGTTTCCCCGACTCAAATCCAGCCTGAAAGGACACCATTTTGAGACTGTTACAAACGTGCAAACTGCCGCGACGAGTGCTTTGAAAGCGATCCCTGTTCCCGACTTCCAGGGAAGCTACGCGGCGTGGAAGAACCGCTGGCAGCGGTGTATTGATGTTCAAGGATGTTATTTCAAGGAATTTTAATGTTATGTAAGTATAACTTTAATTAATCGTCTGTTATTGAATGAGTCGCATTAATTTCCGGACAGACCTTGTATATTACTTTCGTTATTTAATTGGAAGAATTTATAGACATACTAAGAACACTTTTTCATTTTGCGAGAAAATATCAGAAATGCCCTTGGTTATTCTCGACACTTGCGCCCCCCCTCACGAAAATCCTGAATCCCCCTCGCCCTTGATCTATACTGGGCTAACATCTCTTTTAAGTCCCCATTTGTATACTACCTTATTTCTCATTTTCAAATCAGGAGCGATAGTGTGTGATTGAAAATTTATCCATCTGGCCTTTCTGAACAGGAAGAGATCCTGAAATTCAGAGAAACGTTTCAGTGAAAACGCGTTGCATATAAGAAAGAAAAGAAATCTGTTTTTATTAATTGGATATATAGCAAGGTATGTATTAATAGACTTCAGCTTTTCCCGAACTTGGGGAGTAGGTACTGAGGGAATAGGATGGATTGGAGGGGGGAGGAGGGATGAATAAAATCAATGAGTTTTTGGGTTTGGTTTGCTGATAGGGGGAGGAAGGGAGGACTTCAAAATAAAGAGAAAAAAAGAGAGAGAAAAAGAGAGAGGGGGAGAAAAAAAAAGCCAGGTAGCTATCCAATCACGCTGTTAGATGCAGAAGCAAGAAAGATGTGTTGACGTCCTCACTGATGTATTCTTCCCCTGGGGTCGATTTAATTTCGGCGCCCAGGGTTATGCCTAGCTTCATTTCCTCAATAAATACAAAACTCCATTTTTCAGTATTTTTTCACTCAGCGAATCCTGAACAAAATTCTGAGCTTTCGTTATGTCTACACATAGATAGTCGACTTCATAAGTTAGAGTCAGGGTAATTTATGAAGAAAAGTTTAACCGCTAGGAGAAAAACTTTTCACTGTAAAAATCTCTCTTTAGCTGAATTACCTTGCTCCTTTTTTTCTCACTACGTGCAATAAGACTCCTACAATCCGATTTTATTAAAAAAATATGTATAGGAATATGTCGATGAATTTAAATTCATTATCATTGGAAGCCTAATTTGGTGAAAGTTTTCAAATACGCCTCCATTTATTCTTTTCTGCAAAATAGTCTGGAACCTCGGTTATAGGTTTCTTAGTTATACGTTTTTCACTTTTATACGGGATTCTGCTTTAGTCCCGACTTTTCTTACGGTAGTTTCTTTCGTTTTTTTTCGATTCGGTTATACGTAATTTATTTATTCGCTTCTTACAAAAGCTGTTCCATAAAAACTGAGAGATTTTTTTCTTTTGAGTTCGCAACAGTGCGAAGGGGAAAAATAACCACGCAGACGACTAACTGAATTAAGGAAGAATCTATGGCAACAGTTATTAACAGTGGCAGGCGATTCTGGTTTTGTTATTGCGTAGTTGTTTAAGTTACTTCTGTATTAGCAACACTGCGATGGTGGAAAATAACCACGCAGACGATTTACTGAATTAAGGAAGTATCTATGGCAACAGTTATTAGCCGTGGTAGACGATTCTGGTTTTGTTATTGCGCAGTTCTTTAAGTTACTTCTGTATTGGCAACAGTGCGAAGGTGGAAAATAACCACGCAGACGATTTACTGAATTAAGGAAGTATCTATGGCAACAGTTATTAGCCGGGGCAGACGATTCTGGTTTTGTTATTGCGCAGTTGTTTAAGTTACTTCTGTATTAGACACAGTGCGAAAGTGGAAAATAACCACGCAGACGATTTACTGAATTAAGGAAGTATCTATGGCAATAGTTATTAGCCGTGGCAGACGATTCTGGTTTTGTTATTGCGTAGTTGTTTAAGTTACTTCTGTATTAGCAACAGTGCGAAGGTGGAAAATAACCACGCAGACGATTTACTGAATTAAGGAAGTTTCTATGGCAACAGTTATTAGCCGTGGCAGACGATTCTGGTTTTGTTATTGCGCAGTTGTTTAAGTTACTTCTGTATTAGCAACAGTGCGAAGGTGGAAAATAACCACGCAGACGATTTACTGAATTAAGGAAGTATCTATGGCAACAGTTATTAGCCGTGGCAGACGATTCTGGTTTTGTTATTGCGCAGTTGTTTAAGGTACGTCTACATTTCGCCATCAGCTACGGAGGTGAGGGATTCAGAGTTAAGTGAAATGCGTTGTGCGATAAAGTTTTGCTATCGTTTGGGTAAAACGGCTCCAGAAACAGTTGATTGAATGAAAAAGCTTACAAAGATAAATGTTTGGGTGAGTCAACGATTTTTAGTTAGCACCATGATTTCAAAAAAGGCGTTAGTCGGCAGGAGTCGCCCGTAGGCCTGGTCGACCTGAAAGTGTTGTTACGGAGCGTATTGTTAACACTGTTTGGGCAATCCTGCAAGAAGATCGACGAATGACGTGTGAAGACATAGCGGCGTCAACTAATATTTCCAAAAACGTTGGCATTTCGCATTCTACCCGATAAATTACTGCTGCATCGTGTGTGTTCCGGATGGGTACCGCAACACCTGACGAGAGAACAATTGTTAGCCAGAGTTCAGGTGTATCATGAGGGGAAAAAATGATTGCAAAGGATCCAAACTTTCTAAACACAGTAATAACTGCCAGTGAAACATGAGTTTATTATTTCGACCCCCTCACGAAGCGCGCAACGAATGTCTGGAAACACACAGGCTCCCCTCCTGCGAAAAAAGTCCACCAAACCAAATCAGCTGGGAAGGTGATGATGATATTTTCTTTGATCATAAAAGTGTAGTCTACCAGCATGCTGTTCCTCCACAAATTACTGTCAATGCTCAGTATTACATTTCAGGCTTGAAGCGTCTGCGACGACATATATCGATTTAAGTGACTGGAACTGGTGGGCAAGTGAACTCAACGCCATAATAACGTTCGCCCACATGTGGCTGCTTGTGTTCAACAGTTTCTTACGAAATGCAGTATTGAAATCATGCCATAGCCTACCTACAGCCCTGACCTCACCCCGTGCGATTGCTGGTTGTTTCCAACAATGAACGAGAAGTTCTGTGGCGCAACATTCAACACAGATACTGACGTTATTCAGGCTGTACAGGGGTCGCTAAAGCAATTTTTTTTTTCATTTCATATTATTATTTCTGCTGTTACAGGTTTTTGAATAATGATAACAATTATTGACAGTTATAAAATAACAGCAAGGAAGCTCCAGGAAAAGGCCTCATTGAGTCCTGTCTAAGCCCGGAGCTCCCTGAAGGAAATTTGCAAGTCAAGTACAGCAATGTACACCACCAGCCATTAGTATAACTCTTTCTCCACCCACCTCCACCCTATTATTCCCTTAAATAGTTAGCTTAATATGTATGCTTTTAATTTTTTCTTATAGAGGTTAAAGTTATTAATCAATGTCAGTGCAATGAATTCCAAAACGCGGGCCCACAATAATTTATACTTTGTTTCATAGTTAAAGTTTTAGGGAGCACTGGTATAAGTGCCTGTAGATTTCTTGTATTATATTGATGCGTATATGTAGATTGAAAATTATTATATTTTCAAGAGCAATATGCCATTATGTCTTAAAAGAAAAGTGTTTGATCAATGCATCCTTCCAGTGCTTACGTATGGTGCAGAGACGTGGACCTTAACTAAAAGAGACATACAAAGGCTGCAGACAACTCAAAGTAGCATGGAGAGGTGCATGCTTGGTGTAACCAGGAGAGATAAGAAGAGGAACTCGTGGATCCGAAAAATGTCAAGAGTGGAAGGCATCATGATCAGATTTAAATCCCTGAAATGGCAATGGGCTGGACATACTGCCAGAAGGACAGATCATCGATGGACAGCCGAAATTTTAGATTGGATTCCAAGGGACAGGAAAAGACCCAGAAGAAGACCACATGGGAGATGGGTGGATGAAATTCGAAAGTATGCAGGGGTGACATGGAGGAGACTGGCACAAGACAGACCGTTGTGGAGGAAACTTGGGGAGACCTTCGTCCACAGTGGATTGATAATGGTTGACAATGATGATGATGATGATATGTAGATATTTTAATTAATTCCTGCTCTATGTTATTTTTTATTCTTTTGTACGTGATTTTACCCAAGTTAAAATTATACAATTGTTTAATAGTCATTATGTTATATTTGTTCGGGTCAACTCTTGTATATGTATGTATACATGATTGAGAAAAAATAGCATTATTGCAACTATATTTTAAATCTAATAATCTAATATACTTGTTTTGAAGTATTTGTAATTTTTTAATATTAGATTGAGTTGTTTGACCCCATGTTAATATACAGTAGTTAAGGTGTGTATGAACTAAAGTAAAATATATTAATTTTAATGTTTTAATAGCTTCCACAAAATGCCTTCGCCACGTGCTTTTTAAAAGTGGACTGAACGATGGGACCGTTGCATATCATCCGAATTAAGATACTTTGAGAAAGAATAACATATAATTTGTGTGATTTTACTCTCAGTTGTTATGGAACGGCCGTTGTACGATTATACATTACATTTTGAATTTCAGATTATTCCTTTCATACGTAACCCAGTGTGTTACAATGAGAGCACTGCTGTGTACCTCCTTTGTGCAGCCAAAGTTGAGCCCTATCCCATTAGAGAAGGGAATGCTGTTTACTTTCAGCTCGGATGAAAATTTGGTTTCGCATTCCATACTCCCGGGTAACGATGCCAACAAATTTGAAACAAGCAATGATTAATGAATACACGATATTATCAAAAGTATTCGGACACTATAATGTTTAGGGACAAATGACATTATTATCGTAATTAGTAATTTGTCGGTCCACGGCTTTCTTGTATGACACCTGCAACTGCAACACATCTAGGCATACTATCATCCAATTTCCGTTAGATCTTGACAGAACTGGCTGGCCATTCATCCTAAAGCTTCTGCCAGAGTAAAGAGAGTGAAGACGGTCGTTACGGTCGATTTCATATCCGTCGCTCCAGTTCATCCCAGAGGTGACCTATGGGATTAAGATCAGGACTCTGAGCAGCCCAGTCTGAAAATTCCCCTAATTTTCAAGAAACCAGTACTGCACCCGCAGTGCGGTTTGGCAGGACGTGCAGTGTGCGGTGTTTCCATGGACGACAATACTGCTGTTGTCGGTCGCACAAAATATGTTCAGCAGTGGTTCAGAAATTTCCACATATTTTACCTGGCCTGCACAAAGCCTGAACACGAGCCCCTTCGAGCATATACACTAAAGGGCAATTGAATTAGAGACAACTGGCGTTATGCAAATGTGGCGCTGTGGGCGGCCCTGTAAACAGAAACGACATGACGTATGCAACGATCTGACAATATAAGGAGTGATGCGACGGGAATCAGTAACAGTCGGATGCAGTATGGGTAAGACGAAGAATCTAAGCGCATTTGATCGTGGGCAAATTATCGGGGCCCGACGAATGGGTCACTCTATCTCGGAAGTCGTGCAGGCACTAGGATTTTCACGAGCCACTGTGTCACGGGTGCACCGTGAGTACACCGAATCTGGTAAAACCATCCCTGCAAGGGCCAACTGTCGTGGATAATAGCGTGTGGATGAGCGGGTCATCGTCGGCTAGCTCGCATTGTAACAGCGGATAGACGGGCCACAGTGCAAGCTACTACTCGGCAATTTAACGCTGGTGCACAAAAACGTGTAAGCAGCCACACCATCCAGAACCATCTCCTCGGTATGGGGTACAGAAGCCATCGTCCCACGAGGGTACCGCTGCTGAACGCACATCACAGGGTGCAAATATTAGCATGGGCGCGATAAAATCGCCCCTAGACATGTGGAAAAATGTTGCCTGGACTGATGAGTCGAGATTCACGTTGGTGCATGCGGATGGCAGGATACGAGTACGGCGCAAACCACATGAAGCGATGGATCCTTCTTGCCAGCAGGGTACTCTTCAAGCTGGTGGGGGGTGGCATTCTCGTCTAGGAACTGTTTACGTGGACTGAAATGGGACCCCTGGTACGTGTGACATCGTTCCTCACAGGTCAACGTTACCGGGATATCTTGGACGACCATTTGCTGCCGTTTGTGCGTCTTCAACATCCCACTGGGGACCTCATCCTGCAACAAGACAATGCACCGTGCCATCGCTCCCGAATTGTATCCGAATGGTTGGATGAACACTCCACCGATGTGCCCTCGCTTCCTTGGCCAGCTAGGTCACCTGACCTCAATCCCATCGAGCACATCTGGGATGCCATCGAAAGAGATGTTCGAGGCTCTGACCCCCTCCATCAAATCTTCGTGAACTGTCTGAGCTTGTTCAGAGGTCGTGGACCCGTATGGCTTCCCAACGCTTCCGGTGCCTTGTCGAGTCCACGTCGAGACGAATCGCCGCCGTCATCAGGGCAAAAGGTGGTGCTACACGTTACTAAACAGGTATCTCTAATTCAATTGCTCTTCAGTGTATGAGACATGTTAGAAAAACAGATCCAGAGTCCCCAAATCTAAACCCGTTAAGGATTGTCTGGTGAACCCTTGGTATGTTGTAGACATAGATGAACTCCTGCACCGTGTGGGATCTTTGCCACACCGCATACTTGCTGGAATTCAGGCTGAAGTAAGTCCGATCTGATATTGAAAAAAGTTTCTAATTCGGTGGCGAATATGTGTACAATAAGAGTCAATCAGAAATCATATCCCACGCGACTATACATCTCACGCTGGGAAGAATTCGCTACAAGAGCAGACGCAGTATATGCCACCTTCTTCTGTCAACAATCCATTGATGTAAACGAATCCCCTGGTTCCAAGAGCATGCTGATTGGACAACAAAAGATGGAAAGCAGGTGTGCAGGTCCGATGAATTATGATATGCACTCCATTTTACCAATGGTCGAGTCCGTATTTGGCGTCAGCAGCATGAGACTATGGATCCCTCATGCGTTGCTTGACTATCCAGGCCGGCGAAGGCACTTGTATGATATACGTCATGTTAAGCTGATATGAACAGCGTACCCCCCGGTGTGTGGTCGAATGTATGGCCGCCCGGCTAATTCCAGCGGTCACGTGCGGACTATATACACTCACAACGCTAAAGCTTCACCTAGATGGGGGACGGATTCTTCCATGACGATAATGTCTTATATCATCTGGTCTGCATCGTGCAGTAATGGTTCGACAAATACAGTGCTTTATGAGACCTCGAATGGCCTTTAAAGACGCCTGATCTCAACCCAATTCAACATCAGTGGGATGTTATGGAACGCCAGGAGAAGCAGTTGAACACACCACCTCATTCCATACCCGAACTGGGGACAGCAATACGAACAGCTTGGTTGTAGTTACACGACTGTACGGACGTCTCTTGGAGGATAGGTCGTTCTCCAGGTGAAAGGATGGCCCACGAAATATTAGGTAGGTGATCTAAATTTAGTGAGGTGTAAGTGTAGGACAATGGGTGGCCATAGTAATTCCATAGGCATGTGCCTATTTTCCCCCAAAGTACGTTCTAGTGGGGAAAATAGTATCATGAATGATTTTATACTTCTTCGAACTGATAAAACCTTTATCTTGGTACTCACAGTTTCTTCTAACGCAATGAGGTTTTTCAACCAGACAACTTTGCGAACAAAGCCTCCTGCCCTTTTCAGGGTCCAAAGCAGCGGTGTTAGATATCATTACAAACAGATATAAAAGTCGGTATGCGGCAACGCCCCTGTAGCTGAAGTCTAATAACTAGTTCATGACGTCAACATAAGTGGACCGCATGTTTTTTTCCAGTGCTCGTCAGCCAAAGAGAATACGAGGTCTCTGGTGTAGTCTGAACAGGCAGAACAAATACGTTCAAATATAGTGCTTATTTGTAGTATTTTGTGCAGCAAAACTGACTGGATTTATGATATAGCACGACTACAAGGGGGTTCGAAGATATGTCGCTAGTCAAGCCAATCTACACTGGCGGAAAGTGAAAAAAGAACACCAAGAAGGAATTGGCGGACGATCATGAAATTTACATATGTTAATGGGGTCGGGTTTACGTAGGTGTGATGTTAATTTCGGGACCAACCGGTGCGCGCTTACGCCACAGCACGGCATAATATGCAAATTAGCGTCGGTGGTATTTAAGGAGTACGGCGAAGTGAATGTAATCAGTCGTCGGCGTACGGACACGTGCGAAGACCCTGAAGAAGTTGCAATGCCTGGACATGGAAGACGTGTACGGTTTCAGCAGTTATAGGACTTTGAGCGAGGTCGTTTAGTCGGACTCCGCGAGGCCGGGTGCTCGTATCGTCGTATTGCGGAGCGAATTGGATGGGAAGTGTCGATGGTGGTACGATGGTGGCGTAGATGGTTCGAGGAGCATTCCCACACGAGAAGACGTGGAACCGGGAGTCACAGACGGACTGATGAGCAGACCGATTGACGCATAACAACAGCGGGGGTTGTCAAGCAGAACATCCACTGCGACGCAAATCAGAGCTGCCGTTGCACCTGAGGTGACCGTGCGAACAATCCGCAACCGTCTACTGGATGCAGAACTACGTGCACGTGTGCCTCTAGCATGTGTACCTCGTACTCCAGCCCACCGTCAGGAACGGCTGCAGTGGTGTCGCCAACGTCTGCACTGGAGAACGCAATGGCGATCTGTCGTGTTCAGCGATGAAAGCAGATTCTGCTTGGGAGCCTCCGATGGCTGTATGCGTGTTCGCAGACGCACAAGGGAGCGTCTCCACCCTTCTTGCATCGGCCAGCGAAACACGGGGCCTACACCTGGTCTCCTGGTGTAGGGAGCGATCAGCTATCACTCTCGTACAGAACTAGTGTTTGTACCGGGTACGTTAAACAGCACCTCCTACATCAACAACATCATTCAGCCTGTTGTTGTGCCATTTGTAAGGTCGGTCCTTACAGAATGCACATATTGAGTTGCGTCATCTATATTTTCATTCTATAAGGTTTTTTACTATACGACCTATTTTGAGAGAATGGCTGAACGTAAAAATATGGTTCAGGTATCAAACTAAAGGTCTCACCAAGTAGATGAGCCAGTCGAAGAGAAAACTGAGATTGGGGCAACGGTTCGGGCGTGGCAAGGCGGCAAATTTCCGATGTAAAGGCTATGGAAGATGCGTGCGGCTCTTATCTACATCAGGCGCTCAGTTCAGTGTCAGACTTGGTGTGTTCTATGATCAGTCCTAAACTAAGTAAATGCTTTATTGCATACTTATCCTTAACAGAATGTCTCTCGCGCAGAACAAAAAAAAAGAACAGAAAACGTAAGAGCTTTACTGGAAGGGGTGAGCGATGAATGGATGACAACTATATGTCTCAATCAAATAAGAGAGAATGAAGAGTATTCGCAACGCGAATCTCATTCCAACAACATTTTCAAACGCAGTTGTGACTGAAGATGAAAGTGAAAGAGTGCGCTATCCAGTTGATTTTTTGCGCACGATCGGGAAGAGTGGACTTCCGCCTCACATTTTACGACTGAAAAAGGGTGATGCTCATCACCAACCCAGCCGCCCGGGTGGCGCAGTGGTCTAAGCGCTGGCTTAGGGTGATTCGTTGGTAAAGGGTGCAGGTTCGAATCCCGGTGAGGCATGGATTTTGTGTTTGTTTTGCGGCACTGGCTTTCTCCCTTCCCTGGAACCAGTGACCCTAAATTAGGGCGGGCGACTGCTTATAGCCCACTGAGTTGCTCACATATACATCATACATATCACTAAGCTGTTCTCCGAGATTTAGAGGTTAGCTCCAAAACGAAGTACAAACTACCAGATATTTTTACTTACTGTTGTCGTATCAAACTTCTCCATTTACAGCTATCTTGACATACAACTCGGGCTTCACTGATATCCATTACACGCCGTACACAAGATCTTTCATACTTCATACTCATAATCTTTTTCTCATGTAGACACTCCTGAATCTGATCCACCCATATGTCTTCCTTGGCCTTCCTCTGCCTTTCCTTCCTGCCACTTGGGCTAAAAAGATTTTCTTAGTAAGCATCTCATCACTCATTCTTTCAACATGGCCAAACCACCGAAGCATATTGGTCTCCACCTTGCTAACAGCATTTCGCTTCACATCACACAACTGCAACACATCTTGATTCCTCACACAATCAGACCGTGTCTTGCCACAAACCCCACTAAGTAACGCATTTTTCCAGAACACAAACTTTCAAAATGTTTTATTCTGAGCGAAAGTTACAGGGAACGAAGGCGGTAGGCGGCATGTGCCTTTACAATGCCTGAAATCATAATAACAGGAGTCAGATATATACAAAGTGTGCGCAATTTACATTATGCGAGGGGTATATACAATGCAAGTGAAATAGATAAGCGGACGACAAGACATAATTACCGTAGTATGTATACAAGAAGTGCGCTATTTACAGTATAAAAGGTGTATATATACAGGGAGTGCGCAAGTTACAGTATGAGAGGTGAATATATAATACAGTGCTAGTGAGATAGATCAGAGATGATACAACATAAGTGCAACAGTGCAGGGTGTGATAATGGAAAATATATAGCTGAGGCTGAATAAATGTACAATTTAGGCGAAGTATATACAGATGTGCATGAAGCCATATGGGGACAGGGAACGAACTATGTGCAGCAAGTGAGATATACATACAATGCAATGAGAATAAATACAAATCACGCAAAACATAATGATGCAATTGAAAATATGTACTATATACTGTACAAGATGTGTACAAAAAGTGCGTGTCTGAGATACGCATGATGCAGACAGTAAAGAATGAACTTGTAGGACGACTCCGAAAAGGAGCATACACAATACCAAGGAATGTGTATATGTACATAATGAACAGCGAAATATATACAGGATGTGTATGTACGATTTATATGAGCAATGTGACGAACGAATGAGCAGAATATATATGACGAAATAAAAACATTGAATATACAAATACAATGTGAGGCACATAGAAGAAATTACTAAAAAGAGCACTTATTCAGAAGAGGGCACCACAAAGTGCATGTGGATACACTACAAACACTGACAGTAAAACGATAAACTGGAGATGAGAATATGAAGAATGTACAAAAGATATGAGTCTGACAAGCTTAGGGAGATACTCTCCGGATCCGGTGAGCCAGTCCAGGGTTCATCACAAAGAACAAAGCGGGGAAGGTCCTGACGTACAGGGTGGACGGCAAAGCAGAAGTTGTAGGTCTACAGAAAGCCCGGAAAACTAGCGGTTTAAGGGTGACCATACACTCAGGAACTGCTGGCTCTGGTCAGTGACCCGGGCAACGGTAAACACCAATCGGAGCCGTGAGGTCAGCCGGTTGTGGAACTGCGCACAGAGGGTATCTCCGGAGTTGCAGATAGAAGCAATAAATCACATGCTTTGCGAGTTCAAAGATGTATGCGCATGGCTCAGATAAAGGCACTGGTGGAGAACAAGAAACCAGCAACGTACTGTACGAAGAAAAAGGCAGCTCTTTGGCACAGAGACACTTGGCAACGGTAAAGGCTAGGTGTAGTAAAGGAAGGATCGCCGGGCAGTACTGGTAGATGTGTAGAACATCGGCATGCTCAGAACAGAAGATGCATGTGGGTGCGTCTGCCAGCGTCATCCGAAATAACGTGGCCGGCACTGGCAGGCGGCAGTGAAGGAAGGGCCAGTGAATATTCCTTTCATCTGGTGTCGAGATGGCTGAAGCTGTTGCCAACCACACACTCGGAAGAGCGGCGGGCGGCATTCCTGAAATGAGCTGGGGTGCGGGTGGCGATGGATCCTGAAGGAGAAAGCGATAGAGAGTAAGGACAGTAAAACTGGAGATCGGAAGAAATGAGCCACGAATAGGAAGAAAAAAAGGAAGGGGAAGAGAAGCAGAAGAAACGAGAAAGAGTCCAGCCGGAGAAGCGAGTGCAGGAAAAAGAGTAACGATCGAGGAGCGGAGAGAATCGTAGAGTGCAAGAGAGGCAGAGGTGCGTGGAAGGAAATGAGAGAGGTCAGAAAAGGGTTTCCATGTTATGTCAGAGGAAAGTAAGTCTCGGTCGAATGCGATCCAGCCAGGAAAGGTCAGTGAAATACGGTGCGTTAGGAGGATGGATGATGGAAGAGTAGAAGAGGGGTTCAGCTAGAAGTTCTGAGGTGGAAGCGGGTGGGGCACGGAGTAGTGGCAGAGAGCAAAGAAAGGAAAGCGCTTCCGAATAAACGGGGGAAAGACGAGAGCGGAGGAGAGAAAAGTGATCCATCAGCAGAAAAGTTGTGAATTTGAAGCGGGGGTTCCGGGGAGAAATCATCACGTCTCGGTGAAGAGAGGCTGCGGATTTTGGTTCACAGAGTAGACGCAGAAGTGATACTATCCGGTGCGCTTTGTAGAACTGGCGAATATCCAGGAGCTTAATACCACCGGTGGAGATCGGACGACTTAGAGTTGAGACTTGTATCCAATGATGAGCTGACCAGATCATACTAGACATTATCCGTGTCACTTCGGAATGTTTGTAAGCTGGCATGCGAGCAGCTGCCCGCACATGAAGACAAGGAGACAGAAGATATATACGAGCAAAGCGTGCCCAGGTGACGTAAGAGGCGCTGAACTGAGCTTTCCGCCAGAAGGCAGCCGATCGAGCAAGGCGATTACGAAAAGCAGCCCACGTGCTGTTTCGGGCAGCTAAGAGAGCTGCCAGGTGTACACTAAGAAATTTCTGAGAAGAGGCAGTCCAGGAGACGCCGCATGGGGAGTCCGTCCTGGACTCCTAGGCACCGCACCACAGGCCGGCACTCTTGGTAGTGTTGAGCATCGCTGGGGAGCAAGAAGAGTAGAGTGCATATACATGAGCGAGGGTATCAAATTGTGACCCCATCCGGATGCAGAAAGTCGCGTCGTCGGCGTAGGCGAAGTAGGTTATAGAGAAGTGCCTGGTGCTTGCTGTGGGAGAAGGGAGAGCCGCAAGAAATGCACGACGCACTGTGCGTAGGAAAGGCTTGAACGCCAGGGCGAATAATTGCCCAGAAAGTGGACACCCCTGTCGTACTCCACGACGGAAAGAAATGGGTGCTGTCAAAAAGGCGGCTGTCTTGACCTGAAAGACGGCGTCGCGATAGAGAGCAATAATAGTGGTAACGAAGACAGAAGGAAAGCCAGAAGCGTGTAAAGTAGTTGAGAGAAATGAATGGGAGATATTATCAAAAGCTGCACGTTGGTCTAAATTTAGTAGGGCAAGAGATTCAGAATTAGTCCGGGCAAGATACAGAAGATCACGAAGGAGGTGAATGTTAGCAGCGATAGAACGACCAGGTACCGTGTAGGACTGGTCGGAAGATAGAAGATACGGAAGAACTTGATTTAGGCGGCGAGAGAGAATTTTAGTGAACAGTTTGTAATCAAGATTTATTAGTGAAATCGGACGCCAGTTCCCCAGGTCAAGGAGGTCGCCCTTCTTAGGGAAAAGTACCATGTGAGCAACAGTGAAGCTCCTCGGAAGGGAGATAAATGCAAATGC
The DNA here is from genome assembly GCA_039090855.1 of Macrothele yani. Taxonomy (NCBI): domain Eukaryota; kingdom Metazoa; phylum Arthropoda; class Arachnida; order Araneae; family Macrothelidae; genus Macrothele; species Macrothele yani. Next base: position 100,918,028 of record CM076989.1, on the reverse strand, counting down.
AGAAGAGTAAGCAGCGAGAAGGAAAGGAAGGAGAGAAGGTAAAAAGATAAGATAAAATGATAGAGGGAGGCCGTTAGGACCATGGACAGCTCGGGGATTGAGAGAGGAAAGTGCAGTCCTTAGTTCAGATGCAGAGATAGGCTGTAAAAGAGAAGCGGAAAGGTGAGAGGGGACTTGAGTGAGAGAAGAAAGTAAAATATTAGACACCGAAGCAGAAGGTGGAGGGGTATCACTGTATTTGTCGGAGAAGTATTGACGCACATGGGAGCAAAGCACATCTGGGTCCGAAACCACATGACCGTCAGGCAGACGCAGCACACGGAGTCGATGAGAAGAACGGCGCTGATCCTCTAACGAAGACAAGAACTCAAAAGAGCAGTCTTCGGGAGACAAGTGCTGGAGACGAAGTCGTAAAATGGCCTGCCGGGCTCGAGGTTCCAGAAGAGCACGGAGGTCTGCCAAATATGCTAAATAGAGGGGGTGAGTGACTCCAAGCTGGGCGAGAACTTGTCGGAGATTGTGTTCTTCTATGGTGCTGAGATTGGCTACTGTGAACGAGTGGCTCTTGAGAAAGGAGGAGGAGATGTGACTTGACATCCAACCAGTAACTTAGCGTACAGGATGCAGTGGACAGTCCAGGGTGATAAGAGTGAAGGAGATTCCGGATGTTAGAACACAAGGCCTGGCCTTCCAGGAGAGATGTATCTAATATCCAGGAGTGAAACTCGGAGCGCTGACGGAAAGAAGAGGTGAAGGTGACCACAAAGGCACAATGGTCAGAAGAGGCGGTGGGTAGATGCTGACAGTCCGTGACCACGGGCAGAAGTGGAACGGTTGCGTAGAAACGGTCAAGTCTAGTGGAAGATGACGAGGTGACAGCTGAGGACCTCCACGTATGGGAGACCGTTGTAGGATAAATTTGACGAAAGACGTCCCGAAGATCAAACTCCGTGATGAGGGAGTGTAATTGCTCCACAAGACGCAAGCAAGTTTCCTTATGAATTGGAGCACGATCAAGATCAGGGTCGAGCGTGCAATTAAAATCTACGCCGATCAACACGTGATCCGACGGCAACGTTGACTGAAGAGCCGAACGGAGCGCCATGAAAAGTAGGGTGTGATGTTGAGGTGTGCACGGGACGTAGATGTTGAAAACAACATAACGACGCTCGTCCAGAACAAAGGTGAGGCGTTGTAGCAAGTCACGGCAGAGATGCTGCACGGACACTGAAGATGGAACTTGACGGAACTAAGTGCGGATGCCTATGGCCAGACCGCCGATTGTAGAGTGTCGGAAAGCGTGGTGGAACTGATAGTTCCACGTACGCCATCGATTGAAGAGCGTTGTAGACAGGCAATTCGTCTCTTGGAGCAGAAGAATGTCTGCTGTGAGATGATGGAGATCCTCACGAGCAAGCGAGTTCCCCAGAGGGGACCCAAACACTCTATAGTTCAGTGTCGTTATCTTGAACGGAAATGTCCGACCGCGGTTCAAGGAGCTTGTCAGCGGCTCGTTGGAGCCTAGAGAGACGATCGCAGACTTTCTTAAGACATCCGCTTTCGCTGAAAGATGTGGATGGTAAGGCTTGGAGTTGAGATCGAACAACCGCCACTTGCATCATAGTTGCTGCAAGCTCCGTGAGATAGGATTGTAGAAAATCATGAGACATGGTTTTACTACGAGCACCGATGAGATAGGAGTATAACTCCGCACCAGAAATTGGTGTCTGTGGTAGTGAGGAATCTTCCAGTTGCTGTATGAAATCCTCTAGAGTAAGTGGGACCAGTGTGCTGTCGTCAGAGTCGGAGATGGAGATGCTAGAAGCGTCAGAAGTGAACGACTTTCCGAGAGATCACGTCCTCCTTGAAAGGTGGGAAATGTGCGTGTCTTCTTATTGCGACGTCGAGTAGTCCGACGACGCTTCGAGAGTACCCTCTGTTGCTCGGGACCAAAGGCTGGAGGATCTGGCTCTGTGAAGGCATCAGGCGCAGCGACCCCATTATCAGGCTCTGAAGGGTGCTGTGGAGTAATTGTAGAAAGTACAGGAGAGTCCAGCGGATCTCCGGTCAAAGAATTCTCCTGCTGTGGGCATTTCTGGAGTGTTGAAGCTGAGTTGGAAGTGGAAGGTTGTGACGAGGTCACGCGTTGACTAACGGCTTTATGGATACTTTCGGAATAACTCGACTGCAGCTGGTGAGAGGCGCCAGATGAAGATGCCGGAGGTCCAGTTGACAGTTGAGTAAGCTGTACTGAAGGTTTGGAGTCAGTAGCTGCACGATGAGGGCATAGCGCACTAGGGTGACCAGTGCTCTTACAAACTGGACAAAGGGTGCCCACAGTGATGTCATTGCGCCTAATATGAGTGTCACAGCGTACATTGAGTACCGATGGAACACGTAACATGGCTTCCTCCGAGGGAAAGATCACACGTACGTTACGGCGAAATCCTAAGAGATAACGGTCCTCAGGGACTCCCGGAAAGGAGGAGTACGTGATGACCGATCCGACAGTACGTCCGTAGTTCTGAGCGACGGAGAGCAGTAGGTTGTCGGATACTTCCGGAGGAACATGGGCGAAACTGACTGTAGTAGGTGCTTGTGTGAGTGGGTCGCAAGGAGATGGCGATCGCCGATGGAAATGCCTTTGGTCAGAACTCAAAGGGTGACGGCAGGAGTCGCAAGATAAGCTATGTTTTTTTATTGAAGGTTTAGCGACCACCGTGAGCAACTCAACGGGCTATAAGCAGTCGCCCGTCCCTAATTTAGGGTCACTGGTTTCAGGGAAGGGAGAGAGCCAGTGCCGTAAGACAAACACAACATCCATGCCTCACCGGGATTCGAACCAGGACCCCGTTCGGACGAATGATCAGAGGCCATCGCTTAGACCACTGCGCCACCGGGGCGGCCAAGATAAGCTATGACTTGGCTGGTTCTTCTCCCACGTGAGTAATAACCTCTTTTGGAACAATTTGTTGAAGAGCAGCTCTGTACGCCGTCAGCTTGGTATTGGGGAGGCTGCAGAAAAATACACCCAGTCCGATTTTGCCAAGAAAAATCTGACCTTGAGGAGCAAGTAGTCGGAACATCCACGCAGATCTGGTCTGTACCATACGTCAGCTGATAAGGTCACTTTGAAGAAGGGGGCTGATGAGAAGAAGAAGAAGTTGCCGCACCTGAGGGGACGGCAGCGTACGACACACCTGGCGTGCGTTGTGATGACGCGGAGCCGCCCCGGTGGCGCAGTGGTCTAAGCGATGGCCTCTGATCGTTCGTCCGAACGGGATCCGGGTTTGAATCCCGGTGAGGCATGGATGTTGTGTTTGTCTTAAGGCACTGGCTCTCTCCCTTCCCTGGAACCAGTGACCCTAAATTAGGGACGGGCGACTGCTTATAGCCCATTGAGTTGCTCACGGTGGTCGTTAAACCTCCAATAAAAAAAAATGACGCGGAAGTGGCTGGGGGAAGTGTGACGTCCATGGCGTCATCAGAAGGTACAGGGGAAGGCAATGGTTCACCACTCTTCGTCAGATGTGAAGGAGATAGCTCCATGAGCAAGGCAACTTTGTCACGCTGCGGAGAGGAGGGGCTTGTTAAGGAAGCCCTCCATTGGTGGATTGATTCTGAGCAGCTGATAGGGATAAAGAGTCACTTCCTGAAGTGAGGATAGAAGCTCCGCTATCCCCGGAAGCCGACATTTGCAATGACGATAAGATTACGAGCTTTGGCCAACTCGACCAAAGCAGGAAAATGAGGAATACAACACAAAAAGGGCACTTACCGACCTGGTAAATGAATCAGAAGTAGGACGGCACCTTCTCACACGCTGCACACACAAAATTAGGAGCTGTAGACTCGGAAATTATCACAAACGGAACAAAATACGAGCACAAAGTAAACAACGACTGTCGTCCAGCACACAAACGACTCCTATGCTTCTTCTGCAGTACCCAGGTTTCACTGCCATACATCAGAGTAGGAACACGGTGGTTGTTAAACCTTCAGTCAAAAAAAAAAAAAAATCACGAACTTGGAGTTTTGTCTTTACTGAAGTGGTTGAGTGAATTTGTCAATCAAATAAAGTTTACATTTGTTGTTTCATATGAGTTTATTCTTTAAAAAAAATTAACCGTCGTTTCCGACGGGTTTCGTCTAGTTATGTTTTAATAGCTAACTCAGTTAGTTTTGTGACGCAAAATACTATAAACAACGGCTCTGTGTAAACATCTACTGTTCCGTGTGTTTCGATTCCGCCCATTCTCGTCGATAGACGAACACGGGAAGCAAAGATGTGGTCCACCTATGATGACGTTATAAGCAAGTCTTTAGGCTTTCAGTTACAGGGGGCGTTGGTTAAGGCAACACATGTTTAGAGCAAAGCAACCCTTCCACAAGTTTGGGTATTATCCTACAAGGCACAGCACTGCATTTATTAGCCAGCATTAGGTATTATCAGGCACAAAACCAAATAAAGTTGAAAGAGAAGAAGGAATTTTGAAAAGACTGCATTTCGAGTTAACATTTTTGGGAACTGACCCGGTGTTCGTGTGGTTGCCAGCAGCGAAGTCTGAATAAATCGGAATCAGGTAATGCATTCGTCGAACTTTTCGCATAAAAGTGGAAAGCAACTTCGCTACACGAACTTCCGGGCACTACAGTCAGAAAAAAAGGCTACGGATTGTTACAGTAGATTAACGCAAATGCTAAAATGCATATGTTTTGAACCGCACTCACAAAAATGATTACGTTAAATGTTATTATCTTCTCATCTGGGAACTTTTTTCTGTTTCACTTGTTTTATCTTTTTTCAGTTATTCACAAAACTTATCGTGTTATCAATCAATATCGCGGATACGGAAACGTGCGTGAAACCCGTGAGACCCAGCAGCTTTCACTGATAAATATTTGAGAGGTTTTTTACCCCTTCTTCAATGCTTGGACTCTTTTCAACAGGCATACCTCGGTAAGTGCACTCTTCGATCTTTAGCATCTTCGGTTTACAAAACTTGCATATTACTTTTCATATTTCATTTTATCATCTTTCGTAATAAATGTCTTTTTTTATTAAAGATAACGATGTGTTTACATTAAACAGTTCTCAAGATGTTGTCAGTCATTAGAGGAGATTATACAAAGTTATATAAGCTCTTGTACGGAAAAAAATCTGATTGGATATAGTTTCCGCATCCAATCAATGGCATTGGTTTAGATTTATGTTCCAGGACTTTGATTTTTGTTTTAATTCACATTCCTTCCACGGTAATTGCTGTGGCTGTATAAATATTGTTATATTAAATCCCAGAATTTTTAAATGGAAGACATAATATCACACATATTCAGACGATTTCGAACATATTTATAACACGGGTAGTTTCTATTTTTTATCTCCTACTAAAGTTCTTTGTAAAATATTTTCACCCTCCCCCACGTATAAATGAAGATGTAAACAAAAGTTGTACGACAGAAGTCAAAGCAATCTCGACAGAAGATATTTGCAGTTTCATTTCTGTAGTGTTTGTTCCGTCAACTTTTCAATCAATTTTTAGAAATTCAGAAGTATGAAAGTATTTTTAGTAATGTTTCAAAAGCGCGGCTGCAAATATATAAAATTGCGAAACATGTTCATTTACTACACTTAGAGATAAAAGTGATTCATTATGAAAAAATTAGAAATTACGTGAAAAATACTTTTCTCTCCAACGCAAGAAACAATTTTTGAAATCGGCCATTTAGAAGCAGAGATATTGCTAAGATTACAAAATATATTTGCCCCTTCTAGCGGGAAAGCTGTGCATTGTTTAAAGAATGAAGTGAACGTAAATTGATCTTTGCTGTAAAAGATATCAAAAGAAAAATAAAGAGTTGGTTAATAGGATTTTTAGAAGCAATGATATGGAGTAAATTATATTTTGATTTCTCCCCGTCGGTGGCACAGTGTTGTAAGCGCTGGTATCTGATCATTCCGTTTGTCCAAGATGGTTTACCACCGTCTCTAATTGAAGGCTCCACTGCGGATCAGGTGACGTCACGCGCGTGGTCATGCACTGACAGCTGGAGTTCTACGCGATGTTTGGCAAGAAACGGAAATATATATATTTTATTTTAATAGACCACGTGAGAACAAATGTTACCTTTCTTGCGCGAATACTTTTCATTGCCAAACATGTTACAAAGTACCAGAATTTTCATTTTTTACGGATTTCGTACTATAAATTTAAACTTTATTTCATTGTACCGGCATTATTACTATTACAACCAAACCTAAGATATCCTAGAAAAATCAATATTGCAATCGCAGAATACAATCATCAGCTCTTACTGCTGAAGTTTGTCAATACTTACATAGGGTCATATGAGATTACCATTTTATTTTCTTTTGCTTAAAGCCTGAAACTGGATATCTGCACTAACAGAAACCTTAATGTAACATGTAATCGAATTTAGAACAAACTCAGAAATAAGACTATCTTGATAAGTAAATAAACTTTTCTTATTTCTCATATTGACAATTTTATTACAAAAATAACTATGGTTTTAACGTTATATTTACATCCCAGTTTCATTTCTGTAGTGTTTGTAACTTTCTTTTTCTCGCTTTGAGTTCTGAAGTGTATGTTCATTTAATTTTTTCGTTGGTTTGTTCAGAAATGTATTGGTAGCAGCCCAAATTAAACACTTCAAGACATAATTTGTGTCACGACTGTTTGAGCAGGAATCTTCTAAATCTTGAAAGTACTGCTATTTCTTAATTACTGACATTACAGCAGCACACACAATTGCCCAATATATTTGCCGCGTTAGGCCAATCTGTCTTCAAGATTAGGTGAAATAAGTTCCTTTACAACAATGTAGCAGTGAAATTGATAGAACATCTGGGTGCGGGTAAAACATGTTGATGATGTGTTACGGATTTAATGAATATTTCTTAGGATTTCTTTAAAATTGTATTGCATTTCTCCAACTTAATTTATGAAGGATAAAATTATGATTAATCACTATAGAAATATTATATAATTCCATAAGCTATATACACAAGTGGCTTTCTTGAACCAAGCAATTTGTGATAGATGTACACTATATTGACAAAAGTCACCGGACACCCCTTCAAAAGTAAATGAACGTATCCGCTGCGTTGTTAAGATTCGCGGTACAGCTGCAAACGGTATAAAACAAGCCTGCAGCTGACTGCGTTCTTATCGCACTGTGAGGTTGAGTGAAAATGCAGCGGCGGAAGAGAACTGACTTTGAGAAAGGAAAGATTGTTGCGTGTTATATTAGTGGGTTGTCCATAAGAGAAACCGAGAGGCGTTTAAACATACCCAAGTTAACTGGTTTGGATGTACTGAATAAGTGGAAGACACATGGCTTGACTGAAGTAGCAAAACGTACCGGCAAACCAAAGAAAAACAGTGATAGAGGACGTCGAAGCCTCAGGAGAATTGTTACAGCTAATCGACGGAGTAGTGCACAAGATCTCAGTGTACAGGTGAGTAAAAATGCTGGAACCTCAGTATGTACACGTACCATTCGCAGAGAACCAGAGAACTTCATTCTATGGGTTACAGTGGTCGTGTGGCTACTCATAAGTCTTTCATCACCACTCGGAATGCTGCTCGCCGTTTAGCATGGTGTAAATAATATTTATCGCCGGGTTCTATGGACTGATGAATCCAGATACACGATCCATCAGTGAGATGGCCGTGTGTGGGTATGGCGGTAACCGGAGGAACGCTATTTACCACAGTGTACTGTTCCTACAGTCAAGTTTGGAGCTGTCAGTGTACTCGTGTGTGTGTGTGTGTGTGGAGAGGGGGAAGGGGGGGGGGGTCGTGGTATGGTTCCGGCCTATTGGTTATCGTGGACAAACCTGTTAACCAGCACGTCTACCTCGATATTCTGGACGAATATGCCCAACCAACTCTGTGGCAATACTATGGAACCGAGCCTTGTTGGTACCAGCAGGATAATGCACCGAGCCATAAAGCAAGGACCATTACGGCGTGGTTTGACGATAATTCTTTATCCTGTGTGGACTGGCCACCACATAGCCCTGATCGTAATCCCATAAGCACCTATGGGATGAATTAGAACGTCGCATACGAAGTTTGGAACCAAGGCCTACAACTAAGCAACAGTTAGCGGCAGCATTATGTATACTAAATGGAAGCGCATACCTATCGCTGTGTTCCTAAACCTTGTCTAAAGCATGTTTCAAAGGGTCAGTGCATGCATTAAGGCCAAAGGTGAACCGACACCGTACTAATGTATGTCAATAAATGCTGTGTTGTGTTTCTCTACTAGGTGTCCGGTGACTTTTGTCAATGTTGTGAATATCTGAAGGCACATATGAAATTTCAAGGTAAAAATGAAGTTTTACCTTGCAATTTGTTTATTGTGATTAAACTAAATGAGGTAACAATGGACTTGGTTTGGAAATTAAAAACGTCAAGAAATGACACTATTTATCTCACATGACAAAAGAGTAAATTTTTGTAAATTTTTTATCTCACATGACAAAAGGGAATTTTATGTGCAGTTTTTGTTAGTTTATATGTATATTCTAATGATACTGCCTCAGTGAAAAAAAAATTTAATTACATGGTTTGTTTTGCATTAAGTCACCAATTATTAGACAGTTTATTTCTAAGATTTCGAGACAGGAGGAACATTAAAATTTTCCCATATATTTCCCAAACCAATGCTGTTACATGCTTAATTTTGAGTGACAATGATTATTGGCCGAACTTCCGGATATTACCTGAGGTCCCACCACCTCGATTTTCCCGATAATTACTTATTGAAACGTGATTATTTTCACACGTTTTCCGCTGCTGTTCACGCTTATTTATGAAGCATGTAAAACTGGATAAAGAATGAAATTACAAAAATGCGTTGAAGCCCGATCCTTTTAAAAATGAAATTTTAAAATATTGTTTGCATTCATCTAACAAACAGACTTAGACAAACACACACACTTTGATATTTTCTACTGTAAAATTTAACTATTTCCTAAAATTCACGAGAAATAATAACTCTTAAAAATTTAATGAGAAAAATCTTCAAATTTTCTTTTACTGAATTTCTAAACGTTTCGTAAGCACAAATAGCTAAAATAGCAACGATATCTAGACGTCAGCTGGAAGTGTTTCATTTACTTACCATGGAATGTTTCTTTGTGTGTGTGTGTGTGTGTGTGTGTGTGTGTGTAAAATCCGGTCACATTATCCTATGAATACACTATTTTGCCACGGTTTCGTCCTTGAGGGAACGAAATACAGTCACCCTATAAGTGCATTATAACTGCCATATAAATGCATTATAACTGCCATATAAGTGCATTATAACTGCCACCAAAATTTTGAACACAACATCTATGAGGCATTTCCAACAGAGATTTCCTAACAGCAAACACACAAAAAGAAATAAACACGTGGTGTACTTCTGTCTTTCTAACAGCATGGGAGACGCTTGCTTGGTTACTGACCACAGAAGTTTTTTGGCATAGTGGTCTAAGCGATGGCTTCTGATCATTCGTTCGCGATGGGATCTGGGTTCGAATCCCGGTGAGGCATGGATGTTGTGTTTGTCTTACGGCACTGGCTCTCTCCCTTCTCTGGAACCAGTGGCCCTAAATTAGGGACGGGCGACTGCTTATAGCCTACTGAGTTGCTCACGGTGGTCGTTAAACCTCCAATCTAAAAAAAAAGAAAGAAAAAAACCTTGACGACGGGCTGTGACGTCACATGGCAAACAGAATCTCCCTGTGGGGATCTTCGCTAGAGACGGCGATGCATGGGTCTGGGTTAGAATCCCGGTGCGGCATGGATATTGTGTTTGTCTTACAGTACTGGCTCTCTTCCTTCCCTAAATCAGGGACAGACGACTGGAAAGGAAAATATATTTTCATTTTAACAGCGTCTGCTTTTCCTCCCACTAGCAGCAAAGTTGTACATCGGGAAATGAGCAATATGCATAGATCATCTTTTTCGCAGTTCAGGCTTCTCAATGCACAAAGTATTTCTCAAATCATACAGTATAAATAGGTGGAGAGAGATACAGTAGTGTCTACAGATGGACGGACTAACATGCTGATAATATAAACGTATTGTTTGTTTCAAAAAACATTCAGAAAATAGTTTCACTGTTGCACTGTGTGGAGATTTGGGTTAAATTGCTGTTATGTTTACATTGCTTATGTATGTTTAACTTTCTGCTTAAATTTGAGACGAGAAGTCACACGTCTGGTGGAACCGCCGCGCCGGTTAGGCGTGTACCTTAGAACATCGTTGCAAAGCTCTGTAGAATAGTCGCATATTCCCATTATTGCAGATGATCGGCACTTCGAATAAAACTCTCTCTCTTTTTTTTTTTTTTTTTTTTTTTTTTTTTGTATTTCGGGGGTTTAATGACCTCCCTGAGAAAATTTTATGGCTACTGGTGGCTTCCCGTCCGTAAATTATGGCCACTGATTGCAGGAAAAAGTCAGAGCCATTATTTTTTGTTTTGTTTTGGAGGTTTAACCCTTTAAGCGTCCGCTGAATCTGAACTAAATTTTGCCCAAAATACTTCACGCTTACCAAACAGAAATATTCACATAGCGTTCGCATTTTACGAAAGCTGCCGCAAAATAATTTCTTTTCCCCTCTCATCTGATCAACACTGACCATGAACCTGTCACTGTTGATAGGCATCCCACTATTCTATAGTGATATTCATTTTACACTGTTGATAGGCATTCCACTATTCTATAGTGATATTCATTTTACACTGTTGATAGGCATCCCACTATTCTATAGTGATATTCATTTCCTACTACTACTTGGTGATAGTCCTTGGTGATTGGTATCACACTAGTCCTTTCCTGGCGACAGGCGCTTAAAATTCTTTATTCTTCGCTCCATAACTTAAGACATGACCGGGGCGTCATACCACTGGGTAATAACAAGTGACTTTTATTTTGTGTTGATATTTCAGCCAGAAAAAAACAAAACATGTTCGCTCTCCTTTCTTAGGTGCTTCGTCATTGTTACAGCCCTTTTAAAGGATAATCAGCCACTTTCAATGACATAGCTAAAGGGGAAAGAAACTCTTTCTCATGTGCCACTTGACTCGTTCCAACCACTTTCGATCCACTTCTTAGACAGTGAATATACACTGAAGAGCAATTGAATTAGAGACAGCTGGCCTGATGCAAATGTGGCGTTGTGGGTGGCCCTGTAAACGGAAACGACATGACGTATGCAGCGATCCGACAATATAAGGAGTGATGCGACGGGAATCAGTAAGAGTCGGACGCAGCATGGGTAAGACGAAGGATCTAAGCGCATTTGATCGTGGGCAAATTGTCGGGGCCCGACGAATGGTCACTCCATCTCGGAAGTCGTGCAGTCACTGGGATTTTCACGAGCTACTGTGTCACGGGTGCACCGTGAGTACATCGAATCCGGTAAAACCATCCCTGCAAGGGTCAACTGCCGTGGACAACAGAGTGTGGATGAGCGGGGTCGTCGTCGGCTAGCTCGCATTGTAACAGCGGATAGATGGGCTACAGTGCAAGAAATCACTCGGCAATTTAACGCTGGTGCACAAAAACGTGTAAGCAGCCGCGCCATTCAGAACCATCTCCTCGCTATGGGGTACAGAAGCCATCTTCCTACGAGGGTACCGCTGCTCACCGCACATCACAGGGTGCAAAGATTAGCATGGGCGCGGGAACATCGCCACTGGACCCTAGACATGTGGAAAAATGTTGCCTGGACTGATGAGTCGAGATTCACGTTGGTACATGCGGATGGCAGGATACGAGTACGGCGCAAACCACATGAAGCGATGGATCCTTCTTGCCAGCAGGGTGCTCTTTAAGCTGGGGGAGGGGCATTCTCGTCTAGGGACTGTTTACGTGGACTGAAATGGGACCCCTGGTATGTATGACATCGTCCCTCACAGGTCAACGTTACCGGGATATCCTGGACGACCATTTGCTCCCGTTTGTGCGTCTTCAACATCCCACTGGGGACCTCATCCTGCAACAAGACAATGCACCGTGCCATCGCTCCCGAATTGTATCCGAATGGTTGGATGAAGACTCCACCGAGATAACCTCGCTCTCTTCGCCAGCTATGTCACCTGACCTCAATCCCATCGAGTACATCTGGGATGCCATCGAGAAAGATGTTCGAGGCTCCGACCCCCTCCATCAAATCTTCGTGAACTGTGGGATCTTGTTCAGGGGTCGTGGGCCCGTACGGCTTCCCAACGCTTCCGGTGTCTTGTCGAGTCCATGCCGAGACGAATCGCGCCGTCATCAAGGCGAAAGGTGGTGCTACACGTTACTAGACAGGTATCTCTAATTCTTCAGTATATCCGTAAGAGCTGATTTCAGCCGATTTTCCGAACCCCGAGTTAATTCGTTCCAGTCGGTAAAAGGGTTAACGATGACCTTGAGCAACTCAATGGGTCGCCCGTCCCTAATTTAGCGCCAGTGGTTCCAGGGAAGGGAGAAAGCCAGTGCCGTAAAACATACACAACATGCATGCCTCACTGGGATTCGAACCCGACCCTTCTCGGACGAAGGGTCTGGAGCCAGCGCTTAGTTCACTGCCCCACCGGGGCGGCTAGAGCCATTAGACAAAGACACCGCCCATGCCTCATTCGGAACGTGAACCTAGATCCATTTCGGAACAATGGTTAAAAATCAGAGTCTCGGGGAGGCTAAAACCCATTTCTAAAGGCCACCCAAAAATTCCCGCATAGCCAAAGAAAAAGAACGAAATCCACCCTTAAACTTCCTCGAATGACAATGGACCGGTATTTACATATCTTTGTGTTTTATGTAATTTCTGTTTGTAAAGAAAACCTTTTCAGCAAACAAAATTTAAAATTGGTCACAGGGTATCTTTTTTCTGCCAAATATTTGGATTCTCGGAAGCAAGTAAGCCTAGAGTGGAATATTTATTATAATTTTATGAAAGCGTATTTCGGATTGAGCAAAATGGAACGGAGATACTTTAAAAACATTATCATAAATTAAAGTATTATGCTGTACTTGTGTTGGTAAATAGAAGCACGCACTGATAATATATACATTGAAGTGCCAGAAAAACTGGTACAGACGAGCTTATGCAAAATACATAGCAACGTCACCTTTGTGCGTTCTCGGTTACTTCCACCAGTGCGTATATAAAGCGATAGATATCCTTGCCAGCTGTCAGAGTTGTTTTCGGCATGAGAATGGCAAGTAATAACGATTTAGGCGATTTTCAACGAGGTGTCATAGTTGGCGATCGTGAGATGGGCCATAGTATTTCGGAGGTAGAAACGAAGTTCGGATTTTCACGGATGACCATTGCAAGAGTTGTACCGTGACTACGAGAATTCCGGCAAAACCTCCAAGCTACGATACCAGTGTGGCCATAAAAAGACATTGGGTTAACGTGACCATCGTCGGCTGTCAAGAATCGTTTAACGTGATAGGCGTGCAACACTCTCGCAGGTATCATCGGAATTCAATGCTGGAGCCTCAAAAAGTATCAGCGTCCCGACTGTGCAACGTACCCTGCACGATATGGGCTTTGGGAGCCGACGCCCAACTCGAGTCCCCTTGATGGGAGCACGACACAGAGCTATGCGCCTCGCTTGGGCACAGCAACACCGCCACTGGACAATTGATGACTGGAAATAAGTAGCCTGGTCTGGCGAGTCGCGTTTCCAACTGTATCGGGTAGATGGAAGGATTCGTGTGTGGCTCAAACCCCACTAAGCCATGGATCCCGCCTGTCAACAGGGAACTGTACCGGCTGGTGACGGGTCCGTAATGGTATGGGGTGTGTTTAGCTGGACTTCGCTGGGACCCCTGGTACGTCTACAAACGTCTGTGACTGGCCAACGCTATGTGCGCATCCTTTCTGACGAGGTACACCCGTTCATGTCCCGCATTCATGCTGATGGGTTGGGTCTGTTCCAACAGAACAATGCACCTGCACACAAGTGTCGGGACGCCCCATTATGGTTAGAGGAGCACTCATCTGAGTTTGTGGTGTTGCCATTCCTACCCAAGTCCCCAGATCTGAACGTGATAGAACACATTTGGGATGTCATGCAACTCGCTATCGAACACAGGAATCCGAGACCACGGAATAAACCCGAATTGTGGAACGCTCTGCAGAAAGTATGGTGTGCATTGCCTACAGCATTTTTCCAGAAGCTAGTGGAGTCCATGCCCCGTCGTATTTCTGCAGTCCTGCGCTCCCGTGGGGGACCTACCAAGTATTAGACTGGTGTACCAGTTTTTCTGGCACTTCAGTGTATGGTTAATGTGAAAGAAATATTTATCTCCGAAATTTTAGATTGGATTCTAAGGGACAGGAAAAGGCCCAGAAGAAGACCACATGGAAAATGGGTGGATGAAATTCGAAAGTATGCGGGAGTGACATGGAGGAGACTGGCACAAGACAGACCGTTGTGGAGGAAACTTGGGGAGACATTCGTCCAGCAGTGGATTGATAATGGTTGACAATGATGATGATGATGATGATGACATGGGAAATGCATCATGATAATTAACACAGCAATCAGACATCTGTGAATTAACTGTATTTACTGTTCTTCACGTAACATCAAGCACATCAGAAAACTTGAACATTTCATCGCCCTGAGATGTTACGTGAAGAACAGTAAATACAGTCAATTCAGAGTTGTCTGATTGTTGTTTTAATTATCATGATGTATTTTCCACGTATTATGAGAGTAATATTTCTTCCACATGATATGCTTAGATGACTGCTTAACAACGCTAGATGGCAGCACAGTTGCTTCCATTAAGAATGCGGTTGGAATACTTTCCGATGCTCTTAACACTCAGATACTTGTGACTTCCTCGTTCTGGGTGGCGTAACGGTCAGCATACTCGAACGGTAATCGGGAGATGCGGGTTCGATTTCCGTTCCAGGCGATGAAATATTCAAGGTTTCTGATGTGACTGATATTAAGTGAAGAACACTAAATTACAATCAATTCAGAGATATCTGATTGCTGTGTTGATTATCATGACGCACTGATAATTTATTTGTTTTCATCTTGATAATATTCATGTGCAACTCGCATAATTTAATGATTTAAAAAAAATTGAAACAGTCAAGAGATATGAATAACGTTCCAATTTATAGCAAAATGGGTACTCTGTTAATAAATGAATAGCCATAGTTTAGGATAAATTATGTTTAAATGCACAAATTAGAGAGTTGTCCTAATGTCGTAGTGGTCTAAGCGACGGCCATTCGACTATAATGGGTCTGTTATGACCATTCATCTGTGTTGGGTCCAGGTTCGAATCCCAGTAAGGCATGGATGTTGTGTTTGTCTCACGGCACTGGCTCTCTCCCTTCCCTAGAACCACTAGCCCTAAATTAGGGACGGGCGAGTGCTCATAGCCCATTGAGTTGCTCATGGCGGTCATTAAACCTTCAACAAAGACAGTAACAAAAAAATAGAATAAAAGTTATTGTACAAATTTTAAATGGCTCAAGTAAAATGAGTATCTAAAACAGGGCCTTATCCTGGTTTCTACTTTTACGCTGATGGTTGGACATAAGTATGGAGAAATGTCATGTACTCCCATCAGTAAGAAGCAGCAGAAAACATAGGATCGAACAGTGTAAGTTGGAGTTGGTGGTTAAATGGCGTGGTGAAAGTTTTCATGGCATCCCTTGGTACCATTCTAAATACCATAAATATATGAATACCCTTACATATCAGGTCCATTCCTTCATAGAGACAGTGTATTCACTTGGGACTGTGTTCCTTCAGCACGAAAATGCTGTATCACGCTAGATTAGGATCATCCAGAAGTGATTGGTGGTCCTTGAGACGGAGTTTGATATCAGGGATGTTGAATTTGATTGAGTTTGATATCTAAGATCCTAAATTGAATTGAGTTTGAAATCCAAAATGTTTGATTGAATTGAATTTGTTATCTGGGATGTTGAATTTTAGTTTGAAATCTTAGGTACTTAATTGAATTGAGTTTGATATCCAAGATGTTTAATTGGATTGAGTTTGATAACTGTGATGCTGAATCGAACTGAGTTTGATATCCAAGATGCTAAATTGGACTGAGTTTGATGTCTGGCATGTTGAATTGAATTGAGTTTGATATCCAAAATTTTGAAGTGGACTGAGTTTGACATCTAGGATGCTGAACTGGATTGAGTTTGATATTCAGGATGCTGACTTAGATTGAGTCTGATATCCAGGATTTTGAATTGGATTGAGTTTGATGTCAAGGATGCACGTTGATGGTTGGACATCAGTATGCTGAACTGAACTGAGTTTGGCATCTAGAATGCCGAACTGGAATGAGTTTGTTATCAAGCATGCAGAACTGGATTGAGTTTGATATTAATGAGGCCGAATTAGATATCCCAAACTGTAGCCTAAAGTCATTGGAAGTTGCTTAATGATCGACCTACATGATATCGTCGATCGAACTCTGTTGAATGAAAGAAGATAAATTTTTCCTTCTGAAATAAGGCATGAACAGTGTTTCATGCGTTAGAAAATGGCTTCGATTTGGGTATTCCTTCTGTATTGAATCAATATTAAGCCATGGTTGTAATGCTGTCGCAATATAATGGTCGTCGTCGGCTAATTTTTACATTACTTTTTTTTTTTTTTGGCGCATTTAACAAATTCTGTGACTTTTCCCTCCTTTTGAAGAACATTTTGGTCATAATATTGCGAACGTCCATGTGTAGACAAGGAAGAAATGATTAATTTCTAGTTTGTTCATTTTTGCTTAATGGCGCAAGGGTCTCTATAGGCCAAAGAGCGCTAAATGATTTATTGCCTCCGTCTATGTTCCCTTTAACGTTACAAAGGAAACGTGTCTACCCTCCGGTCGTACGACACGTTTTGTCTGACGTTTCTAAAACTGCAACATTAAATCATTTTAATTGCACTTTTTCTCTCTTGTTTTTTTTCGCCGTTAAACAAGTTCAGCTTGGATAATTTACAATTCACAGGAAATATTTGTCATTTTATGTAGACTCTCAGTAATTCCATCGAAAAAAGAATCATTTTAAAGAAGACGCAAGAAGCTAATTTATTTCTCATTGTTTACCTACGAAATAAAATGGTCAACAAGTATTTATTTTATTACTACTTTCATTTCAGGAGCCTCAACATACAACAAAAAAGATGAAGCTGTTATCATCTTCAGTTTTAGTGCTTCTGCTAGGAACTGTATGGTCACTTTCAGAAAATGAGTACTGTCCACCAAGCAGCGAAACTCCTGGTTGTTCTTGTGGGCATGGCTATTTTGAAAATGTCGTCTATGGGACCTTAGTTACGTGCAGTAACATAACAAATCCTCTAAAACTGAAAACTTTGATTCAAAAGTTCCGTGGTTACGAAATCAACTACTTGAAACTCGTCTCTTTGGAACTCCCTTTCTTGCCGTCAGGACTCTTCTCTGGAGTGCCAGTACAGGTGATTGAGATTTCGAATAGTTATATAGGAA
Source organism: Macrothele yani (assembly GCA_039090855.1). Taxonomy (NCBI): domain Eukaryota; kingdom Metazoa; phylum Arthropoda; class Arachnida; order Araneae; family Macrothelidae; genus Macrothele; species Macrothele yani. Next base: position 100,900,516 of record CM076989.1, on the reverse strand, counting down.
ATATCTATTCCACCAAGGATTGGTACCCAACTCCATTTGATGGACTTGAAGACTCCTTAGAAAGACTGACTTTTATACGAATCAGAGATCCCTCTAAATGGCTATGGCCAGACATGAAGAACTTTAAAAAGCTGAAAGCAATTGAATTTACATATGCCACACTTAATTTTGTAGGCCATGTATTTTCCGAAATTGGTGGAGGATCCTTAGAAGAAATAACGTTTTTCGATAGCAACGTATATAGAGTTCATCCACAGGCATTTTCCGAGTTGATGAACCTGAGCACTGTAGATCTCACGGACAACAACATACCTTACATGTCACGAACAATGTTTCCAAACCCTGCGCACAAGCTGACCTCCCTGAAAGCTCGGGTAAGTTTTTATTCTCATCTTCTTTATTGCTGAGATGTTCATTACTTTAAATTGTATATTGAACTTGAAAATTGTTAGGAACACCTATATACTTAATAACGTACTGGCTCTATTGATCTTCAAAAACATACTCGATTCAATGAGGCATGGATTCAACAACGTTCTGATACCGTTCTACGGCTACGGTCAGCAAAGTGGATGTAATGACGTTCGTCAGTTGCCAAAATGTTCGGTGCAGGAGGATCACGGTTATGAATGACTCTCTCAACCTCATCCCGCAGGGTTAAGACCTGGTGCCTGTGAGAGCCATTTTAGCACTATTCAGTCACTGTCGTGACATGATACCCAAGCAAAAACACAAGTGTTGGGAAACAGGTGGCCACCAGCTGGCAGTGATGGGTCACTGCTGTCTGAAATCTGCCACTTAAGATACGGTAGCGATTCTTTGGTGGCAGCGCCATCAGTTGGCATCCATTAATGACACTGCAGCATTGCTGTGAACTACGGGCCTTCACGCAAGTGCCAGTAGTGGCCCGTAGCTGGCAATCGAAGCATCCCCAAAAGGAGGTGGAAGCAGCGGGACTGCTCATGCGATGAATAAACACGTGCACAGTATTTCGTGGTAGCAGTTAGTTGAAGACGACGCCCTTGCCATCGTTTTGCTTTAGTGGATGTTAAAAAAGGAGCCCTATGTAGGGAGATGGATTGATTTCCTAACGAAATGCAGCGTCGATGAAGATTACCGTCGGAGGAAAATTATATAAATAATTAACGAACTGCAAGAAATAATCAATTAATCTCACGTATTTACAGAAACTCATTTCGTAGCACAACTTCTGCACTAATGCATGAAGAATCTAGAATACAAACACCCATGAAACACTCTCACTCCATTCCCATGAATAACAAGAAATAATTTTTGTATAGTCTTCATACACTAAAACGCTTCAAACAGAAGTCCCGAAAAGGCATTAAAAAATATTTTTGTGTTGGAAAAAAATAAGAATTATACGAGTACAAAATGGATGTTTTCGTTAAAAAATTATCTAGTATTTGAAAAAAAAAAAAAAAAAAGATAATCCATGCGTTGTATACACAAGATTGGAGGAATTCGCTACTAAAAATAACCGGAAGTAAAATAAAATATCATTCCTATTTAAAACAAATGTAGCTTCGGACCGTGGAAAAAAGATACAGCGTTAAAAATGAGACAGAATGTGACATGACTGTGTAAATATTAAACACTCGGAGCACAAAACTTTGGAAAACGTCTTTAAATTTGTACACTTGCTGAAAGTGAGTGAAGTTCCCTTAAAGTAAATAAAAAAATCGTTACGTTGTAAAAATGAATTTATGAATTATACATATGAAACGCACATTTACGAAAAAAAACTAGAAATGTTGCGAAATTAAAAAGAGAACCTTTAGTTTCACATTGCGCAGGAGAGGGGCTCAACTCCAAGCGGACGGTCACGCTTTGTAAACTAGTGTAGTTCTTAAAGCATTCCTTTCGCACACAAGCAGTCCTTGGTTCGATGCCAGTCATATACATCGGGCGATTTGATGGACTTGTCGAGTAAATTTTCTCAGCGCCGTGACATCATGTAGGAGTTTCTTTGGGGAAAAAAGCAGTTGTGTATGTGTGTGTGCCTTTGGTGAACTATGACCATCTATTTTTTTTACTACTATTGGGAAATTGACGGACAAGATTCGGCAAGCCATCAGTTACGTCATGTGATTGCCGGCTGTCACTGCCGGGACACTGACGGACTACATTAGGCTATCCATCATTTATGGCACATACTTGCAGGGCCTTTTAAGGGCTGCTTGTGGCAGTCACAGCCTGTGATGGATAACTGATGGCCCTGTTCTGGCATATGACAACTGCTGGGGTGCCAACTGTTGTCGAGCTGCTGGTCTGAACTGCTGGCCCATTTGGTGACCGCCGGGACATTTTATTGACGGTTCAGATAACGGCAACATAGTGCTAGGCCAGCGCTGGCACTGCTGGCAGCCAGCAGTGGCCCAGTGCTCTCCCAACAAGACTGTTTTTGCTGGGACATTATCCTGCTGGAAGAATCCTTCTTCATCAGGGAACACAATGCACATTTACCGGTATGCCTGGTCCGTCATTATGTTAAGATATCTCGCGGAAAACAAAAACTGTTCCAACGGTATTGCGGAACCCAATGCCAGCCACGAAAACAGACACCAGGCAACTACATCTCATCCACTAGCTTGTACATTTAACCGTAGGCAGCTGGGATCCACCGATTAGTAATGTTTACACCCTATTCTGGCCTCCCATTCATCGGCGTGCATTAATCGAAAACTTGATTCATCGGACCAGGTGACATTTTCTAGTCCTCAAGAGTCCAGTTTCGGTGCTCTGTTTTCAGTGCAGACGAATTCTACTGTTCTTATAACAGATGAGTGGTACACGAAGAGGATGTTTGCTTTTATAACATATTTGTGCCAATGTAAAGCTGGCTGTGTTTGCCGAAATTATCCTCTCGATGCTTCTGTTGAATTCTCCTCTCGATGCTTCTGAAATTCTCCTCTCGATACTTCTATCGATATACTTCTTTCGTTACTTGATACTTCTATCGATATACTTCTTTCGTTACTTGATACTTCTCTCGATACTTAAAATTCTCCATTCGATTCTCCTCTCGATACTTCTCTCGATAATTCTCCTCTGGACACTTCTCTCGATACTTATTTCAGACAAATCCACCTCACGACGGTGGGAGGTGGATTTGTCTGAAATTCTCCTCTCGATACTTCTGAAATTCTCCTCTGAATACTTCTGAAATTCTCCTCTCGATAGTTCAGAAATTCTCCTCTCGATACTTCTGAAATTCTCCTTTCGATATCTCTGAAATTCTTGTCTCGATACTTCTGAAATTCTCCTCTTGATACTTCTGAAATTTTCTTCTCGATACTTCATAAAATTCTCCTGTCGATACTTCTGAAATTCTTCTCTCGATACTTTTGAAATTCTCCTATTGATACTTCTGAAGTTCTTCTCTCCATATTTCTGAAATTCTCCTCCTCTCGATACTTCTGAAATTCTCCTCTCGATACTTCTATCGATATACTTCTTTCGTTACTTGATACTTCTCTCGATACTTAAAATTCTTCATTCGATTCTCCTCTCGATAATTCTCCTCTGGACACTTCTCTCGATACTTATTTCAGACAAATCCACCTCCCGACGGTGTGAGGTGGATTTGTCTGAAATTCTCCTCTCGATACTTCTGAAATTCTCCTCTGGATACTTCTGAAATTCTCCTCTCGATAGTTCAGAAATTCTCGTCTCGATACTTCTGAAATTCTCCTTTCGATATCTCTGAAATTCTTGTCTCGATACTTCTGAAATTCTCCTCTTGATACTTCTGAAATTTTCTTCTCGATACTTCATAAAATTCTCCTGTCGATACTTCTGAAATTCTTCTCTCAATACTTTTGAAATTCTCCTATTGATACTTCTGAAGTTCTTCTCTCCATATTTCTGAAATTCTCCTCCTCTCGATACTTCTGAAATTCTCCTCTCGATACTTCTGTTGGAGTGCGCGATTGCTTGGAACAATGGAGCTCGTCTCTTACCTCGTACAATTCTCTCCAGAGACCGTTGCTCTCAAACTTTGAAAGCTCGTTTCCACGCGCAAGAAGATCTATAACTGAGTGTTTCGTTGTTCCATTGTACACCCTCGATGCAGTAGTTCTAACATAGCCCAGAAGATCTGTGGCGCTGGCTTCTGACAATTCTTCCGAGACGGACCCAGGTTCGAGTCCCGGATGAGGCGTGGAGGGTGTACTTCTCTGATGACGCTGGCTCAGTTCCTTCCCTCGAATTAGTTACCCTAAATTAGGGACGATTTACAGATTATCTTGTAAAAGAAAGACCATCTGCCAGATAAACTTTTAATTACGGTATTTCCCGGCGTTGTGGACCCTACGTTTTCCTGAAATATGTCGCAAAAATTTACCGTGCGTCCCAGAGACAGAGGTCTTCGTTTTTCATAGGTATATGCTAATCCCTGAGGAAGGTTATCTACATACACTATATTGAAAAAAGTCACCGGACACCTTGAAGAGAAACACAACATAGCATTTATCGACATACATTAGTACGGTGTCGGTCCACTTATGGCCTGAACGCATGCACTGACCCTTCGAGACATGCTTTCGACAAGGTTTTGGAGTACAGCAATAGGTATTCGTTTCCATTCAGTACATGATGCTGCCTCTAACTGTTGCTTAGTAGTAGGCTTTGGTTCCAAACTTCTTATGAGGAGCTTTAATTCATCCCATAGGTGCTCTATTGGATTGAGATCAGGGCTCTGTGCTGGCCAGTCCAGGAATTATCGTCAAACCACACCGTAACAGTCTAACAGTCCTTGCTTTATGGCTCGGTGAATTATCCTGCTGGTACCAACAAGGCTCGGTCCCATAGAATTGCCACAGAGTTGGTAGGGCATAATTGTCCAGAATATCGAGGTACACGTGCTGGTTAACAGGTTTGTCCACAATAACCAATGGGCCGTAACCATACCACGAAAAACCCTTACACACGAGTACACTGCCAGCTCCTAACTTGGCTGTAGGAACAGTACACTGTGTTAAGTAGCGTTCCTCTGGCTGCCTCCATACCCACACATGACCATCAGACTGATGGATTGTGTATCTGGATTCATCAGTCCATAGGAACCGTTTCTATTAATCTACGGTCCACGAAAAGTTCTTTACACCATGCTAAACTACGAGTAGCATTCTGAGTGGAGATGATAGGCTTCTGAGCAGCCGCACGACCACGGTAACCCATGGAATGAAGTTCTCTGCGAATGGTACGTGTACATACCAACGTTCCAGCATTTTCACTCACCTGTACACTGAGATCTTGTGCAGTACTCCGTCGATTATCTGTAACGACTCTCCTGAGGCTTCGATGTCCTCTATCACTATTTTTCTTTGTTCTGCCGGTACGTTTTGCTGCTTCAGGCACGCCATGTGTCTTCCACTTCTTCAGTACATTCAAAACAGTTGACTTGGGTATGTTCACACGCCTCTCGGTTTCTCTTATGAACAACCAGCACTAATATAACATTCAACAATCTTTCCTTTCTCAAAGTCAGTTTTCTCCCGCCGCGACATTTTCACTAAACCTGACAGTGCGATATGATCGCGGGCAGCTGCAGGCTTGTTTTTATACCGTTTGCAGTTGTACCGCGCATCTTAACAACGCAATTCCGTTCATTTGGTTTTGAAGAGGTGTCCGGGGACTTTTGTCAATATAGTGTATATGTATATGAGCACCCATAGCTTAAGAAATGGTAACCGCGAATAACATATACAAACACCATGTACCAATTTTCACTGTGCCTTCTTGTTATCTAACCAATTTTAACACATTCTTAATACGTAAATTTAAATAGGCCGCTTCGATGTCGCAGTGGTCTAAGCGATGGAATCTGATAATTCGTCCAAGATGGGTTCGGGTTCGAATACCGGCGAGTCGTGAATGTTGTGTTTGTCTTACGGCGCTGGCTCTTGCCCTGCCTTGGAACCAGTGGCCCTAAATTAGTGACGGGTGACTGCTTATAGCCCACTGAGTTGCTGACGGTGGTCGTTAAACATCAAATAAAACAAAAATTAGAAGACTCAAAATCTATATGAATAGATGGATAAATGAAGCTAAATGCCACGTTAAGAATTTCTTTGTCGTTCTTTTCATCCTTTTGGTGACTTGGGTCACATCCGCTACGATACCTTAGAAATCACGCAATTGGTTGGAAGAATGAAAAAATACCCTCAAGACAAATTTCTGGCAAAAAACGAAAATTCCCGTGATCTTTGTCCGACAGTGAATAGCTGCTGTAGAGGAAAATATGTTTTACATTTCTTCGCCATGCAACGGGAAATTTCATTATTGGAAACTCCCAACTTTTGCCTATCGTTACTTCACACACAAGCACCCAGAAATTCTCCGGAAAAATTAGAAACTCGAATTATTGTTATCATGAATTCTAAGTAGTGCCTTCCAAGAAGAGAAAGATTGTAGTCCGATTTCCATGGGACGGCAAATGGACCCTCTTGCCTATATGGGTGCCCATGTATATACGTAGGTCATTTCAAAAGTTTTGCACAGTGCGAGGTGCTGCCCATAGGATAATGCAATCCCTACAAGCGTTGGGCCAGTTGTCAGTCAGACTTCAGTATGCTGTGTCTACGTTTGATGGTTGTGTCTACGTTTGATGGTTGTGTCTACGTTTGATGGTTAATTTGTTCCTGTTCCAAAAAATTATGCCCAGAAATGGAGGAAGAAAGTGAGTTAGGTCAGATCTAGCGTAGCGACCAGCGATGCTACATTAAAATTGGAACTTTGCGAGGAAAATCCCCTTCCGAAATTCATAAAGCTCTGTGTAAAGTCTGCTGGGTTAGTGTAATGGGTCGTAGCACAGTGTCGCGGTGGACTTCTCGTTTTCGCCAATATCGGGAAAGCATCGAAGGCGGCCCAAGGAGCTGCGAGCCATCACATGCAACGGACGACACTCCTATGGGCATCGTCAACAGCATTTTGGAAGAAGATAGACGGAAAACATCTGAAAAAAAACATGTGTCGCATATCTACCAAAAGATTCGCCAAAGCAGGCCCGACATGCTCCAAGCCGGTGTCATAATTTTGCACGACAACACGAGCCCGTACAGTAAGAGACATTGTGGAAAAGCATCAGCACACGCTATACAGTCCTGACATCAGTCCATCAGACTATTACTTGTTCCCAAAACTGTAGATGCCGCTCCCCAGGAAACGATTCAGGACGTTTCCAATGAGGTGACCCGAGTAATCGGACGCCTCAACAATGGAGGTGTCCTGACTGGAACACAAGGCTTGCCCAAATGTTGGGCCGCGGTCATAAAGAAACATGGAGATTGCTTCGAAGGCCTGAAAAGGTATGTTGTGAAAACAATTCGTTTTTTAAGAGATAACCAACAGTGTACAAAAGTTTTTAAATGACCATCGTATAGACTGTAAAATTAATGATAATCGCGATATGTACTTTTCCTCAATGACAATCTAATCCGTCAAAATGCAAGACAGATCCAGATAGGCACTGGTAAAATGATTGTTTAGCGCTGGAACGTTCCTACAATGAATGTAAGCACATTAAAGAAAAGAGAATTTATGATTTTCAAAAGTTTTAACTACAATCATGGGTTGATTGTCATTCTTCAGCAATAGCCATATCAACGCAGTGGGGAATGAACTCTAAAATGTTTTGAAAGTTCTTAAGTTCGTGTTAGGTTAGTTTGTTGAAATAATACTAAATGCTAACATAACACTTGGCATATCTAACAGTCTCATCGATACAGCAAGAAATGGAACTTGCAACAACTAGTTCATTTGCTTCCTACTTGTTACGCTTTCCAACCGTAGGTTGAAGAAGCGTATATGCTCCAGCTTTGTCCGTCTGTCTGTCCGCACGTTAACTCGCATAAAAATGGTCCGATTTCGATGAAATTTTAATATGTGGTAGGGAACAATCTGGCGACGAGCCTTATTGAAAATGTGCGAAATGGAGTCAAAGTTCAAGACATAGGAGCGGGATCCATTCCATCGCTCTTATGCGTCATAACTTACGTAAAAATGCTTCGATTGCCACAAAACTTTGTCATGGAATTCCGGAGGTATATTGAACCAATTCTGTTTAATATCATCGAAATGGAGTCAAAGGTCAGGGCACAAGAGCGAGATTTATTCCACAGCCATTATCCTCATCACTTGACTAAAGATTCTTCCATTTCGATAAAACTTTAGTATGTTGTACCGAATGTATACTGAACCAATTCTGTTTAATATCATCGAAATGGAATCAAAGGTCAGGGCACAACAGCGAGATTTATTCCACAGCCATTATCCTCATCACTTGACTAAAAATTCTTCTACTGCGACAAAACTTTAGTATGTTGTACCGAATGTATACTGAACCAATTCTGTTTAATATCATCGAAATGGGATTAAAGATCAGAGCACAGCAGAGAGATTTATTCCACAGCCATTATCCGCATAAGTTGTCTAAAACTGCTTCTACTGCGACAAAACTTTAGTATGTTGTTCCGCAGGTATGCTGAACCAATTCTGTTTAATAAAATTGAAATGGGGTCCAAGGTCAGGGCACAAGAGCAAAACTTATTCCACAGCCATTATCCTCATAACTTGACTAAAAATGCTTCTATTGCGACAAAACTTTAGTATGTTGTTCCGGAGGTATACTGAACCAATTCTGTATAACATTATCGAAATGGGATCAAAGGTCAGGACACAGGAGCGAGATTTATTCCACAGCCATTATCCTCATAACTTGTGTAATGATTTCTGGTATACTGGAAAGCGTATCATAATCAATACACTGCATGAATTTACTAACTTGTTAACTTAGACCCTGTAATCACAATTACTCTTTGAACAAATAACAGACCTGTGACTTAATCACAATTATAATCTCCTAGATAGAACTTGTTCAACCTACTGCTCATCAAGATCACATGCGTCCAAATATGATCAGAAAATCGCCTTTCGTCATACCATCACCACCACTACCACTTTACACTTTGCGAGGCAGTTTTACTTACCAGGGTGAATCTTAAATTCGTTTTGTTTTGATCTACACTTAATGTTAGGCGTCCGTTCCTTTGCGAAACGCGCGCTGGTGTCGACTGTGTGCCGCGATTACGTGGAACACGTGACATTAAAGAAGTGCATCAGGCATGAAGCCACATTGCGTAATCAGGTGAGCAGAGGGTGGAGGTCGTCGGGTGATTCTACGCTACTTTTGAAAAAGAGTTAAATGTGGCAGCGGCAGAGAGAGAAATTTGTGCAGTTGAACGCGAGGAAACAGCGAACAGCAGCACGGCACGAAATAGAGTTACATGCTCGGAACACCAGTCTCGAAGACAAGCCGAAGACAAGACGTCCAACGACCACCAACACTGACATCCTGGTCGAAGTTGTAACAGCAAACACCGGTACCAGCACACCACAACTGGCAGCTGAGGTGGGGTCTTCCTAACATCCCATAGTTCATCGTCAAGCGCACCTACATGGCTTCTCCTACAGGCATCATGAAATACTTCCCCGTGAAATGACACCGCAGCAGGCGAAATAACGTGCCTCTCTCTCACTCTCTCTCTCTCTCTTTCTTTCCCTGTCTCTCTCTCTCTATCTTTCTTTCCCTGTCTCTCTCTCTCTCTTTCTTTCCCTGTCTCTCTCTCTATCTTTCTTTCCCTGTCTCTCTCTCTCTCTCTCTCTTTCTTTCCCTGTCTCTCTCTCTCTCTCTCTCTCTCTCTCTCTCTCTCTCTCTCTCTCTCTCTGTATGTCTCTCTGTATGTCTCTCCCTCTTTGTGTCTCTGTCTCTTTCTCTCTCTCGCTGTCGGTCTCTGTCGCAAGTTGTAGTCAAATTCACAAGACGTTTGGTTTTGGCGTGGTATCTTCACAGATGATGAAAAACGGATATTTCTGCAGCTTAGGTGGTGTCATCTGAATTCTTTATTGTCGGTAGTCGCCTGCACCTGCTTGATTTCTTCTATAGGCACCATGAAATATTTCCCCTTGAACTGACACTGCAACTGGCAGCACAACGTCTCTCTCTCTCTCTCTCTCTCTCTCTCTCTCTCTCTCTCTCTCTCTCTCTCTCTCTCTCTGTCAGTCTCTGTCGCAAATTGTCAAATACACAAGACGGTAGGTTTTGGCATGGTATCATCACATATCATGAATACCAGATATGTCTGCAGCTCAGGGGGATCATCTAAATCCACCATTGTCGGTAGTCGTCTGCACCTGCTTGATTTCTCCTATAGGCACCATGAAATGTTTTTCCTTGACCTGGCACTACAGCTAGCTGAAAAACATGAATCTCTCTCTCTCTCTCTCTCAATTTATCTGTCTCTCTACCTCTCTGTGTCTGTCTGTCTGCCCCTCTCCCTCTCTTTGTCAGTGTCTCTCTCTCTCAGTTTCGGTATCTGTCGCAAATTGTTGTCAAATCCACAAGACGGTAAGTTTTGGCATGGTATCATCACAGATGACGAAAAATGGATATTCCTGCAGCTAAGATGGGGTCATCTAAATCTAACATAGTTCTTAGTCGCTTGCACCTGCTTGGTTTCTCCTATCGGTACCATAAAATAGCTCCCTATGAATTAACACCGCGTTTGGCGAAACAACGTCTCTCTGTCTTTCTCTCTCTCTCTCTAGGACGATAGATTTGGTATAGTATCGTCACATGTGACTAAAAATGGATCTCACTACGTCATCCTATAATTGGGAACCAGTGGCTCAGGCCACTCCAGGAAACACAGTCAGTGGTGCAGAGAGGGCAGGTCGAGATGAACATCATGCTGTGCATATGGTGAAATTGTGAGAGTCTTGTGCACTGGGATCTTGTGCCAGATGGTCAGGCTGTGGACGAGAGCCTCTATGCCGAACAATAACAGCCGGTCTATGATGCTCTGCTCTGACGCTGCTCAACGCTCATTAATAATAAGATGGCGTTGCTGCAATTGGATAATGCCCAAAGTTACACCTCCATAGTGATCCCCTGAAGACAACAGGAAATGAAAGTATTGTGACTTCACTTGTCACTACCGTAATTAGTTTGAATCAGACTCACACATGGGAAACACTAAAAGTATTGTGGCTTCACTTGTATACACGTATTGTGACTTCACTGAAAGTATTGTGACTTCACTTGTATACAAGTTAACTTCACACTGAGGAAATTATTTTGTGGGGAAATTATTTTCCCCAGAAAATAATTAACTTCACTTGTATACAAGTTAACTTCACAACTGAGGAAATTATTTTGTGGGGAAATTATTTTCCCCAGAAAATAATTAACTTCACGCCTCACACCAACTTCACACCTGTGGAAATCTAACTTCACACCTGGGAAATGTTAACTTCAAACCTGGGGAAATTATTTTCTATACAAGTTAACTTCACACATGGGAAATGTTAACTTCAGACCCGGGGAAATTATTTTCTATGCAAGTTAATTTCACTTGTATGCAAGTTAACTTCACAACTGGGGAAATTATTTTCCCCAGAAAATAATTAACTTCACACCTCACACCAACTTCACACCTGGGGAAATGTAACTTCACAACTGGGGAAATGTTAACTTCACACCTGGCAAATGTTAACTTCACACCTGGGGAAATTATTTTCTATACACGTTAACTTCACTTGTATACAACTTGTTAACTTCACTTGTATACAAGTATTGTTACTTCACTAAAAGTATTGTGACTTCACTTGTCACTCTCGTAATTAGTTTGAATCAGAGTCACAAATGGAAAACAAACATCTACCTCAAGTTAATTGAGAGATTTAATATCCTTAAGTTTTATTACAGCACGGAGAGGAAGGAACATGATGTACACAGAACATCTCACCTCGCGACACACACACACACACAAAAGGCACACACCACCAACCTTCTATAAGCTTCACGGCCTGAGCGAGAAAATAGATTTTTCCGCTATGTTAGTGGAATTGGGAGTTCGTTTCTCTCAAGGACACCACAGAAAATGATAAAGATGCTGCCGCATCCTCCATACAGTCCGGAACTTGCCCCGTCCGACTGCCATATTTTTCGCTTCATGGCTTTTTTCCTACAGGGACGGCGCTTTGCTTCATTGGTGGACGTGGAATCTGACGTCTGAGAGTTTGTCCTCGAAACTTGCCGATTGATATTGCCGTGGGATCGCAGATCTGATGGAACGTTAACAAAGGATTATAGAAAGCGACGTCCTGTACTTTGCAGAATGGGGTGAGCGTGTATGGCTTTCTTGCATCATTAAACTGTTAGCTACAAACGGGAAGAACATTTGACTTATTATGTTTCCTACGACTTATTGTCCGTCGTTGCCAAAAAGTACGTGGAAATTTTGGAAGTAAAGTTCAAGAAGAAAATCTAACGTGGAAGTAACATAATTTTCATAAGAACAGAAACTCAAAAAGCAATGTTAAATTACAGAGATATGTAAAAACTCTTTTACTATCTGTACTGATACCCATGTATTAAGTTTCAGTGCTTCTACGGGTGTATTTATTCTACCGGTAAAATCTTTGTTTGTAAGAAAAACAGAACGGTGAGGAAGCTTTAAAGAAACTCATCATCCCTGAGCTTTAAAGTGTCTAGGAAAGCCGTTTGAACCTTATTAACGGTAGGAAAAGTTTTGTAGCCATTGCCTATACTATACATATTATCAAAAGTATTCGGACACCACAATATTTTAAGTCAAATGGCTTTATTATCGCAATGAGTAGTTAGTCGGTCCACCTTTTGCTTGTACGACAGCGGCAATATTTTGAGGCATAATACAAAAGAAAAAAAAAAAAGAACTCCGGTAGGTCTCGACAGGAATGGCTTACCATTCGTCCTGCAAAGCTCCTGCCCGCGTGGACAGTGAAAACGGTCGTTCTCGAATTTCTTTTTTTTTTTTGATTGGATGGAGACCACCGTGAGTAACTCAGTGGGCTAAAGCGGTCGCCCGTCCTTAATTTAGGGCCACTGGTTCCAGGGAAAAGAGAGGGAGAGAGAGAGCCATGTCAGTAAGACAAACACAACACCCATGCCTCACTGAGATTCGAACCCGGACCTATCTCGGACGTATGATCAGAATCCATTGTGACGTATATTCTAAATTGATTTTCATTTTTAGTTCCTTTTCCTATGTAAATTTGAGTTTCTTCTCCTTTATACTTTCAAACTTAACGTTATATCTTTTCCCTCAAACGAGAATGGGGTTGGCAACACATTTGAGGTCAGAGAGAAAGTGACGTATGAATGTGATAAGAACGATGGATAAAATGGACGATACGATAGTTGCTCAGGCGGATGGCTGTGTGTAGACGTTCAATTACGTAAATGTTAATCTGATATCTGCTGTCTTATATTGTGAAGTTCTACTGAAATTCGTGCTGAATCAATAAACGGTTATCGTAAGTCTGACTTCTGTTTATGTTTCGTCTGGCCGTAAAAGCTTAATTAGGAACTATTGCATCTTATTCTTATTTAGTTCAACATTCCTTTGTCATGGTTTTAGACATAGCGTAACACCAATCTTGCTCACGAAAAAGACCTTACGTTATGCCATCGCTTAGACTACTGTGCCACTGTGCCGACTTGTCGACTGCGTATCCATCGCTCCAGTTCATGCCACAGGTATTCTATGTCATTAAAATCTGAATTCTGAGGAGGCCAGTCTAACAATTCCACAATTCCATTTTCAAGAAACCAGTCCTGCACACGTCGTGCAGCGTGGCAGGAAGCGACAACGTTCATTTCCGTAACACTGCCACATTGTTGGTAGAGAAGCATTATCCAGAACGCCAAAGTACTCTTTAGAGTTCATGGTTTGTGGTATAATGACCAACGGGCCAAGTCATATCCACGAAAAACAACTCCATACTATGATGGAGCCTCCGCCGAACTTAACAGTTGGGAGAACACAGTCCGAAGAAATACTTTCTATTTTGTGAAAAGCTGTCTGCAGACATACTGACAGCTTTTGACATCCTATTACCAGCACACGCTGGATTACGATTAAAAGCAAAAGTACGAATAATAATAACCAACGGGCCAAGTCCTATCGACGAAAAACAACTCCGTACTATCCAAACGTTTGTGCTGTTCGTTCCAACTAAATACACCAAAATAACCGAATGCTGTCTAGACACGGTACCAAACAATGGAGATAATTGCAGATTAAAAGATGAACTTTTATTTACAACTTAAAACCATATATACATGCGAAGTCTTTCAGACCCACTATGGGTCCATCATCAGACACCGCAAATGGGTGGTTCCGGGATTATAAAGTCGGAAAAAACAACCCACAATGCATTGGCATGTAGGCGCCGCTCAAGCCCACGCATGCGCACTTGTTAAATATATAAACATGCAAATATTATAAAAGTACAAGAAACATGATTACGGATTTCGATTATATATACAATGATGTAAAATAAAATGTCTACATGATGAGGGTAATGTCGACGACATGTCGTCAGTTCAACACTGGTTAGCAAATAGAGTTATGTACATGCTTTCAGTGAATAATAAGCCAGTCTTGCTTGCAGGTGTTGTTAAGACCTTGGTGCTGTTCCAGTCCGGAATGTGTTGGCCTTGTTTAACTAGTCGGGATAAGGCAGTGGTACCCGATCCAGTCCGGACATTATACATGTGTTCAGAAATACGGGTAGCAACAGTCCGAATCGTGGATCCTACGTAATTGGTGTCCTGTATATCAGGCTCAATAGTTTTTAATGGAATAGACCGTGTCTTTGGAACGTATTAACCTTGTCCCGATCCCTAAGGCTATGTTCTGCCTGTGGCAAGCGTTTTTTTTAATGTATATAACTTCAGGAACATAGTCCATAGAACCGACGTATTTAACCGTTTCCTCATTTCCTCGTAAAGCGGTGTAGGTGGATCTTTGGCATCTACGAAATTGCCTTGCCACAAAATCCTGCGGGTACCCGAACCGAGAGGCCAAATAAAAAATAAATCGAATCTCTTTATTGCGATTTCTAGCAGAAGAAGAGTGTGAGTACGCCCTGCAAAACAGAAAAGACAATACTGCAGTCTTATGTTGATATTGACTGGCTGAGTCAAATGGAATCAATCTAAGTGGTGCAGAAGGTTTTCGATAGACGGAAAATGAAAAGGAACGGTTGGAGGTGTTACGAGTTAAACAGAAATCCAGAATAGGTAGCGATCCATGAGTATCAAGTTCAATTGTAAATTTAATGGTGGGGAAAGGGGTGGAAAGTAAATCAGCGAAATCCTGGAGTGCGGGAACTGAGTGGGGCCAAATAACTAACACATCATCGACATATCTTAAAAATAAGAGTGGCTTTAAAGGGCACTACTCAATCACTTGGTTTTCCAGTTGCTGTAAGACTATTTCGGCTAACAAAGCCGAAAGTGGTGAGCCCATGGGTGTGCCGGCTTTTTGTCGATAGACAACGCCATTAAATAGAAAGTATGTTCATTAGTTTCAAAGAGTCTATAATGACAAAAGGCTGCCCTAACCAAAATTTTGCACTGCGTTTGATGATCGAAAGGTGTAGGTCTGTTAGTAACAAAGTTTTTGCTGCCTTCATAGATTTAGAGAAATATTATGATCGAGTAAATAGGATTCTCCTGTGGAAGATACTGAATAAATATGGTGTTACTGGGAATCTACTCAATAGTATGAAAGCTACGTATGCTGGCAGCAGTGCATGTGCTCGGGTAAATGGTGTTGTATCGAATTAGTTTTCTGTTGGTGTAGGAGTCAGACAAGGTTGTGTAGTGTCACCATATCTGTTTAATATGTTTATAGATGCAAGCATGCGTGATGCCAAAATAAATAATACTGGTTTATGTTTTGGTAATATACGTGTGTGCAGAACGCTGTACGCTGATGACATACTTCTGTTGGTAGAAAGCAAAAGTGAGTTGCAGAGTATGTTGTCCCAGACGTACGAAGTTTGTATGAAATTCAAACTGAGTATAAATAAGGAAAAACCAAAGTTATGGTTTTTGAGCGAGGAACTGTTAGTACTGAATGCATAATAAGTCTAAATGCTACAGTTATTGAGCAGGTGAACAGTTTGTATATTTGGGAAGTATATTTGACAGAGAGAACAAATTAGATGGAGAAATTAATAGGTGAGTAAATTCTTCATTGAAGTCATAGCTGATTTAGGAAAATCCCACAAGAATAATGGGTTCTCAAGAAATTCCTGAATGGCTGTCTATAAAAGCGTAATTGTTTTCTACTCTGATGTACTGCAATGAAACCTGGGTACTACAGGTGAGACATAGGAGTCGTTTGTGTGCTGTCAAGATGCATTACTTACGGAAGGGGGTTGCGGCAAGACAAGCTCTGTGGTCATGTAAGGAATGAAGACGTGTTGCAGTTGTGTAATGTGAGGCAAAATGTTGTTAGTAAAGTAGAAACTGATATTCTTAGGTGGCTTGGCCATGTTGAAAGAATGAGTGATGAGATGCTTACTAAAAGAATTTATTCAGCTCAAGGGGCAGGAAAGAAATGTAAAGGAAGTCCAAGGAAATCATGGAAGGACCAGATTCAGGAATGTCTGCACGAGAAAAAGATAATGAGTACAAAGTACGAAAGGTCTTGTGTGCGTCGTGTGATGTATGTCAGTGAAGCTCGAGCTGTTGCCAACACCGCTGTGAATGAATACGTTTATTATGGCATCAGTAAGTTTTTCTTGGTGGATTTAACCTCTGAGTATCAGAGTACGGTTTAGTGATATGTATGTATATACGTTTTTTGGCAAAAAGTGTATAATAAATTTTTTTTATTTTTTGTGAATTCGAAAAATTTATATACATTTACCCAGTTCCATAAAATCTTAAATGGTTACACTCGCCATGTGTGTGTTCTGATTGGTTATATTTTTTTGGGGGGGGGGAATAAGGGGTGTGCTGAAAGAAAAGTTGGGGTGGCTGAAGCCCACCCTAGCCCAACCGTAGCGTCGCGCCTGGGGATAGATTTACATAATTGGGTGACTATTTGCCCACTTATGCCAAGATCCTGTTCATCTTCTGATATATTTGCATTTTGAAATGTTGTTGAATCCATATATGGGACAAAATCATAAACAATGCC
Source organism: Macrothele yani (assembly GCA_039090855.1). Taxonomy (NCBI): domain Eukaryota; kingdom Metazoa; phylum Arthropoda; class Arachnida; order Araneae; family Macrothelidae; genus Macrothele; species Macrothele yani. The sequence goes on along the minus strand of CM076989.1, from coordinate 100,883,453 downwards.
AGTTGCACCTGCACGCACAAAGAATTTATAGCCCCATTTGTGTGGTTTGCTTTTCATATACTGTCTCAAATTTCCTGCCCTTGTTCCTTTATAAGGAACCATGGTTTCATCAATTGAAAATTGTCTTTCATGTTCAATAGCAAGATAACTCTTTTGAACAAATTCTAGCAAAAGTCTAACTTTATAAAATCCATCCGTACTTGCTTCTCTACAAATATTGTCATTTAAATGAATCAATCTCCTCAACATTTTGAATCGTTTGAAGCTCATGAGTTCTGCAATTTTGTGAATTTTTGTTGATGCAGCCCAATTATCTTCTTAGCTAGGCAATTTTAAGATGCCCATCATGAGCATTATTGACAAGAAATCAGAAATTTCTGAAGTGCTTGTATCAATGGATCTACTATTTACTTGCATACAGTACAGGTTAGTCTGATAAACAATATAGAGAATTAATTCTGGCGTAAAGAACCTTTTGAAATCAAATAAGGGTGTACCGAACCCTTCAGGATTCGGATATGTAATACCTGTAACAGGATGTTGGGAAATATCTTTCTTACGCCATCGAAGATCCAATAATTTTTTCTTTTTACAGCTAGCAGTATGTGAAGATTCAACATTTAAATCAGTATCTTTATTCTCATCAGTATCGTGATTCTCATCAATAGCAATAAACCTTTTTGCAGACACATCAATCTGAAAATATAAAACAGCAGTTTGATTACTACAAAATTAAAAAACACAATTTTTTTATTACTGTGATGAGCAACTTGATAAATTAGAATATATATTATCATGTTTTGCTGCGCAATGCATAGAATCAGGCACACATCCAAACCCTCCAAAAGGCCACCAAACAACATCAAAAAATATATTTTCTCAGACCCCACCCCCACCCCAAACTAAAATCCTGGATACATGCCTGGGTTGAATATAAAAATAATTTCTTGTAATTCACTCCAGAAAATTTCATAATTAATTCATTATTCCCAATAAGATGGTAAGAAAAATCTTTGAGACATACCTGTGGGTTATAATCTGGATCAGAATTTGAATTGTTGCACAAGAAATCTTCATTTTCGTCAGAGCTTGATGATTGACCAGCATCTGATAGGGCTGAAGTGGATGGTACAATATTTGTGTATGTATGCCTCTTCTTTGGTCTATAAAATGATGCGAGAGGAGTAGTAAGGTGATTCATTTTGACAACCGAACCTGAAGTGAAATAATGTAAATCACATTACTTACAGCAGCTGTTATTGGACAATGTGACGATTGGTTACATAATTTTTAACTTGGAGAATATCATAAATTAATTATAGCGAAAACATTTTGAATTCCTTTAATATTATCTTTAAACCATTAAGAATATTTCTAAAGCAAATGAAATATTGAAGAATCAATATATACCTCGAATTTTAAGGCATAAACATCCCCCTCAGGCTCCAAACAACAATGAATTAGAAAGGGCGCCAAACAAATCTGCTGCTTGTGCTGCCATCTATGATGTACAGATCCAAAAAATATTATTTTGTGCCTTAAAAGGTGTAACCACTTGGTTCCATTGCCTGATAGCGGAAAATTAAAAATAGTTTACATCTAATAAATTCTGAAATTAGTTGAAACCATATGGTAACAATATCGATAAAGGGTTATTAACGTTTCGAGCGGCAATTCCTCCAGAATGGCCTAGTTTAAATTTATACAGGAAGATGACTCTCAAATCCGGAGTCTCCATGTTTTCTTTGCAAGCCACGTTACGCCGTGAACCTTGTCTTCTTTGGGGGAGGGGGGGGAGTTCCTAATTTAGGTTGAGAGACCCGAACCCACAGCGCTATGCGCCTTTTGGCAGGTGAAAGAGAATCAAAGAGAGTTAGGAGCAGATTGCCCTGATAGAAAAGCACGAAAGAAAAGTATGGAAATATTAGAGCACAAGAAGTAAACGGTTTCCCGTTAAGTAGTGAAGTTATAAGCTGCCCTACATACTTACCTGCAACAACAAGCCGTTCCGAGCGATATTTCTCTCCGCAGAAAAATGCCCGTTACACCGCTGCCACAGATGAGTACAGGGGGAAAGGAAGAGAAAGACACGGGAAAGGGAGAACCTGAAAAAAAAAAAAACATCGCACACAGAATAAGTTTCCCAGAGGAATATCGACGTTCAACACCGGATAAAGCAAAACTGGCCGTTTGCTCAGTGTTCCTCTCGGGTCCGCTATTTGCTTCGTTACTCATCAGCCAATGAGAGAAAAGATTTTTCCCCATTGGTTAAGAAATTTTTTCTCAGGTTTACTTTTGCTGATTCTTGCCTGACATGTCAGAGTACCCATAGCTGAGGTGGTGTGAACACAAGATTACACCGATCGAGGTTTAAGTTACTCATTTTGAGTAAACAACAGAAAAACAAAAATATGAAAACGGCCACAATCAGGGTTATTATTATTATTATCATTATTATTATTATTTTATTCCTTATTTAAGGAGCCGTTAGTAAGAGGGCCAATCATCATTTTTTTCTCGCTACTTGTCTGCTTGTTGTACATTTGTGTGCAACAGCGCAGAAACTTAAGTCCTGTTTTATTTATTTTTTTTAGTCAGAACTAAGGCGTAAGCAAAAATTTTAATAACAAAGACAAGATAAAACAACACCTTGTTTGTTAGGGGAGATGTATTCAGTACAAAAAAATAAATCTTTTTTTATCAGTCTATTACAGGGCCGAGCAAATGTTACAAAAAGATTTATTTTTAAAAAATAAATATTTTTTGCAACATTTTGCTCGGCCCTTAAAAGGGCCGTTTTTTGTTTTTTCCCCCAAAACTGCTGATGTTCAATTCAATTCTTGCTTTCTTCCCATGTGTGACGAATACCTTCAATCTATTCCCAGTTATTTCTAATTTTTTTGGAAGTATAACTGTGAACTGGAGCCAGCTATTTATAGTAAATCTGTGACGTAATACCCGCAACACCTGTGGGTGGTTCCATTCCGCTGTGGTGAGTGCCTGTCTCCACTGTTCGTTCGCGCCGGACATTTCATTTACACCAACCCAATATTAAGTAGGTGATCGAAGTATTAGGTAGGTGATGCAAAAATTCTTTTAAAAATAGGCTATTCACAGAAAAGGAAACCAAACTTCATTTTCGTCTGAGAAACAAGAAATAACAGAGTAACGAGAACAAGAACATTGGATTCAAAGAAAAATGTTGTTGGGCCATTTTGTGGGTAATTATTAAAATAGCTCTTGTAATAGACTGATAAGAACCGGGTTTTTTTTGTTTGTTTGTTTATTTTTGTTCGAGCTGCAGCTGCTTTTCGTATATCCGCATTCTAGTTAAATTTCAAAACAGTGTTTTTACAAATTTTTTTCTCCATTTCAGGGGTAACAGTTTAAATTTTCTGCCGGAGGATATGTTTCAGAACATGCCTGCCCTCGAAAATTTAGATTTGTCTATAAATTTTCTGGAGAAATTACCCGAGAAAATATACGCTCCAATCATGGATCAACTGAAATCCCTAAGCATCGATGGTAAGTACTAAACAAAAGAAGTAATTAACTGAATATGAGTACTATCTCACTCTTTCTGTGAGTGCATACGTGTGTGTGTGTGTGTGTGTGTGTGTGTGTGTGTGTGTGTGTGTGTTCCTAGTTCCATTTGCAAAAAAATACCGATGTTTTTAAAACTCAACTGACCGAAAGAAATTTTTACAGATGTCTGTGGTTGGTCTCTGGAAATGTTTACAGATGTCTGTGGTTAGTCTTTGAAAATATTTACAGATGTCTGTGCTTGATCCTTGGTAAATTTTACAGATGTCTGTGGTTGGTCTTCGGAAATTTTTGCAGATGTCTCCTTGGTAATTTTTACCGATGTCTCTATGTTAATTTTTTACAGATGTCTCCTTGTTAATTTTTACCGATGTCTCTATGTTAATTTTTACAGATGTCTCCTTGTTAATTTTTACAGATGCCTCATTGGCAATTTTTGGAGATGTCCCGTTGGTAATTTTTACAGATGTCTCTGGTTGGTCTTTAGAAATTTTTGCAGATGCCTGTGGCTGGTCCTTGGTAATTTTCACAGATGTCTGTGGTTGGTCTTTGGATTTTTTTACAGATTTCTGTGCTTGGTCCTCGGTAATTTTTACAGATCTCTGTGGTTAGTCTTCGGGATTTTTTACAGATATCTGTGGTTGGTCCTTGGTAATTTTCACAGATGTCTGTGGTTGGTCGTTGGTGGAAAATTTGACAGATGTCTGTGGCTGGTCCTTGGTAAGCTTTACAGATATCTGTGGTTGGTTCTTGGAAATTTTTACAGATGTCTCTTCAGTAATTTTTACACATATCTGTGGTTAGTCTTTAGAAATGTTTACAGATTTCTGTGGTTGATCCTTGGGAATTTTACAGATATCTGTAGTTGGTCTTTGGGAATTTTTACAGATGCCTGTGGTTGGTCTTTGGAAATGTTTACAGATTTCTGTGGCTGATCCTTGGTAATTTTTACTGATGTCTGTGGTTGGTCTTTGGAAATTTTACAGATGTCTGTGTCTGGTCCTTGGTAATTTTTGCAGATATCTGTGGTTGGTCTTTGGAAATTTTTACAGATTTCTGCGGCTGGTCCTTGGTAATTTTTACAGATGCCTGTGGTTGGTCCTTAAAATTTTTTACTGATGCCATTGCTTTTTTCCTCCTTTTTTTGTATTTTTAAAATCAACAAATGTAGTAATTGCACGCTTTTGTGTATCTTTCTGGTCACATACGTGTAACTCTTCTAGAAAATTCCTTCCAAAGTTTCACTAATCAAATATTTTTTTTTGTTTTTTTCTTTGTTGTCAGGAAATTTTGCAAAACGAAATGTGAAAGAACTATTCCCTTCAAAAATGGGTTAACTTTAATATTCTAATTCGAATTATTCCAGTTGAGTGAAGGATAATCAATAAGTCAGAAAACTTATAGTAAAATGCTGTATCTTAATTACGGGTTTTGAAAATGTGAGCCCAATACAAATTACATTAGGGCCGTGAAATCAAAGCAAATGTAACCATCTCTGCCGTTCATCGAGACGTAGTACTGCTATATTACAAAAGGCAGAAGGAAGTAGACCTCAATATTCAGACTGTGTATTCGACGAAAATAAAAAAAAATATGTGAAACTGGCTGCAGAAATTAAACGGATGTGGAAGAAAAGAAACACTTGATATCCGTCCATTAATAACCTCTAGAACTGGTGTAATTTCTCAGGGAATTATAACTCAGCTTGAAGCTTTGAGTCTTACAACCTTTCTTTTGCCGACCGTGGAATTCGAACTTACATTTTCCCACTCCAGAGTGGCTGTTCTTCCAATCGAAGTGCGCCGGCAATCGTATCGCTGCTTCATTCTCCATTTGTCTCATATGTCACAATCTACAGAAGCTAAGATCCAAAATCCAGGAAGAAGTTATTCTCGATGCGTCCTGAATCGTACGGCGATTTCTAAACTACTAAAGGCTAAGTCCGCATTTGATTTCATGTCCGTACTGACAAGTGTACCATTGTATCGATGCCGTATAGATGAGAAAAACAAATTAAAATAATAATAATAATAATAATAATAATAATAATAATAATGTAATATTATTATTAATATAAATAAAAATATATAATTCTCTATGTGTGCGTGTTTTATCGTATCAACGTCAGTTCGATTCTGCGGCATACCGCTGTGAAAATCTTCTTTTGGACAAGTGCGAACAACAAACAAGGCGTAAATTGGTCAGATGACGTCAACTATGGAGAGAGTTCGCACCTGTTTTGCGTCGATTGAACGTTGACAAAAGAAAGACGCTTATTTTTGCCGCCCGAATACTTAATCTAACCGTAACCTGTGTTTGTGTTTTCCATTAAATTTTCTGCGTTGGAATAAACCGTGTTGTTCAGTGTCAAGTAAGGTCATTCTTCTTGCTTGTTTGTTGTATCACAAACAAATTCTACAATAATGCGAAAAGAATGAAGTACCGTCATGGGAACTGAAGGTTTGCTTTTAAAGACGTTTTTGGTAAAAAAAAATTATGAACGATCAAGTAAATCGAATAAGTAAGTAATCAAGTAAGTATTGAACACAAACGAAATCTAGAAATCTTAGCATCTGCTTAATCAACTCTCGTAAAGCATTCACGATTCTGTACCGCATGGCGGGTTTCTTAAAGTTTTCAACATGTACAAAATGCAGCCGAAAATTATTAATCTCCTTCAGTTCCTGAAATGTTAAACTGGAAGACAAGTTAAGTACTAAATGAATGGAAATATGATGAGTTATCAGTCGTGGCATGTTTATGTTTGGCCGCCCCGGTGGTGCAGTGGTCTAAGCGATGGCTTCTGATCATTCATCGGAAAGGCGTACGGTTTCGAATCCCAGTGAGGCATGGATGTTGTGTTTGTCTTACGTCACTGGCTCTCTCCCTTCCCTGGAACCAGTGGCCCTAAATTAGGGACGGCCGACCGCTTATAGCCCATTGAGTTGCTCACGGTGGTGGTTAAACCTCAAATAAAAAAAAATGTTTATATTTGAAGGAGATTCAATAAGCCCACTCTGGTTTTGCTTTTCTTCAAATCCTCTCTCTCTCCAGTGTCTTGAATCAAAATCCAGGTGGTTAAGATGAAACGATGCAGTTACCTATATTTGTTATATGTGGACGACTTTAAGCTCTAAGAAAAAAAAATCACGTCAGCCTAATCAATACAACCAAAGTTTTCAGTGATGATATAGGTATGGAATTTGGCCTCACCATATTCGTGATACTGAATATGTATGATTCCCACTTCGTTGGAAACGAACTTTCATTTACTTCACATGATCAAACGCCATTTATTGTCATTCGGAACTTACATTACTCCATTCATCTGCGCCATTCATTGTCTTACTTGCGATTTCCTTTTGGAAGTTCGTGTAAGTATTACAGTAAACAAAGCCCCATTGCTTTTCATGACTACTCAAAATCAGCTTTTCCATCCACCCTCAGCTTCCTCTGTTTCTGAAACTCTAGTTTTTTTTTTCTGCTTTCCCTCTTTCTCTCTCTCTTTATCTCTCTTTATCTCTTCCTCTCTCTCGTTATCTCTTTCTCTCTTCCTCTCTCTCTTTATCTCTTTCTCTCTCCTTTTATCTCTTTCTCTCTATTTATCTCTTTCTCTCTCTTTATCTCTTTCTCCCTCTCTTTTTATCTCTCTTTATTTCTTTCTCTCTTCATCTCTTTCTCTCTCGCTTTCTCTCTCTCCTTCTCTCCTTCTTTCTTTCTCCCTCTCTCTTTATCTCCCTCTCATGATTTCTACCTCTCTTAATCTCTTTCTCTCTTTCTCCCTCCCTCCCTCTATCTCTCTCTCTTTCTCTCTCTCTCTCTCTTACTCTCACCATTAAATCTCCAAATTCACAACACATTTTAATTGTTATGAGAATTTTTCCAAAAATTTGTGCATTTATTACTATGATTTTACAAAAAAAATGCGTTAATTTTTTATGATATTGGCCATTTTAAAAGGAAAATTATCTTTTAAAGGGAGGGACGTTCCAGTCACCCCCCGCTGGATATACCACTGGATCACAGCGCACTTAAAAAAGGAATTTAAAACAAAATACACCAATCGTCTTAAGAAAAATTCGAGACACTAAATTATACTCCAAAAATAAAATTACCACTATAAATTCCTGGGCAAAACCTATATTGACGTACTCTTTTGGGATCCTGATATGGGCTAATTTTTATACGGGAACTTGACCGACTTACTAGAAGACTTTTAACCAAATACAAAGATATCAGATGAAATATTCTACCTGAAAAGAAAAGTAGGTGGAAGGGAGCTGATTTGCCGGAAACAACTAAAAATGCTATTCGAACAAAAATAAAAAACTTTCCATCACTACATAAATGGCTGCAGCTGACGTATATTTTACCTGACTGAACCTGAATACTGCTGAGTGGTTTCCTCAATCAGAAAATAATAGAAGCGCACAGAAGGTTTGGAAAAAACAAAATTCTGCACGGTAAATACCCAAACTGCGTAGATTTGGGAAATATTGACAGAAACTACGCACTAAAATGGCTAAAAAGGTCAGCTTTATCCAGAAAGAGATGTATTTTCATCGAGATTCGAGAACACATTATCACCACACAGAACTACAAGAAACGTATAATGAATTGGAGATGAAGACAGTTGTAGAATTAGCAGATAAGTCAATGAAACCATAGAACACGTTTTCTGCTGCCCGCTCCTTGCAAGATTTTAATAAATACGACCAGGAAGCCAAGATTCTACATCAAAAGCTTAACGTTAAATACGACCTAATCAAAGGCTATAATCCATTTAATTATAAGTATCAATCAGAACCCATTCTTGAAATCAAAATTTTATCGTGTACTGGTGCATACCTATTTGCTGAAAAGGCCTTTTGTCGTCTACTTTTAATTTAGCCTTTCTTTTGAGCTACTGTGTTCTTCTGAAAATTTAGTTTCTTCTCGTTAAATATTTTCTAACGTAACTTCACATTACTTTCCATACACAAACACCTGTGACATCTACCTCTAATTTAACCTTCCTTTTGAGTTCCTGTGTTCCTATATATATTTGGTTTCTTCTATTTAAATATTTTCTAACTTAAGAACACATTACTTTCCCTACACAAACACCTGTGACGTCTACCTCTAACTTAACCTTTCTTTTCAGTTCCCGTGTACTTATATAAATTTTATTTCTACTATTTAAATATTTTCCAACGTAACGACATATTACTTTCCATAAACAAACATCTGTGACGTCTACATCGATTTCAATCTAATTTTTCAGTTCCTGTGTTCTTAGGTAAATTTCGTTTCTTTTCGTTGCATATTTCCTTATTTGAGGTCACACAGTTCCTCTTGGTTAATTTGAAGTTGGGAACTTCAAACTGTGTAAAAAAACTTTTTGACATCTCACAAATGTGCACAATGCGGTTCATGCACGTCCTATTTATGGAATAGATTCCTCCCAAAGTTAGGTTTAAACTCGACTTTCTTAATCTAAAAAGACCTTTATAAGTCAGATATGAGAAGAGAAATGAAGGATTCTAGCACCCTGTTTGGAAACATATATGGAAACGGGTCGTCACGGGTCAGTGGTTCAACGGTTAAACAATTTCTTACGGGTCAAATGGGTTGGGTCAAGGTGTTCTTGACCCGATTTCGATCCGGTTTTATTTCCATTTCATTTTTGGGACGAAAAGACAAATTTTAGAGAACCCTTCAGGAGTCTTTGAAATAATACTTCAGAGCTGGAACTTGCTGAGAAGGGTAAAGAAATGGGATTAAAAATGACTTTGAGAAGAGAAAACTTGAGTACAAGGCTTTTACAAGGAATGAAGACATATCGATTAATGGGGAAAAGCTGGAGATAACCAATTCCTACATTTACCTTGGGCAGCAGATATCAAGCAAAGGTCACATTGATGAAGAAATTAATTGGCGTATAAAACTTGGTCGTAGAGCTTCTGGAACAAACAGTACGAATTTTAAGAGCAATATATCATTATATCTTAAAAGAAAGGTGTTTAATCAATGCATCCTTCCAGTGGTTACGTTCGCAGCAGAGACGTGGACCTTAATTAAAACAGATATCCAAAGACCACAGACAATTTAAAGCAGCATGGAGAGATGCATTCTTGGTGTAACCAAGAAAGGCAAAAAGCGGAACTCGTGGATAGGGAAAATGACAAGAGTGGAAGACATCATGATTAGAGTAAAATCCTGAAACGGCTATGGACTAGACATATTGACAAAAGAACGGACCACCGATGCACAACCGAAAATTTAAACTGGATTCCAAGGGACAGGAAAAGACCCAGAAGAAGACCTCGTGGGAGATGGATGAATGCAGAAGACTGGCCCAAACAGTCCGTTGATGAAGAAACTTGGGGATACCTTCATCCAGCAGTGGAATGATAACGATTGACAATGATAAAGATGATGATATATTCGAATTTATAGTTCAAAGCAGATTTGTCCGGGTCAGATCGAGGCTCCCGGGAGTCACTCCTCCTCTCTTTACGGGCTTGGCCATCGTTTTTGTGATGTCATGCTAAGCGACGGAGTTGTGCTCCGAGAAATTTACAGCACTATTCCTTTGTGAGCATTCAATCGTACGTAATGCTTGAAGGAATAGCTTAATAAAGTCTATATTTTAGTTTTCGTCAAATTATTTTAGGACACAGCAGTTCTACCGAAATAAATAAAAATTGCGTCTGTTTTACCTTTTTCAGGAATTATGCTTTCTCGCTGTTTCTGTTCTATATACGATTATAAACGGTTATACCAAAAAACTGTTAATGCTTATGCAGTTTTAAACAGACTCAGAAAATAACTGAAATGCAATCTGTTAGTACGTTGACTTACTGTAATATATTGCAATTTGCATCTATAAAAGAAAAACGGCGAAAAGGCGAAAAATTAATAAAACAGCATCCAAAATTGCGTTTTTAGATCCTAACTATTTCTGATCAAATAACATTACTTTCATTCAAAAAAAAAAAATGATAAATTTGAAGAGGCAAACTGTTCCAAAATTAATGTTATGAGAATATGAAAAGGTAATTCACAAAGAAGAAAAATTATGATAATGATGCACCAGGTCAAGTTGCAGTACATACAGAAATTAATAAAAATTGGGTGAGGCCAACTATATACTAAATTAATACTGAGAACGTATTTGAAAAAGAAAGTCACAAAAAAAATATGCAAATAATGCTACTATACAGTCTATATTTATGTGTGGTTTTAACAACTTAGCCTCTCCCCTCCCCTAATCTATTTTGGAATTGAAGAAATTAGAGTTATAATCTTACATTTATCTGCATAATATTGCAGGGCATACAGATATAAATAATAAAGTTTTGAGGCTACCAACTGGACTGAATTGATACTCAGAATGTGTGGCTCTTAGCACAATGTACACAAATAAATAAATAAATGAAAAATAAATTTATATTGTACCGATTTCGCCTCCACCCCCCACCCCATTTTTACGAACATGTGTTAGAACATGCATACTTGATAAATTTTTCCCCACACATGAAATGAAGATTAAAAATATATAAAAATTAAACTTTTAATATATTTATTTGTATGGGGTTTAGGGTAGTTAGACTGGGGTTAGGATTTAGTTCCCTTGTAGTGATGATTATCAAATGTCTTTGCCAAAAATTTCAAGATATTCCCATTGTTAGTAAAGCACACAGGAAGACCAGATTCATTAAGTAGCTACTGCAAACATAGCATATTATCAGTTTCCTGACTTGTTATTTAAGCAGCGATTTTTCAACTTTGAGTAGTTATTTAAAAATGCCTTTAAAAATACAGAAGCGAACTTTAGTCCCAGTTGAAGTTAAATTTCATTACATTTTGAACATTTTCTGATTACCATATTCAACTCTTCAACCTTCTTTGCCACTAATTTTTTAACACGAATTTTACATTTTGTACTTGGAACAACTGCTCACAATTATCAGCCGAAAGGAATTAAAAATATTTAAAGCAAATAATGAATATTTTCACAATGTCTTCAGCTACCCATGGACGGTGCCCGTCGCTGAGCGTGACATCACAACCAAGTTCTTTATCCGGTGGCCAGGCCCGCAAACATAGAGAGGAGGAGGAGGAGGAGGAGTCCTTACGGCTCCGGTCAGATCCAGGTTGGGTCCAATTATGTAAAGGCCTGATACTGGTCTAACATTTTTGGCCCGTTCCCAACTCTGATTGGAAAGTCAGGGTATAGGTTATCCGCAGCGATGAGAGATAGGGAGCAGGTTGTGCTTGGGTTATTGCCAACGGTCGGCCACCTTAACCAAAACCATCTGTAATAGGAAGCCTTTGAACTGCTCTGTGACGTCACAGCTAGTAGGCCGAAGCAAAACTCTTCGTTCTTGAACGCCGGTAGAGTAACGCAGTGTCTCGTCGAGAAAATGTTTTTGAAGGTACGATGCCAGATAATTCGCGCAAATAGAGAAATAAATTCGGCATGTTTTCTGTTTTACATAATTTTTTAACCTTAGAAAACGTTAAAGAGATGACATCCGTAATTTTCACTCTTTTCCTCCGTTTTTTACGCTTTCCAACCATGGGAAGTATATATACTCCAGCTTTGCCTGTCTGTCTCTCCGTCCGTCCGCACGATAACTCGAGTAAAAATAGTTCGATTTCAATAAAATGTTAGTATGTGGCAATGGACAACCTGGGGAGGAACCCTATTGAAAATGGATGAAAGGGGTTAAAAGGTCAGGATATAGGAGTGGGATTCATTTCATCCATCTTATGCGTCATAACTTATATAAAAATGCTTCGATGGCGACAAAACTTTATCATGTTGTTCTGGAAGTATACTGAACTGGTTCTGTTTAATATAATCGAAATGGGGTCAAAGGCCAGGGCACAGGAGCGAGATTTATTCTACAGCCATTATCCTCATAACTTGACTAAAACTGCTTCGATTGCGACAAAACTTTAGGGGTTGTTCCGGAGATATTGAACCGGTTTTGTTGAATATCATCGAAATGGAGTAAAAGGTCAAGGCACAGGAGCGAGATTTATTCCACAGCCATTATCCTCATAACTTGAAACAAAATGCTTGGATTGCGACAAAACTTTAGTACGTTGTTCCGGAGATATATTGAACCGGTTCTGTTGAATATAATCGAAATGGAGTAAAAGGTCAAGGCACAGGAGCGAGATTTATTTCACAGCCATTATCCTTATAACTTGAGTAATTGCCGCCCCGGTGGCGTTGGCCTCCGATCATTCGTCCGAAGGGGTCCGGGTTCGAATCCCGGTCAGGCATGGATGTTGTGTTTGTCTTACGGCACTGGCTCTCTCCCTTCCCTGGAACCAGTGACCCAAAATTAGGGACGGGCGACTGCTTATAGCCCATTGAGTTGCTCACGGTGCTCGTTAAACCTCCAATAAAAAAAACAAAAAAACTTGAGTAATAACTTCAGTATAATGATTCCTGGTATGTCGGAAAGTGTATCATAATCAATGCAATGGATGATTTTACTAACTTGTTTGCAATAGTATCTGCTAATCGGGGAATTTCTAAATTTTTCTCTGGTGCTGTGAAGAGATTTCATTTAAAAGTATTTCAGGAAAATTTTCCGTTAGTCATCAGTGTTGAATATACTATTATACTCTATTTCTGTTCCTTTGCACATGACATGAGAACCCAGGATATTAGCTTCTATGAAGTTTTTTTTGTTTTTCTTTTCTATGTGCGCTAGTGATAATTCGTTAGGACTGCCTGTTTGAACTTTAATAATTAAATGAAATGTTAAAGCCAACACGAAGGGAAAACTTTTCGAAATTCCTTTCGTGTTAGTTATGAAATTAAAGGAAAATGTCATTCTATAATTGCATAAGGCACACAAAGCAGAATTTCTGATTTAGTGAGTAGTTTTTCGGAAAGGTAAGGTGCTGCTCTAAATACTCTAAATTAAAAATCTTGCAACTATTTCTGGAAGGCAAAGAGCTAAATAAATTAAAGTCCTCTAGAAAATGTTTTGTGCCCAATAAACTTGGTATGTATTGATCTGGATACATTCAAATTTACTCATAATATCGCAAACTTTATGCTGGGGAGTTCTGAACGTCATAACCTTTTTCTTTTTTTTTTTTCAACTTTGTGAAAACGTTTTACTATGAGTTTATTTTGTTTGTTTGAGGACCACTGTGTGAAACTCTATGAGCTATAAGCAGCTGCCCGTTCTTAATTTTAGGGCCACTACTTTCTGGAGAAGGAAAGATCTAGTGCCGTAAGACAAACACAACATCCATGCCTCAATGGCATTTGAACCCGGACCCATGTTAGACGAATGATCCGAAGTCAGTGCTTAGACCACTTCTCCACTGGGGTGTAAGCAGTCGCCCGTTCCTAATTTAGGGCCACTGGCTTCAGGGAAGGGAGAGATCCAGTGCCGTAAGACAAGCACAACATCCATGCCTCAACGGCATTCGAACCCGGACCGATATCAGACGAATGATCCGAAGTCAGTGCTTAGACCACTTCTCCACCGGGGTGTAAGCAGTCGCCCGTCCCTAATTTAGGGCCACTGGCTTCAGGGAAGGGAGAGATCCAGTGCCGTAAGACAAGCACAACATCCATGCCTCAACGGCATTCGAACCCGGACCGATATCAGACGAATGATCCGAAGTCAGTGCTTAGACCACTTCTCCACCGGGGTGTAAGCAGTCGCCCGTCCCTAATTTAGGGTCACTGGCTTCAGGGAAGGGAGAGATCCAGTGTCGTAAGACAAGCACAACATCCATGCTTCAACAGCATTTGAACACGGACCCATATCAGACGAATGATCCGAAGTCAGTGCTTAGACCACTTCTCCACCGGGGTGTAAGCAGTCGCCTGTCCCTAATTTAGGGCCACTGGCTTCCGGGAAGGGAGAGATCCAGTGCCGTAAGACAAGCACAACATCCATGCCTCAACGGCATTCGAACCCGGACCGATATCAGACGAATGATCCGAAGTCAGTGCTTAGACCACTTCTCCACCGGGGTGTAAGCAGTCGCCCGTCCCTAATTTAGGGTCACTGGCTTCAGGGAAGGGAGAGATCCAGTGTCGTAAGACAAACACAACATCCATGGATCACCGGGATTCGAACCCGTTCTCATATTAGATGAATGATCCGAAACCAGAGGTTAAACCATTGCGCCACCGAGGCGGTAGACTTGCGCAGTTGGCAAGTGATCGCTCGATATGTCCTGTGATAGGTAAGTTTGAAACTACAAGCTGCCTGTAAGTCACTATTCATTTCTTAAATGGCATCGGTTTCAAGGGAATGTGGTAGAGTGAAGAGGGAGTTAGATCAGACCCAAATTCGAATCCATTTCTTATATGAGTTTGAACTTTGACACCGTGCATCGGAATAAGCTCGCAACATCAATACAGAATTTGGTGTAGATTTTTTTTTTCTGTTTGGAGGTTTAACGACCACCGTGAGCAACTCAATGGGCTATAAGCAGTCGCCCGTCCCTAATTTAAGGTCACTGGTTCCAGGGAAGGGAGAGAGCCAGTGCCGTAAGACAAACACAACATCCATGCCTCACCGGGATTCGAACCCAGACCCCTTTCGGACGAATGATCAGAGGCCATCGCTTAGACCACTGCGCCACCGGGGCGGCAAATTTGGTGTAGGCAGCGTCAGAGAACGAGATACACAATGTTTTTTTGTTAAATTCCAGTACAACGAATACGAGCCTCGAAAATGAATCACGCGGTAGACCAGAAGGAACTATCAGTGATGCTAAGATAGAACCTTGATTGAACCCAATCCACGTCGAACGGTGTCAGAACTCAGAGTATATTATGCAAACCGTTTTTGACATTTAACTGCCACTTATGATGATCCGCAACCGTATGAACAACAATTGGAGGCTCTTCGTCACGTGTGAGGAGAAATGGATGCTGTATGACAATCGCGAACATTCTGCGCAATGGCTCGACCGCGATGAAATCCCGAAACACAGCCCCTTTTATTCCATTCCAGAAGGACGATAGTCAGTGTTTAATAAACGAATGTTCACCAAACAGCAGGTATTAGTCAGTCGTCATGGGCCCATGCTTTTCCATGATAACACGAGGCCCCACGTTGAACGCCAGACAATTCAGAAGCTAGTAAAACAGTTGAAGTACGAAATCAGATCAGATCAGATCATAAGTAGAGGATTTTAGGAAGGCAGTGTCTGACTCCAGGTCTTAAACAACCGTTAGAAATAGGAAGCTAGGAGATTTGGGCTAGAGTGTCGATAAGAAAGTGACACGGAAGCGAGGTAGAAAGGGAAAGAACACGCCCTTATTTATTACAGGGGGGGCAGTACCCGGGGCCCGACGGCTTAATGTGCCCATCCGACGCATGGCGGATATTTAGTGGTTCGAGCGTTCGTACCTGCCTGGGATCGAACCTGAGGTCTTCTCCGTGGCAGTCACGAACGTTGACCACTAGGCCACTCGTGACCCTGAAGTACGAAACCTTACCTCATCCACCTTGTTTACCTGATATGTCCCCTTCGGACTATCCCTTCTTCAAGAACCTTGACACAATAACATGATAAAGTTTTGTCACATTTTCATCAGTCGAACCGCTTTCTATGAGTTTGTGGCATCTCGAAGCTCGATAGTGCTTGTATATCGTTCGCAAAAGTATGTTGTTGCTAGCTGTGGTTATTTCTACTAATGACGTTTATTTTACACCAGATTTGGATGTTTAAAATTTTCATCAGTATTCTTACATTTCATCTGCAACAACACTGGTGATGTGTTGAATGGTCTCATATGTCTGAGTCACTCACTGATTCACGTGGGCACTCCCTTCCATACAGCTGAACATAGCTTAACCGAAAACAACTGAGAATGTTTTTTACGGTTTCCAAACGTAGGTTGAAGAAGCGTATAAGCTCCAGCTTTTCCCGTCCGTCTGTCCGCACGATAACTGGCGTAAAAATGGTTCGATTTCTATGAAATTTTAGTATGTGGTAGGGGACGACCTGAGGACTAACCTCATTGAAAATGGGACAAATGGGGTCAAAGGTCATGACGTAGGAGCGGGATCCATTCCATTGCCCTTTTGCGTCATAACTTGAGTAAATATGGTTTGATTTCAATGATATTTTACTATGTGGTAGGGAACAGCCTGGGGACGAACCCTATTTAAAATGGGTGAAGTGGAGTCAAAGGTCAGGACATAAGAGCGGGATGCATTCCATTGCCCTTATGCGCCATAACGTGCGTAAAAATGGTTCGATTTCGATGAAATTTCAGTATGTGGTAGGGGACCACTGGGGACGAACCCTATTGAAAATGGACGAAATGGGGTCAAAGGTCAGGACATAGGATTGCGATCCATTTCATCGCCCTTATCCCATATTGTTAAGGTAGACCTCAAGTAATTTTGCTTCCTATACTTCCAATGGAAAAATTTTTGTACACATTTCCTTCACAATTAATGTGTTCCCAAGGAAGAAAATTTGAGCATCGATTAAAATAACTTCATATTATATAAATTGGAATACTTAATATTTTCTAAAACATAACCATAATTTTATTCAAAATCAATAACTTTTCTTTTGGTGGTGTTGAAACCAGAAAAAGCATGGGGGGACCTGTACTTTGATGACGTCAGTAGACAAACAAATATTGGATTGCATAATTATGGTTATTTGTTAGAAAATAATAGATATTCCGAGTTATAAAATGAAGCTATTTTAATCGATGTTCAAATTTTTATCCTTGTGAACACATTAATTGTCCAGAAAAAAAGATGGCGCGACCTGTAATTTTATGACGTCAGTAGACAAACAAATGTTGGATTGCATAATTATGATTATGTTTTAGAAATTATTAAGTATTGCAAGTTATAAAATGAAGATATTTTAATCGATGTTCAAATTTTCATCCTTGGGAACGCATTAATTGGGAAGAAAATGTGTACAGAAATTTTTTCATTTAAAGTACAGGAAGCAAAATTACTTGATGTTCACCTTAAAGGAGCAATTCTTGTATGTATGTAAATTTTATTTTGAAAACGGCTCCAAGGATTTTGATGAAAGTCGCTAACCTGCCGTTTTCTGGTACTAGAAATCGATTTAGCTTGTTCTCGACTTTAGGAAAATTTGTTTAGTGGGTTAACTAACCACACCGAATTAGCACGTTTTTAGTGTAGTGTCATGGCGTCGTCCCATTAGATGTTGGCGCGCGGTCACACCATCTGTCTCATTACATCACGCGTTGTGTGTGGGTCCTATTAAAGTTTTATGACGTCACACTCTTGCGAGCAGATGGTCGCGATTCCCACCTGCCTCATTACGTCACGCGTTGTGTGCGTATGTTCGTCCGCACGATAACTCGCGTAAAATATGTTCGATTTCGATGAAATTTTAGTATGTGGTAGGGGATCACCTGGGAAGGGACCCTATTGAAAGTGAACGAAATGGATCAAAGGTCAGGACATAGGAGCGGGATCCATTCCACTGCTTTTATGCGTCATAACTAACGTAAAAAAGGCTCGATTTCGATTAAATTTTAGTATGTGGTAGGGGACCACCTGAGAACAAACCCTATTGAAAATTGGCGAAATGGGTGTCAAAGGTCAGGACATAGGAGTGTAATTACTTACATCGCCATTATGCGTCATAACTTACGTAAAAATGTTTCGATTTGGATGAAATGTTGGTTAGTTGTAGGGACCTTCCTGGGGACGAATCCTATTGAAAATGGGCGAAATGGGATGAAAGTTTCGGACACAGGAGCGGGATCTATTAAATAGTGCTTATGCACCATAACTTACGTAAAATTGCTTCGATTGCGACAAAACTTTATCATGTTATTTCGGAGGTATACTGAACTAGTTCTGTTGAATATCATCGAAATGGGATCAAAGGTCAGGGCACAGGAGTGAGATTTATTCCACAGCCATTTTCCTCTTAACTTGAGTAATGATTTCTAGTATGTTGGAAAGCGTATCATAATCAATGCATTGCATGATTTTACTAACTTGCTTATAAAAAGTGTGAAAGACTGCTTTCGAACTTGGCACGAGTCTCCAACAAGAAAGATGACACCCAATTTTCGGGTGTAATGAGCACGTCTTTTGAATCCTAATTTAGCAAAGCTATTCAGAATCAATGGAACCGGTATAAAGAGAAACACTACCATGTAAGAAAGTGGCCTTCACGGCAGTCTCTGAACATCGGTGCTAAGAATTTAGCGAACGAACTTCTTGTACCAGCAGCGGACATACTTCTCCCACCACTTCACATCAAACTCGGATTGATAGAAACTTTTGTTAAAGCTTTGGACCGGGCCTGTGTGGCATTTAAGTTTATCCGAAATTTCTACCCTTCCATATCGGATGCTAAAATAAAAGAGGGGGTATTTATTGTTCCTGACATTCAGAAGCTCATGCAAAATGACCGTTTTGAAAGTGTTCTTCAGAAACTAGAAAAGGAAGCATGGCTGGTATTCAAGGATGTTGTGCAAAATTTCCTTGGAAATACTAAAGCTGCAAACTATAAAAACATATTTCAAAAGCTGGTGAAAATTTTTCAAAAGTTGGGTGGTCACACGTCTTTAGAACTGCATTTCCTTCATTCTCACCTAGACGTTTTTCCCGTTAATAAGGAAGCAGTTAGTGACGAACATGGTGAACGATTTCACCAGCAGATATCTGCCATGGAGTGCCATTACCGTGCACAGTGGAATGGAGCGACTACTGTTGGTCCATCAAGAGAGATGCTCCTGGACAATAGTATAAACGGAAAAGCATGTAATGTAAAAAAATTGCTAATATATAGCACTTTAATACACTTAAAATGTGTTCCCATTGTAAAATGTAAATTAAGTGTAATGTAACATATGCAAATACGTACATGTATATTGTAATAACGTATAAAATACTATTACATTTTAGTAACGTATAAAAATCCTCTGTCGTTTATTTTATATATCCTATTGTAGCATCATCTTATACATTTACACAATATTGACAAATATCACCGGACACCAAGAAGAGAAACACAGCACAGCATTTATTGACATACATTAGTACGGTGTCGCTCACCTTTGGCCTTAATGCATGCACTGACCCTTCGATACATGCTTTCGACAAGGTTTTGGAACACAGTGATAGGTATGCGCTTCCATTTAGTTCATAATGCTGCCGTTAACTGTTGATTAGTAGTAGACCTTGGTTCCAAACTTCTTATGCAGCGATCTAATTCATCTCATAGGTGCTCTATGGGATTAAGATCAGAGCTCTGTGCTGGCCAGTCCAAACACGATACGGAATTATCGTCAAACCACGCCGTAACAGTAACTACTTTATGGCTCGGTGCATTATCCTGCTGGTACCAACAAGGGTCGGTTCGCTACTATTGCCACAGAGTTAGTAGGGCGTAATTGTCCAGAATATCGAGGAAGACGTGCTAGTTAACAAATTTGTCCACGATAACAAATGGACCTGGACCATACCACGAAAAAACACCCCCACACGAGTACACTGCCAGCTCCAAACTTGACCGTAGGAACAGTAAACTGTTGTAAGAAGCGTTTACCCGACTGCCGCCATACCCACACACAGCCATCAGAATGATGCATCGTGTGTTTGGATTCATCAGTCCATAAGACTCGTTTCCGTTAATCTACGGTCCACGATAAATGTTCTTTACACCATGCTAAACGACGAGTAGCATTCCGAGTGGAGATGAAAGGCTTATGAGCAGCCGCACGACCACGGTAACCCATGGAAAGAAGTTCTCTGCGAATGGTACGTGTACATACCGATGTTCCAACATATTTGCTCACCTGTGCACTGAGGTTTTGTGCAGTACTCCGTCGATTAGCTGTAACGACTCTTCTGAGGTTTCGATATCCTCTGTCATTGATTTTCTTTGGTCATTCGGTATGTTTTGCCGCTTCAGGCACGCCATGTGTCTTCCACTGATTCGGTACATCTAAAACAGTTGACTTGGGTATGTTTAAACGCCTCTCGGTTTCTCTTATGAACAACCCACTAACACATCTTTCCTTTCTCAAAAGTCAGTTCTCTCCCGCCGCGACATTTTTACTCAATCTCACAGTGCGATATAATCGCGGTCAGCTGCAGACTTGTTTTTATACCGTTTGTAGCTGTACTGCGCATCTTAACAACGCAGCGGATTCGTTAATTTGCTTTTGAAGGGGTGTCCGGTGACTTTTGTCAATATAGTGTATAGTAATAATGCATTGTGTCAATCTATTATTTTGTAGTAACGTATAAGAACAAATCCTCCATTAAAAAATAAGAACCAAGTAGAGATTTTTTTTCATCATTTTTGTGTACTGTACACCGTGTGTAATTGAAATATTACCTTTAAGTCTAAGGAAAAATTGCAATGTTGAATTTTGTTGATCAGAGTAACACGTCTCTTGTAACAGAAGATGGAAACACTTCTAACAACTTTTTCTTAATTATATACATTTGAGAATTATCGCTCGCCGTCATCAGATATAATCCATTTATATCAATTCTTACACGCTTATCTAAAAAATAGCATATCGTAATCAGAATATTATGTATCGTATTAGGCATACACTGAAGTGCCAGAAAAACTGGTACAGACGAGCTAATACAAAGTACATAGCAACGTCACCTATGCGAGTACTCGCTGGCGTCCGCCAGCAAGTATATAAAACGATCGACATCCTTGACAGCTGTCAGAGCTGTTTTCGGCATGAGAATGACAAGTAATAACGATTTAAGCGATTTTCAACGCGGTGTCATAATCGGCGTTCGTGAGATGGGCCATAGTATTTCGGAGGTAGAAACGAAGTTCGGATTTTCACGAACGACCATTGCAAGGGTGTACCGTGACTACATGAATTCCGGCAAAACCTCCAACCTACGATACCAGTGTGGCCGCAAAAATACATTGGGTGAACGTGACCATCGTCGGCTATCAAGAATCGTTTCACGCGATAGGCGTGCAACACTCTCGCAGGTATCATCGAAATTCAATGCTGGAGCCTCGACAAGCATCAGCGTCCGGACTGTGCAACGTACCCTGCACGATATGGGCTTTGTGAGCCGACGCCCAACTCGAGTCCTCTTGATGGGTGCACGACGCAGAGCTATGCGCCAAGCTTAGGCAAGGCAACACCGCTACTGGACACTTGATGACTAGAAATAAGTAGCCTGGTCTGACGAGTCGCGTTTCCAACTGTATCGGGCAGGTGGAAGGATTCGTGTGTGGCGCAAACCCCATGAAGTCATGGATCCCGCCTGTCAACATGGAACTGTACCGGCTGGTGGAGGATCCGTAATGGTATAGAGTGTGTCCAGCTGAACTTCACTAGAACCCCTGGTACGACGACTGCAAATGTCTATGACCGGCCAACACCATGTGCGCATCCTTTCTAAAGAGGTACACCCGTTCATGTCCTGCATTAATGCTGATGGTTTGGGTCTGTTCCAACAGAACAATGCACCAGCACACAAGTGTCGGGACGCCCCATTATGGTTAGAGGAGCATTCATCGGAGTTTGGGGTGTTGCCATTCCCACCCAAGTCCCTAGATCTGAACGTGATAGAACACATTCGGGATGCCCTGCAACGCGCTGTCGATCACAGGAATCTGAGACCTCGGAATACACCCGAATTGTGGAACGCTCTGCAGGAAGTATGGTGTGCATTGCCTACAGCATATTTATAGAAGCTAGTGGAGTCCGTGCCCCGTCATATTTCTGCAGTCCTGCGCTCCCGTGGGGGACCTACTAAGTATTAGACTGGTGTACCAATTTTTATGGCACTTCAGTGTATATATCACTCATTCAGAATATAGCTCTTGCGATACATCACCCCATTAATACTACGTGGTATATGAAATATGTAAGGTCAGGTGATGCGTAACATCACAGCCTCTCCTTGACAAATGTCAACCCCGCCTTCTCGTGGTGCATCCTGTTCCCACTAAAGGGGCTCTGACGACCGCCAATAGCGGTATAACTATACCATCGGGATCAGAGGAAATGCTATCCCACACTCACCAAAGCGCTTGGCCAGCGAGGTGAGTTATGGCCAAACACCTCCAAAATGACTCTACAACTTAAATCTTGGCCCTCAGTCTCCGGTAGCTGGAATGTACCTGGCCAAGGCAGCGGCCAGTGCGACATGAAGGCAGAGGGTGCTAAGAATCCCCGGAGGACCGGACTAGGCTGCCATTTGATGCTGACCTTGGCTACCTACAACGGACGCTCCCTGTCTTCTGATTCAAGGCTTCTTGAATTGGAAGAGGAACTACAAAGGATCAAGTGGGACATCGTCGGGCTAAGTGAGGTAAGGAGAAAAGGAGAAGATCTCATTGAACTGAAAAGTGGACATCTCTTCTACTATCGTGGGACAGATACTGGCAGAACTAGTGGTGTTGGATTTATAATAAACAAGAAACTGAAGGATAAAGTTGTAGAAGTTGAAAGTTCCTCTGACAGAGCTGCACGACTTGTTATCCAACTCTCGAAAAGATACCAGGCTCAGATTATTCAAACTTATGCACCCACCACAAGTCATCCTGAAGAAGAAATTGAAGAATTTTATGAGGAAATTTGTCATCTAAATAATAAAGGTAAGCAGCACTTGAAAGTAATTATGGGAGATTTCAATGCAAAAATAGGGCAACGGCAACAGAATGAAACTTCAGTAGGCAAATTCGGTCAGAGCAACAGAAACCAGCGTGGAAATACTCTCGTTGAGTTTGCAGAGGCAGAAGGGTTTTTCATCTTGAACTCCTTCTTCAAGAAAAAGCCACACAGGAAATGGACATGAAGACATCCAAATGGGACGACAAGTGAAATTGATTTTATTATGTGTAACAAAAAATTCGTCATAGAAGACTGCAGTGTGCTAAACAAGTTCAACACAGGTAGTGACCATAGATTGGTGAGATGTAAGATGCACCTCAACACTAAACTTGAACGCGGCAAGCTCATAAGACAAACAAAATCTATTGACATAACCAACCTTAAAAAGCACCATAATACCATCAAGTTAGAACTGAAGAACAGGTTCTCTGCTTTAGAAGGCCTAACATTGGAAGAAGTGGACATCTCTGAAGTTAACAGAAAAGTAACCAAAGCTCTTATGGAAACAGCAACAAAATTAGCTGGGTCTAAGAACAAGTTGCATGTGAACCAATTATCAGGAAAAACCAAAATGTTGATGCAAAAAAGAAGAGAAATGAGGACAACTAAAGAAGATGTGACTTCCAAAGTGGAATATATAGAGCTATGTAAGACAGTAAGAAAAAATATCACTGAAGACGTAAGGAAATTCAACTGTGAACTAGTGAGGAAAGCAATTGAAAACAACCAAAGCCTAAAGATAGCAAAGGGACATCTCAGTAAGGGAAGAAAACAGATTATGGCACTGAGAAAAGAAGATGGTTCTGTAACAAGAAATAGAGGCGAAATTTTGACAAGAGTGAAAGATTTCTACTCCAAATTATATGAAAGGGATGATATATGCACTCCAGACATCATGAAAGATACCAGTACCAGAGTTCCTCCAGTCCTTCCAGCAGAAGTTGCACATGCAATCAAGAACATGAAGCGAGGAAAAGCTCCAGGAGAAGATGGAATTACTGTAGACATCATACAAGAAGCAAGTGGAGAAATCGAAACAGTACTCGCCCAAATTTTCACTCGATGCCTTAATGAAGGAAAGATTCCTGAGGATTGGAACACCGCTACAATGATCCTGCTACATAAGAAAGGTGACATTGAGGATCTCGGAAACTACAGACCTATCAGCCTCCTATCAGTAGTTTATAAAATCTTCACTAAAGTTCTTTCACACCGCTTGAAGGTAACACTGGACATGGCTCAACCGAGAGAACAAGCTGGATTCAGGAGTGGCTACAGCACAATAGATCATATCCACGTGCTCAGAGAACTAATTGAAAGAGCGAGGGAATATGAACTTCCATTGTGCATGGCTTTTATCGATTATGAAAAAGCCTTTGATTCGGTGAAACCATCAGCAGTTACAATGGCTCTGAAAACCTGCGGTATTGAAGATGCATACATTAATATTATTAATAACATCTATGAAAATGCAAGTGCAAAGATTAGGCTGTTTGAAAATACAACACACGTAAAAATTGGAAAGGGAGTGAGACAAGGTGACACCATATCTCCGAAGCTCTTTAATGCCACATTGGAGGGTGTTTTTCAGTCGCTGAGCTGGGAAAACAAGGTGATAAAGATTAATGGAGATTATCTAACCCACCTTCGTTTTGCTGATGACGTAGTCATTTTTGCAACTACCCCATCAGAGCTGCAGAGTATGATCCAGGAACTTGCTGACAAGAGTAAAGAAGTGGGATTAAAAATGAACTTTCAGAAGACAAAAGTGATGTTCAATGCTTTTACAAGAAATGAAGATTTATCGATTGATGGAGAAAAGCTGGAGATAAC
This sequence comes from Macrothele yani, assembly GCA_039090855.1. NCBI lineage: Eukaryota > Metazoa > Arthropoda > Arachnida > Araneae > Macrothelidae > Macrothele > Macrothele yani. The sequence goes on along the minus strand of CM076989.1, from coordinate 100,858,462 downwards.
AGACACGTACGTTTATCTTGGACAGCAGATATCAAGTGAGGGTCACATTGATGAAGAAATTAATCGGCGTACAAAACTTGCCTGGAGAGCTTTTGGAAGAAACAGCATAATTTTCAAGAGCAATATGCCATTATGTCTTAAAAGAAAAGTGTTTGATCAGTGCATCCTTCCAGTGCTTACGTATGGTGCAGAGACGTGGACCTTAGCTAAAAGAGACATACAAAGGCTGCAGACAACTCAAAGTAGCATGGAGAGGTGCATGCTTGGTGTAACCAGGAGAGATAAGAAGAGGAACTCGTGGATCCGAAAAATGACAAGAGTGGAAGACATCATGATCAGAGTTAAATCCCTGAAATGGCAATGGGCTGGACATACTGCCAGAAGGACAGATCATCGATGGACAGCCGAAATTTTAGATTGGATTCCAAGGGACAGGAAAAGACCCAGAAGAAGACCACATGGGAGATGAGTGGATGAAATTCGAAAGTATGCAGGGGTGACATGGAGGAGACTGGCACAAGACAGACCGTTGTGGAGGAAACTTGGGGAGACCTTCGTCCAGCAGTGGATTGATAATGGTTGACAATGATGATGATGATGATATGAAATATTATATAAAGCATACTGTGTATTTGTTTATAATTACTATTACTCACGTTATTGATACAGAATATGAATGAATCGAATGACTAATGAATGACTCGTTGTATAAATTGTTTTAACGGGTCATTCATATTTGGTATCAATAACGTGAGTAACAGTAATTATAAACAGATACACACTGTGCTTTGCATAATATCAGCCCATATCTTTTTATTTATCGTTGATTGCAATTTGAGCCATTGTCAGGTTGCCAACTTTGAAAAGTCGTTGAGAGAGATAATGTGCCGTTGAATTAGAAAATATTTAACGAGGAGAAACTAAACTTACATGAAAACATAAACTCAACAGGAAGATTAAATTAGAGCTATACGTCCTAACTGTCTAATATCCAGTATTATGTTTCCCTGCTGTCAAAATAGACGTTCATGTTATGTACTTCCGCAAACCTTTAGACATGGTAACTGCAGTATATTAAGATTTGAAAAAATATTCTGACAAGTTAATGAAATGTCAACAAGAACTCGTCTCCTTAATATTTTATGTTCCTTTAATTCAATGAAATAATGCTAAATTTGTGTCGTATGGGTCGATATTTTGAAACAAAGCTTACATTTTATTAAGTTTTTTGATGAGGATGTTATCTTTTTTTTTTTAAGGAATAAGTGTGTCTTCCCACTAGGATAACGCAAGAAATGTCTTAATTAGTGCATGTCAACAGCGCGGTAGCAAACAAGTATATTTTCCACAATTTCGGTTGTCACATAAATAATAGAAAATAAGTCTCCGTGTCTTAATAAAATCGCAACATATATTCCATTGAACTATTCTCGTTTTTATCAAATTAATTTCTGATCTTGTTTCAGTAATTGATTTCATTAACTGATGCAAAGGAGTTAGTAGAGACTGTGGTACCGCGCACTCTGCTGTTCTCATTTCTTTTAGAATTGCTGTCATTAAAATAAATTAATCCGTGAAATCTGCCGTTACAAAGCGCTAAATTATGCAGTCAATTTTTTTTTACCAAGAAGGAAAAATGTTTAATATTAAAGGTATTTCGGAGAGCTGTTTATTACAAGCATCTCAATGTTTCTTTTGGTTACATTTTTGCAATTAATGTTTTTCAAAATATCAGAATCGTTTTTAACAATTTTTCGGAGGAAAAGAAAGTTTAATTTATTGAGGTTTATGCTAGCGCATTACTTTCAGCTGAAATGATGATGCTTCACTTTGGTACACATCTATGAAAATAAAACACTAAGTGTGCGTGCATGAGGTAATCGTATCTCTTAGAGATATCGTTTTTCATTGTTGTCGGAGTAGCCGTGGCTAGCTTCAAGTCGAAATTCCTAAAGGAGGGTTTGCTAGAAGTGGAAATATTTGCCATGCAATTTCTATGGAAAACAATGAGTTATAAACGGGGCACTTGGTATTCCGCGTTTACTTCAGTCGATGTCGTCATGAAAATGTTCTTGTCATGTGAGCATCAAGAGAAGCAAAACAATTTTTCTCTTTTAAAGTACTGTTGTTCCAACTATCGACTCATTCAGAGATGGAACCGAGTCAAAGGGGGAAGTTGTACAAGATTTTCTTTCGGCTGAAACTGGTATGGTCAAAACCTTCTATCCCTGTTTTTTCGGTTTTGTGAGGTTAGGCAGGTCTATAGACAAAATGGGTAGCTGCACGCTGGGGTCATCCTGCGACCAGTATTGTTACCTTCGCTGTCACGTCTTCCGTGTGCCCTTTACTAGCACGATAATGCCAGACCGCACACGACTCACCTCTCCCGGGAATGTCTCCATGGTTTCAAAAGCCTCCCATGGCCAGTCAGGTCTCCAGCCCCCTTGCCAGTCCAGTACGCATGTGACATACTGGGATTTGTACTGCAGAAATTGCTAAATGTCGATGAACTAGCCGAGGAATTAGATCACGCCCGACAGAATCTACTATAGGACAACAACTGACTGTTGTTTGACTCAGTGTCACACCAGATATAGGCATCACTGCTGTTAGGGGTGGTTGTACTGTAACATATTGCGCTCATGGTGCCACTCTTCTGCTATAAAAAGCCCTGTTTCTATGAAATTGTAATCCTTTCTTTAATTTTACGCCCTCTTGCATGTGCAAAGTTTCAGCACGATTGGACATTTGCTTGATTTCGTTTCTCAGAGTGTTTTTTCGAGTTTTTCTTATGAACATTCCCCTGCTCCCCCAAGGTGTCGAACGAGTATTTCCACTTGCCACGATTTATTGGCCAAAAGCAAAGGCAAATCTTAATGGTTTTTGTTTTCAATTTACAGAAGTAGAGAAGAAAGGCGTCTTTTGGGACAATGGAGCGGCACCATTACGGCACCATTACGGCACATTTCCTCCCTACTTACAGATTCTCATTACAGGACTTGAAATATTTTTTAGTACACTAAATAAAAAGCAGGAAATAAAATCATAAACCAAATGAATTAATGTGATAAAATAACTCACTAAGTCGGAATCTCCGCATACGTATAAGTGCAATTTAACATATCAGTACAGTATGAAAATGTACTGTTGGAAGTTCAGTATAATAATATGTGGTCAGATGACTAGCCGTCTAATTTCAGTGCACTGGCATACTGTCGGGACCGCACTGTCCTAAATGCGTTACAATCGTACATGTTCGGGGAGTAGCGGCCAAAGTGCAGTTCTGTAATATATAACCAGGAAAGCAGCGGCCTAAATGTAGTGCAAAAATGTACTGTTATGGAACAGCAACCAACGTTGAATACAGCGGCACGCGTGTCGGGAAAACATCAGCCTAAATTCAATACAAAGACTTACGGTAGGATGAGGAGCAGCCTGAATTCAATAAAAGGGCTAACGGTAGGACGAGGAGCAGCCTAATTTCAATACAATTATAACTTACATAACCTTTGCCCGATGGTCGAATACGAAGCCAAGTCTTCCTACTCCGGAGTGACTGTTCTCCCAACTGAACGGCGCCGGCGGGTTAGAGAGCAGAGCACAGAGAAAACTTTTGAAACCACAGAAATTAAGGAAATTTATAAAGAAAGAGCGAATACGAAACAAAAGTGTGACCGAAAATAATTTCGAGGCAAAATCAAAGAAAGCAAAGAAAGTCTAAAACTTTAAATCTATAAATTGGCAATGCATTAATGATTGTTTATAAACCAATACTAGTAACAACTCGGCAAAAATTATGGTTTCAAAACCGAATAAAATGAAATTTATTTAACGCCCGTTTTGTAGCAACATTTTTGGTTAATGAGAGTTGTTCACGTCGTAAAAGCAATTTTCCTTCCTGTGATGTGTTCTGAACGTATTGTGACGTATATTCTAGATTAACTTTCCTTTTTTAGTTTCTTTATACGTCACATAAAGAAACTAAATCTTGAGTTTATTCTCAGTATTCTTCACGCTTAACGAAATATCTTTTCCCTCAAACGAATACGTTTGGCAACACAGTTGAGGTTGAATGCACGTGACGTATGCCTGATATAAGATAAGAGCAAGAGATAAAAACGAGGACTGATCGATTTCTTTTTTTTTATTGGAGGTTTAACGACCGCCGTGAGCAACTCAATGGGCTATAAGCAGTCGCCCGTCCCTAACTTAGGGTCACTGGTTCCAGAGAAAGCAGAGAGCCAGTGCCGTAAGACAAACACAACATCCATGCCTCACCGGGATTCGAACCCGGGCCCCGTTCGGACGAATGATCAGAGGCCATCGCTTAGACCACTGCGCCACCTGGGCGGCACTGAGCGATTGCTTGAGAGCGTTGAAGAGAGCGATTATTAAGAGCGTTGTACGAGAGCGTTGTATTGTAAACTGATGATTATTGAAAAGAGTGTTGTGAACATGTGTGGTGTGTGGAGTACATTGTGATGTTATCGTTCAGTTATGGAAGTGTCTTCTACAGCCTGAATAAAGCTTTTCCGTAAGTTGAAAAAAAAATTGCGAGGGAGATGATGTGACGTATATTCTAGATTAACTTTTCTTTTTTAGTTTCTTTCCCTATGTAAATCTTGAGTTTATTCTCAGTATTCTTCACGCTTAACGAAATATCTTTTCCCTCAAACGAATATGTTTGGCAACACAGTTGAGGTTGAATGCACGTGACGTATGACTGATATAAGATAAGAGCAAGAGATAAAAATGAGGACTGATCGATTGCTTGAGGGCGTTGAAGAGAGCGATTATTAAGAGCGTTGTACGAGAGCGTTGTATTGTAAACTGATGATTATTGAAAAGAGTGTTGTGATCATGTGTGGTGTACATTGTGATGTTATCGTTCAGTTATGGAAGTGTCTTCTACAGCTTGAATAAAGCTTTTCCGTAAGTTGACTTCTGTTGTTTCGTCTGGCCGTTAAGGTTTTCTTTCATTTAGGAACCATTTTCTTAGTATATTGATGTGTTAAAACAGCGTAGAAGTCGAAAAGGTTTTTACGCTACAGTATGATTTAACGTTTCCACGGTTCCTTCCTCCAGTTTTGTGCCACATAAAGCTGGCCCGGTTCGAATACCGGTTAACTAATAGCTGACTCTGTCAAATACAAGACAAAGATAGATACTCGTTTCGTGTTTTATTTTTATCAGTTGATAGAATTAAATTAAATAAATCTTACATAGTATTAAGTCAATGTATGCACAGTGAATTAATATACACATAAATAAACAAATACAGGAAAACACGGGGTAGTGAGCAAAGCTCTGATCGCTCGCCCGAGGGAGCCGGGTTTCGAGTCACGGATGATGAGTTTTCAAACGGCACTGGCTCCGTCACTTTCCTATAGCCAGTACCCCCCCCCCCCCCCAATTAGGGACGAGGGACTGCTTATAGTCATTAGAGTTGCTGACAGTGATCATGAAACCCCAAAATAAAAAAAAAATGAGTTAGACGTGTGAAATCAATTGCTTTTAAATATTCAGTTTCTAAGTGAGTTCGAAAGTAACATTAATTAAAACACGCGTGGATATACATCGTTATTTATAACCCTTTTTTTCTTTAAAGTATTTCATTATTTCTTTACGCATTTCTTTTGCAAAGTAATACGATATTTATTTATAAACCCATTAATTTGTTCTTCTAGGTCGTTTATGAGTGATAAAATCGAACAGACACTTGTGACGTAAAGGTTTGTTTCTTTGTTTCAAAGTTGATGAAATGATTTTGATCGTGTGACGCAACGCAGCTCAGGTCAGAATGCTTTGGATGAAACAGCACGATTTCACGCTGGTTATCAAAACTCACTATAAAACCGCTTATAGGACGTACTGAGAAAAGGAAATAAAAGCTCAGTATATATACATAATGATAATGTTACTTATACTACACAAAACATATAACAAAGTTATCTTGGAATTCTCTCACTGACTAAGAAACTGCATGATTAAAATCCAAAAACGAGCTTTTAAGTAAAAAAATCAAAAAGTCAGAGACACGGAAAATGTAAAAAACGATTTAAGCAACAGAATTGGGAAAAATTCAGAAAACCGATTTCTTTTGTGTCTTCGTTTGCGCTCTAGATTTAATTTCAAAAATTTGTAACCTGTTATGTGCATTGAAGATACACATATCAACATTATTTATAACATCTATGAAAATACGAGCGCAAAGATTTGACTGCATTAAAAAGAGTCTGGAAAGGGAGTAAGACAAGGGGATAAAGATTAATGGAGATTCTAAACCCACCTTTGTTTTACTGACGGATTAGTCTCTTTTCGAAGAACTCTCTCAGAATTGAACAGAGTATGATCCAGAACCTTGCTGATAATAGTAAAGGAGTGGATTTTAAAATGAACTTAAGGGAAACAAAATTGATGTACAAAGCTGTTACAGAAACTGAAGATATAGCAATTTGCGTAATCGAAGGTAAATGTATGTACATTTACCTTCGATTACGCGTATCAAGTGAAGACTACATCAAAGAAGAAATAAATAGACGTATAAGACTTGGCTGGACAGCATTCGTTAGATGTAAATAAGGAACAATGTAATTTTCCAGACCAATTCACCTATGCCTTAAAAGAAAAGTGTTTGATCAATGCATGCTTGCAGTTTTTACTTATGGATCAGAGACTTACAAAAAGGGATATCGTTAACTAGAAGGTTATGTTTAAATAAAAAAGGATATCCAGCTGCTGCAAACTTCCTAAAGAAGCATGGAGAGGTGCATGATTGGCATAACAAGAAAGGATAGGAAGAGGAACTCATGGATCAGGATAATGTCAGGAGTTGATGACATCATGCTCGTGGTAAAATCTCGGAAATGGAAATAGGATGGACATATTGTTAGAACTGACCACCGTTGGGCAACTGAAATAGTTGGCTGTAAGGAAAATTCCCAGAGAATATCGCGTGGAAGTGACAGGAAAATCCCCCAAGAAGACCACGTGGAAGATGGATGAAGAAAATTCGAAACCATTTTGTACTGACTAGGAAGATACAGGCTCAAGAGACAGGAAGTTGTAAAGGAAAGTTGGGGAGACCTTCATCCAGCAGTGGAATGATACTTGTTGTTGATGCTGCATATTTGCTTGTGACGAAAAGAGACTCGCTCAAGACAGAAAGTTGTGAAGGAGATTTGGGGAGACCTTCACCTAGCAGTGGAATGGTAATTGTTATTGATTTTGTGTATGTGCTTGTGACTAGTAGAGATTGGTTACGTCTTGTGTTCCCTTTACCTAGTCCCATATTTTTCAATACTGTTTTTGTCAATATTATTGGTCTCGATTTTAACTATGCTAAGCAGATAATGAAAATTGTAGAGTAAATATATTGTAATGTAGAATTCTACACTTTGTAGGTAATCCTTTGATGTGTGACTGCGAGTTGCGGTGGTTAATGGACTACGCCAAAAATCAGACTTATCCTTCAAACTTTTATCTCCAGGATCTGACATGTTCTTCACCTCCAAGTCTAGCAGGTTTAAAACTAAGTGCACTAAATCCTGAACAATTTGTTTGTTGAAAGTAATGCAGCATAAAATAAAGTCCTTAAACTCTTGTTTAAGCAGTCCTTTATTTCAACCAAACGCACAGTTACATTTTTTTTTCTGTGACAAAAAATTTTAGGCTGCTAAGAAACTGTTAGACATTGTACTCTAGTCGGCAGAGAAAATTTATTCCAAACTAGAAATCTAGGACACTGCTAAGCTAATAGTCAAAGCAGTCTAAATATGGTTCCTAAACTCATATCCGATTCCGGAAATCAGAGACTAGTCTTGTGACTATTATATATATTAAGATAATTCAACTTTTGTCACAATTTGTTTTTCAAGTTGACCAAAGTTTCACTGGGTATTGACCTAGCTTCATCAGAACGAATGGCACGTAAATATTCAAATTGTATATAATATCATAAACGGTGTTTACTGTCACGGGTTTTGGTTAGTTGTTTCCATGCGATTGATAGAAGTGGTATAGATGCCATGCCATTAACAAGTTGCGAACAATTCTGATATACACTGGCAGAAAGTGATAAAAGAACACCAAAAAGAAATTGGCGGACGATCATGAAATTTACATATGTTAATGGGGTCGAGTTAACGTAGGTGTGATGTTAATTTCGGGACCAACCGGTGCGCGCTTACGTCACAGCACGGCATAATATGCAAATTATCGTCGGTGGTATTTAAGGAGTACGGCGAAGTGAATGTAATGTTACACGGCACTAGCAGTGTTCCTGCCGAGTCTGCCGGTAACGGTGCTTGAGACCTGAAGTACAATTTAGTTGGCCACGGCACCAGGTGAGAATCTCAGGTGCACTGCTGCACTCAAAGATTCACACCAGAACATAAAAAATGAAAAGTTGAAGAATGACCCGAAGCATAAGGCTTGGGTGAATCCACCTTGTGAACAAAATAACAACAACAAATAAAAAATAAAATAATCTAAAAAAAAAATGATACTTTGGGATCAGAGTTGTGATGAGGTTCACCCGCAATCACCAATTCGTGACTGAGTGTAGTGGTCCGGATCTTACTCCGGTACATTCAATCCCCAACCAGCCAGTACAACACTCACTTTCGCAAATAACACATGATTCTCAAATACACAACACAACATTTAATAACGTTCTGCGAGATTTAAACAGATACGGCGCTCTCTAGGCGCATAGACAATTGCCCCTCATATGTGGGCAGCATACGGTGTCACACTTTACTGTCGGATAACGCAGCCGACTGAGTCTCCACCGGACTATCTGAACAAGAGATACTACTCGTTTACACACTAAATAGAGCTGCAGGTGATATTCATATACAATTGCTTAGAGAATGAAAAAAAAATTATATGCAAACGATCACATTAAAAATACTCGCGACACAAAATACACAAGCACGTTAATTTGCGGTATAAGATTATAGGTGCGAAATACTGCCAAAGTTAATTAACTAAATCTAATAAGCATGCACATGCAGATCCCTTCCCCGCTCGCTTTGGCCCTGAACCAAAGTTAAAAGAAACTGTCCCGCCCAGCGGAATTTGTGGCCACACCTTCTCCCTTATTCATGTAAAAAAATAATCAGGAAATGGGCCCGGTAAGAAATTGAAATCTGTATGTGCAGGTATTTCCTCTGAGGTTCAGTCACTCAGCATTACTGCATCTATGTCCATGCAGCTTTGGGTGTCGGGATGGCACAAGTTCGCAGATGTGCGAAGAAAGAAAAAGGAAATATTCATCTACTTACAGTTACGTGACTTTGCTGTGCAAATCCGTTGCGCATCACATAATATCACACGACAAAAAAAAAAAACACACACACAGACACTTGCACCATGTGGCAGCACCGATGATTCAACACTTCACTTTGACGCTTGATGTAAATGAAGCACACAATTAAAAATGGTAATATCACGCCGCACTTTGTTGCAATGATTAGAGTGCACACTGATCTATTCTCGTGACGATTTGAAGGTGGCCGTTAAGCAAAATAGGCCCTCTCACATCTGCAGTTGCGGTTTCCAAGATTGATTTTCTGTGTTCCTGGGAAATGATTTTTGTTGTCGTGAAGAAATAATTGTGAACGTCGACTGCTGGGAGAGTGGGACACATTCAATTTCGCTGCTGCTATAGTTGATTCCGTCCGTCGCTACCTTCCGTCCTTTTTGACCGTTCATTCCCAATTCAGTCAGTTCCTTTCCGTTCGCAAACCATCTATCTACCCTGCCTGAGTACGCAGTTCAAATATGCCACTCGCAGGTTTCGTTTCCATTTTTTTTATCGAGTTGCGACCGCCAGCCCTGAGATTAATTTTCTCGGCTGAGCGAAATCAGACGTGCTTTTACCTTAAGCGTATATCGGCAACTGAACATTTCACCTGTATATTTGTTAGGTATCGAAGCCACCGCTCTTACGCTCATATTTTTCTTTCGCCATGTTTTATCCCGTCGCACTTACACGTAGTGGCTTCGCTGCTTACGTGATCACACACACGCACACATGGGGCCTCGCTTCGCCCCGTAAGACGAGCGCGTCTCTTCACTTCCTCCATAGTAGGGGATGAATGGGGGTGACGATTCCACACTGCAGTGGTTGGCATCCGAACCCGACTTTGCTTGGCTTCGCTTCTCATTGGAATGACCACTGTTCACTCGCAGACTTCTTAATTTGCCTGTAACTCGGCTTTCATTATAGGCCAAACAGTCGCTGAGTTCCATTACGCTCCAGCCTAGAAATTTCTGCTTTATCCCGCGGATTCAGGCATTCTGCTGTCTTTATGGCAAACTGGCATCTCCATCAGCCGCCTCGAGTTGTCTCCATTTCTTACCAAATGCGGGGAGGTTTGCTGCTTCATTTTCCCCAATTCATTTTGCTGCAGATCCAAGGCATCCAGCCTTTCACATCGGAGAGCATACAGACAACTAAACTTTCTTCCTTATTTTCACGCTAAGTGCGAACTCTTATTTTTCTGCACGGACCACACAGAGAGCAATTGTTCTCGAAAATGCCCCAAACAATCGACGAATTTACGATTATTCGCTAAACCTTTTGTCCCCATCTTCATTCATTTACTCAAGTGGACCCCTCTTCGAAAAGGTACCATTCCGTGTTGCTTAGTTTCCCGTCAGCTGCGCCCTGATATTTATGACCTAACAGAGCTATTCTGAGACCACCCAGCCAGAGAGAGAATTCTTCGCCTCTTTTCTTTCCAAACCCCCAGATAAAACTTTATCTGCTGTTTACACTTTTAAACTCCAATCAAGCCTCGAACATAATTAATACTTAATTAATTTCACACATCAACCACGCCCATTAATTACTAAATTAATGGCGGGTGTGGGTCGTAACATCGGCCCCTCCTCAAGAAATCCAGAAGTCCTCTTCTGGGCCTATCGCTTTTGCTCTTATCAATTTCCAGAGCAACCATTGAGTGCTACCTTTTCCCACAGGTAGAAACAATTTAAAATGGCAAAAATATTGCGTTTCTTGCCTTCAAGAGCATTGGAGCGACTTCCCAATTATCCCGCAATTTTGTTAATTAATTTAGAGAACATCCGAAAGAAAAAACAACGTAAATGAGAAATAAATAAAAAAACTGAACTGTAAAAGAACATGTGAGCCTGCCGAACTGTGATTCCTAGCTGCCTCATACCATACGCGACATGGCGGACAAATTTTAAAGTTTTCTTCAGGTTTTAGGAGGGGGGGGGGGGTGTCCACTGTAACAGTAATCAGTCGTCGGCGTACGGACACGTGCGAAGACCCTGAAGAAGCTGCAATGCCTGGACATGGATGACATGTACCATTTCAGAAGTTATCGGACTTTGAGCGAGGTCGTCTAGTCGGACTCCGCGAGGCCGGGTGGTCGTATCGTCGTATTGCGGATAGAATTAGACGGGAAGTATCGGTGGTGGTACGATGGTGGCGTAGATGGTCCGAGGAACATTCCCACACGAGAAGACGTGGAACCGGGAGTCACAGACGGACTGATGAGCGGACCGATCGACGCATAAGAACAGCGGCGTTGTCAAGCAGAACATCCACTGCGACGCAAAACCGTCAATCCGACGTCAATCCGCAACCGTCTACTGGATGCAGGACTACGTGCACGTGTGCCTCTGGCATGTGTACCTCTGACTCCAGCCTACCGTCAGGAACGGCTGCAGTGGTGTCGCCAACGTCTGCACTGGAGAACGCAATGGCGATCTCTCGTGTTCAGCGATGAAAGCAGATTCTGCTTGGGAGCCTCCGATGGCCGTATGCGTGTTCGCAGACACACAAGGGAGCGTCTCCACCCTTCTTGCGTCCGCCAACAACACACAGGGCCTGCACCTGGTCTCCTGGTGTAGGGAGCGATCAGCTATCACCCCCGTACACAACCAGTGTTTGTACCGAGTACGTTAAACAGCACATCCTACATCAACAACATCATTCAACCCGTTGTTGTGCCATTTGTAAGGTCGGTCCATCGTGGTGTTTTCCAGCAAGGTAACGCACGCCCACCCACGGCACGTGCAACGCAACATGCACTTCAGGGTGTGCGACAACTTCCATGGCCTGAACGTTCACCGGATTTGTCCCCCATTGAGCACGTGTGGTATTTTATGGGACAACGACTTATCCGGTCTCCACGGACGGCCACGACCATCCCCGATTTACGCGTCTAGGTTGAGGATGCTTGGAACTCAATACCCCAAACTTACATCCAACATGTGTACGACAGACTCCATGCCAGAATTGCACAGTGTGATGCTGTTCATGGCGGTTCAACCTCGTACTAACCATGTTACATGAAAATGTTATTTTTCAGTTTACCAGCAAATACAGCTGTATATTGCCATAATGTTTTGATCACGTTATACTCTGTATTCCGTTATAATGCTGTATAAATTTCGTTGGTATCAGAAGTCTCCTTCTTGGTGTTCTTTTTCACTTTCCGCCAGTGTAGTTTCATTTTTATTGTTACTTTCTCTGTATAGCATTCTTAACCTTTTATGTGTGGCGCATGCGTTGTTTCTCGTCTATGTATATGTGTGTGTATACACTGAGTGGCCACTTTATTATGACAACACCCTCAGTTCTTCGTTAGGCCACCTTTTGCCTTTAATACTGCGTCGATTCTTCGTGGCATGGACCACGAGATGTTGATAGGTGGCTTGTGGAATCTGAGACCATGCTTGATTAATAGCACTTTCCAGGAGTGTGAGATTGCAGCGTTGTGGATCCAGCTGTCTGATAGCTCGTTTAACTTCATCCCAGAAATTCTCAATGGTGTTGAGATCTGGAGATTGTAGGGGCCACGTAAGCAAAGTAAACTCAAAGACATGTTCCTATAACCAATCCTGTACAATACGATCACTATAGCAGGACGCATTATCTTGTTGAAAGTAGCCATCGCCATTGGGATAAACCATCCGCATGACAGGATGCACTTGGTCGGCAACGATGTTTAGATATGATGTGCCAGTCAAACACGAATTAAAAGGCCCAAAGCATGCCAGGAAAACATTCTCCAAACCATAAAGTTGCCTCCACCAGCTTGAAGGGTTGTAGCAATGCATTTGGGGTCCATGCTTTCGTGCTGTTTCCACCAAATTTGCACTCAGCCATCGGCATGGTGCAACTGAAAACGTGATTCATCGGACGACATAATTTTTTCCAATTATCGACTGTCCAATCCTTGTGCTCCTGTGCGAACTGGAGACGTTTTCTCTTGTTAACTGCAGACACCAAATGTGTTCGAACAGGCCTTCGGCTTCCATATCCCATCCGATGCAGTGTACGACGAACAGTGTATTTGAGGGGATCCTTGTTTAAGATGGTCTGTAATTTGCTGCACTGTTGCCCTTCTATTGTCTGTTACCAGTCTGGACACTCTCCGTTCCGCCCGTGCAGTCACTAGTCGATGACGACCACACGTTGCACGTAGAGACCAAGTTTTTTTGGCTGACTGTCCAGTCTTTAAACACTTTAAAAACAGCTGCTCTGGAACATTTCACGAAAGCGGCGGTTTCGGTGATACTCGCTCCATGGCTTCGAGCTTCTACAATCATCCCACGTTGAAAGTCCATCAAATCGAATGTTTTACCCATCTCGTCACCCAAAAATCACTTCTACTACTGTCGCAAGCACCAAGCTTTCCCTTTTTACACTAGCCTCGCCTTCTGGTGGCAACAGCGTGCAGCCATAGCTCATTTGCTTAAAACTGTCAGGTGGTCATAATAAAGTGGCCACTCAGTGTATAAGCCAGCGTGCCCCTGTGTGAGTTCTTGTTGTGCCTGAAGATGGGTCTGTGGTGACGCACCCGAAAGATCTCGCACACTGGTTTTAATCATTTTTAACCTTTCAAACAAGTTTTATTTTCGTAAGTAAAGGTGATTCACAGCTTGCGATAAATTGGCTTGGTTACTTTGTGTTGAAATTGGTTACGTCTCGTTTTTCGTGCTTTAGACAGCTAAAGCAATCGTACACTAGTAAATCGATCTTTAATTTTCATAAATGAGAATGTGGAGCTCACGAAGGATTTCGCCCCTCTCATCCCAACGAACCTAGCTTACTCACATAAGTGGTAGCATTGTTTTAGAAAGCTTAACTTTCCGTTCCAGGTGGCAAAAAAAAAAAAAAAACAATCGTTGACTTTAACGAAGAGAAAGGAAGGGGAGGATGGAAACTGATTCAAACTCAACCAGAGTAGTAGTGCTACTATTGCGTTCGGCATCTTGTTACCTTCCATTTCTTCCAGGGAAACATGCAATAGGAGCTCCCAATTCGTAAGAACGTACGTATGTTTCGAACACCTTACCCCGTCTTGCTTCTAGCTCTTAATGAGAGATTAAACGAATAACATTCCTAAATTATATAGTAGAAAAGAAAGAATAAGCGCTTTTCACAGCAAGCTGCATTAAAAAATAAGTCTTTTTAGCAGGTCTTTTGTAAAAAAAGATGGTGCTTATGTTACTGGTTTGTCCGTCTGTCCGTCCGTCCGCTTGTACCCACGATATCTCTGCAACTATTAGTCCCATTTGAAAAATTCTTTTTGCATTACGAAGCTTGAAATATGGGAATGATGATCCTTTATTTCGGTTTTTTTTTCACGATTTACAATTTTCCCGCTAGGGGGCGTAAATAAAGATGATGTCGAATTCAAAAACACGTTTTGTACCACATAGTTGCTTCTAAACATCCAACTGATAAAATTATTTTATCTTTCGATTCCATTTACGTCGAAGAGTATTTTAGATATAGTTACTTTTTCAAATTACGCATAGATTTTCCGCTAGGGGGCGTAAACGTAAATTACATTTTCCCCGATAACTCTTCTTCTGAAACTCCGATTTGAAAATTTTTTCTTCAGCGGATACACTTCTTGATGGAAAATCTTTTGCATATAATTTCAAATTTTTTGTAAAGAATACTGTGGTCACCAGGGGGCGTAAGTGTTAATTGTTGCTTCTGATGAATTTGCCATAAAATCTAAGCTCCTAAAATATCGACTGAAAAAATTATTTCGTGGACTGATGCCACTTACATCGATAAACTTTTTCGCAATATTTTCTTCTTAAAATATTCCACAGTTTCTCCGCCAGGAAGCGTAGATATATATCTTATTTTTGTCAATATCTCTACATCTAGGAGTCCGATTTAAAAAATTCCTTCTTTGTTGGATAATGTTTTCATTGTGACATGTTTTTCTTATAATTTCAAAATGTTCAAGTAATTTACAGATTTTCCGCTAGGGGGCGTAGAGGTAAATTCCGTTTCCCCCTATATCTCTGCTCCTAAATCTCCGATTTGAAACATTCTTTCTGCTACAGTTCCTAGTGGGATATTGTTTGCACATAATTTCTAATTTTTGTAAAAAAAATGGTTGGGCCACCAGGGGACGTAAATCTTAATTTCCGCTTCTGACGTATTTGCAGCAAAATATGAGCTTCTTAAATCTCGATTGCAAAAAAAGTCGCTTGTTGACCGATACTACTCATGTCGACAAACCTTTTAAGAACATTTTCTTCTTAAAATAATGCATGGCTTCTACGCCAGGGGGCGCAGACGTATACCTTATTTTTGTCAATATCTCTACTTCTAGGAGTCCGATTTGAAAAATTCCTTCATGTTTGGATATTGTTTCCGATGCGAAATGTTTTTCATATAAATTCAAAAATTTCAAGTAAATCATAGACTTTCCGCTAGGGGGCACAAAGGCAAATTGCGGTTTCTATCGCATACAAGACCTGATGGAAAATATTTTTCACATAATTTCTAATGCTTGGTAAAGAATGGTTTGGCCACCAGGGGGCTTAAGTTTTAATTTCTGCTTCTGATGTTGTTGTTTTTTATTTTTTGATTGGAGGTTTAACGACCACCGTGAGTAACTCAATGGGCTATAAGCAGTCGCCCGTCCTTAATTTAGAGTCACTGGTTCCAGGGAAGGGAGAGAGCCAGTGCCGTAAGACAAACGCAACATCCATGCCTCACCGGGATTCGAACCCGGACCCCTTTCGCATGAATGATCAGAGGCCATCGCTGAGACCACCGGCTCTGTTGTATTTGTAGCAAAATCTAGGCTCCTGAAAACTCGAATAATTTTTTTTCTTGGACCGATAACGCTCATACGGAAAAACCTTTCGCGAATACTTTCTTGCTAAAATAATGCATGGTTTTCCCACCAGGAGACGTAAAGTCACATTTTATTTTTTGTCGATATCTCTGTTTCTAAGAGTCCGATTTGAAAAATTATTTCTGTGTTGGAGAGCGTTCCCTGTGCGAAATGTTTCTCATATAAATTCATGTTTTTCTTAACGCACAAGTCCGCAACCAAAGGGCGTAAGCTCACGATTCCGTTTACAGCAATATCTGCGGGTTTAAAAACCCGATTGAAAAACTTTTTCTTCCGTCAGATACTATTGCTTTCCATACCGCTTCCATTGACTTTGAATAGCTTTGATAAATTTCATTTGCGTCAGAACGGATTCAAAAGGCGCGCTTATTACACCCAAAAATTCAGTGTCATCTTTGTTGTTTATTTTTTTTTCAAGTGGGAAGTGGACATATTTTGGCAAATTGGATTTTCCTATCCGACGGTCAATGCTGTCATTTTTTTCACAGAACCACGTAAAGTCATGCTAGCCAAGTTTCACTTCATATGCACTAAAAAAAAAAAACAGAAATATATATATGTAAATATGCACCTAAAATACACCAAATATGTTATTAAAATGGGAACTATTAATTTGTAATTTTTGTTTATTTATTTTCAAATAAATTCTGTGGACTAGGAAATTACACATCTAATATGAATTGAAAAGTCGCACGCAAAATAATGCATTACCCTTAAATATAAAAACTAATAATAAGTGATAATATATGATTAATAAATAAAAAGCTGCTTAAAATATATAGTTTGATACATTGTATTTTTACTGCAATAGACCACACTGTTTGTTAAGTGTTCAGCTGTAGGTTTTGTCGTTTTTCATCCAAAACCACTGCAGAAAACGTTCTCTCTGCGTCTATAGACGTTATTGGGCAGTATTTACAGTATTTCGCTTTCATTGCTGGAATTTGGTAATGGCATTTCGTAACCACCACCGTTGATATCCTTAACTTTTTTCAATTTCTGAAACCCAGTGTTTTTATTTAAAATATACTTCAGTTTCCTCTCTAATGTTTTCTCCAATTTCACTGAGAATATGGAAATGGCATTTTAAACTTTGTTTACTTCTTTTATTGCTTTACGTAAAAAAATGCCCCTATATTCCAGATTCGTAGTGCTTGCTGTTAGGCAGAAAATGTGTGTCTTGATCACTGATATACTTTTTTGAAACGAGTTGCCGTAAAGCATCTCCTTAGCAGAAAATAATGGCAGAGGCATTGAAATTTCCCTGCACTGTCTAACGAGTTTACAGTTTCACTTACTGATAAATGGAGCTGCATTTATCCATGTTCACCGCGTAGTTAAAAGGGGGCTGTGGCGGTACAGAAAGATGGGGGTACATTTCTTTATAAATTTTTATGCGTTTTGGAGCTTTTAAGAAAATATTTTCCACACATAAGATACGTTCGTTAACTGGAGTGGAAATTTTCCTAATCTGTTCTGCGATTCGACGCAACCCATATTCTGCGCAAATTACTTTCAAAATATTAGGATAAAATATTTATGAAGCAATCGCCGCATTTACCATGTAAGAAGCAGAAATGATGATAAAAACTAAAATAGTTTCGAAAAATGAATCCCTTTCTGGCTGTAAACGCAGCAAGAAATCGTTTATAAAACTACTTATCATTGAACGGTGAATTCTTTTGGAGAGACACGCAAGCAGATGTGAGCGATGTGGTTGTGTGTGGGGGTGAGTGTTTAGTTTTCCATAAATTAAGTATGCAACAAGCAGCCACTTTGTCTGCTGTTTTATCGGTGCGTATTCAAAGTTCTATCCGATATCTTATCAAATTTCATTAAGAACTTGCGACGTATTACAGAGGTGAATCACACGCCAAGACGACAAATCTGCAGCGATATATTCTGTCCGTGTAGCTTAGTTGGGAGAGCAGCTTACTCCGGAGTGAGGGGGCGCACGCGCGTTCGATTTCCGTCACGGACAAATTTGCGTTTTCACATTGGCGCCCGAACGTAAAAATGGCTGTACTGACCGTTGGGTTCTTCGGAAAATGTGTCATGTTCGTTCCACACATCGTCTGGAATTCATGAAAAATTCCTACTTCGCTTCAAAAAAGAAAGTTAAGAGGGAGAGGATGTGACGTACTACAGAGGTGAATCACGTGTCAAGACGATAAATCTGCAGCGGTATATTACGTCCGTGTAGCTTAGTTGGGAGAGCAACTTACTGCAGGGTGAGCGGGCGCAAGCTGCGCATGGCTTAGTGGTTAGCGACTACTGATGCAGGGTCCCCAGGTTCAAGCCTGGGCTGATCTTCCAGAGATGGTGTGATTAGCTAACAATCGCTGAATATCGCTCGTGCATCGAACGAGTACGCTTAATGATGGCCCCCCGGGTTTGGACTCCCTAGTTAGGTTGGGTATCCATTCCTGCTTCCCCCTTGACTCTCTCTCTCACCCCTTATGGCGTAGAAGTCTTGTCTTACTTCTACATTATTTTAAAACAGCAACATAGTAAGAAATAGTTCCTAAATGAAAGAAAACCTTAACGGCCAGACGAAACAAGTAAACAACAGAAGTCACACTTACGGAAAAAGATGCTTTATTCAGGATGTAGCAAACCCATCGTAGCATAGCATATTGCACTAAACTCTCCACACACCACACAACGCTCTTTTCACAACGCTCCTTTCAATAATCAGTTTACAATCCAACGCCCTCAAGCAATAGATTAGTCGTCGTTTTTATCTCTTGTTCTTATTAAAACTCAGGCATACGTCACGTTCATTCAACCTCAATTGTGTTGCCAAACGTATTCACTTGAGAGAAAGATATCACGTTAAGAGTGAAGAATAACAGAATAAACTCAAGATTTACATAGGGAAAGAAACTAAAAAGGAAAGTTAATTTAGAATATACGTCACACCCTTTATGAGCAACATCGTACTTGTACCGTGGCGCCATCTACTATGCTCTCTCTCCCTCACAAACTGTTGTGTCAAAGTCGCTAGACTTGCTCTCACTCCTTCCGTTTCCGTGACCTGCGCAAAAGGCGGATCCGCTGTAGGTGGTTTGGGTCTAAATCTTCCCTGTGGACGGAAGTCCTACATGAAAATGCCTAGCTGAGTCGGACGAGAGGGTGAGGTTTCGATCTTTGTCACGGAAAAATTTGTGAATTTCACAGACTCCACGTTAAATACACTGGTGTCCAAAATTAACATGACAAATACAAGTTCGAGAGACGACCGATTGTAAAGGTTCTTCGCAGACGTATGCAAGAGGAAACGCTAAGCCGACGTACCCTTGCAACGTTATGCTAGCTTCCATGGAAACATGCAAATGACGAACGCCTCGTTACGATCTTGTAGAAATGTCTCACCCTAAAGGGAAATATTAAGAAATGTCAACAATGATTTAAGTTTTATCATCGGAGAGATGTGATGATTAAACGCAGCACACAGTGAAGACGGGTTTCGCACAGCACCAGCAAAGTTAGTTGGTGAAGCGGCACGTTCAAAAGTCATGGTAAGAGAAGCGGCAACACACGACGAATTCAAAGTATCCACATAAGAATCAGGTAGAGCAAGGTCGCCCCAGTGGCGCAGTGGTCTAAGCGGTGGCTTCTGACTATTCGTCCGAAATGGGCCCAGGTTCGAATCCCGTAAGGTATGGATGATGTGCTCGTCTTACGGTACTGGCTCTCTCTCTCTCTCTCTCTCTCCCTTCCCTGGAACCAATTGCTCTAAAGTAAGGTCGGGTGACTGCTCATAATCCATTGAGTTGCTCACGGTGGTCGTCAAATCCCCAAATAATAACCAAAAAGGTGACGCAAGAGATTTGGTGACGCCATGACGTCACCCGAGAAGGCAGCAGGTACACCCCTCAGGCGTCAAGATCTGGCTCTGAGGAAGAACATCACGACGATTTTCAGGAGCTTGAGGTAACAGAAAAAGCAGGCACCACAGATGTCATATCCGGATAACAGTCCATGAATTGCTCCTCACCAGAAGCCGCCATTTGCAATCCACAAGGTAAACAGAACTGGGAAAGTTGGCCAGGAAAGCTAAGTGACGAAATGGAAACTTAAATTACAACTCCCTAAGAACTTTGCAGCATAAACGTAAGCAGTGAATTTTCATGTACGGAACATAAGAAAAAGAGGAAAGTTAGAAGGTAAGGACTTTGCAATTAACGCTGATATTGACGGCACGACATCGATTACCACGGTCGAAGAGACATCCCATAAGCCGCTAGCCACTGCGATTAATGACACACGCCGATTATCCTCTAATCACTACGATTAATGACACACGTTGATTAGGCCGCCCCAGTGGCGCAGTGGTCTAAACGCTGGCTTGTGATCATTAGTCCGAAATGGTTCCGGGTTCGAATCCCGGTGTAGCATAGATGTTGTGTTTGTCTTGCGGAACTGGCTGTCTCCCTTCCCTGGAAACAGTTCCCTGGAAACCCTTCCTGGAAACAGTGACCCTAAATTAGGGACGGGCGACTGCTTATATTGCCCATTGAGTTGCTTACGGTGGTCGTCAAACCTCCAAAACAAACAAATGAACACGCTGAATAGCGTGGTGTAAGGAACGTCCATCGTGGTGTAAATCAGTGGAAAACTGTGCTACGGACTCACGAGTCACAGTTCACAGTATACTAGTCTGATGATTCTTTTTGGGTGTATCGGACGTCGGTAGAAATGTATCTTCCGGACAATGAAGTTTGGTGGCGTCCGAGATGGGTCCGGGTTCGAATCTCGGTGAGGCATGGATGTTGTGTTTGTCTTACGGCTCTGGCTCTCTCCCTTCCCTGGAACCAGTGACCCTAAATTAAGGACGGGCGACTTCAAGCATGGTCTCAGATTCTACAAACCACGATTGGAGGTTTAACGACCACCCTGAGTTGCTCACGGTGGTCGTTAAACCTCCAATCGAAAAAAAAGGTTGGTGGAGGGGGCATGATGGTATGGAGCTGTGTTTTTTTCTTGATTGGACTTGAGCCTATTATTCCGTTTTGGACAAACCCATGAATATTGAGTTCTTATACGTCCTGGATAATTAAACACTATTAGCGTTGTAGCAGTACTTTGAGGAAGGCTGATACCTTTATCAGTAGGTTGCAGCACCATGTCATACTGTAGGGTTCTTACAGATTGGTTCAAGGACACGGGCCTCGAAAAGTTGGACTATCGAGCCTAGAGTATTGATCTGTACCCTATAAAGAACCTCTGGGATGAAGTGGTTCTTCAGGTGCATGGAAGAAGAGATCACGCAATGAACAAAGTTGACCTGCTCACGGCTTCGAAATCCGAATGGCGGAACGGGTCAGCTGACATTTACGAAAAAAACTGATTGAGAGTTCTAGAGGCCGTCTTAAGTGCCAAAGGCTTCTTCAGCACACAATATTAAATTTTCTGTAAATAAAGATTACTAGCTGCCTGGTGGTGCAAAATCCTCAATCTGGTAAGAAGTATCTTTCGCAGTTTTCAAAAAAATGGTAATAAAATTGCCCCAATTTTTCATGCTGTATGTATTCCGCAGAGGGGGTATAGAGAATTTGTAAATATATTATCAACAAAGCGCAGGTCCAGGTTGTGTCCTGTTACTTCATGTTTGATTGCCTTAGCTGCAGTCTTGTGTGCTTGGGCGTAAGGACTGTTAGCCAGAATATCTTCCAGGGCTATCAATATCGATCACTTGAATTCTTTACTTTCATTGCGACCAATACGTTATGAGTAGCTGCCGAGGAATCTATAGAGTACAATTGGCCGTATGAAGTGTTTTCAGCCGCCCCGATGGCGCATTGGTCTAAGGCGTTGGCCTCTGATCATTCGTCCGTAAGGGGTCCGGGTTCGAATCCTGGTCAGGCATGGATGTTGTGTTTGTCTTACGGCACTGGTTCTCTCCCTTCCCTGGAACCAGTGACCCTAAATTAGGGACGGGCGACTGCTTATAGCCCATTGAGTTGCTCACGGTGGTCGTTAAACCTCCAATCAAAAAAAAAAAAAAAAAAGTGTTTTCACCAGTAAGTGGTAACAAATTCGAGATGTACCGGTGCATCTTGCCCTGAATTTTAAAGTAGTACGAGCCATTGGCTGGAATCTCCTTTTTTGTGGCCAATAAAGAAGCGAATGGCATCGCATTATTAATGATAATGTTTCTCTTTTTCTCAGGCGCAAAAATTAATTATAAGGCCATAGGCAAGGCCTCTTTGCTAATTTTTTATTCGCCATTCTCATATTTATAACGTTTGCATAACAAGCCAAACTAATTAATAACGAGGAAATATACACCAACTGCGTAGAAAATAGTATACTTATTCTAGTAATCCGAATTTAATGGCGTAGTATAAAAAATCACTTTTCCAAGCTTTCGCACATCAACCAGATGGCTTTTTCGAGGAAGGCAGACAGAAACTGTTTCTACCTACCTTTCCTTGAAAAAGCCATCTGGTTGACGTGCAAAAGCTTGGAAAAGTGTTTTTATACTACGCCAATAAATTCGGATTACTAGTATGGGTATAACAAGTCAAGTTAATTGTGTTGCGCTTTTACCCGGGTACAGAATCTTAATCCATAGGCCTTGGGCCTAGCTAGGCCTTTCTAGCAATTTTTAATCAGCCAGGTTTGTATTCATAAGGTTTGTATGACAAGTGAAGTATTGCGCTTTTACTCAGGCGCATAACTAATTAATAGGCTCTAGGCCTTTTTACCAGTTTTTAATCCATCGTGCTCATGCTCATAAGGTCACTCGGATGGAGCAGTGGCCTAAGCGCTGGCTGCTGACCATTTTTCCGAGATGGGTTCGGGTTCGAATCCCGTGAGGCATGGATTTTGTGTTTCTCTTACGGCAATGGCTCTCTCTCTTCCCTGGAATCGGTCGCATTAAATTAGGGGTGGACGACTGTTTATAGTCGATCGAGTTGCTCATGGTTGTAGATAATCCCCCTCCCCCCACAATTTTCGTAACTTTTGCATAATAAATCACTTTAATTATGCTGCCCTTTTACTCAGACGCAACACATATTAGTTGCTTGAATGAATTCCCTCTGTTGCCCAATAGAGCGCAGCAGGGGTGCGCTGTGACCCGGGCTACACGTGACTTCCCTTTCGCACGCACGTGCCGTCCGTGTGTGTGACACGCGATCGGAGGGCACAGAACACGAGTTTATATCCCATTCACGATGTCGAGTTTCATACCAAAAAAGGAGCATTTGCGGGAAGCATTACTCTTCTGCTTTCATCTCAAGAAATCTGCAGCGGGAAGTCATCGTTTGCTAGTAGAGTCCCATGGAGAACATGCCCTATCGGAAACAGCATTCAGAGAGTGGTTCCAACGCTTCAAAGCCAACGAATATGACGTGAAGGACAAAGAGCGCCCTAAGCAGCCGAAAAAGTTTGAAGATGGCGCATTGGAGGCCTTATCGGACGAGGATTCATGTCAGATGCTCCACGAGGTGTCTGAAACACTACGAGTCGATGAGTCAACGGTTAGCAAAGGTTTAAAGGCAATGGGAATGATCCAGAAGCTCGGAAACTGGTTACCACATGACAAGGTTATTCTTCTCCATGACAACGCTAGAATTCATGTCGCCAAATCCGTGAAGGAACTCTTGGAGGCACTTGGCTGGGACTTCTTACCTCACCTGCCTTATTCCCCGGACATTGTTCCCTCGAACTTTAATTTGTTCCGGTCGCCACAACATGGCTTGTCAGAGCAGCACTTCCTTTCTGCTGCAGATATCCAAAAATGGCTCGATGAATGGTTCGCCTCGAAAGAACCTGCATTTTTCTACCGCGGAATCCGTTTGTTTCCCCAACGGTGGGAAAGGGTCGTAGCTGCCAACGGACACTACTTTTAATAGACTATCCTGTACCGTTCTGTTGCAACACACAGGTGTTTGTGTGGCAAAAAACAGCGAGAATAAGTTCAAGCACCTAATAAATCAATTGGCCCTAGGTCTCTACCATTGTAGTAAATTTTTAATGCGCCATACTCATATTCATAACGTTTACATTATAAGTTAATACACTGAGTGGTCACTTTATTATGACCTCAGTAGGGCCACATATTGCCTTTAATACTGCGTCGATTCTTCGTGGCACGGACTCCACGAGATGTTGATAGGTGGTTTGTGGAATCTGAGACCATGCTTGATGAATAGCACTTTCCAGGAGTGTGAGATTGCAGGGTTGTGGATCCAGCTGTCTGATGGCTAGTTCATTTTTATCCCACAAATTATCTATGGGGTTGAGATCTGGAGATTGTGGGGGCCACCTAAGTAAAGTACAATCACCGGCATGTTCCTGAAACCAATCCTGTACAATACGAGCACTATGGCAGGTCGCATTATCTTGTTGAAAGCAGCCATCGCTATGAGGATAAACCATCCACATGACAGGATGCACTTGGTCCGCAACAAGGTTTAGATATGATGTGCCAGTCAGACATTGATCAACACGAATTAAAGGGCCCAAATCATGCCAGGAGAATATTCCCAAAACCATAACGTTGCCTACACCAGCTTGAAGGTTGTAGCAATGCATTTGGGGTCCATGCTTACGGCGAATAGTGCGTGCAGAGATCATTTGAGGGGATCCTTGATTAAGATGGTTTGAAATTTACTGCACTGTTGCCCTTCTGTTGTCTGTTGTCAGTCTGGACACTCTCCGTTCCACCCGAGCAGTCACTAGTCGATGACGGCCACACGTTGCACGTAGAGATCCAATTTTTTTGCTGACAGTCCAGTCTTTAAACACTTTAACAGCAGCTTCTCTGAATCATTTCACGAATCGGCGGTTTCGATGATACTCTCTCCATGGCTCCGAGCTCCTACAATCATTCCACGTTGAAAGTCCGTCAAATCGCATTTTTTACCCATCTCGTCACCCAAAAATCGCTTCTACTACTGTCGCAAGCACTAAGCTTTCCCTTTTTATACTAGCTTCGCCCTCTGGCGGCAACAGCGTGCAGCCATAGCTCATTTGCTCAAAACTGTCAGGTGGTGATAATAAAGTGGCCACTCAGTGTATAATGTTGCGCCTTTATTCATTGCAAAAAAGACATAGCACCTGAAGACTAACATGTTGAGTCCTTGTAAACACTTCGTAGCATTCTGTACTATTTGAAACGTGTGTAAGTGTGTAGCTTTGAGATCAAACATTACGTAAAACTTCCTCTTTTTATTCACTCACTCGAAGTTAAACAAAATCACTCAAAAAGTAGTTCCAGAAAGACTTACTGTTCTCTCTCTCTCTCTCTTCTTCTTCTTCTTCTTCTTCTTTACTTCCGTTTAAGACTGGTTGAGTCTTCCATTGAGCAGATTCTCCCAATCTTCTCTGTTCCTTGCTGTCCGAAAAAGTTCACCACATGTTCTGCAGCCCGAGATGTTCTTTATTCATTTCAGCCATGTAAGTCTTGGTCTCATATGCCTTCTTTTTTCTGTTGCGAAAGTATTTATTGAATTGAATTGAATTGAATTTTATTTTGCCGTGTTACACTATTCCACATACAAACAAATCGCACACAACGGTTTCTATACCAAAAAAGGTTAACAAAGCACAAATCACACCATATGCAAATACAAAACAAATACAATACATATATGTAAGAAACGCATTAATCCAACACACAAATAGAAATACAAATGAAAATACAACTAATACAAACATATGAACCATCACTCATGCAAATACAAATGTTATACAATAATATACACGGTCCAGTCATATTATTGTGACCACCACCTAATATCCAGAGTAACCGGCATATGCAGCGCGGACAGCAGCTAGACGGGCGGAGAGTGACTGAATAAGGTGCTGGAAGGTATTCACATGTAGGTTGAGCCATGCTGACTGCAGTACATCTGATAGCTGCTGGAGGGTGCGTGGTGGATGATCCATGGAGTGGACAACACGATCGAGGTGGTCCCAAAGTTGCTCAATTGGGTTTAAGTCTGGGGAATTAGGAGAAAAGGGAAGTACTTTGAAGTCTTCATCGTGCTTTTCCAACTACTCCCGGACATTCCTCGTTCTGTGACACGTCGCATTGTCGTGCTGGAAGATCCCATCCGCCCCAGGGAAGACAATCAGCATGTATGGGTGTACGTGGTCTGCAAGGGTTTGTTCATAACGAATTCAGTCCATGATGCCTTCCACAGGTATGAGTGGACCCATTGAAGGCCACGAAAACATTCCGCAGACCATAACGCTACCCCCACCATCTTGTGTTCTTTCAGCAATGGTTGAAGAGTGTTTGTTTTCCGATGTTTCTCACCTTTTACTCCAACGTCAATTCGTTGAATTAAGCAGAAAACGTCACTCATCGGAGAAGGCAATCCTTTGCCAATCAGGGGAGGTCCTATCTTGATGCTGCCGTGCAAAGTAAGACTTTTCTGCCGATGCACCTTTGTTAGCATAGGTGCAGTAAACATCCGTCTGCATCGGAGCTCCATCCTCCGCAGGATTCGCTGAACTGTCAATATAGACACACTGCGGTAGCCCCTTGGTTCATTCGTCCAGTGAGTTGCTCCAATGTAGCGTGCCGATCGGCCCTCACGCACCTTCGAAGCCAACGTTCACCTCTCACATCAATGGCACGTTGTGATCCGCAGTTTCCACGTTGCTTATTCACAATGGTGCCATTTCTCCAATCACGATACACTTTAACCACAGGAGCACGCGCACAGTTCACAAACTGAGCTGTTTCAGAAATACTGCCACCCTTGGCCCGAAAGCCGATAATCATCCCTTTTTGCAAATCTGATAAATCGCTCCTTTTATCCATGACAGCAACGATATGTTTTCAGATTGCTTACAGCACACCTTATATACCCTCGAAGCCAGCTCACGACACGTGCTTTCTTTTAGTGGCTACGCGCTGTTGACGTTAAAAGTTGGAGGTGATCACAATAATGTGACTGGACTATGTACATGTAATACAAAGTGCAAATAAAGTAGTAGTAATACAAAAACTCATATAACAATAGAAATAGTACCACGTATAGTACCAAACACTTATGCAAGCATCTGTAGTACAACATAACAGGGAGACGGGTAAAAATGCTGGTGTAGGCCTGGCGAGCCCCTGGTCCCCCAATAAAAAAAATGCCAAGTCAAGCAATTAACCACCTATAGAACTGCATTTACATTGTCAAAATTTTTATAAAGTCAAACCAGAAACATATGAACTGTATATCAAGTATTCCCTTAACTCTCTTCTAAACGAAGCATAATTAACTATTGATCTACACTGCTGGCCACACATAATGCAACACCAAGAAGGAAGCATCCGATCGGCCTGAAATTCGCAGCATGCTTCGCGCGCGAGTGGACATGCAAACGATTAGCATTGCAGGGCATTTAC
Source organism: Macrothele yani (assembly GCA_039090855.1). NCBI lineage: Eukaryota > Metazoa > Arthropoda > Arachnida > Araneae > Macrothelidae > Macrothele > Macrothele yani. The sequence continues at coordinate 100,830,940 of CM076989.1, read as the reverse complement.
AAATCATGTGCGCCCGGCACGCCACCGAGAAGCACTATAAGAAGGGTGCACATAAGGCGGAGTGTAAGTAGTGGAAGTGTGTTGTGCAGCCGGACCTGTGCGTGGGAAGCTTCCTGATGACTCGTCGCAGAATACGACAGTCATTCCAGCACGTTTCGGAGTTGGACAGAGGACGAATAGTGGCTTATCGCGACAGCGGTTTATCGTACCGAGACATCGGTGCACGTGTGGGACGACATCCAGCCACAGTGAGGCGAGTATGAATTCGGTGGATGCAGGAGGGACGAACGGACCGACGTGAACGATTGTCGCAGCCGCGGCACACCACCGAACGAGAGGACCGGCATGTTGTGCAGCAGGCATTGACAGCTCAAACCGCCACATCACGAACGTTAGCGCAGGAATTAGGGTGTGTTGTGCAACAACCTGTTTTAGCACGTACCGTTCGACGTCGTCTGAAGGAGCGGGGACTTGTCGTAGGGCGCTCATTACTCCGATTATCATTGACGTTACGCCACCGGCGAGTTCGGCGGCAGTGGGCCGTTGAACGCCACACCTAGACTACAAAATGGTACGACATTGTCTTCTCCGGCGAATCCCGCTTCTGCCTGCAACACCACGATGGTCGGATCCACGTGTGGCGGCACCACGGCGAGAGACTGTATCACGCCTGCATTATGCATCGTCATACCGGTCCGTCGCCTGGCGTTATGGTTTGGGGCGCGAATGGATATGACACCCGCACCCCTTTGATGGGCATCGCCGGTACACTCAACAGCCACCGCTACATCTCCGATGTTTTGGAGCTTGTAGTTCTCCCTTACCTGCAGGACCTGCCAGCGGCCACGTTTCAACAGGACAATGAGCGCCCGCACGTGGCACGTATCGCGCAACAATTCTTCACGGCCCACTAGGTGTCACTGCTGCCGTGGCCCGCCTGTTCTCCCGATATGTCGCCCATCGAACACGTCTGTTCGCTGATTGGCAACCGAGTGGCCCGGCAAGCACCACCCGCGGCTACGCCTGATGAAGTGTGGCAACGTGTGGAAGCAGCCTGGACTGACATACCCCAAGCCCACATCCAAAGACTCTTTCGTTCGATGCCGCGGCGTGTAGCGGCCATTATTGCCAGCCATGGGGGACCCACGAACTATTGATGTTTGCGTGTTGCGCAAGTAGCACGGTTCTGTAAGCTCAATCGTTTCATCTTTGTATCTGTTGTTATGTGTCCAGTAAATCTGGCTTTGTTATCTCGTGTCCTTCTTGGTGTTGCATTTTGGGTGGCCAACAGTGTAATATAAATCTGCCCCCCGTTCCAGAGTCGAGGGCAAGTAGCATTGATATTATAGTACAACGCGTTTGTCCGAGCTCTGGGGATCACCAAATCGGTATATCCACGAGTGTGATAAGCATGTGTAGGACGATGCACAGTAATTAGATTTAAATGCTTATTAGCATAGACACGCTCATGCATTAACAACATAAATCTGAAGATGTACAGTTTCTCAAAAATCAGCAACTCATAACGGTGACTACATTTTCTGACAAGCTATGCACATTATCTGATTGATTTAACAAAGAACACATTTTTAAGTAATCTGTTTGGGTCCATGCGTGGAATGTGACTGAACCATCTCAGTTGCTGCTTTCTAATTTTTTTCCAATATTGTCACTTGATATGACAGTTCTCTTCTGACTGTGGTATTTGTTTTCTTTTCTGTCAAACTTGTGTTATTTATTTTTCTCAAGCATTTCATTTCAGATGCTAATAATTTTTTCTCCTCTCTTGTCTTAATTGTCCGTGACTATTGATATAATTATTGATCAATATCATTTGATTTTGGCTTGTTTGGTTATCTGGTTTCCTTTTCAGGTTTTCTGTAATTTTCCCGTGGTAGTCCATCTTATTGCCATTCTGTATCTCACTATTTCCAGTGCATCTATTGTTTCTGTTGTTTTTTGATCTAAGGTACATAAAGCTCTACTTGTTCTATTTGTTCGCCATTTAGGGCGAACAAATAGAACAAATAGAGAGCTTATGTCATTATCATCATCATCATCATCATTGTCAACCATTATCAATACACTGCTGGACGATGGTCTCCTCAAGTTTCTTCCACAACGGTCTGTCTTGTGCCAGTCTCCTCCATGTTACTCCCGCATACTTTCGAATTTCATCTCCCCATCTCCCATATGGTCTTCTTCTGGGTCTTTTCCTGTCCCTCGGAATCCAGTCTAAAATTTCAGCTGTCCATCGATGGTCTGTCTTTCTGGCAGTATGTCCAGCCCATTGCCATTTCAGGGATTTAACTCTGATCATGATGTCTTCCACTCTTGTCATTTTTCAGATCCAAGAGTTCCTCTTCTTATCTCACCTTGTTACACCAAGTATGCACCTCTCCATGCGACTTTGAGTTGTCTGCAGTCTTTGTATGTCTCTTTTAGTTAAGATCCTCGTGTCTGCACCAAATGTAAGCACTGGAAGGATGCATTGATCAAACACTTTTCTTTTAAGACATAATGGCATATTGCTCTTGAAAATTATACTGTTTCTTCCAAAAGCTCTCCAGGCAAGTTTTATACGCCGATTAATTTCTTCATCAATGTGACCCTCACTTGATATCTGCTGTCCAAGATAAACGTACGCATCTGTTATCTCCAGCTTTTCTCCATCAATCGATAAATCTTCATTTCTTGTAAAAGCATTGAACATCACTTTTGTCTTCTGAAAGTTCATTTTTAATCTCACTTCTTTACTCTTGTCAGCAAGTTCCTGGATCATACCCTGCAGATCTGATGTGTTAGTTGCAAAAATGACTACGTCATCAGCAAAACGAAGGTGAGTTAGATAAGCTCCATTAATCTTTATCCCCTTGTGTTCCCAGTTCAGTGATTGAAAGACATTTTCCAATGTGGCATTAAAGAGTTTGGGAGATATATTGTCACCTTGTCTCACTCCCTTTCCAATTTTTGTGTGTGCTGTATTCTCAAATAGCCGAATCTTTACACTTGCATTTTCAAAGATGTTATGAATAATATTAATGCATTCATCTTCAATACCGCAGGATTTCAAAGCCATTGTAACAGCTGATGGTTTCACCGAATCAAATGCCTTTTCATAATCGATAAAAGCCATGCATAATGGAGCTTATGTACCTTCTATTATACTTTCTTATTTCTTCGCCATTTAGGGCGAACAAATAGAACAAGTAGAGAGCTTATGTACCTTCTATTATACCTTCTTATTTCTTCGCCATTTAGGGCGAACAAATAGAACAAGTAGAGAGCTTATGTACCTTCTATTATACCTTCTTATTTCTTCGCCAGTTAGGGCGAACAAATAGATCAGATCAGATCTTATGTAGAGGATTTTAGGAAGGGAGTGTCTGACCCCAGGTCTTAAACAACCCTTAGAAATAGGAAGTTAGGAGATTTGGGCTAGAGTTCCCTTTAGGAAAGTGACACGGAAGTGAAGTAGAAAGGGGGAGAAAGACGCCCTTATTTATTACCTGGAGGTCAGTACCCGGATGCGAACAAGTAAAACAGATAGAGAGCTTATATACTGAAGTGTCAAAAGTCATGGGATATCAGTATGCAAATTTCTAACTGGCGCTGCCGTCGTATAAAGGCTTCGACGCACGCCACGATTTTTATCAGTTGCCATGTGTTATCTCGTGAGTCAGGATGAACAACCGCCAGTAGGATTATGGCAAGATGACGTGAATTATCGGAGTTTGAACGAGGCATGGTAATGGGAGCCAGACGGATGGGACACTCAATTTCCAAAGTTGTGTGAACATTCAACATTCCTTGATCCAAGGTGTCACGTGTGTACCGAGAATACCTCATGAAAGGCATTACCACCCACCGTGGACAGCGCAGTGGCCGACCACGGGTGCTGAATGGTAGTGACCAGCGGCGTATGACCAGGATTGTCCATGTTAACAGACAAGCGACACTGGCTCAAATAACGTCCACATTCAATGCAGGAGGTACCAGAGACATATCCATCAGGTCAGTGCAGCGTAATTTAGCGTCCATGGGGTTTGGGAGCAGAAGACCCACCAGAGTGTCTTTGTTAACACCACAACATCGGACGCAGCACCTCACCTGGGTTCGTGAATACGGTAATTGGACCCTGGAAGACTGGCAACATGTGGCGTTGTCCGATGAGTCATGCTACTAGTTGTTGCGAGCGTGTGGCGCAGACCCCATAAGGCCATGGACCCAATCTGTCAACAAAGCACCGTGCAAGCTGGCGGTGGTTCCATACATGTGTGGGGTGTCTTTACGCGGCACGGTTTGTGTCCTCTGGTGCTCGTCAACACGCCATTAACCTGTAATCGCTTTGTTGCTTTGCAGGGTGATCATTTGCAGCTCTTCATGGACTTCATGTACCTCAACAACGATGAGATTTCTCAGGCGGACAATGTACCATGTCATCGGGCCCAAGTTGTCCAAAATTGGTTGGAGGAGCATTATGGACAGTTCCGACCGATGGTGTGGTCATCACGTTTTTCCGACATGAACCCAAAAGAGCACTTATGGGACGTCGTGGAAAGGTCCATTCTCTCCCAAGATGCTGCACCTACAAATACCAGGGAACCGTGGGCGGCTATTCAAGCTCAACATCCTCCCAGAAGTCTTCCGGCCACTTGTGGAATCGATGCCGCGTCGAGTTGCTGCACTTCATCGGGCTAGAAGAGGTCCTGCATGGTACTAGGTACGTATCCCATGACTTTTGGCTCTTCAGTCTATACCTTCTATCATACCTTCTTATTTCTTCGTCATTTAGGTCGAACAGATAAAACATCGCATGAGCACCTCCCTCGAATATTTCAACACTCGTAAGAAACTAACTCACAACAGTATTAATATTTTTAACTGATTAACGTAAGTTAGTAAACAGAAAACTTGATTAATAAACCCCAGCACTAAATTATAAAACAGCGCAACTCGAACACGCAGACTTCAAGTAAACACAGCTTCAGCGAATGAAGCTTCCACAACACTTTTTTTTTTTGATTGGAGGTTTAACGACTACCGTGAGCAACTCAATTGGCTATAAGCAGTCGCCCGTCCCTCATTTAGGGTAGCTGGTTCCAGAGAAGGGAAATAGCCATTGCCGTAAGACAAACACGGCATCCTTGCCTCACCGGGATTCGAACCCGGACCCCTTTCGGACGAATGATCAGAGGCCATCGCTTAGACCACTGCACCACCGGGGCGGCCACTTTTTTCTGCTTGCTTCAACATTATATATCTCTATTTCTTATTTGTCAACAGGCATACGTCAAGTACTCTAACTTCAACACTGTTGCAAACATACATTCATCGAGATAGAAAATAGAGCGGTAACTTTGAAAACGCTAAAAGAGAATGAAATCAAATTCACATAGAGAAAGAAACTAAAAATGAAAATTAAATTAGAGTATACGTCATAACCTGATACTGATCTTTTGAGTCCTTCATCTCTTGAGTTCCTGAGTTTTAATTACATATTTACACATACTAAGTATTTAAGTAAACTTAAAATCTTCGAAAAAAAGATACCTAGGTATCTTTTAAGCACCTAAAGACTGACCTGTAGAGCTCCTTTTACCAGCTTTTGTTCCATGTTTTGTTATACATACCAATTGTTTAGGTTTTAACTTAAAATGTTCCTAAAAGTGCTACAGACACTTTTAGGAACATTTAGGTTAAAACCTAGGTTGCCTTGTAAATACCGCAGTACTGATCTGTTGAGTCCCTTATATTAGGTTTTATTACATGGTTACACACACCAATCAGTAGCTCTAATAGTTTTCATAGTAGTTTTCCTAAAAGTCATAGCTCAAAATTAATGAGTCGGAAAGCTTCTGCGTATCCCTTTATGTCCCTAAGATCCTACATATTTATTTAGGTTACTCGAAAAACTCCTACGTATCGTTTTATAGCACTAGGAAAGCACTCTAACAAAATCTCCGTACGAAATGCAATTTGTGTAAAGCCCCTTATATGAGAAGATGTGGGACTTTTCCGCAATATAGCAGTTTTCCTAGCTATAAAAGAAAATGTAGGAGTTTTCCGTCAACGGAGGATATTAAACCTTTAAGTGGCCCATGTAACTGAACCAAATGGTACCCAAAGTTTTCCGTGATCCCCAAACAAAAATGGACACATAGCTGCTGGGTTTTACGAAAGCTCCAGTAAAACAATTCATTTCTCCTCTTTTATCAGCATTACCGACCATAAACCTGTCAAAGGTAATAAACGCTCCCTTTTAGTCATCTGCTTCTTGTTCCAAGACACGATGAAGAAGGTCAAGTTTCTCTTGTTCCAAGACACGATAGGGAAGGCAAGTTACTCTGACACGGACGTCATGCCACTTAGTATGAGCAAGTGACTCAAAAATTATCTCCTTTCTTAGGCGCGTCACCATTGTTATAGCTCTTTAGGAAGTAATCAGTCAGAAAAGATTAGTGCTAATTATCACAATAAATGAGGACTTCGAATAACAAAGGAGAAAGCAACGCTTTTTGATGAGCACATTCACTCATTACACATGCGTTTCACACATTTCGTAATTGCTGTGTATATTCGTTCGAGCTGATTTCAGTCCATTTTGAAGGGCGATGATAGCTTAGTGTTCAACGTTCGTGACTGTTACGCAAAAGTCACAGGATCGATCTCAGATAGGCACGAGCGCTCGAGCCACTAAATATACGCAGTGCCTCGGGTCGGCACGTTAAGCCGTCGCACTCCGTGTAATGCCCCTACGATTATAAATAAGAGCTTCTTCCTTCCCTTTCTGCCTCGTGCGACTTTCTTGTCGGACACTCTAACCTATATCAACTGGCTTCCTACTTAGTTGTTTAAGACCTGGGGGTCAGTCACTCCCTTCCTGAAATCCCCTACATAAACCTGAGCCCATTTGGCGAGGGCGCGGATGGCCTAGTGTTCAACGTTCGTCACTGCTACGGAAAAGTCTCAGGATCGATTCCAGGTAGTCACGAATGCTCGAACCACTAAATATCCGCCGCGCATCGGATGGACACGTTAAGCGGTCGGACCCCTGGTACTGCTCCACCAGTTATAAATATGGGTGTCTTCTTCTTCCTTTCCACCTAGCTTTCGTCATTGTTCGTGACTGCTGAGGAAAAGTCTCAGGATCGATAACAGGCAGGCACGAACGCTCTTGTGTCTTTCCTGTCAGGCACTTTATCATAAATCTTCCATGCCGCCGCGGTAGCGCAGTGGCCTAAGGGATGACTGATGACCATTCGTCCAAGATGGGTCCGGGTTCGATTTCCGGTGAGGCATGGATAATGTGTTTGTCTTACTGCACTGGCTCTATCTCTCTTCCCTGAAACTACTGGCCCTAAATTAGGGACGGGCGACTGCTTATAGCCCACTGAGTTGCTCACGGTGGTCGCTAAACCTCCAATAAAAAAATCTTCTGGCATCCTACATCTAATAGTTGTTTAATGCCCGGGGTGAAACACTCCCTTCCTAAAATCCTCTATATAAATCTCGATATCAGCACATTTTGCTGACCCCGAGTTTATTATTTCCAGCTGATCAAAGGATTAACGACAAAATTGTGGTAAGTGTGAATAAACAATGACAGGTCATGGCCGAAAATTTAAAAAAAAAATCCAAAGACGTAAACGAAACAAGTTAGTAAAATCATGCAATGCATTGATTATGATACGCTTTCCAACATACCAGCAATCATTACTCAAAGTATGAGGATAATGGCTGTGGAATAAATCTCGCTCCTGTGCCCTGACCTTTGACCCCATTTCGATGAAATTCAACAGAACTGGTTCAGTATACTTCCAAAATAACATGATAAAGTTTTGTCGCAATCGAAGCAATTTTACGTAAGTTATGATGCATAAGGGCTGTGGAATAAATCCCGCTCCTGTGTCCTAACCTTTCACTCCATTTCGCCCATTTTTAATAGGATTCGTCCCAAGGCAGGCCCCTACAACATACTAACATTTCATCCAAATTGAAACATTTTTACGTAAGTTATGACGCATAATGGCGATGGAAGTGATTCCGCTCCTATCTCCTGACCTTTGACCCTATTTCACCCATTTTCAATAGGATTCGTCCCCAGGCAGGCCCCTACAACATACTAACATTTCATCCAAATCGAAACATTTTTACGTAAGTTATGACGCATAATGGCGATGGAAGTGATTCCTCTCCTATGTCCTGACCTTTGACCCTATTTCACCCATTGTCAATAGGGTTTGTCCACAGGTTGTCCTCTACCACATACTAAAAGTACATCAAAATCAAACCTTTTTTACGTTAGTTATAACGCATAAGAGCAGTGGAATGTATCCCACTCCTATGTCCTGACCTTTGACACCATTTCGTTCACTTTCAACAGGGTTCCTTCCGAGGTATTCCCTTACCACATACTAAACTTTCATCGAAATCGCACCAATTTTACGCGAGTTATCGTGCGGACGAACATACGCACACAACGCGTGACGTAATGAGACAGATGGCAATCGCGACCATCTGCTCGCAAGAGTGTGACGCCATAAACTTTAATAGGATCCACACACAACACCTGACGTGACGTAACATTAATGGGACGACGCCATGACACTAAAAACTTGGTAATTCGGGGTGGTTATTTAACCCACTAAACGAATTTTCCTAAAGTCGAGATCAAGCTAAATCGATTTCTAGTACCAGAAAACGGTTGGTTAACGACTTTCATCAAAATCCTTACAGCCGTTTTCAAAATAAAATTTACATGCCTACAAGAATTGCTCATTTAAGGTGAACGTCAAGTAATTTTGCTTCCTGTACTTCGAATGGAAAAATTTCTGTACACAATTTCTTCCCAATTAATGCGTTCCCAAGGATGAAAATGTGAACATCGATTAAAATATCTTCATTTTATAACTTGCAATACTTAATATTTTCTAAAACATAACCATAATTATGCAATCGAACATTTGTTTGTCTACTGACGGGATGAAATTACAGGTTGCGCCATCTTTTTTCTGGACAATTAATGCGTTAACAAGGATGAAAATTCGAACATAGATTAAAATAACTTCATTTTATAACTTGGAATACTTAATATTTTCTAAAACATAACCATAATTATGCAATCCAACATTTGCTTGTCTACTGACGTCATTAAAGTACAGGTCGCGCCATCCTTTTTCCGGTTTCAACACCACCAAAGGAAAAGCTATTGATTTTTAATAAAATTATGGTTATGTTTTAGAAAATATTAAGTATTCCAAGTTATAATATGAAGTTATTTTAATCGATGTTAAAATTTTCATCCTTGGGAACACATTTATTGTGAAGGAAATGTGTACAAAAGTTTTTCCATTGGAATTATAGGAAGCAAAATTACTTGACGTCTACCTTAATAATATGGGAAAAGGCCGATGGAATGCATCCCAATCCTATGTCCCGACTTTTGACCCCATTTCGTCCATTTTCAGTAGGGTTTGTCCCCAGGTGTTCCCCTACCACATAGTAAAATTTCATCGAAATTGAACTATATTTACGCACGTTATGACGCATAATGTCAATGGAATGCATCCCACTCTTATGTCCTGACCTTTGACCCCACTTCACCCATTTTAAATAGGTTTCGTCCTTATGCGGTCCCCTACCACATAGTAAAATGTCATTGAAATCGAACCGTATTTACGCAAGTTATGACGTATAAGTGCAATGGAATGGATCCCACTCCTACGTCGTGACCTTTGACCTCATTTGTCCCATTTTCAATAGGGTTCGTCCCCAGGTGGTCACCTACCACATACTAAAATTTCATCGAAATCGACCATTTTTACGCCAGTTATCGTGCTGACAGACGGACGGACAAAGCTGGAGCGTATACGCTTCTTCAACCTACGGTTGGAAAGCGTAAACAATAATTCAAAAGGAAAAGCATAAGTATAGAAATAACTAAGTTTGCAGGTGGAAAAGACAGCTTATAGTGACAGGAATCATGCATCTGATTTGAAGGTTACCTTTAGCTCAAAGTTCATCGAACACCGTGAGCTTCTCAGTAAAAGTAGAGAATGGTCCCTTTCTATTTATTTACTTGCTGTAATCGTTCCAAAAACAATGTCCAAGCAACATTTTAACAAAGGTCCACCAGGAAACAGTGTATCTGAGAAGCAAAAATTCCACACGCAATGACCAGATGTTCAGGAATGGTCAGCAAATAGGAACAAAGCGAAAATGAGCCGCAATGTGGAAGCTACACCTGAAACATCAGGTATTCCATTTGGTTGTACGCTTCTCTCAATTCGCACTGATAAAGAAACAGTTTACTAAATTAAATTAATGCAGTATTGACATTAAAGTCAATACTGCATTAATATAATGCAGTATTGACTACATTAAATTATTGTAGTCATACTGCATGGATAAAACTCATTATAATATAATAATGAGTTTTATCCATGAGTTTTATCTCAATATTTACGTATGGATAAAACTCGCCATCAGCATTAAATCGAACCTTTCTTTTTCTTTTGTATACTCTTTTTTCCGGTCTGCTGTTTGTCTCCATTTTTTATCAGGTTTATTTATTCTTCCAAGGAACACTGATATCTGTGAGACCCAAACAGCTACTTTTTTCGCTGAGCTGATAAATATTGAAACACACTTCACACGTTTCTCAGTCCTTGAGTTTCTTTTGGCACGTACGCCTCTGTAAGTAAGTGTAATTTTTAGCATCTTTTAGTCGCTATTGTGATATTATAAGTCCATTTATGATATCCCCAAAAAAGTGCGTTTTTATTTTCTCGCTTGTGTTACAACACAAACTGTGAGAAAGAGATGCAATGAGAAACGATATATCAGGCTCAGTTTGGTCTCCAAATTACAGCCTCACTTTGTGAAGCCCCAAGTGAAAGTGAACTTGGAGCACTTTACAAAGTGGCTTCAAAATTTAAATCACTTCCAGTACATAAAATTAAAATTCATTGGTAATTGATAAAAATCGTGTCATGTTTTCACATTTGAAAAAGTATTTTATTCTTCAAGTCTTACGTGAACAAATTATTTTTAGAGGCAAGTTATGTGATGCACAAATAAAAAAAAATATCTACACTATACATCACAAGCGCCGACTACGGGCCTGTTCGTTTGCTTGACCCGTCGTTAGTCATGCAATGAGCATTTCTCTTACGCGTCGCATATAAAGAGCGCCATTTATTTAGATGTGGCCCCGGGGGTACAACCAACACTCTAGCTGACGTTTGGAATCTTTTCAACAATTTGTTATCAGTTCCGACAAGGACTGGTGCGTTGATAACTTTCAAACGATCTGTTCTTTGCTCCTGTGTGCTTCGTTTCGAATTTTTATAGATAACGTGACGATACGAGTGCGTTCTTGGCCTAATTTGATTTGTAACTATATACACCAATGAACCATTACATGTAAATATACGATGTCATCGCTCTGTCCACGTTATTTTATAAACAACGAATAGCTACTGAAAAATTGTACATCCGACACCGCTGGGATCGAACCCCAGATCTCTCGATAACTAGCACCATTGGCACAGTAGCGTAAAGCGAACGCACTCAGCTAGTAGTTGAGAGATTAGGGGTTCGATCCTAGCGGTGTCGGATGTACAATTTTTCAGTAGCTATTCGTTGTTTATAAAATAACGTGGACAGAGCGATGGCATCGTATATTTACATTGTCTCCACGTATTTGAAATACACGAACCATTACATTATGACCATCCCCATCCTACAGAAATGAACGCGCCTTGAGACCACACGGTGTCGCAGGTGAAGTTCACAGAGCAGTATATATAAATACAACCCGAAGACCGAGTTCAATCAGTAGAGTGTTCGGAGTCAGAATGAGAAAAGCTGCCGATTTATCGGAGTTTGGTAAAAGACAAATTGTGATGGCGCGGCGCCTCGAGACTACAATCTCGGAAACGGCGCGGCTTGTGGGTTGTTTATGTGCCGCTGTAGTCAGTACGTATCAAAACTGGTGCACAGATGGCCAAACGACGAGCCGTCGTCCAGCCGCGTGTCGTCCGCCGCTCATTGATGCCAGAGGGGAGCGAAGACTGTCGCACATTGTTCACAGCGACCGCAGGGCCACAGTGTGACAAATCACCTGCAGCTACAATAGTAATAGTGATCAAGGAAATGTGTCACAACACACAGTTCATCGCAGCCTTCTGGGCATGTGCCTGGGTAGCCAAAGACCTAGCCTGGTCCCCATTTTCACTGCACGTGATCGCCAACAACGCATGAAATGGGCCCAATATCGTCGTGATTGGACCGTGGATGATTGGAAGAAAGTGGCCTGATTTGACGAATCAAGATTACTGGTGCATCAAGTAGACGGACGAGCACAGATACGCCGATTACCAACGGATGCTATGGCCCCTAGATGCACTGTTGGGCGGAAACGGGCAGGCGACAGCGGTAATATGCTGTGGGCGGTATTTTCTTGGGACACTTTAGGCCCCATTATCCCAAATAGCACAATCCTTGACAGCTTTCAGGTATCTGAACATCGTTGCGGACCAAGTTCACCCATTCATGGCAACTGTGTTCTCTGCTGGTGATGGCCATTACCAACAGGATAATGCCCCATACCACAATGCCAGAATCGTCAAGGAGTGTTTCGAGGAACATGCTGGTGACTTTCTGTTAATGCCCTGGCCTCCGAATTTATCTGACATGAACCCAATTTTGTGGTTCGACTTGGAAGAGCGGGTTCCCTCTAAATCACCACCATCCCGAAATATACGGGAACTGAAGGACCTCCTGTTGACATTATGGTACCAGATACCCCAGGATACCTATCGCCACTTCATCGAATCGATGCCTCTCCGAGGGGCCACTATTTTGCCGGTTAAAGGGGGTCCTACAGCTTATTAAGTAGGTAATCATAATGTAATAGCTCATCAGTGTATATTGACTATAATATATTTCTTGCAAACAAAGAATGGTAACAATTTATGTATAATAATTAGAACTTATGGAATATATGTATATAAGATATTTCTATCACTTAAAATAAGCCGTACATTCTAAAAATAACACAGCCATCAGACGATCCATCAGTCTGATGGCTGTGTGTGGTATGGCGGCAGCCGAGAAAACGCTATTTAACACAGTGTATTGTTGCTACGGTTATGTTTGGAGCTGGCAGTATACTCGTGTGGAGGTGCTTTTAGTGATATGGTCCCGGCCCATTGTTTATCGTGGACAAACCTGTTAACCAGCACGTCTACCTCGATATTCTGGACAATTATGCCCTACCAACTCTGTGGCAATAATATGGAACCGAGCCTTGTTGGTACCAGCAGGATAATGCACCGAGTCATAAAGCAAGCACTGTTAGGGCGTGATTTGACGATAATTCCGTATTGTGTGTGGACTGGCCTGCACAGATCCCTGATTTTAATCCCATAGAGCCGTAGAGCACCTATGGGATGAATTAGAGCATCGCATGAGAAGTTTAGAACCAAGTTCTACTACTAAGAAACAGCTAGCGGCAGCCCTATGTACTGAATGGAAGCGCATACCTACCGCTGTGTTCCAAAACCTTGTCGAAAGCCTGTCTCGAAGGGCCAGTGCATGAATTAAAGCCTAAGTGGACCGACACCGTATTATTGTATATCAATAAATGCTCTGTTGTGTTTCTCTTCTATGTGACCGGTGACTTTTGTTGATATGGTGTATATCTTTTTTGTCTTGTCAGGATAAACCAACGGTATAGCGTGCACACCTGCCTGTTCTATTTCACACTGTCTCTCCTTGCAATTTAATATTATATGCGATTACGATATTATATAATATTATATGTGATACTATTGCTTCGAAAAAGACTCCCAGTTTAGTGCGAAAGCTTGGCGAATCTTTGTACTTACTACGCCACAAAAATAAACGGATTTAGTACACTATATGCGTCTCTTGCGTGTTCACAGTGTTATATATTTATAATTACGTTATGAATAACGATGTTGTACCGTGTATTTCTCTACATCGATAGCATTTTCCCGTAGATTTACGTGCTTATAAAAACGAATCACAGCCAAAAGTAAAAGTTGAGTGTAACAGTGTGTGTGTGTGTGTGTTTGTTTATATGCAGGCGTTGTCCAAAATAACGGAAACACCTCGCTGAAATCAATGACTTTGGTATGTGCTGCTTTTTGAGTAAAACGAACATGTAGCTACAATATTTTTTGGTAAAAAAGTGTTGCTTATAGTCTCAAGGGTCTGTGTGATTACATTGTAAATCGGTGTTTGCATAATTTCGTTGCAGCTGAAGGCACAATGAGTGACCTGTCGGAATTCCTAAGAGGGCAGATCGCAGGAGCCCGTCGGGTAGGTGCGTCGGTAACCACAATGGCACAGGTATTGGGGGTATCGAGAGGTACCTTGTCGAAGTTCATGACAGCACACAAAGTTCACATCAGAACATCATCTACGAGACACAACTTTGGAAGGAAAACCAAACTCACTGCGAGGGACAGGAGGATATTAAAGAGGATTGTGATCACAAGGAGGAAGACCACGGCGGCGAAAGTGACTGCTGAGCTTAATGCACATCTCCAAAACCCAGTGTCGACCCATACCGTGCGAAGGGAATTGCATAAGCACAATATTTACGGCAGAGCTGCGATTGCAAAACCCCTGGTGTCACAGGTGAATATGTAACAGAGACTACAGTGGTGCCAGGAACATAAAACATGGACTGCGGATCAATGGAAACATGTCTTGTATTCCCATGAATCAAGTTTCATACTATTCCCCACCAGAGGACGGGTTTACGTTTGGAGAACCCCTCAGAAGCCTATAACCTAGACTGTCTCCTTTCTACAGTGAAGCATGGGGGCGGTTCCGTAATGGTTGGGCCATGATCTCGTGGTTTGCAGCAGGTCCCATTATCACCTTACACGGACGGATCACAAGCAGTGACTATGTCCCCCTTTTGGCCGACCAAGTGCATTCAATGGCGCAAACATTGTTTCCGTCAGGGAATTGCACCTTTCAAGATGATAATGCCCCGATTTATAGAAGTAGAACTGTTCAATAATGGTTTGAGGAACATGAGGATGAAGTTGCACGCCTACCAGGCCTGCACAATCACCGGACGTAAACATCATTGAGCCCCTGTGGTCTGTGTTGGAAAACAGAGTGAGATCCTGTTATCCTTCTCCGGCGTCTCTCAAGAAATTGGAGCAGGTTCGGCAGGAAGAATGGTACAACATACCACATACCACCATCCAGGATTTATATGGTCCATTCCAAGGAGGATTTAAGCAGTTTTAAATGCCAAGGGTGCTCCCACACCATATTAGGTGCGTAACACCTGTTGTTTCAAGGTGTTTCCGTTATTTTGGACAAACCCTGTAGCTCTTAGTTTTTTCTGTTTAGACTCCTTAGCGACACCATTAAGCTCCCACTCATATTTACCACCCCATGGCAGGCTTGCCCTTGCATTTAAATGGTCTAATTCCCCACTGTGCGCCCCCCCCCCCCTTATGCTTCCGTTAATCTTTCTCCAGTTAATAGAAAAAATCCGCTTTTAAGAGGTGTAGTCCAAAAGACCTGAATTTTCAAGGAACATTTTCTTGATTACGATCGTATATCAACGAAAAAATTATGTTGTCATTTTTTTTCGTTCTTCGGAAGATTACCGATAATCGAGCATTTCGCAGGAGAACTTGAATATAAAGAAATCTGATTAGCTATTAAACTACAATTCTACAGTTTTTCTGAATGACTCATCATTCACACCATCGGAAGTTATAACCACGAAGGTCCTGTTTAAACATTTTTGGTGGCAACGCTCCTACCTTCGTCAGTTCGCGGACGTGCTTTTGAGGTTCTGTAGCGAGACGACATATTGTGGATAGCACATCGCATTATATTAAGGTTATTCCTTGCTTTTTACGTTGGTGAGCCTGCTATTGTACACTGTGTGGGCAAAAGTGATTGGACACTGTAAGTAAATAAAAAAAAACAGTATTGTATTTCCACTAGAAGAAGGTAAGTCCTCCATTTGCAGAGATTACAGAAGCCTTCCGTCGAGGTAAACACTGTCCACAAGTCCATGGAGTATGGAGAGCGGGATGTCCATTCCGCGTTGAGTACATCGTCCAACTTTGTCAGTGAAGAAGGTTGTGTCAGTCTAGATCTCACCTGTCGTTTAAATTCATCCCATATTTGTCAAATGGGATTGAGGTCCTGGTTCTGAGTAGGCCAGTCCATCCGCGAGACCTGATTTTCCTTGCACCACTCCATTGTAGCCCTGGAAAAATGACAATAGGCATTGTCGTTCTGGAAGAAACAATCGAGTTATCCAGGATATCTCTATAGAGCACAGAGTTTATGTTGCCATGGATAACAACCAGTGGACACACACACCGTACCAGCTGAAACAGCCTCCTACCTTAACTCTACCGCCTCCGTGCTTCACAGTCAGCACTGTACACTCTGGAAGCAGACATTCTCCGGGTAACCACCAAACCCAGACACGTCCATATGATCGGAATAATGTGAAGCGGGATTCGTCGCTCCACAACACTTGCTGCCATTGCTCCAGTGTCCGACTTTTGTGTTGTTGACACCATCGTAGCCGCATGGCTTTATTGGTCTTTGTCATGAGAGGTTCATGAGAGATACCCGAGTATACCAGAGTGCATGGGCCTCTCTCTGAAGTGTCTCCATCATAACACATTTGTGGGCCATGTGGTGGTATGGTGTGCATTAGTCTGGACCTGGATTTCCGGATCTCTGTCTGCAACATCCTCCTGGGTTGCAGTTTCATGGATCTCCTAGGAAAAGGTGAATTACCGCAATGTCTCGTCTTCTTCCACTTGTTGATGACAAAAGCCACAGTCGATTTAGCGACCTGTCTTACATCAGCAGTGCTTCTTATGTTCACACCTCCAACTGAGCAGCCCATTATAACTCCATGTTTCAAACTCAGAAAGCTCTCTCCTGCTAGCCGTTTTATCAGCGATTGATCTGAGCGTACTCCCTTTGCTGTTTATATACCTTATCGACCACGTTTTTGCTGCAGCAGCACACCATTGCGCCTGAGTGCGGGTGTCCAATCACTTTTGTCGACATAGTGTATATTGTACTCACCAAATAAACCAGGTCGTACAGGAGACTGAGAGTAAGATGCCTATAAATCAGTCTGCAGACCTCTTAAGTCAAAAGTTGTTATAACTAACAAAGCCAAAATTAATTTACTGGTTCCGCGAAATGATACTATAAAGTAGTTCATTTTGTCTTTTCTTAACCACAGTTGAAAATCTTTGCCAGTTTACTCTTCTAGAGTTCACAAAAATCCTTCTACTTTGGGAAATCACGATGAAAAAAAATGTAATTTGTGTTAAATCTTTCTACAGAAAACTAAAATTATTATAAACTTATTCAGAAAAATATTACACTTCTACAGAAGATGAAATTACTAATTAATCCAATTTCATAGCAAACAAAATTTTTCATCCGCGCGACTGAAACCCTTGTTTTCGTACTTTAAATGTAATCGTATAAGAAGCATCTTGCTGGTTCAGTCAGCAGCTTTTCGCATTCGCGTAGCAAGGTTAAATACAGTAAGGTTTGCTCATCCCGCTTTCCTCACAGACGAAAAATCGTGACGTCACTGAGTGACATCACCGTCTTAATATGTGAATCGTAGGTCCGAACTGTTTCGATTCTTGTCAACAATTTTTATGACTCAAACATGGAACAAAATGTTATGGAAAAGCACATTTACATTAAATACAGAAGAAATTCACAGTCGTGTGAACATTTAAGTAACGGAGATTTTAAAAATACCTCCCGCACATTTTTGTTAGAAAGGGTAGGAAAACTGTTATACTTTTAAAGGTTATTTTTGTTACAGGGGGAATTTTTGCTGTTTCTATATAAATTTAGAAAGGAAAACACACAGCGTGACATATTGTTATCAAATAAGAAATAATTCCTTCATGAGGAATAGGAAAAACATCACGGCAACGTTGCCCAGAATTTTAAAATTAAAAATTGAAAACATTATACATTAAAAAGATCTGGTAGAATGTATGAAGATTATTCCAGCTGGTTTACGAATAATAATTCCGACACGCTGCTATGATGCAGATACAAAGAAACGTGGCGATTCGGTAGTCTTGCGATTGTGATTTGGACAGTGACGTCACGAACCAAACACCGGAAGTGCAGGATGAGCATATCCTTGTCATCTACTAACCTTGTTCACGTACAACTACACTGCCGTGCAAAATTTAAGGACAAGACGGTTTTTCGAATGTAACGTCGTACAGAAGTGTTCCACATCGACTCAAATCATACAATGAGATCCCCAAGATGTAAGAACATGGGACAAGTGAGCAAAGCCGTCCAAACAAGGAATCCAAAGGATACAAAGGCACTTTATTGAAAAGTTAACTTCGAGCACAACTGGACAGAAGTCAGAAACGTCCATGTGACAGGCGACTGCCAAGAAAAATCCATTCTTTAATAGGGGATATGATCACCCCTGACTGCGCTGCAGAATTTACAACGTCTGTCCATGCTGAGGACGAGGTTGTCAAGGAGCTGTTGAGGAATCGCGGCCCATTTCTCTTGTAGCGCCAATCGTAGCTGTGGAATCGTTGCTGGCGGCTGGTGATGTGCTGCCAAGCGTCTCCCGAGAAGCTCCCACACGTGTTCGATTGGATTTAGGTCCGAGAACCTTGCGGGCCAATCCATGCTTTGAATATCTTCACTCTCCAACAGCTCTGCGACAGCCACTGTACGATGAGGTGTAGCGTTGTCGTCCATGAAAAGGAACTCAGGACCCACAGCACCTCTAAACAGACGCACGTGAGGCAGGAGAACCTCGGTACAATAGCGGACACCAGTGACTGAACCTCCTTGGAAGACGTGGTGGTCAGTACGGCTACCAAGCATGATACCGCCCCAAACGAGAACTCTGCCACCTCTAAACCGGTCCCTTTCGATGATGTTGGAGGTGTAATTGCGTGTTCCCTGCTCTCTCCAGATGTGTATATGTCCAGAATCGGTCGTCAGACTAAATCGGCTCTCATCCGTAAAGAGAACTCGACCCCATTGCTGATGTGTCCAATTCTTGTGTTCCTGGCACCACAGAAACCGCCGTCTCCCATGAGCAGGCGTTAATGGCACACACCGTACTGGTCGTCGTGCAAATAGATCACCTTTGTGTAGCCTTCTGGCCACGGTAAACGCAATAACGGACGTCCAGTTGTCTGTTGCATGTGCCTTGCGATTTCTCCCGCTGTCTGCGGTCTGTCACTTCTCGCCTGTAGAACAATATACCGGTCGTCCGCCGCCATGGTTGCTCGTGGACGACCACTGCTAAACTGTCGGACAGCTGTTCCTGTCGTTTGAAATGCTCTCCAAGCTCGTGAAACGATGCTGTGAGCGATCCCGAACTCCTCGGACACACTAGTCACACTTCGAACTTCTTCCAACTTCCCAATGACGCGACTTTGGGTAAAGTCATCCAGATGTCGTCTACTGGATTGCCTGTTGGCCATATCACACGGTGGCAGCAACTCGACGTCGTTCAAACCGATGTACACCGTGCAATAGCTTTCATCGAATTGTTGAGCGTACACCGCCCGTGTTCTTTATACCTATCTGATACTCCCCCCCCCCACGTCATGCTGCATATATGCGCATGCCCTACCGTACCGGACCCTAGTCTATCTCCTGAGTGGTCTTTCGGTCCGTTCTGCCTGCTCGTTCCGTTGTTATGCTAACTTCTCCTCTTCGTCCTTAATTTTTGCACACCAGTGTAGTTTTTACTGAACTACCAAGAGATTGGTATGCGTTATGAAAAGATGGAAACATATCGCGACATACTGTATAATTGCGTGATAAAACTTCGTGTAATATGCTGGTTATGTCACCTTCGTTATTTTCAAAAATCATCTTTGTCCCTTACGTGTTCGAATTCCCTGCATTTTAATGTCTACCATTGCCTTGAAAAAGCCTCCCAGTGGAGTGCGAAAGCTTGGCGAATCTTTTTACTTAGTACTCTACAAAAATAAATGGATTTAATATGCTATATATGCGTCTCTTGAGGATCGTTATTCATGGGTCAGCAAAAATATCTGTAATATTTAAAAACATTTGTAATAAATAAGAGCATTCTATCAAACAGAAGTCATCGCTCTTTGATATTTATAAGTGAGTCACGGAAAAATTATCATCGGCCGCCGCCGGGAATTGAACCTAGGGTCTTCCAGTTATGCGTCGGACATGCTACCACTGCACCACAGCGGCTTCGAAATTCTCCAGACTCACATACGACTAACTGCCAAACCACTTGGCAGGTTACTTCTTGGAGCCCCGCGCAATGCTGGGGATTCACCAAAGATGGTAAGCAACAACTGAACAAATAATTAGGAGGCGAATGAATAATTAATACACATAATAACCGTGAATAAGGGACATCAAAAAGAAGTCATCGCTTTTTCCACGTTTATAAGTGAGTCACCGAAAAATTATCATCGGCCACCACCGGGAATCGAAGCCTGGTTCTTCCAGTTACTAACTGGCAGTTAGTCGTATGTAAGCTGGAGAATTTCGAGGGCGCTGTGGTGCAGTGGTAGCATGTCCGGCGCATAACTGGAAGACCCTGGTTTCGATTCCAGGTGGCGGCCGATTAAAATTTCTCCGTAACTCACTTATAAACGTCAAAGGGCGATGACTTCTGTTTGATGTCCCTAATTAACGTCAATTATGTGTATTAAGAGCATTCTATTTTCAGAAAACTTAGCACCTTGTCAAAAATACGCTGAATTGTTCATTATCAACAGTGGTCGAAAGTAATGGATAACGAATTAAATTTTTATGCACTTAAAAGACTAAAATTTTATGACATTTACTGACAAACTGTTTCCGAGAATTGCGTTCCCTTCCCCCGAATGAAAACATCAGTTTATTTCTTCTCGTGCCCCATCCTAAAAGAATACACTTATTCAAACCTCCCTCCGAAGGCTTTTTAGTTACGCTAAGCCCAATGAATAGTGGTATTTCTGCCCTCTCACGTGTAAAAAATCCGTGAAGTTCAGGTGTTTTACATCATTTTCACGGAAAACGTTGTATCAAGAATATGCTTCGTTAATTCACGAAAGGAATCACGGAGAATAGATCATGAATTTCAGGATTTGTTTACAGAGTACTGTGTAATGTATCAGATGGAGTTCTTGACAAGTACACTACCTCATATTTTTATACTTTCAGGTGACACCATAAAACGAGATGTTGAAGCTTTTGTCATCATCTGTGTTCCTTCTTCTAGTCGGAACAGCCTTGTCTACTACAGGAAGCAAGTACTGTCCCCCAAGTAGCGAAATTCCTGGTTGCCGTTGCGGATATGGCAACCTCTTAATCGTCCGCGGAACTTGGGT
The DNA here is from genome assembly GCA_039090855.1 of Macrothele yani. NCBI lineage: Eukaryota > Metazoa > Arthropoda > Arachnida > Araneae > Macrothelidae > Macrothele > Macrothele yani. Next base: position 100,809,515 of record CM076989.1, on the reverse strand, counting down.
GACATGCCAAGGTATAGCAGACCCTGTCCAGCTAAAGACAATTATCCAAAAATTCCAAGGTTACAAGATCAATCTCTTGGTGCTTGGCTCCTTGTCGATACCTTTCCTGCCAGCCGGACTCTTTTCTGGTACATGGGTACAGAAAATAAAGTTCACTGACAGCTATATTGAAAATCTCTATTCCGTCAAGGAATCCAGTCCATCTCCCTTTGACGGCCTTGATGAATCTTTGGAAGAACTTCATATGACAAGAATCAGAGATCCTTCGAAATGGCTTTGGCCTGATATGAAGAATTTGAAAAAGCTCAAAACAATAGAATTTATGCAGTCTCCGATTGATTTCGTGGGTCGTCACTTTGCCGAAATCGGAGAAGGTTCAGTTCAGTCTATGAGATTTGTTTATGGCAACGTGCACAGAATTCATCCTCAAGCATTTTCCGAGTTGAAGAACCTGTCTGGTGTGGACTTTGAAAGCAACAACATATCCTATATGTCTCGGACCATGTTTCCGAACCCTGCACCAAAACTTTCCTTCATTAGCCTCAGGTAAGTATTTTCTTCTTTTTCGAGGAGACTGTGCTGAAAGAATATTTTATTGTGCACACCCACCAATACTCCCGGTCACCCTAACAGTGTACGGTTGTTAAGAGCGGGGAGCCTTATCATGACCTCTGAGTGGAGCGCAAGAACAGTATCAACCTGCGTTACAGAACATTCCTGCTGTTCCTTTCTGTCAAACAATTGCTGTCGCACAGACCACCCACACCTCCCACAAGTAGTGGGGATTGTGAATGCGGGTGTGGTGTGGTCCGAACTTCTTCCTCTACTGTCTGTATAAGTAACCTTCCCCTCGAGCGTCCCCGATTGTCAATTGTCTCAGTGTTGAGAATGTTCGAAGAGGTCTTCCACCCCTTCTCTCCATCTCCAAGTTATTCCCAGATGGGCAGAAACAACCAAAAGTGCGAAGCTCTTGACTGAATTACTTCTCATAACAAACTTATTTCTAAAAAAGCTCTGATTTTTGGAAAATGTGTTTCAGGTAACAATGTTGTCCAATAAACTGCTGAGCAAACCAAAATGGATTCTGTGCAATAATTCTGCTGCTTTTCGTTCAAAATGCTAGGACCTATTTTTATGGAAGCAAAGTAGAGAGGGGGATAGGAAGACGGCCTTATTTATAACCGAGGGTTTAGTACCAGGAATCCGACGGTTTGAGGTGTACATCCGACGCACGGCGGATATTTAGTGATTCGAGCGTTCGTAACTGCCTGGGATCGATCCGGAGGTTTCTCCGTGGCAGTCAAGAACGTTGACCACTAGGCCATGGCGAAAGGTGGATCCACACGTTATTACATATACTCCGAGTCAAAATAAGAGCGTACCACTGTTTAAGGTGCGGAACCGCTACCTCCGCTTCAGGAGTGGCGACACATCTCATTGCCGCAAAGGAAGAGATTCAAGCAGACAATTTCAAGCCGTACACAGTTTTTGTAGGACAGGCAAGGAGTTTCGCTTGTTGAGTTCTTGCCTAAAAGCAGAACAGTAAATTCAACAGCCTATTGTAAGAGCCTGGAGAAACTGCAAAACAAAAGGCGTGGCATGCTTACTCGCGGTGTCGTGTTTCTTCATGACAACGCTCTGCCTCATATTCCTGCGCACAGACTAAAGCACTCATCACGTCATTTGGATGGAAGCAAGTTGATCCCCAACCCGCCGCCCGCCATATAGCCCAGACCTGGCGCCAAGAGGGTATCACCTGATCTTGCATCTGAAGAAGTTCCGTGCAGGTAGCGTTTCTTTGACGATGATGAAGTCAAAGGAGCAATGCAGAAGTAGCTGTATTCACAGGCGCTTCGTTTTACGACGAGGGGATACAAAAAAAATGGTGCCCCATTACGATAAATGTCTAAATAATGACGGAAACCACGCATGGCGAATCGGATAAAAATAACATTAACAAATACATTCTGATTTAACTTTAATAGCCAAACGGTACTTGCTTTCCGAATATGCGGTGTACAAAGGGTCTCAAGGAGGCCAACGGAAACACGCCTTATACACTGCTGGCCACCCAAAATGCAACACCAAGAAGGAAGCATCCGATTGGCCTGAAATTCGCATCATGCGTCGCCCGCGAGAGTACATGCAAACGACTAGCATTGCAGGGCATACGCAAATCATGTGCACCCGGCACGCCACCGAGAAGCACTATAAGTGAAAGTGTGTTGTGCTGCCGGACCTGTGCGTGGGAAGCTTCCTGATGCCACATCGCAGAAAACGGCAGTCATTCCAGCACGTTTCGGAGTTCGACAGAGGACGAATAATGGCTCATCGCGACAGCGGTTTATCGTACCGAGACATCGGCGCAAGTGTGGGACGACATCCAGCCACAGTGAGGCGATTATGGATTCGGTGGGTGCAGGAAGGACGGACGGGCCGGCATGACCGATTGACGGAGCCGAGGCACACCACCGAACGAGAGGACCGGCATCACGAGCGTTATCGCAAGAATTAGGGTGTGTTGCGCAACAACCTGTGTCAGCACGTACCGTTTGCGTCGTCTGCAAGAGAGGGGACTTGTAGCACGGCACCCATTGCTCCGATTACCATTGACGTTACACCCCCGGTGAGTGCGGCGGCAGTGGGCCGTTGAATGCCGCACCTGGACTACGGAATGACATGATAGTGTCTTCTCCGACGAATCCTGCTTCTGCCTGCAACACCGTGGTGATAGTCTCTATGACGCCTTCATTATGCATCGCCATACCGGTCCGTCGCCTGGCGTTTTGCTTTGGGGCGCAATTGTATATGACACCCGCACCCCTCTGGTACGTATCGCCGGAACCCTCAACAGCCACCGCTACTTCTCCGACGTTTTGGAGCCTGTAGTTCTCCCTTACCTGCAGGACCTGACAGTGGCCACGTCTCAACAGGACAACGCGCGCCCGCACGTGGCACGCATCGTGCAACAATTCTTCACGGCCCACCAGGTGTCACTGCTGCCGTGGCCCGCCTGTTCTCCCGATATGTCGCCCATCGAACGGTCGCTGATCGGCAATCGAGTGGCCCAGCAAGCACCACCCACGGCTACGCCTGATGAACTGTGGCAACGTGTGGGAGCAGCCTGGACCGACATACCCCAAGCCCACATCCAAAGCCTCTTTCGTTCGATGCCGCGGCGTGTAGCGGCCGTTGTTGCCAGACATGGGGGCCACACGAACTATTGATGTCCGCGTATTCCGCAAGTCGCACGGTTCTGTAAGCTCAATCGTTTCATCTTTGTATCTGTTGCTATGTGTCCAGTAAATCTGGCTTTGCTATCTCGTGTCCTTCTTGGTGTTGCATTTTGGGTGGCCAGCAGTGTAACATTGTACCCCGCATCCACCTATACGAATCGTTGTGGTCCATGATCTCGTTTCATCTGCGTCGCAAAAGTATTTGGAACCTCGATTGATCACACTCAGTGACACGTTTCCAGTCTTTCACAGTCCAATAGCGACGTCTTCCACGGTCCTATACTGATGTCTTCTACGGTCCAATAGCGATGTCTTCCACTGTCCAATGGTGATGTCTCCTACTGTCCAATAGCGATGTCTTCTACGGTCCAATACAGATGTCTTCCACGGTCCAATAGCGATGTCTTCCACGGTCCAATAGCGATGTCTTCTACAGTCCAATAGCGATGTCTTCTACGGTCCATTAGCAAACTTCCACGGTCCAATAGCGATGTCTTCTACGGTCCAATAGCGATGTCTTCCACTGTCCAATGGTGATGTCTCCTGCTGTCCAATAGCGATGTCTTCTACGGTCGAATACAGATGTCTTCCACGGTCCAATAGCGATGTCTTCTACGGTCCATTAGCGATCTTCCACGGTCCAATAGCAATGTCTTCTACTGTCCATTAGCGATCTTCCACGGTCCAATAGCGATGTCTTCCACGGTCCAATAGAAATGCCTTCTACAGTCCAACAGCGATGTTTTCTACGGTTCAATAGCGATGGCTTCCACGGTCAAACAACAATGTTTTCCAGTGTCCAAAAGCGATGTGTTCTACGGTCCATTAGCAATGTCTCCATGGTCCAATAGCGATGTCTTCCACTGTGTAATAGCGCTGTCTTCCACGTACGAAAACACAAATTTGTTCATGACGGTGATCGAAACAGCGCCCTCATGCTCCGGTGTAAGATGCTCTCCCAACTAAGCTACACAGACAGACTGTATCGCTACAGATTGTCGTCTTGACACGTGCTTTACCTCTGTAGTGCGTCACACATGGTCCAATAGCGATGTCTTCCACGGCCCAATAGCGACGTCTTTACGGTCCAATAGCGATGCCTTCCACCGTCTAATAGCAATGTCTTCCACTGTCTAATAATGATACCTTCCACGGCTCAATAGCGATATCTTTACGGTCCAATAGCGATGCCTTCCACCGTCTAATAGCAATGTCTTCCACTGTCTAATAATGATACCTTCCACGGCTCAATAGCGATGTCTTTACGGTCCAATAGCGATGCCTTCCACCGTCTAATAGCAATGTTTTCCTCTGTCTAATAATGATACATTCCACGGCTCAATAGCGATCTCTTCAAAGGTCTAATAGAGATCTATTTCACGGCATTGACTGGTGACATTTGATTAACAAAGAAGCCAACGTTATGAACATTGGCTGTCTTAGATTAGTCACGCCATTGTATGTCAAGTGGTCTTTAAACATACATACGTAGATCCACTACGGCTTTCGTTCCAACATTACGATTCGAGACAGGTGGCGCACCCCTTGAACCTTAGCGGCCTTTTTACTGTCACATTTATCCCGGAGGCTGTCGGTTATGATGTAGTCGTGGTACTCGCGTGTGACGGCCGTACGCAGAAATGCTTGAAGTTCTGCAATCGCGGAGATAGAACAATTCATCTTTCTCCCAACTACCAACTGTCCACGTGTGAACTCACTCAGGACTCAGTGTTGTACATTATCACAGTTGGGTGTGCGCAATACAAGAGGTATGTACTTGACTTATTTATTTCCGACAGGGATTTTTTTGGATGGGTGCATTATTGTGCTGGGATGCAGCCCGTTGGTGAACGGGTGCAGTGTGGATAATAAACTGTGTTTTCAGTGTCAATACATGTTTTGGAGTATTTTTCAATCCTTTAAACCTTTATATCATTATAAAAGCATGTTGCTTGGCATTTTGAGTACACTAAATTCCACACGACTTCCAGAAAGACAAAATCTCGAAAACTCACCTTTTGCTTCATTTCTTTTATTTATTCAGGTTTTTAATCCATAATTAATTATGTACCAGCGCTGAGCGGCTGTTGGCGCTGATTGCATCCCACACCATGATTCAACGTTACCGGACCGTGTGATGGTGGAGGAATCCGCCCGTTGGCCAGGTCCCCTCCAGACTCTCGGCGATCATCCGTGGTGAGACAGAACCGTGATTCGTCGCTGAACACCACATTGTTCCATTTGGCCCTATACGCAGCTCTGGAATGACACCACGCCAAGCGATGACGACGATGGCTAGCTGTTAAGGATTGCCTTCGCAACGGACAGCTGCACAGCGAACCTTACCCAGCCAATCAACACGACACTGCTCGCGTCGATATTGGAGCATCCAAGCCTCCCTGTACACTCCGCAAAATGGCGCCTGTTGTGGCCTGTGGGTCCGATACGGCATGAGTTCGGATGCGACGATCGGTGCTTTCTGACGTCCGTCTATCTGTTCCGGTCCCCCTACGATGTTACACAAATCCTTCCTGAGACCACTGTCTCCAAATGCGACTGATGGTTGTGGCAACACGCAGCGTTTTTTTCACAATACGACGCAAGGACCATCCGGCGGTACGAAGGCCTGTGATGACTCCTCTCGTGAACTCATCCGTTTGACGAAATCGCGTACGACGGCGTCTTAACGGCATTGGCACTCCTTCTTAGTTCTTCAGACACGGTTGCAGTAGAACCACTCACTTCTCGCTGCCGTGACGATATCCCGACTGATGGCCTCACGGTCTGATTGTCCGCTTATATCTCGCGCGCCGTTCGTTCGATTGGCCTGCAAGTGCAATCATTTGCATAACTTGTACGTATGCACCTACCCTGCAATTTGCATGGCGCTGCGTTCACGTCTTTGTGGTGTGGCATTTTCTCTGTCAGGCAGTGTATAAAATTTAAACTATAATAGCTTTTGTCTTAAATTGTCCAAGGACTGATACATAGACATCGTATGATCATATATACAATAAGTTACGTACCCGGTCTCTTACAATAACGCAACATATAATAAATAGCTGGTGCACAAAATAGGGAAGTGGAGAAGAAATATCCTGCGCCACAATAAACGACATTCATGGGCGCTCTTTGGCCAGACCTGGCCCTTGCGCCATTAAAATACACCAACCAATCAACATTCATGCGATATGTTATCCACAATATCCGATTACGGAACTTCAAAATTCGACAGACGATTGAGATTTAAAAGTTAATCAAACTTCAAGTATTCTCAACAATCGCTCCTATTACCGGTAATTACTCGTCGTAAGGATACGGAAAAAGTGAGAACGGAGTTTTTCACCTAATATGCGAAGGGAATTGATAAACGGTTTCTGAAAATTCAGAATTTTCCCGTGATACGAAAAATCCGTGAAATTCATGTTTCTTTCCGTCATTTCACGGGAAAGGTTGTATCAGAAATTCGCTTTATTAATTCACAAAAGAAATCACAAAAAGTGGCTCGTGAATTTCCGAATGACCCCGAAATGGGGTCAAAACGATAACTCGCGTAAAAATGGTTAGATTTCGATGAAAATTTTAGTATGTGTTAGGGGACTACCTAGGCATGAACCAGAGCTGAGTTCGGGCTCAATTTTCAGAGCCCGAGCCCGTCCGAGCCCGTGATATATCAGCCTGAGCCCACCCGAGCCTGAATTTTTTTATTGCAAGATAGAGCCCGGGACCGAACGAACCGGAAAACTGGCTAACCTTTTCCACCATTAATAAAAATATCTTCTTTTCCGCACTTCTACTCTCTCCTCCTCCTGCTGTAATTAGCCAATGTATTTCTGAAATGGAGAGTGGGGAAGGGACTTTTACCTATTTTTACAGTGTAGCTATGCGATTTTCTTTGACCGTTCGTTTCCACCTGAACTGTTTCGGGCGGCTGGGCATCCAAAATGATCGAGCGGTGCCGCAATTATGTTGCTCAAATAATGCTAATACACTGTTGGCCCCCAAAATGCAACACCAAGAAGGACAAGAGATAGCAAAACCAGATTTACTGGACACATAACAACAGATACAAAGATGAAACGATTGAGCTTACAGGCCTGTGCGACTTACGGAACACGCAGACATCAATAGTTCCTGTGGCCCCCACGGCTGGTAATAACGGCCGCTACACGCCGCGGCATCGAACGAAAGAGGCTTTGGATGTAGGCTTGGGGTATGTCGGTCCATGCTGCTTCCACACGTGGCCACAGTTCATCAGGCGTAGCCGCGGGTGGTGCTTGCCGGGCCACTCGGTTGCAGATCAGCGACCAGACGTGTTCGACGGGCGACACATCGGGAGAACAGGCTGGCCACGGAAGCAGTGACACCTGGTGGGCCGTGAAGAATTGTTGAAACGTGGCCGTTAGCAGGTCCTGCAGGTAAGGGAGGACTACAGGCTCCAAAACGTCGGAGATGTAGCGGTGGCTGTTGAGTGTACTGGCGATGCGTACCAGAGGGTTGCGGGTGTCATATCCAATTGCGCCCCAAACCATAACGCCAGGCGACGGACTGGTATGGCGATGCATAATGCAGGCGTCATACAGTCTGTCGCCGCGGTGCCACCACACGCGGATCCGACCATCGTGGTGTTTCAGGCAGAAGCAGGATTTGTCAGAGAAGACAATGTCGTGCCATTCCGTAGTCCTGGTGCGGCGTTCAACGGCCCACTGCCGCCGCACTCGCCGGTGGTATAACGTCAATGGTAATCGGAGCACGGGCGCCGTGCGACAAAGCCCCGCTCCTGCAGACGACGTCGAACGGTACGTGCTGACACAGGTTGTTGCGCAACATACCCTAATTCCTGCGCTAACGTTCGTGAAGTGGCGGTGCGAGCCGTCAATGCCCGCTGCACAACATGCCGGACCTCTCGTTCAGTAGTTTGCCGCGGCTGCGACAATCGCTCACGTCGGTCCGTCCGTCCCTCCTGCACTCACTGAATCCATACTCGCCTCACTGTTACCGGATGTCGTCCCACACGGGCGCCGATGTCCCGGTACGATAAACCGCTGTCGCGATAAGCCACTATTCGTCCTCTGTCGAACTCCGAAACGTGCTGGAATGACTGCCGTATTCTGCGACGAGGCATCAGGAAGCCTCCCACGCACAGGTCCGGCAGCACAACACACTTCCACTACTTACACCCCGCCTTCTGTGCACCCTCCTTATAGTGATTTTCTGTGGCATGCCGGGCGCACATGAGTTGCATATGCCCTGCAATGCTAATCGTTTGCATGTCCTCTCGCGGGCGACGCATGCTGCGAATGTCAGGCCAATCGGATGCTTCCTTCTTGGTGTTGCATTTTGGGTGGTCAGCAGTGTATTATAGCGCCATATTGCTCTGCAAAAAGTTCGTTGCTAAATAGAATTAGCAGGGAGCTACTGCGTGGAGATAGGGGATAAATTATCGTCGGCAAGCTATCAACTATCCAATATCTATAGTTCTTGAAAATGCCTTTTCTTCTCTGCAGAAACACAATAATGCGCGGCTTATAGCATTTTCTACACAAGCCCGGAATAAATAGCCATCTCGAATGCCCGCTCCCCACCCAGTGCCAGTTGCCGAAGAATTCCTTTTTCCAACTATAAAGTGTCTCATTTGCTAAATCATATAAAATCACATTTATATATAAAAAAAATTATCTCGCTCTCCCTCTCTCTAAGAGTCCGAGCCCGCCCGAACCGCAGTAAATATTCCACAGCCCGAGCCTGATTCGGGCCCAAGCTGTGCTCCGAGCTTTCGGGCTCAGGCTCAGCGCGTCTCAGCTCTGGCACGAACCCTATAGAAAACGGGCAAAATGGGGTCAAAGGTCAGGACATAGGAGCGGGATCCATTCCATTGCCTTTATGTCTCATAACTTGAGTACAAATTGTTCGATGTCGATGAAATTTTAGTATGTGATAGGGGACTACTTGGGCATGAATCCTATTAAAAATGGGCGAAATGGGGTTAAAGGTCAGGACATAGCAGCGGGATCCATTCCATTGCCCTTATGTGTCATAACTTACGTAAAAATGCATCGAATGAGACAAAACGTTATCATGTTGTTTCGAAGGTACACTGAATCGGTTCTGCTTAATATCATCGAAATGGGGTCAAACGTCAGGACGCAGAAGCGAGATTTATTCCACAGACATTATCCTCATAACTTGACTAAAATGCTTCGAATGAGACAAAACGTTATCATGTTGTTCCGGAGGTATACTGAACCGGTTCTGTTTAATATCATCGAAATGGGGTCAAACGTCAGGACGCAGAAGCGAGATTTATTCCACAGACATTATCCTCATAACTTAACTAAAATGCTTCTATTGCGACAAAACTTTAGTATGTTGTTCCGGAGGTATACGGAACCGGTTCTGTTGAACATCATCGAAATAGGGTTAAAGGTCAGGACACAGGAGCGAGATTTATTCCACAGCCATTATCGTCATAACTTGAGTAATGATTTCTGGTATGTTGGAAAGAGTATCATAATCAATGCGTTGCATGATTTTACTAACTTGTCTTTTCCATTTCAGGTATAACAGTTTAGACATCCTGCCAGAAGACATGTTTGAAAACATGCCGGCGCTTGACAGTTTAGATTTGTCGATGAATTCATTCAGCACACTTCCTCAGAAAATGTATGAACCAGTCGTGAAACGATTGGAGTTCTTCAACCTTATGGGTAAGCAGAGTATTTTTTTCTTCCTCAGTTATGATTAATCTACTACTAGATGAAGGTCTCTCCAAAGTTTTGATCTTTTCGATTTGAGGTAAACAGTTGAAGTCATATCTCATTGTATTGTCTCTTTTTAACATTTTGTATCCTTCATTCTTGCTAAAGCAGGTTACACTTTCTCCTTATGACGTGTGCTCTAATTTAATATTCGTTTTAATTTCTTCCTCTATGTAAATTTGAATTCATTCTCTTTTAGATTTTTCAACCTTAACGTTATATTTCCTCGCTCTTGAAATGATGTTGGCAGCAATCTTGAGGTCAGAGTGCGTGACGTGTGCGTGTTGAAAGAGAGGAACGAGAGTTATATGATGTTCAAGGAAGCAGCGAAGGTGTGTGAGGCCATGATCGCTGAAGCTGTGTTTACTTGAAGTCCGCGTGTAAGAGTTGTGTTGTTATATATTCAGTGTTGTTGTGAATTAGTTTTTCACGAGTGTTAAAACATCCGAGTGAAGTGCTCATCTGATATTGATGGAATAAAAAGCGAACAATAAGTCTTCTTGGAACCTCATATGAGTGACCTTGTTTCACTTCGAACGAGTGAATATGGAAAATAAAGATTACGTAGCTACAAAAGTTACAAAGTTTGTGCATATACACGTTTCAAATCGTAAAGAATGCTTCATTATTTGTGTTGTTGGAGAAATGAAACTTAACGAATTAATTTCTTTTTTAAAATTTCCCATTCTGATTAATGATTTTAGGGACTTAAATGATGAAAGAGATTTACCATGTCTACTTAAAGGTATTGCTGAAGCAAAAAAAAAATATATATATATATATATATATGGAAGCAATTGCTGTAAGCTCAGCAGAAAAGGCATTTAATTTCATGAAACTTATTGTTACAGATTAAAGAAATTATCTTCTCGTTAGTAACGTTTCCCACCTGACGACCATCAAACTCATTGGAAGGCCTATGTCATTGTGGGACCCGACAACGTTTGTGATCGGCAGGGATACCACAGGACGACTCACGCATTAAATGAAAAAAAAAATGCTAATAACGACATTCGACAAAACAAATTACCATTTGATTCTGTTGTGAGAAATACACCTAAGATTACTTCTCCAGAAATGATACTATAATACAATACAAGCATCTGATCTTTCTGCATCTTTATAAGCAGCGATAATAAAACTCTTTTTCATGTTTACGTATTACACTATACATTCCCTTCCTCCCGCCCCAGCGTTGCAGTGGTCTAAGTGCTGGCTTCTGACTATTCGTTCGGATATGTGTCACGGTTCGAATCCCTGTGAGGCACAGACGTTGTGTTTGTCTTACGGCACTGGCTTCACTCCTTTCCTTGAAACAGTAGCCCTAAATTTTAATTAGCTCACGAAGGTCATTAGACTCCCAACAATATATATATATATATATATATACAAATAATTTGATTATTATTTTGAGCTACCTGATGAAAATAAAAAGTTTCTTTTGTTCTTTTCAAAACGTGTTCCAGAAGTGCTCATATCCAGTACAACTACACACACACACCCACACACACACACCACCTAAATGAAAAATAGCACTGATCAACAAAATTCAACATTGTAAATTTTCCTGACACTTGAAGCTGATATTTCAATTACATACGGTGTAAAGCACACGGAAATGATGAAAAAATCTCTACTTGGTTCTTATTTTTTTTAATGGAGGATTTGTTTTTACACTTTACTGCAAAATAACACATTGTCACCATGCATTATTGCTATGTATACATAAGTTGAGTCTTCAATACGATATGTGAAATATACAACAGAGAATTTGTTTTCATACATCACTATAATGTAATAGTATTTTATACATTATTACAATATATTTTCCTACGCTACATTACAATTAATTTACATTTTACAATGGGAACACATTTTAAGTGTATTAATGTGCTATATTAGCAAAGTTTTTACATTTCATACGTTTCCGTTTGTACTGTTGTTCAGAAGCATCGCTCTTGATGGACCAACAGTTGTCAGCAAGCATCGCTTCATCCCACTCTACACGATAACGGTTCTCCATAACATATTTGCTGCCGAAATGGTTCACCATGTTCGTCACTAACTACTCCCGCATTATCGGGGGAAAAGTCTAGGGATAATGAAGGAAATGCAGTTTTAAAGACATGTGACAACCCAACTCTTGAAAAATGTTCGCCAGCTTTCGAACTATGCTCTTATAGTTTTCAGCTTTATTATTTCCAAAGAAATTTTGCACAACATCCTTGAATGCTTCCTTTTCTAGTTTCTGAAGAACACTTTCAAACCGGTCATTTTGTACGAGCTTTCGAATGTCAGGACAAATAAATACTCCCTCTTTTATTTTAGCATCCAATGTGAAAGGGAAGAAATATCGGATAAACCTAAATACCTCACTATTCCGGTCCAAAGCTTTAACACAAATATTTATAAATCCGAGTTTGATGTGCAGTGGTGGAAGATACGGCGATTAATTTCTTCATCACTGTGACCCTCACTTGATATCTGCAGCTCAAGATAAATGTAGGTATCGGTTGTCTCAAGCTTTTCTCCGTCAATCGAAGTATCTTCGTTTCCTGTAAAAGCATTGTACATCACTTTTGTCTTCTAAAAGTTCATTTTTAATCCCACTTCTTTACTCTTGTCAACAAGTTCTTGGATCATACTCCGCAGATCTGAAGGGGTAGTTGCAAAGATGACTAAGTTGTTTGGCCATCACCAACACGCTGAATATAAATAAATAAATTCATCGCTCTTTCCACGTTCCAGAAACACATAGCATCCGAAAAATTGTGTTCCAGCCTCCGCCGTGGAAATGAATCACGGAACTCTCGATAACCGGCCGAGCGCGTTAACTTTACAGCTGGTAATCGAGAGTTCCGTGGTTCACTTCCACAGCGGCGGCTGAAAAACAATTTTTTAGGATGTTATGTGTTTCTGGAACGTGGAAAGAGCGATGTATTTATTTATTTACTGACGCCACGTATTTGGAGGATTTTCACTAACATACTGGCCAAGCGGGTTAGTGCGTGTGGGATAGCATTTCCTCTAATCCCGGTGGTATAGCTAGACCGCTATTCGTCGGTCGTCAGAGACCCTTTAGTGTGAATAGGATGCGCCACGAGAAGGCGGAGGTGACATTTGTCAAGGAGAGGCTGGGATATGTTTGCGCATCACCTGATCTGGCATTCCCTATATGTATATACACACATACACAGTCGAGTCACATTATTGCGATCACCTCCTACTTTTGAAGTCAACAGCGCGAAGCCAATGAAGGACGGCACGTGTCTTGAGCTGGCGTGGACAGAAAATAAGATGTTATGTAGGCATTCTGAAAACATATCACTTGTTGCTCTCATGGATAAAAGTAGCGATTTATCAGATTTGCAAAAACCGATGAGTCTCGGCTTTCAAGCCGAGGATGGTAGTATTGCTGAAACAGTGCAGTTTATGAACTGTTCGCATGCTGTGGTGGTTAAAATGTAACGTGATTGGAGAAATGGCACCATTGCGAATACGCGACGTGCAAACTGCGGTGCACCACGTGCAATTGATGAAAGAGGTGAACTTCGGCTTCGAAAGTGCGTGAGGGCACCTTCGAAGCCAACGAAGGATCAACTCACTGGCCGAAAAACCAAGAGGGCTACCGGAAGTGTGTCTAAAACGACAGTTCAGCGAATCTTGCTGCGTATGAGGCTCCCATGCTGACGGATGGTCATTGCACTATGCTAACGAAGGTGCATCGGCAGGAAAGGTTTACATTTCCACAGCAGTATCGGAATTGGACCTCTGCTGATTGGCAAAGGATTGCCTTCTCCGATGAGTCACGTTTTCTGATTCATCGAACGGATGGACGTTGGCGTATAAGGCGAGAAACATCGGAGAACTAACACTCTTCAATCATTGCTGGAAGAAAACAAGTTGCTAGGGGCAGCGGTATGGTCTGGGAAATGTTTTGGTGGAATTCTCTGGGTCCACTCATACCTGTGGAAGGCGCTATAGACCGAATTCGTTATGAATCCATCCGTGAAGACCACGTAAACCCATACATGCTGTTTGTCTTCTTTGGGGCGAATGGAATCTACCAGCACGGCAATGCGATGTGTCACAGAGATATAAATGTCCGAGAGTGGTTGGAAGAGTACGATGAAGACTTCAAAGTACTTCCCTGGCCCCCTAATTATGCAGACGTAAACCCAATTGAGCAGCTGTGGGACCATTTCCATCAAGTTGTTCGCTCTACGTATCCTCTAGCACGCACCCTCCAGCAGCTGTCAGATGCACTGCAGTCAGCATGGCTCCACATACCTGTGAACACCTTCCACCGCCTTACTGAGTCACTCCCATCCAGTCTAGCTGCTGTCCGCGCTACACACGGCGGTTATTCTGGATATTAGATGGTGGTCACAATAATGTGACTCGACCGTTTATACTGTACATATCAAAATGTTCTTTTTTAAAGGCTATTACACATATTGGCATTTTTCTTTTCTATTTTACTGATATCAGTTTTTGGCAATCTAAACACATCATCAGTTTTGCTTAGGTAAAACATTTTAATAAATTTCCTTTTCTTTGCAGGTAATCCTTTGGTGTGCGATTGCAAGTTGCGATGGCTGATGAACTACGTGAAAAATGAATCCTATCCCTCAAAAGTATTTCTTCAGTGGTCTACATGTTCTTCACCTCCAAACCTTGCAGGTTTACAACTGGGAGATCTCAAACCTGAACAACTAATATGCTAAAATATTAAGATATGAAAATAAAGGTATATAATACAAATGTTTTGTCTTCATTTTTTCACATAAATATAGCACAAAAAGTGCGTTTGCCAATTATTTGACATAGAACAAAGATAGAAGGATGTCACATTATGCACACAAATAAACAATTTTTAGTATTAATATTTTTAATAATTATTATTTTTGGCAGTTAAAAATAATATAAGGTAGCTACAAGTTGCACAAATTGAAAAGATTTTCTTGCTGAGACATTACGAAAAGCTTTGTTGTTCCTTCTAAATGTTCATAGACATGATTGTGATGTGAGGTCACATGGATGTGATTATGATGCTGAATATTTATTAAAAGAATTGTGACGTGCCTGCCTAGCAGGACGCACACGATATAAAGGCAGATAGCAGCGATAACGAACGTCCGCGTAGCTCAATTGGTAGAGCAACTTATTCCGGAATGAAGGGACCCGGGTTCGAGCCCCGGCGTGGACAAAAATGACGGAGAAATTTACTTCGTTATAATTGCGCCCGAACTTTCCGGATGACCCGGCCGTTCAAGATCTCGTAATGGTGTGATGTTCTTTCCACACCGCGAGATAGGAAAAATAAGAGAATCCCTTCTCCAGCGCTTCGAAAAATAAAATGTGTGTGACGTTGCATTCCATACACCAGATTGACTGGGAGTTCTCAAGTGTACCTTCTACAGAGGATGGCTGCCTGCAACGATTCATGGTCACGGCTGACCCGTGGGCCATGCCCCCGGCACTCTTTCGGGGAAGGGGAAATGTGACGTGCCTGTCTAGCAAGACGCACACGATATAAAGGCAGATAGCAGCGATGACGAACGTCCGCGTAACTCAATTAGTAGAGCAACTTATTCTGGAATGAGGGGACACGGGTTCGAGCCCCGGTGTGGACAAAAATGACGGAGAAATTTACTTCGTTATAGAATGGAACGTGGTTTGCCACAAATATTTATTTTTTCAAGTCGGCCATGGTTTCACTGGGTATTGATCTAGCTTCATCAGGACGAATGGCACGTAAATATTCAAATTGTATGTAATATCATAAATGGTGTTTACAGTCACGGGTTTTTGTTAGTTGCTTCCACGCACTTGATAGAAATTAGGAGGATGCCATGTCGGGTCTGGTTCATTTGCTCTACGTTTACTTCACCGAAGAGTCACTTGACCGAAAATCACTTCACCGAAAAGATTGTTTCACCGAAAGATCACTTCACCGAAAAGATTGTTTCACCGAAAGATCACTTCACCGAAAAGATTGTTTCACCGAAAGATCACTTGATCGAAACTTTCATTTAACCGAAGGGTCACTTGATCGAAAGGTACATTTCATCAAAAGGTCACTCGATTGAAAAGTTCATTTCACCGAAAAGTCTCTTTACCTTAAAGTTCGTTTCATTGAAAGGTCATTTCACCGAAGGCTCAGTTTATCAAAAACTTTGGATTTCATTACAGGATCTGTTGAAGTATGGTGAAAATTCGGCAGACAGACCACCGAAACGCTTGGGGACCATACTCAAATTGCACTTTTGATTTCTCCGTGTCATAGAGAACGCAAAGATTTAGTTTTAAGACAAAAATAATTAATTTTAAGTCCCTAGGCTTAGGCTTTTTTAGCAAATTTTAATCATGGTCATAAGGTTTGCATAAAAGTCATGCTCAGTACTCATGTTCATAAGGTTTGCACAAAAAGTAAAATTAATAATGTTGCACATTTTTTCAGGCACAAAGAACCAAGTTTAGGGCTCTAGGCCTCGGCTTAGGCCATTTCAGCAAATTTTAAAAGTTCGTGCTCATATTCATAAGGTTTACATGAAAAGTCAAGTTAATAATGTTGCACATATTTTCAGGCAAGAAGAATCAATTTTAGTACTCTATGTCTCGGTTTAGGCCTTTTTAGCAAATTTTACCCGTGCGTGCTCATGTTTATAAGGTTTACATAAAATGTTACTTTACATTTTATGTAATGCTTATGAATATGAGTAGGGTTAAAATCTGTTAAAATGGCCTGTATCTAGGCCTACGGTCAAAATATCAATGTTTTGTGGTTGAGTAAAAGTGGAACATTATTTACTTGATTTACTATGTAACTCTTATGAATATGAGCTCAAAGGATTAAAATTTGACAAAAAGGCACAGATCTAGGCCATATAATTAATGTTACATTTCGAAAAACCTACTCGTGTGTGTTCATAGAAATTAAAAGTGTATGTTTTATACAATCCGATAATGTTTAGGTGGCCAGTATTTCAAAAACCCGCGCCACACTCCAACACATCTCTAACAACAAAATTCTAAGTTTTCGGTAAACTGACCATTCGGTGAAATGATCTTTCGATATAATGAACTTTTAGGTAAAGTAATCCTTCGGTGAAATGAACTTTTCGATCAAATGTCCTTTCGATGAAATGAACTTTTCGGTCAAGTGACCCTTCGGTGAAATGTACCTTTCGATTAAGTGATTTTCGGCGAAGTGACTTTCGGTCAAGTGACCTTTCGATCAAGTGAATGATACCCTGCCATGTCATATGAAGCGCGTGTAAGCAACCAACCAAACTCCGTGAATGTAAACACCATTTATGATATCATACACAATTTGTATATTTACGTGCCATTCGTCCTCATGAAGTTAAGTCAATACCCAGCGAAACCATGGTCGACTTGAAAAAATAAATATATTTGACAAACCACGTTGTATTCTCCTAATATACACTGTAACGTACCAGGAGATGTGACGTACCTGCCCGAAGGACGCACACGACATAAAGGCAGATAGGAATCAGAATAAAACGTCCGCGTAGCTCAACTGGTAGAGCAACTTATTCCGGAATGAGTGGACCCGGGTTCGAACCCCGGCGCGGATAAAAATGACGGAGAAATTTACTTCGTCATAACACTCACTTCCAAAAGTTAAGCACGGAGCAGTAAGATGTGAAAAAATGGAGAAGTACTTCTTGGATTGACACGAAATGCGGCAGGAACGTATGAAATATGTTTATTAATGAATCAGAACAAAGAAATACAGACAGAGATGAAAATAATATTGAATTTTCAGAAATTATAAGATGACGTCAAATTGGAGTCATTTACAAAGTGAGTAATAAAGTCACAACAAACAACAAAACCTGACATTAATAGGGTATGTGAGCACCCCTCATCTGCATACAAAGTTTACAACGTCTGACCATGCTTTTTATGAGGTGATCAACCACCGCAGAGTCCAGTAATCGCCATTCCTCCTGTAGAGCAGTTTCCAAAGCTGTGAGAGTGGTTGGGGGTGGGAGACGTGAACACACAGCACGGCCGAAGGCATGCCAAAGATTTTCAAAGGGGTTAAGGTCGGGCGAGTACGCCGGCCACTCCATACGCGCAATCCCCTCACTCTCCAGCTCTATGGGGACGCGCATTATCGCCCATTAAAACGAAGGCAGGACCAACTGCTGCAGCGTACAATCTCACAGTGGGGTCTAGGACTTCTTCCCGATACCGTACAGCCGTCACAGAACCCCGTCTGTGGATGTGGAGGTCGGTGCGATATCCCAACGAAATTCCTGCCCAGATCATGATGCTTCCACCTCGGAATGCATGATGTTCGGTGATGTTCTGGGGTCGATTGCGTGTGCCTTCTTCCATCCACACCCATACACGCTTGTCATCGTGTTGCAGGGCAAATCTGGACTCATCCTTGAACATAACTTTGCCCCAATCAGACACAGTCCAATTGACATGTTGGCGACACCACTTTAATCGTGCCCCTCAGGATTGGACGGATAGAGGAACACAAACCCGTGGTACCCGGGCGTACAGTCCTTTCATGTGTAGCCTTCGACGCACAGTAGTGGCAGATATCGTCTTACCAATGGCCGCCGTAACCATAGATGTCATACGTGCGGACGTCGCTCTTCGATTCCGCTTGGCTACAACAGCAATATATCGGTCTTCCGTGGGGGTCGTAACCCTTGGGCGACCGGCCACAGGTCTGCGGACAACTGTTTGGCTGGTTAGAAATTGTTTCCATAAACGTGAAATGACGGAATGATTCACGCCGAAGAAACCAGCAACATCTGTGATTGACTGTCCTGCTTTAATGCGTCCGACGGCACGCCAGCGCTCAGAATCTTCCAATCGTCTTCTGGAAGAAATAAAATCAAGTCTGTCTTCAAAACAAATCCTCCGACATTTCTCAACACCTTGTAGTAGCACTTGCATGTAACTCCTGTACCCCTTCACAGTGCTGGCTTCTTATACGACTGCCTGTTTTGCATATTTCTCGGCAAGACACCGTGATTCGCTGTTACCTACCACATTTGCATACTTCCATCTACTGCTGCGGCGAATTGCAGCCTCTCCAATTCCGATTGGCTTCCGGAAATTGACTTCTCCCTCTGCGTGCTTAACTTTTGGAAGTGAGTGTATATAATCGAAGACTGCAGTCACCTACACACACAAACTGGCATATTTTTTCCTTCCTGAAACTGCACAGCTTTTTTAAAAAAAATTTCCATCAAAAGAAAACCAAAAGGGGTAAATTTTTAAAGTGTGGAAAACAACTAGTGTTCAATTACCTGCTTTGGGAGGAACGTCTATGCTTTTTAAGTATCAAATCTGGATATAATCCTTCAAATAAATTTCAGCCCTTCTTTTCGGGCAGCTTTATTTAATAAAAATAATTCCAGCTTGGATCATTAAATTATTTCTATGCAATGTGATCGCTAATTCCTATTTCGTTTATTTTTGTGCTATGAATGATTCCCACTTCTTTTTAAATTTACTTCACTTCATTAAGTCATTCCTCATCTTACTGACGATTTTCTCTCGAAAGTTTGTGTAAATATTACATCAAACAAAGCACACTCATTGCTTTTCATGACTGGTTAAAATCTTTTTTCCTTACTGCTCTCAGCTCCTTCTGTTTCTGAAACTCTAGTTTTTTCTTTCTGTGGTCTCTCTCTATCTCTCCCTGTCTCTATCTCTCTCTCTTTCTCTGTCTGTCTCTCTGTGTCTGTCTCTGTCCGTCTCTCTATCTTTCTCTCTCTCTGTATCTCTCTCTATCTCTATCTCACTCTCTCTTTCTTTCTCTATCTATCTTTATCTGTCTGTCTCTCTATCTTTCTCTCTCTCTGTATCTCTCTCTATCTCAACCTCTCTCTATCTCTATCTCACTCTCTCTTTCTTTCTCTATCTATCTTTGTCTGTCTGTCTCTCTATCTTTCTCTCTCTCTGTATCTCTCTCTATCTCAACCTCTCTCTATCTCTATCTCCTCTCTCTTTCTTTCTCTATCTATCTTTGTCTGTCTGTCTCTCTCTCTTCCTCTCTCTCTCTCTCTCTCTCTCTCTGAAGCTAAAACATAACATTTGATCTCCAAATAATTCACACACATTTTTAAAAACTCACAGCAAATTTTAATCGTTATAAAAGTTTTTCACGGAAACCCTTGCATTTATTGCTGTAATTTTACAAAAATAAATATGAACTACAATTATCTCAAAAAATAAATAAATATGAATTCTAATAAATTATGTTTATTTAAACATAAATTCTCAAAAAATGTTTTTAGTTATTTACAATCTTGGCCATTTGAAAAAGGAAAGTCTGTCTTGGAGCGGGTGATTGACTCCATTTCCTCCCTCTGGATCTACCTGTTAGAGTGTGTTTTACTAGGTAGTACCCCCTCCCCTCAATAACGAACTATTGTTTTATTCCCACTCTACATAGAAAACTATGTTTGGTTTAAAATTGACCTTGATCTTTGAGAAATGAGTGGGAGTGGTTTTCCTGATAAAACGATGACTCATTGTGATGTTACCCCACCAGATGGCCAGGCACGCTAATTCTGTACGGAGGCAATCTGCGTGTTTTACTGTGTCGTTGAACGCCGTTCAGGATGGCCGTGTATACCGTTTCGAAGCGGGTGTTTACTGTGAAAAGTTACTGGATAACGAAATCTATAAAGGTGACAAAGCGTGAATTCCTGGAAAAGTTTGGGGGAAGAAAAGCACCAGACAAACGTTGCATCGCCAGGTTAGCGAATAACTTTGAAACCACGGGCAGTGTTTTGAACCAATACAGTGGCTAACAGCAAAATACGGGGGCAGCGCTCTACTACGCTGAAGTGTGTGTGAGTGGATCGAGAAGTTTAAAAATGGCCGGACAAACGCGAAGCATGAAGAAGGTGCAGGACGTCCATCAACCTCCAATACTGACGGGAAGATTCAACAAGCTCGAGAGATGATTCTGTCTTGGCACCTATCTTGCAGATACTTTACGGAAACCAAGTTTCTCGTGGAGGAGTTTCGTGTGCAGAACCATAACTGATTTGCAGAGAACAGGCAACCTCATCGGTGGTCACTCGTCGGTTCCCCAGAATCATCTCTCGAACTTGCTGAATCTTCCCGCCAGTGGTGGAGGTTGATGGGCGTTCTGCACCCTCTTAGTGCTTCACGTTTGTCCGGCCATTTTTAAACTTATTGATCCACTCATGCACACTCCAGCGTGGTAGAGCGCTGTCTCCGTATTGTGCTGCAAGCCTGCGAGACATTCCTGCCCCTGACACACCTTCAGACCACAGGAATCGGATCACTGTTCACTGTTCTTCCTTGGTGCACACTGCCAGCGGGACGGTCATGTTTACTCTGTTACAGAACAAAGACAAATGTAGCAATTAAGATCAGACTTCAGTAACATAACCACAAGAATACCACATTATAGCATGCGTGCGCAGAAGGCAGAGCAGCTAACCTAAAAAAAAAAAAAATATGGCGCACGGTCGGATAATTTTTGATTTACCATCGTATTATTTTAAATTCCTCCAGAATTGCCATCAAAATGGTTTTTGCGAAGCAGTACTAGATGAGCACCACTACAATAATAAACCTGAAGTCTTTTGTAAAAATTGCATTTATTGGCGCTTATAGCACGGTTCACACTTAGTCACGATTTTAAATTAAGAGGAATAAGGTCCTTTGCACACCATCTCTTTTCAACATGTAAACACAGTTTACACTCCAAGGTAAATATTTAAATCACAATGACAATACATGTTAGAAAAATCACTCTGTGCCAGAATTTCATTCATTTCACACAATTTTCAATTGTTTATATTATCCATCACTGGCACAACATATGCTTCATATTGAGAACTGATTGTTTAATCACACCAATTATTAATCAGAAGACACAGATACAATGTTATTTTTTTCCCATTTGCTTGTGTTGTGTACTAGAGCTGCTGAGAAATATTGATGCTGTTTCAGTTGTTAGACAAAGCTATTTTCTGTACACTATCCAAAGCACTGAATTACCTTTCTAAAATTGATCCCTAGGCTTTATTACATACCACAAACAACACATTTCATGCAGCCTTGCATAATTGTATTCAATTGTAATAAACAAAACTACAAATACTTGACCTCCTATTGGCATTTTCACAGATTCTTGGTCTCAAAAAGTAATACTGTGGCATTTTCTGAATCATTTTATGAGATTTTAGTCACACTGATTTATGTTTCTTAGGTCCCAGTGCAACAAAATTCTAGTTTTACAGTTTTGGCATCACAGATTCTAATGACAACAGGAAAAACACCCTGTCATTGTAAAGTTAAATTTTTTTTCTTTTTATCACAAATGCTTTGATTTATATCATTCACAAAACAAAAAGATTGCACTAATCTCAGTTTCCTGAACTGAAACCAAGAACACCAGAAACACCACTACCAGAACTACTGTTGATTATTCGGCCAGTGCGGACGATGTCAACTTGAGGAAATGCACGAAAGGCATAAGCACACTGAACTTTACATACATCGTCAGCCAAAACAGATTCTTTAGAATATGTGTTTGCGAGAAAGAGACAGTTATTGACTCGGAGGGACTGGCATATGGGCTGAAAAAGAAATAAATTATATTCGATGGAAGGTGAGGAGGAGGAATATTAATGTTATATTTATAAAGAGCAAAACAACTGAATAAACTATATAATTAAATATATATATAGTTTAGTCAGTTGTTTTGTTACAACACAATAAAATTTGATTTCATTTCATTTCATTTATTGCATTTTAGTTGTTACAGACATGGTATTACATAATCATAAATATATAACACAAATAATATATTTTTGTAACAACAGGGAATGAGGAGGGAAAAGCATCAAAATTTTCATGAAAATAAAAAAATTCAAAAAAATATAAACAAGTCAAGTCCACACAATATCAAACACAGCTAGGGTGGTACTATCAATTAATAAAGGTAATAATACTTTATGAGTTTTTGGTCAGTAAGAAATGTCTGAGTTTTCGTTTAAATATATTAATATTATTAAGTGATACAATATCAGTAGGAAATGTATTCCATAATGCAGGACCAGTATAATTAATAAATGATCTAAATCGTTCTGTTAGTGGAAACATGGGGATTAGTTTTTTTTTTTTGTTTTGTTTTTTTTTGTCTCGTGGAATATTCATGACTGTGAGTACTTATTGTAATTAAATCTTAGTAATAACCATTTTTAATTCTCAAAGACATTAGTTTACCTGTACTATAGATATGCAATTGTTGAATAGTTAGTATATTAAAATCGTTTGGACTGAGTCTAGCCTGAAAGACTGTATTTGAAAATTGAGTATTTTGTAGTTTAAATTGTAGTAGTCTTATGAATCTATTTTGTAACGACTTAAGTTTTTTTATTTTGTATAAAGTAGTCGATCCCCAAACAGATATACAATAGATTAAGTGAGATTGAATTAAAGTGTAGTATAATAAAATCATTAATTTTGGGGTTAAATTGGCCACTGCACTACTAATAACCCCTATATTTCTTGAGATCTTATTAGAAAGGTAGTCAACATGTGAATTCGATTTTAAATCGTGCTGAATAATGATACCAAGATAGTTATGACTTTGAACCACTTCTATAGATGATCCAAGTAAATTAATATTCTGAATTAAGGAGGTGGGGGGTTGACGTACTTGAAAAAATCATTACTTTTGTTTTGTTAATATTAATAGCCAGATCATTTTTAGTTAACCAATTAGTGATAGACGTAAAATGGACTTGTAGTTATCGCACCAATGTCTCAACATCATTTCCATGTATTAAAATGGTTGCATCATCTGCATATAAAATGATATCTGAATTGTGTAAACAGGTACAGAAGTCAACACAGGCATACATGCACAAACAAGATAAAAAATTTGGTACCATGGGTACGTTTTCCTAAAAAAGAGACAAATCCGCATTACCATAAATTTCATAGATAACAAATTAAGTGGTAGATCACTGAAAATGTTCTCAGTCAAAGATTCAGAAGCAAAATGAAACATATTAGGTGTGCAACTTAATTCTCGGCTCCTAACCACAAGAGATCATAGAACTTCGGCAAACGAAAATAGCTGAGTGAGATAATGGCTGATTGCAGCCCCATCCAACAGCTTTCCAGGCCTCTGTAACCACTCACAGCTGTAGTGACAGAAGGGACGAAAGTTGATGGTGAAAGCAATGTCGTTCGAGAAGCAACATTTGAAGCACTGCCTCCTGTTAGCGTTTTAGCTGAAAAAAGTGTCGCGGAAGCCCAGCAAATGATCTGTGCTGCTTTGGGTGAGGCTGCTGTGTCCTACAGTACGTGTAAGAAGTGGTTCCAGCGGTTTAAGCAGGGAAATTTTGATCTCCGTGATGCAGAACGTCCGGGACATCCACAGAAAGTTGAAGATGAGGAACTGGAACAACTGTTGGACCCGGATCCCTGTCGCACGCAGTCAGAGCTCGCCCAGAAACTCGGAGTAACACGGCAAGCCATTGCAAACCGCCTGCACAAGCTTGGACGGATTCACAAGGAGGACCGTTGGGTGCCCCACCAATTCACAACTGCGAGCAAGTTTAGGAGCTACATGTTGCAGTGTCCTTGCTCTCCAGATTCAAGAAGAAGGATTTCCTCCACAATATTTTGACCTGAGATAAGAAGTGGATCCTCTACGATAATCCTAAGCGGCGCAAATCATGGATTTATGCAGGTCAGCCTACCACCAGTACCGCCAAACCGAATATCCATGCCAGGAAGTTGTTGCTGTGCATATGGTGGGATCAGCGCGGTGTCGTTCACTATGAGTTGCTCAAACGTGGTGAAAAGGTCAATGCTGAGCGTTATTGTCAGCAACTCATTCTCGTGAGTGACGCAACGGAGGCGAAAAGGCCATACACCGGCAAGGGCAGGAGGTCGGTCCTGTTGCTTCAAGATAACCCGCGTCCTCACACCGCGAAAACGACTTGAAACGCGATCACCGACCTGGGATGGGAGATTTTGTCCCACCCGACGTATTCTCCAGACTTTGCCCCGTCGGATTATCACCTCTTTCTCTCCCAGCAACATCACCTGAGTGATACGCACTTCACTTCGGTCGAGGTGGGCCACACAACTATTGATGACTTTATCAACTCGAAACAGCCCTCTTTTTCCGCAGTGGCATTCGGCGGCTCCCTGATCGATGGCTCAAATGTATCCAACACGATGCGGATTATTTCCCTGATTAGGTACGTATTCGATTTGCTATAAATTTGCTGTCAGCGTGTCGTGCCTGTTGCCGAGAATTAAGTTGCACACCTAATACAATAAACTCAGAGAAAAAAAGGGGACAAAATTTATGTTCAGTGAGTTGTGAAAAGACAATTGATATTCAATTTACCTAAAATATTTTATCCAACAACTTAAATCTTACATTCTTGGTTGTGTAATACACTGGCGTGCAAAAATTAAGGACGAGATGGTTTTTCGAATGCACCGTCATGCAGAAGTGCTCCACATCGACTCAAATCATACCATAAGACCCCCAAGATGTAAGAATATGGGACAAGTGAGGATAACCGTCCAAAAAGGAATCCAAAAGATACAAAGGTACTTTATTGAAAAGGTAGCTTCGAGCACAACTGGACAGAAGACAGGAAACGTCCATGTGACAGGCGGTTGCCAAGAAAATTCCAGTCTTTAGTAGGAGATACGATCACCCCTGACTGCGTTGCAGGATTTACAACGTCTGTCCATGCTGAGGACGAGGTTGTCAAGGAACTGTTGAGGCATCGCGGCCCATTCCTCCTGTAGAGCCAATCGTAGCAGTGGAATCGTTTCTGGCGGCTAGTGACGTGCTGCCAAGCGTCTACCGAGAAGGTCCCACACGTGTTCGATTGGATTTAGGTCCGAGGACCTTGCGGGTCAATCCATGCGTTGAATATCTTTACTCTCCAACAGCTCTGAGACAGCCACTGTACGATGAGGTGTAGCGTTGTCGTCCATGAAGAGGAACTCAGGACCCACAGCACCTCTAAACAGACGCACGTGAGGCAGGAGAACCTTGGTACAATAGCGGACACCAGTGACTGAACCTCCTTGGAAGATGTGGAGGTCAGTACGGCTACCAAACATGATACCGCCCCAAACGAGAACTCCGCCACCTAAAAAACGGTCCCTTTCAATGATGTTGAAGGTGTGAGTGCGTGTTCCCTGCTCTCTTTTAACTAGATTTCGGTT
Source organism: Macrothele yani (assembly GCA_039090855.1). Classification (NCBI taxonomy): domain Eukaryota; kingdom Metazoa; phylum Arthropoda; class Arachnida; order Araneae; family Macrothelidae; genus Macrothele; species Macrothele yani. The sequence continues at coordinate 100,783,264 of CM076989.1, read as the reverse complement.
AATTGCAACAATCTGGGCTAGAACATTTTGGCTTTATTACGTGAAGCCTTCAATCATCTTCTGGGCCAGCGTTTTCCAAGTTTCCTTGAAATTATGAATGTTATACAGTAGATTCCGGTTAATTGGGACTCGTCAGGGCTAGAACACTCCGGCCCAATTATGTGACGCCTTTAATTATCTTCTGGGGCAGTATTTTCCGAGTTCTCTTGAAATTATCAATGTGATACAGTAGATTCCGGTTTATTGGGACAATAAGGGCTAGAACACTTTGGCCCAACTAAGTGGAGCTGCCCAATTATGCGAAAGCTTTATTTCAAAGAGCTAATTTTATATCCTGTTCAAGAATTGTCTCCAATCAACAGATAGCCCAATTAACCACAATCTACTGTACTCAGTATGATAAAAAAAACCCAAGAAAACGCTCCAATGCAGATGTAGTAATTTATCCACCTCACAGCTCCAATACCTAAGGTCAATGCTCTATATCCCAAGCCCTAAGAAAATCCCGTCCCTGTGTAGGAAAACATTCTCCTACATTCATATACTGAATGCTTGCAAAATGCCCTGACGAACCTCCAATCACAATTGAGGCTGATGTTTAGGACATAATGCTTTTATACCCTCTTGGTAATCAGCAATATTACTGTACATTGGAATGACCAAACATTCCTTTGGGAACAGAATCACTGAACACAAAAGAGGCGCTAAGGAAGGTCGAGCGTGCCCATACTTCTAAGTGAAATTTATGTCTGCTGCCCGTATGTGCGATGGTATTAAAAACTTAGCTCCCAACTCCAATCCTAAATCAACAGCCATCTAAAAAACCTTAAAAATAATCACTATCTGTGACGCATACAAAGACAGTGTCTCCCTAGCTTTGCCAAAAATTTTAGACCCAATCATTAATACGTACATGAGACTGATGAAGATAACAAATGATGGAACGTTTTGACAAAGGTGAAAAATCAGAATGTGTAGCAAAAGAGTGTGAATGTAATACAGTATAAGAAAGACTGAATTGTTCACTTCAATTTATTTATGCAAATATTAAACCTGAGCACATCCCTGTATTCACAACATAAAATTACTGAATTCAAAATAAAAATAAAACGGTTTTAAAACACATTGCCTCAAACAGTTCGTTTCTGGTCTTGTTTTGCTTTATTTGTTGTATTAGTATGCACAGGAGCTCAAGTTTCCTCCTGCTAGCCTTGCTTTCTTAGCAAGTTCCACAGTCATATTTGTATTTCCTGGATTTTGCAGAATGACCTCAACTTTTTTCTATGTCCTCAGATTTTGGCAAAATTGGATCAAGTACTTCTCCCAAATAACCTATTTTATCGAAGAGCTGAACTGCAGACTTATCCCGTGTTTTAAGTCTGCAGCTCACAGTTTGTATAGCCAAATAGGTTTTGATGTTAATTCTTCCTGACTTGAATTGAACTGCAGACGTATTCTTATTGTAGCTCACAGTTTGTATAGCCAAATAGGTTTTGATGTTAATTCTTCCTGACTTGAATTGAACTGCAGACGTATTCTTATTGTAGCTCACAGTTTGTATAGCCAAATAGGTTTTGATGTTCATTCTTCCTGACTTGAACTGAACTGCAGACGTATCCTTATTGTAGCTCACAGTTTGTATAGCCAAATAGGTTTTGATGTTCATTCTTCCTGACTTTATACATGAGACAGATGAAGATAAAAAAATTTTTTTTTATCTTCATCAGTCAGCGAGTGGGTTCGGTTTTCGATCATGAGCACAAATTTTCCTTCTATGGACGGAATTCCACCTTTCAAAATGTTCCAAAAATGGAAGTTAGACAGATTGAAGATTTCTCTCGTAATCATAGTTTTATTTTAACCATGTCCCCTCTGTCCATACTGTTGTTAAGCTAAATTTCATTGCATAAATATTTGTATTTCAGCTTGAAAATGGGAGGAAAAGTTTCTAAAAACTGAAAATTTCTCCTGTAAACATAATTTAGATTTCCATGATGTTCCCTCTGACTTGTACTGTTTCATACCATTTTGTTGCATAAATTACACTGCTATTAATAGAAATTGCAACACCAAGAAAGAAGCAAGCAATCACAATTCAATTTATGGGAGTGATTAGTTATGGTACAAGCTGCAAACGATCACAATTACATACCGGTTCGTGACGAGGAAGGCCAAAAAATTAGCAATAAGTAAATCCACAATGGGCGGTGATAACCGACCATACACGCCATAGGATCAAATGAAACAGAGTTTGAATGGTCGTCTGAGGTATTGCATTCCATTCTTCTTCGACACGCATCTACAATTCATTGGTTGTGACAGGCGGCAAGGCCATGCGAGCCAGTCGTGGCGCGATGACACCCCAGACGTTCTCTATAGGCAACAAATCTGGCGAGCGAGCAGGCCAGGAAGAACGAGCGACTTGATGCGCACAGCGTACAACTTGGAGAGTACGAGCAAGATGGGGTCGGGCACTATCTTGTTGGAAAACGGCTCCCGGGATCGTCTGAGAGAAGGGTAGAAGTTCAGCTTCTAAAACTTCCGTGATGTAGCGTTGGCTGTTCAATGTGACTGTGATGCGTAGTAGTCGAGTGCGTGAATGAAACGCAATGGCGCCCAAGACTGTCACATTCGGCGTGGGACCGGTATGGCGCTGCACAATTCAGCCTTTCAGGTGCCGTTCACCACGGCATCTGCAAAGAAGGATTCTCTCGCCGTGATGCATGAGATTGAATCTGGTCTCTTTGAAAACAAAATATCCTCCCATTCAGCACTCCAGTTTCGACGTTCCCGGCGCGCACCACTGCAATCACTGGCGCCTATGATTCAGAGTCAAGGGAATTCGTAGCCAATAGACGGCCTGCAACGAGGCCCCTCTTTAGCAATCGGTGATGAACAGTGCTTTCAGAAATCGGTCAATGTGTGACCATCCTCCATTGCTGCGCAACTGTTGTAGGTGGTGTTGTGCGCGACGTCACTGCTGTAGGGTGAAAGTGCCTGTCCTGTCCCCTTCGTCGAGCGAGTTCGAGCTTCAGATCCTGCACAACAATGCGTAGAACCCTCTGCCGTCTATTGACGTTATGCACGCATAACGGTAGTTGCGTTACGCCTAACGCGTGCATCAGTATCACGGTACGATAAACCACCTTCTCTGAGTCCAACGATTCTACCTCTTTCAAACTCCGTCAAGTGTTCGGATGGTTGCGTCGTCCACCCACGAGGCATGTTTACATGTTAACAACTGCGTACGGTCGAGTTTAGCGATAGAAAGTTTAAAAACCTGCTCTCTGTACGCCTTCTTTTATTCTCCCTTGTGTGACGTTTCCGATGGCGTAGCGCTCGACTCACATTTGCACGTGCGTTGCAATTGTAACCATTTGCATCTCCCATAGTGCCCTATCCGCCCTGCAAATTTCGTGCAAATCCGAGCATTTCTTCATGGTGTTGCAATTTCTATTAACAGTAGTGCATTTGTGTTTCAGCTTCAAAATGGAGGCAAAAATTTCTGACAACGGAAGCAAAAGGGAGCATGATCAACCTTTTTGCACAGTATTTCTCCTGTCCTATATTGTTGTTAAATTCCATTTAATTACATAAATGTCTGTGGGGAAACGGATGTTGAGCGGAGCGAAGATTTCTCCTGTAATTCTTTTTCATCTTTTTCTAGTGATGTCCCCTCTGTCCTGTATTGTTGTTAAATGTCATTTTATTTCATAAATCTTTGTATTTCAGTTTGAAAAAGGAGACAAACATTTCTGATAACCGGAGTTGAACTCAGTGATAATTTCTTTCGAAATTATAAATCATTCTCTCACGTTGTTTTCTCAGTCCCGTATATCGTCAAATGTTATTTTATTCCATAAAAGCAGGTATTTAAGCACATGGTAAGTCGAAACATCTTCAGCGAAAGTACAGCAAATTGTAACCTTCTTCCCAAATCCAACAAGGAAATTCTACTTTCAGAGAGCAGTATATTCTTGATTCTAGTCATCATTGCATTTGCTGTAAAACTTTGGCTGTATGTACTACAGTGCCTAGTATCTTGTCGGGCATCTACTGCAGTACCTGTAGTACCTAGTCTGCTTGTTGTAGTGCCTAGGCTATGTTTTCTTTTCAGTGGGAAAAAATATGAGGTGGTGAGTTTATTTTCTCTCTTTTTATTACTTTTTTTATTTCTACTTGTGAAATTTTGTATTGTTTTTTACACACCAGTAGTTGTTTTGTCATTGACGCAAATTCCTTTCTCTTATTGTATAGCCAAATAGGTTTTGATGTTAATTCTTCCTGACTTGAATTGAACTGCAGACGTATTCTTATTGTAGCTCACAGTTTGTATAGCCAAATAGGTTTTGATGTTAATTCTTCCTGGCTTGAATTGAACTGCAGACGTATTCTTATTGTAGCTCACAGTTTGTATAGCCAAATAGGTTTTGATGTTCATTCTTCCTGACTTGAACTGAACTGCAGACGTATCCTTATTTGTAGCTCACAGTTTGTATAGCCAAATAGGTTTTGATGTTCATTCTTCCTGACTTGAATTGAACTGCAGACGTATTCTTATTGTAGCTCACAGTTTGTATAGCCAAATAGGTTTTGATGTTCATTCTTCCTGACTTGAATTGAACTGCAGACGTATCCTTATTGTAGCTCACAGTTTGTATAGCCAAATAGGTTTTGATGTTCATTCTTTCTGACTTGAATTGAACTGCAGACGTATTCTTATTGTAGCTCACAGTTTGTATAGCCAAATAGGTTTTGATGTTCATTCTTCCTGACTTGAATTGAACTGCAGACGTATTCTTATTGTAGCTCACAGTTTGCATAGCCAAATAGGTTTTGATGTTCATTCTTCCTGACTTGAACTGAACTGCAGACGTATATCCTTATTGTAGCTCACATTTTGAGAAAGGAATTTACGTTTATGGCACACAGGGCAACAACCACGATAGTGTTTTTAGAAGAGGCCTAACTAAGCATTTCGGTATGCAGAGTAAAGCGCAAATTATTGCTCCCACGTTTGTTTTTAGATATAATATATATATAGCTCGTTTGCTTATTTCTGGGTTTAACTACACAGGATTTTCACGCAGTGCTAGAACGACTTTCCAGCCGCATAATAAATGTTTAAAGTAAAAAAAATTCTTTCTTAAATATTCTATCTGCTATTCCTTTCACTGGATGTGCCTAGGTTTCCAAGATAACAGGGTATTTCTTTAAAATGGTAGTGGTATTTTATTACACTTCTCTTCCACTGCTTTCTATAGTCCAATCATTAAGTCTGCGTTTAGAAAGCGCTATTTTTAGGAGTCCGAAGGTACATCTGGTGACACATCATGGTACTTTGAAGGAATATGAGCAAAAAGTATAGATTTGTTATACGTCTTTTTTTTTTTTTTTTTTCATTTTTTCAAGAAATAGAGTGGTTGATTTGAATGTATGACCGTAGCCTTATACTGATGGGGTTCTACTCTTTGAATACTCTGCGAATAAAGGAATGGTATTTTCTCTTTAAATGTAGGAGTTAAAACATTATTTTAGTAACATGTAGAATTGATTTAACATTCTTTTCAACTTTTCTTAATTTCTCATTGTACGAGAAACCAGCTAATAATAATGAATCCTTTACTGAAACTTCCTTTGAATTCTTGGAACCAAGTTTGTAAGTATTTTTCTGCTCTTTTTACGATTGTAAATTGAGGTTTTTTTGTTACAGTCGTTTAGGTAGATCCATGCTTCATTAGTAGTCACAATAAATTTCCATCTGTCTCCGGCTAAGTGGTTTTCATAAAGAGGTCCACACCGTGTTCTGCGCTCAATCACGTGCCTAGGCAAGGGATGGTGAACATTATGTGTTTTTGTTTTTTTTTACAGATGTTTTTTTTTCCTTTTTTTACAGATTGTGTAGAGATTTTTAACGACTTAGCGATTTCTCTTTGGGTCTTTTTATTACCTTGTTTATAATTAATAGAGAGATAATTTTAACGACTTAGCCATAATTGCTCTTTGGGTCGGTGGATTTTGTTTTAAGACCAGAGATCTTTTGAAAGAGCCGTAAAAGCTCGTATCTATCTTTGGACATTCGTGTTCTTTTTCCTGTTAAAAGCAATGCTTGACGATTTTTCCCTTCATTACTAATAATATTGCTTGTTTTACATTTAGAAATATTAATTCCATGATTTTCACAGCGTTTTTTAGTGAGGGAAAAAATTGCTTTGCCGTAAAAAACTACTGAAAAACAATTCCTTTTCCCTGTGAAAAACAAATTTTTCCGTGACGTTGATCGAAGCAGCGCCCCCCCCCTCCCACTCCGGAGTAAGATGCTCTCCCAGCTAAGCTACACGGACGGAATGTATGGCAGCATATTTTTCGTCTTGATACGTGCTTTACGTTTGTAGTATGTTGCATAATCTCCCTCTTAATTTTTTTTTTCTTGAAGCGAAGAACGAATTATCATTCATTCTAGACGATGTGTGGAACTGACATCATACATTTTTCGAAGAACCCAAATGCCAGTGCATTCGTTTTTACGTTCTGGTGCCAATGTGAAAACACAAATTTGTTCGTGACGGAATTCGAAGTAAGTTGCTGTCTCAACTAACTTCGAATTACCACAGGTGGTAAACGTTCTCTTTTAGTTCTTCATTCTCTGCTATGGGCCAAAGCATGATGGGGAAGGGCAAGTTCTCCTGAAAAGGACATCATGCCACTAGGTAGAAACAGGTAGCTCAAAAAATCTTCTCTCTCCCTTTTTAGGTGCGTTACGATTTGTCACAGCTCTTTGGGAAGTAATCAGTAAGTTCCAATCATTCCCCTAAACGACCACTTTGAATAGCAATGCTACAGGGAAAGCAACGCTTTCTAATGCGCAGATTCACTTGTTCCACCCACTTCATAAGCAGCGTATATATTCGTTCGAGATAATTTCAGCCCAATTTGCGTGCCAGGGAAAAATTCTCAGGAACTCTTCCAGCTTGTTCAAACCACTAAATATCCGCCGTGCATCGGATGGGCACGTTAAGTCGTCGGACTCCGGGTACTGGCCCCGTGGTAATAAATAATGGCATCTTTCTCCACCTTTCTATCTCTCTTCTGTGTCACTTTCCTATCGGGCACTCTAACCCAAATCTCCTAGCTTCCTACTTCTGAGGGTAGGGTCAGACATTCCCTTACTAAAATCCTTTACATAAATCCCAAATCTGAATCCATTTTACTGATCCCTAATTGATTCTTTCCAGCCGATTAAAGGATTAATAACAAAACTGTGATAAACATGAATAAACTATGACAGGACATGACTGAAAAGGGAAAAAAATGCCAATGACATAAATACTATATCAGATTATATGTAGAAGAGTTAAGGAAGGGAGTGTCTGACCTCAGGTCTTGAACTGAACAGGAAGCTAGTAGATAAAATAAAAATATCAACGTTTACCACAATCAAAGGTTTATTATACATCGACTATAGTTTCTCAGAACTTTTGGCTCGGCTTCATCAGGAGGAATGGAGCGTAAACATTCAAATCATTGTGACATCATCAGAGTTCTGACGGTCACGGTTTTTGGTGAGTTGCTTCCACGCCGTTGAAAGAAATGAAGTCGATTGCATAATAAACCTTTGATTGTGGTAAACGTTGATATTTTTATTTTATCTCAACACCACAAGTCTGTAGTCATAATTAAATAGGAAGCTAGGAGATTTGGGCTCGAGTGCTCGATGGAAAAATGACACGAAATCGAGATAGAAAGGTGGAGGAAGACGCCCTGATTTATAACCGGGAGGGGAGAGTTCCTGGAGTCCGACGGCTTAACGTGCCCATCCGACGCTCGGCGGATATTTAGCGGTTCGAAAGTTCGTACCTGCGTGGGATCGAACCTGTGGCAGTCACGAAGGTTGACCACTAGGACATCCGCGGCCGCAAAGACATAAATAGAGCGATAATTCAACAGGAAAAATATTAGCTTAAATATAAATAAGTACGTAGTTTTGCAGCTGGGAAAGACGGCATATAGTGAATGGAGCATGATACATGCGTGTGATCTAGATGTCAGCTCTAGCTGGTAATTTGAACGAACACCGTGAGCTTTTCAGTGAATATAGGAAGTAGTTTCATTTTAATTATTCACATGCTGTGACCCTTCCAAGGGCAACGTCCAAGCAGCATTTTAACAGAAATCCACCAGGAAACAGTGTATCTGCAGAGCAGAAATTGAGCACGCAATGAGCAGATGTTCACGAACGATTCCTAAATAGGAACAAAGCGAAAGGGACCGTGACGTAGAAGTTACACCTGAAACATTAGGTATCCCATTTCGTGGTGCGCGGCTCTTAATTCTCGATAGGAAAGAAAAAGATTGCTAGATTAAATTAATGTAGCATTGATGTTAATGCCTGGATAAAATTCAGGAGCAGCATTTAGTAGAAACTTTTTTTTTTTTTTGTTTCTTAATTCGTACCCTTTTTCCTTTCCGCTCTTTGTCTCCATTTTTTATCAGGTTTATTTATTCTGCCACGGAAAGTTGATATCAAAGTGTGGGAGAAGTCCATATGACTCGAACAGCTACTTTTTTTGGCTCAACTGATAAATACTCAAGAGCACTTCATACGTTCTTCAGTCCTTGAGTTCCTTTTGTCACGTACACCTCTACAAGTAAGTATATTTTTAGCATCTTGTGGTTTCTGTTGTCATGTTATTAGTCCATTTACGATCACCCGAAAAAAGTGCGCTTTTATTTTGTAGTTACATCACAAATTGTGAGGAGGAGATACATTAGTTATGATCGATCGTTCTCAATGGGTCCTTTTGTGTGCCCTAAACCATAGCCTAATCATCACCTTGTGGAGCCCCAAGCGAGACTGATCTTGAGGCTGGCATCACCTGCGCTGGCTTTAAAATTTTAATTACTTTCAGTGTATTATATTAAAAAATAGCAAATTCATTGGCTATTTATAAAATTGTGTCATAATTTCAAATTAAAATTTATTTATTTTTTTACGATACTATAGAAAATTTTTTTAAGGGTACTTATATAAAAATTGAAGATTTTTTTTTTTTTTTGCTATGAAAATAATCTCCCGTGAGCAAATTACTAATAGGTGCGCTATGTGATGTACAAATCAGAAAAATATTTACTTCGCACTGTACATGATTAAGGACTGAATTTTCATGATTGCAAATACCAGATACAGAAATTTCAAGCATGTTGATTATTTTAAGTACCTTTAAAACTAATTGCCATCACGTCAGCTTTACCCGAGTCAATACAAACTACATGATTCCTAAATATGATCACAGTAAAACCGTCATTAACGGACACCTCCGGAAAACGGTAACCTCCGTGCAATGACAAGTTTTGTTTGGCACAGATTTTTTTCCTGAAAAATTGCACACGTTATGTGTGCGCGTGCGCGTGTTTTTTTTTTTTTTTTTTTCTCTCCTATGTCTAAATGTTTTCCTAAACAAGGCTAAAGCAAAGATGTAAATATGTATTAGCATGGTTTTTCAAGCAACGTTTATCATAGTTTTCCCAAATCTTGGGCATGATGAAATGATTCAGAAGTATATAAAATGAAGAGATCCATACACATGTTTTGTTGTTCAAATTTGTTTTTTTGTGTGGTTTTGGTTCGTTCGCCGCGTTCCCATTTGGGTTGGGTGTGCGCTGTCATGGGAATATTTTGTTATATTTAAATTGTAACATTTTGTATTCGCAGTCAATGTTTTTTCTGAAGATGGGTCCATTGTGAACCCGAAAGATCTTCAAGTTTTATTTACTTCTAATTTGTCATTTGTTTTTCTTGACTAGGAGATATTTTATCACTAGTTTAAATCGTTTAAAACATTTCGATATCAGTGTAATTATACTTAAGCACGATAGAAACAATCTTTGAATTACGCAGGAGTAACATAGGGAAGACTGACTCAAGACAGATAGTCATGCAAGACATTTGGTGAGATCTTCATTCAGAAGTGGACTGATAATGGTTCACAATGATGACATCTGAAAATACACTCACGGACAATTAAATTTGCGCACGTAGAAGAAAACATGCTACAACGGCGAAACTTTGCAAATAGCTACAGTGCGTGCTGGTATGCAATTGATCCACGTTTGGTGCAATTGCGCATGACCGCACAGCCTGTGGTGATGCTGCAAACACGAACCGGCAGCCTTATAAGCCGGCGTGTAGTCGATGACCCATGAAAGCGAAAAGCATCGGCCGACGCAAGCAAGAGTACAGAGTGACAAGCATAGGCGGCGGAGCTGTATAGGCTCCGCCGCCTATGCTTGTCAGCTGGTGCGGCTAGCTGCACCAGGCATTTTCGCTTTCAGTTAGAAAATACCAGAGGGTTCTTTTTTGTTTTGTTCTTTTGTTTCAAATAACTTTTTCTGCAGTTGCTTAAGAAAAGTTGAAAACAGCATCGTCAGATGGAGAAGGAAGTCGGTAATCTTGCCGATTTATCGTATATTTAGAAGTGAACATGTGTGAGCCCATAGATAGTTAAATGCCTTAATGCAAATTCTTGTCAGTAAATTTTGCTCGGCTGTAGGCTATCTTCTCTATTTCCCGCAGGGTGTAGAACTATACTCCTAGTCAATCTAAGAGTGTACCACTATTTAAGGTACGGAGCAACTATTTCCGCTAGGAAAAATAGTCCCTTGCATTTAGAGCGGAAAAACAAGAGAATTATTGCTCAGAATCCTTTTTTTTTATGCTCAGCAGTTCATCGTATAAAATTGCTACCTAGAGCAATATTGTTTTTAAAGTTGAGTTTTTTTAGAAATCAGTTTGATATGGGAATTTACTCAATCAAAAGCCTAGCACTTTCGGCTGCTTCTGGCCAGCTGGGAATAACTTGGAGAGGAATGGAAGGGGTGGAAGACCTCTCTCCTAGGGAAAGGAGTTTGGACCCCACTATACCCACATTCACGGTCCCCACTGCTTGTATGATGTGAGGGTGGGTGGGGTGTCAGTACGAGAGGGATTACTTGACAGAAGGGAAACAGCAGGGGTGCAATATAACGCGAATTGATATTGTTCTTGCTTGCAAACACTCAAAACAGAGGTTATGCATATAAGAAGTAGTCAAGTGAGGGAGGAGGGCATTAAACGCAGATTGGAATATCATTCGCCCACTTTGATGACTGGGTGTGAAAGAGCGGAGGAAGCTGCTATTTACTTGTAGAAAAGATCACACGATCCATTCCTTCTAGGAGCTGTAAATAGCAATAAAAATGAAAAAAATGTTTGGCAACATTTTACCATAAATGACATAGGCATAGAAATATTTTTATTAGTAATTACAATGTGCATACATTTACTCAGTGCCTCTTATTTTCAGAAATAAACGCAATCACATATCCTAGGTAGCAATGCTTTTAATTCTGTTTTGCAACATGAAAACGACTGAAAAGTTACCTTGTTTAAAATATTTGAAAACAATATTCTAATGCTGGTTTTATATACACATTTCTCATTTACTTCAAATTGTATTTTCTTCCTCTGTTATTTAACCTTTTTTTTTTCTAAAATGTACGTACGTGTTAACACTTTGTCAAAATTAGTAATACACTCTGTAAAAATTAAGTTAGGAAAGCTGAATTTGAAAGACACGGTCACATGGATGCAAATGTACGAAATCATGAAGAACGCATGCTTCATCCCTCATGTCTTCGGGGGATAGAGGAATAAATTGCTGTCGATAGCCGTACCGGTTTTCGAGAGTTTCCGGGACAAGAATGCTGGGTAGACACCAGAGACTCGATTCACGCAACTTACAGACTTTGAGACAGGCCTAATCATCGGGCTGAAAACCGCAGGGTGGTCGGCGTGCCGTATAGCCCTCCACGCGGATCGTTCTGACCATACCGTCCGACTGTGTTGGGAGCAGTGGACACGTGATGGTACTGTCACATGGCGGAGTGGCTCAGGACGGAATAGGAGGACCACCAGTAAAGTGGATCGACGGATCGTGCGACAGACACAAACGGATCCCACGGGGAACCAGTCCACTATACAGGCAGATGTAGCCCCACGAACCATTTCCCGACGCCTCGCGGAAGCGAATCTGCGCTTCCAGCGCAACTAACGTGTGCTGCCATTAACACCGGAATATCGCCGGCTCCTTTTGCAGTGGTGCCAGCCAAGAGCGACTAAGGACGCCACAGACTGTCGGCGTGCGGTGTTTAGCGATAAGTGCCGCTTCGTTTTGGCGACAAGTGATCACCGTATCCGGGTGTGGAGGTCCCCGTGTCAACGGCACAATCCCAACCTCGCTACCTACAGAAAAAGTGCCTTAGCGTCGCTAAGCCACACTAAGGCTGTTCTACTTCATTAATTTAGCATCGAGACAATTTTATGTGGGTGGTGTAATCGTTGGCTGATTTCCAGTTTTCAGCTCTTATTTTCAAGGACTTGATCAAGTATGCCTACTTTTAATCTGGGTTCCTACAAGACGAGCCTTCGCCTTTCACTACACACACTAACCATTGCTCCCACACGAATATAGGTAACGTTTGTAACGAACGTAACTATAATTCTGTATCTTTTCTTGTTGTGTACACTGTAAACAATGTTTTTGCATTAAACACACTCTAATTCAGAAATTTCCCATACATTGTACCCAATAAATCTGAATTAAATTCTTGACTTCCGGAATTTTTGCATACCCTTTTAAGCTGTGTATCTCGGAAACCTTTTAATCTCCGCACCTAATATTCTGGAAATAAATATTCATTAATATGCCCTATCGAATGGTCTTGGTCCGCCCTTGCGCCTGAATTGACACAATCGTTCCGTTCACTTGCTAGTATCTTGCCAATAATACGATGGACTGTTCTTCATTGTTTATTACACTGAACAACAAAAATAAACTTTTTGTTTGTTACAAAGACTTGCGCATATGCCGAATCATACAATATTTGTCATGTTGATTACAAATCTGCTTGCTAAATCGTACTATCGGGCACAGTTCTCGAGTAACCTGTTGTTTCAGTCTACAATAAGCCTTCATTTTGGTTTGTATATTTCGCTACAAGCAATTAATTACACTTACCTTAAAATGCAGTTATTTTAGATTTTCTTCTGTATATAGGTCGCACTACATCCCTTTTTGGAATCCAACTGTAATCAGCTAGGATTTTAGGGCTCCATTTACTTTTATATCGGTTTTCTATGGTACATATGTCATAATGAAAACGTTCTACGTGTTCATCGCTTACAGCTCCTATACGTTCTGTGGGGAAAAGTCCCGATGCGAGTGAAGGAAATGCATTTAACGGCGAAATATTGCATCCCATGGCCTTATAGTTTCCTCGAAGCTCAATAACAAGTTCTTTATAATTTTCTGCCTTCCGGTTACCTAAAACGTTCAGTACCACGTCTTTGAAGGACTTCCATGCAGCAGTTTCAGTCTCATTCAAAGTGCTTTCAAATGCAAGTTCACGCATAAGTTCCCTTATTTGTAGACCAATAAAAATACCTTGTTTAATTTTGGCTTCGGTTATTTTTGGGAACTTGTTCTTTAAAAAACGAAAGGCTTCTCCATCTTTATTCAATGCCTTTACAAAAATTTTTATCAAACCCAGTTTGATGTGAAGCGGTGGTAAGTACACGTTCTGAGGACTTACTAAAGACTTAGAAACAACATTTTAATTACCTGGAATTAAAGACTCTATTTTAGGTCAAGTCTTTTTAATGTAATGATAATTTTTGTCTCTACTGTTCCATTCACAAAGGAGGCAGCAGTATTTTGTATATCCAAGTTGTAGACTAAGGAGTAAAGCTACCACTTTAAGATCGCCACAATTATTCCATGAGTGTTTTTGTATACTATACTTTGAAGCAACAGTTTCATATTTGCATATGTTTCTTTCATGTATGAAGCATATGCAACAGGTACTGACGGATACATGTTTCCGCAATGAAGGACAGCTTTTAAGCATATTTTTGAGGAATCTATAAAAAGTCTCCATTCTTCACGTTTGTCTTGCTGTCCTAAAGCTTCAAACAATAATTATATATCATTGCAGTACCCAAGATCACCACTCTTAGAAAATAAGTGTTCAAACACTTGCTGTCGTGGACGAAAACTACACACTTTTGCACTTGGTTGCCATAGATTCCATCACTTCAATCTTGAAGCCAATATTTCGGCCTGACATTTTGCTAAATGAAGGTCACAAACCAGATCATTTAATTCTTCCTGACTTATAAGGTAACGCACAGAATCTTCCGAGAAATCAGGTCTTGTTGCACTTCAATATTTTCTTCGCTGTGAGGAAGTATTTCATCAGTATCACTATCATCTAAACTCCATGATTGTGGAGGTACAGGAACAGGAAGATCTGGACCACGAAAAACAGGTCTTATGGCCGAAGGAATACTGGGATACTGAATCGTGTGTTTGGTCTTAGCTGTAATTCCAGATATCTTAGCGATGCAGAAGTAACAGTCTGTTGAGTGGTCTTTCGGTTCTCTGCAAACCATTGGTACCGCAAATGGCATTTGACGTGATCACTTCAACCAGCCAGTCAACAAAGTTACACATGAATTACAACAAATGTGAGGCGCCCAAGATTTATCTTCATCACCCATTTTGCATTGGAAATAAAGTTCATACGATTTTCTAATCAACGGCGTGAAATGTCGCCTTTGAGACTTTAAAGTCAATTTTCCACAAATGTAGTAGAAACTCAAACAAAGATCTTCGCTCTTTCCACGTTTATAAGTGAGTCACGGAAAAATTCTCATTGGCCGCCACCGGGAGTCGGACCCAGGGTCTTACAGTTACGCGCCGGATATGCTTCCGCTACACCACAGCGGCCTCGAATTCCTCCAGACTCACACACGCTAACTGCCAAGCCAATTTGGCAGGTTGCTTCTTGGAGCCCCGCACAATGCTGGGGATTCACCAAAGATGGTAAGCAGCAACTGAAGAAATAATTAGAAGGCGAATGAATAATTAATACAGACATTTAAGGTGGACCAGGAACATCAAACAAAGATCTTTGCTCTTTCCACGTTTATAATATATATATATGTGGTGTAGCGGAAGCATATCCGGCGGAAGACCCTGGGTTCGACTCCCGGTGGCGGCCAATGAGAATTTTTCCGTGACTCACTTATAAACGTGGAAAAAGCGAAGATCTTTGTTTGATGTTCCTGGTCCACGTTAAATGTCTGTATTAATTAGTAGAAACTGCTTGGATGGTTCACACAAGTACGCGGTATTATTTAACGTACACTTTACACAATCCATACTGCTTTTTAAAACCACGAGATGATGCGCGTCCTTCGATACCGATTAAATGCATTCGAATGACAAAAATTCTGCTTTGTTCCGACTTCCCAGAAGGAATTGCACAACAGGAAATAATGGCGCCAGTATGTCTACTCTCAGAGACATAGCTATCCTGACTGCAGACAGATGTCACCGTTAGGAAATATAGGAAAATTACTTTAAGTAACAGTTTTTTACTCCAATAGAGAGCTCCATTGCAAGAAATTGGAACCAAGTGGAGCAATTGTGGCTTCATATTTGGCTTCAGAACCCGTAAATACAGAGTACATAAAAAACCGTTAAAGTTTTCTTTGTAACAAAACAATTCAAGAGCAACGCACAACAGAAATTTTTTTGTTATGCATTTACAAGACCCACATTTTGTGGTATTTACGGAGAATTTGTTTCCACGAACGCACGAAGGCCCTCAACGTTTGGGTCACACGCCAATCGAAAGATAAACATGCAAACTTCTGTCATTTCACGTATAAAAATCCGTGAAGTTCAGGTGTTTTCCGTCATTTCACGGAAAATATGGAATCACGAATAAGCTTCGTTATTTCACAAAAGAAATCACGGAAAATGGCTCTTGAATTTCAGGAATTTACGAGAGTTGTATCGAAAGTAATGCAAAAGTCGGCATAACCTTTTTTATTAACTGACAGAGGTCGTTTAAATTGCACATGTTCGTAGAGTAACTTTTCCTCTATAGAAACCCTTTTTCTTCATTGCAGGTAAATAATGGATTCCAAGCAGAAGCAACGTGCCGTCATTGAGTTCTTGACGAACGAAGGGTGCAGGCTGTCCCACATCCACAGAAGGCTACAGAATGTTTACGGAGATGATACCATTGACAAGTGCAATGTGCACAGATGAATGAAGTTTAAAGAAAACCAGCATTCAAGACAAATTATCACTTTCGACCATTCACACGAATCGTCAGCGAGTGGATGAATTGATTCCCGCGGAGAGAGAAGTCACAATACGTGATCTTGTTGCACAACTGGACTGTGGTCACAATGTCATACAGAAGATGGTGGAAGACTTAGGGTATCGGAAAATGTGTGCAATGTGGGTACCTCGGCAGTTGACACCAAATTTGAAGGAGGGAAGGGTAAAAGTGTGCTCTGATCTGCTGGAAGCGTTTGAAGCCAATGAAGACACGTTTTATTTTTCGATTTGGTGACATGGGATAAAACGTGGGGTTATCTTTACGATCCGGAAACGAAGAATCAATCCATAGAATAGTGTGACACCTCTTCACCGAAGCCTAAGAATTTCACGAGCCAGAGATCAGCACAGAAATTCATGGTGACTGTTTTGTGGGATCACAGGGGTGCCATTCTAATTGATTTTCTGGAACGCGGCCGTACCGTGACCAGCGAACCGTACATTGAGACACTCAAGAAGCTTAGGGAAGCCATACGGAGGAACAAACCAAACACGAATCTGAAAAGTATGCACATTCAACATGACAATACGACTCTACACACATCTTTGCAAACAAATCTGGCGATCAGAAAATTAGGCTGGTGGGTGGTCCCCCAACCACCGTACAGCCAGATCTGGGATCCTCCGATTTCCACCTGTTCGGTCCAATGAAGGACAGTCTCCAGGAAGAACGGTTTGATGATACAGACGAGGTGAAAGTGGCTGTGAAGTAGTGGATATAACAGTCAACAGCTGAATTTTTTCAAAGAGGATTCGACAGTTGGGCTCAACGATGGCGCAAATGCACCGCTTGTGATGTAGACTATGTTTAGTAGTAACTATTTATAGAAAAAGCGTTACTCTAACAACATGTGCAGTTTGAGTGACTTCTGTCAGTTAATAAAAAGGTTATGCCTACTTTTGCATTACTTTCGGAACAACCCTCGTATTTTACATTGTGCTTTGTAATTGATCAGATAGAGTTCTTGATAAATACCTTACTTCATATTTTTACTTTTAGGTGACTGCATACAACCAGATGATGAAGCTTTTGTCATCATCTGTGTTCCTCCTTCTAGTCGGAACAGCCTTTTCCACTTCCGGAAGTCAGTACTGTCCCCCAAGTAGCGACATTCCTGGTTGCAGTTGCGGACATGGGAACTTCTACATCGTCGAAGGAACTTGGGCGAGATGCACGGGTATAACAGACCCTGTCCATCTAAAGGCCGTTATCCAGAAATTCCAAGGTTACAAGATCAATCTCTTGGAGTTCACTTCCTTGTCGATACCTTTCCTGCCAGCTGGACTATTTTCTGGAACATGGGTACAGATAATAAAGT
Organism: Macrothele yani; assembly: GCA_039090855.1. NCBI lineage: Eukaryota > Metazoa > Arthropoda > Arachnida > Araneae > Macrothelidae > Macrothele > Macrothele yani. The sequence continues at coordinate 100,765,713 of CM076989.1, read as the reverse complement.
TCACTGACAGTTATATTGAAAATCTCTATTCCGTCAAGGAATCCAGTCCATCCCCCTTTGACGGCCTTGATGAATCTTTGGAAGAACTTCATGTGATAAGAACCAGAGATCCATCGAAATGGCTTTGGCCTGATATGAAGAATTTGAAAAAGCTGAATGCAATAGAATTTGTTCAGTCTCCGATTGATTATGTGGGTCGTTACTTTGCCGAAATCGGAGAAGGTTCCGTTAAGTCTATGAGATTTTTTTATAGCAACGTCTACAGGATTCACCCTCAAGCATTTTCCGAGTTGAAGAACATGTCTGGTGTGGACTTTGATCAAAACAACATACCCTACATGTCCCGGACCATGTTTCCGAACCCTGCACCAAAACTATCCCTCATCAGCCTCAGGTAAGTATTTTCTTCTTATTTGAAGAGATGCTGTAAAAGGATATTTTATTATACACACACACACATTTATGCCCCAAGACACCCTAAGAGTGTACTTTTGATAAATGTGGGGAACCTTATCACTACCTCTGCGTGGAACGCAAGAACAGCATCAATGCGCGTTACAGTTCTCTCCTGTTGTTTCCTTTCTGTCAAGCAATTACTGTCGCACTTACTCCCCGCATCACACAACCAGTGGGTATTGTGAATGGGAGTGTGACGCGGTCCGATATTCTTCCCCTTCTGCCTGTTTAAGTGACCTTCATCTTGAATTTCCCTGATTGTTGATTAATTGTCTCTGTACTGTGAGTGTTGGAAGAGGTCTTACATATATTCTTTTCCTCTCCAAGTTATTCCTAGCTGGAAAGAAGCAGCCGAAAGTGCGATGCTCTTGATTGAGAAACTTCTCATATCAAATTTTTTTCTAAAAAACGTCCTGACTTTTGGAAAATTTGTTTTAGGTAGCAATTTTTTCCGATAAAGTGCTAAGCAAACCAAAACGGATTGTGATCAATAATTCTGCTGCTTTTCACTCTAAATGCTAGGGACTATTTTTCAAAGCCGAAGTAGCTGTTCCTTACCTTAAATTGTGGTACACTCTTAGATTCACTCAGAGTATAATAACGTGTGGGTTCACCTTCCGCCACCAACAAGTCGTGATATTGACTCTGCTATATACTGGAAATGTTTCGGGGGGGGGGGGGTCGCCGTTATCTCCCCGAATAGCCATCAATAAAGCGCCAGTATCTTGGGCTCAAATTCATCGTTCTACTTCGTGCCACAAATGCTCAGTAGGGTTCAGATCTGATGAGTGACAAAGCCATTAGAGGATTGTGAACTCACTGGAATGTTTTTTCAACCAGTTCTTTGCCAAACGGGGCCGATGAGACAGCAAGGTCTCTTGTTGAAGGAAGGCATCAGCATTGGAATGCCTTCATTCAACAACACATTAACGAACAACATTGAACAGGTTTAGGTGGTAAGCAAGCACGTGAACTCAGTCATATACGGTGATGACGGTGTTAATGGATACGAGGCATATTCGAAAAGTAAGTACCAGTGGCGAATATTTTACTGCGATCGTGATATCGCGCATGCGTGTTGACATCCCTCATTTATGGGCAAGCCATATAGGCACCATTGCGAGAACATCGGACCGTGTTTTCATGTTGTTCTGTGTGCTTAACGCGTTTAGGAAGATCGAGCGGCCCCTCCGACTGTGAGATAAGGCCCGTAATTCGATTTTTTAAAGTAAGAAATGTGAAACAGGCTGACATTCAAAGTCAGATTTGTGAAGTCTGCTGTTAAACTGCCGTGAGTGATACAATAGTGAGGAAATGGGTCACACAGTTCAAAGAAGGTCACGAGAACATCTACACTACCATAAACGAAGCGGCCGGCCATTTGTAGTCAACGCTGATTTCGTGTTTGAGGTAGACGCAAAATTTCGTGTTCCCAATTTCGGCGGTTTCTTTGCATTTCCCCGCAAATCTTAAACTGTTCTCTACGAAATTGTGACAGATTTGTTTGGGGTTCAGGAAATTGTGCTCGTGCTGGATGCCGAAGATGCTCTCTGAGGAGCACAAAGGCTGGCGGTCTGGCAGTGCGTTGAGCTCTCTCACTAAGTACAGTAAGCAAGGTGATGGGTTCTTGAGCCATATCATCACAGGTATCGAGACATGTGTATTCCACGTGACTTCGGAATCGAAGAAGTCCATGAAGTGGCAACACACCTCATTGTAGAAAAGGAAGAAATTCAAACAGACAGTTTCAAGCCGCAAGATCATGTGCACTGTTTTTTAAAACAGGCAAGGAGTTTTAATTGTTGAATTCTTGCCTAAAAGCAGAACAGTAAACTCATCAGCCTGTTGTAGAAATTGCGTAGCGCAATCTAGAACAAAAGACGTGGCATGCTTACTCGCAGCGTTGTCTTGCTTCATATGACAACGCTCTGCCTCACATTTCTGCACAAACTCAAGCACTCATCACGTCATTTTAATGTAAACAAATGGATCATCGTCTCTTTACAGACCATATCTGACCATATCTATTTTTTCATTGGCTCCCTGCAGACCATATCAGACCATACCTACTTTTCTTTCCATAAGAGAAACCGAGAGGCGTTTAAACATACACAATTCAACTGTTTTGGATATATTGAATAAGTGGAAGACACATGGCATACCTAAAGCAGCAAAGCGTACGGGCAGACCAAAGAAAATTAGTGACAGAGGACTACGAAGCCTCAGGTGAGTCGTTACAGCTCATCGACGGAGTACTGCACAAGACCTCAGCGTACAGGTGAGTAAACATGCTGGAACCTCGGTATGTACAAGTACCATTCGGAGAGAACTTCACTCCATGGGTTACCGTGGTCGTGTGGCTGTTCATAAGCCGTTCATTTCCACTCGGAATGCTACTCGTCGTTTAGCTTAAAGAACATTTACGTTTAGTGCAAAGAACATTTACCGTGGACTGTAGGTCAATGGAAACGGGTCCTATGGACTGATGAATCCAGATACACGATCTATCAGTCTGATGGCCGTATGTGGGTATGGTGGAAGCCAGAAGAACGCTATTTACCATAATGTACTGTTCCTACGGTCAAGTTTGGAGCTGGCAGTGTACTCGTGGGGGTGTTTTTCGTGGTATGGTCCCAGCCCATTGGTTATCGTGGACAAACCTGTTAACCAGCACGTCTACCTCGATATTGAAGGCAATTATGCCCTACCAACTCTGTGGCAATACTATGAAACCGAGCCTTGTTGGTACCAGCAGGATAATGCACCGATCCATAAAGCAAGGACTGTTACGGAGTGGTTTGACGATAATTCCGTATCGTGTGTGGATTGGACAGCACAGAGCCCCGATCTCAATCCCATATGGGATGAATTTGAGCGCCGAAGTTTGGAACCAATGTCTACTGCTATAAGCAACAGTTAGCGGCAGCATTATGTACTGAATGGAAGCGCATACCTATCGCTGTGTTCCAGAACCTTGTCGAAAGCATGTCTCGAAGGGTCAGTGCATGTATTAAGGCCAAAGGTGGACCGACACCGTACTAATGTATGTCAGTAAAGGCTATGTTGTGTTTCTCTGTTGCTTTTGTGAATATAGTGTATATATACATCAACTCATAGTGAAGAATCCAAGGCGTTGTTTTTCCGCTATAGCCCGTCAAATCACGTGACTGTAACAAAGATAAAATGCAAACAAAACAGTGTTCAGATTGTAGCAGGCATTGTACACATAAATAAACATCAGATGCGTGACACACGTATATATGTAACAAACCTTCGTTTCACTGACGACAGTACCGCTTTTTTGAGTACCCCCTGAGATTGCATCCATTAACTTACCTAGCACGAATAAAGATGTGAGTTTAATGTTTACAGAAATGCATCTGTCCTCCATTCCACGACAGATTTGCTTTCCCTTGTTCAATATCGAATTTCTTCAAATTCCTTACTTTCGCTTGTTCAAAGTGATCACCTTAGCTTTTCTCTCCCTCGCTAAATCCGAGGATTTCACTTTATTCGTTAAAAACGATCAAATTAGCTTTGAATAGGCATTATACCAAACAGAAGTTCCTGTTTTGCTTGCTAAATCCGAGATCGCTAAATACGGACTTCTTATTACCGGGTTCTTCTGTATGTAATATTCCAGGGAGTAGTGAAATCCTATGCAAATTTTCTGAGGCAATACTGAGTGACAACTTTAAAAGATGCTCTTCAAGTGCCTGCCTTTCATTCGTGATTTAACGACATACTGATTGCTGTTATTTACAATTCTGGTTCCAAATATCCTCACGACAAGAATTTTATGTCAATCAGAGAAGCCATTTTTAGAATGGAAGTAGGCAACAGCGTATCGGGCAACTGGGACGCCGGGAAGTATCCCGGCGTCCCGGTGGGCAAGCATATGGCACACTCTCTCGATTTTTTTTTCTTGATGTTTTGGAGCAAACGAATGATTATTTCGATATTTATGAATACAAATAGTTATTTTCACATGAGCTTCATTTCTGTATATATATATATATATATATATATATATATGATATATATATATATATATGTAAGAAATAACGACTCGTATCGTTGCAAGAAACCCCCTGCAGAAGACAAAAATCAAACTCTCCCACACCCTATCCTGTTCATTCAACATAAAAACGAAAAAACCTTCCCCTTCCCAATAACCAAGTACTTGAAAAGAACTGGAACAGAAACGCACTACCAAATTAACTGAAAAACTAATAATTCCAGATTAATTCTAAGAATAATGAATTCAAACGTAATACCACCTACTTGAATAAAACAAAATACAAAAAGAATAGAAAAATAACACAGAAAGAACGGGGGCCGGGAACCAATCTTCACGGAAAAACATGTAGTACACCAATGCAAGTTTATTTACTTCCTTATTATATATATATCAGCATAAAATACATATGTTTTTTTTAATTCAGTTGCAAAATTTTGAATCAGAAAATTTAGGAAATGCAAAGAAAATATGTGTCAAGATAATAACAGTCCTATGGCATAATTGCATGTATTTACTTTCTCTTCTTCTGGGTCTTTTCTTGTCCTTTGATTTCCAATCATATATTGCATTTTGATATCCAAAGATTTGTCACTAATACTGAGTCCCAGAATACTGTCCTCTGTCTCCTTAAATGTGCTCTGGCTGTGTAATTTATTGCTTTACCTGATACATAGGTTTCACGCGATTAAGGTAGTGCTTTTTTTCCTTTTCTATTTCAGGCGTAACAAATTAGACATCCTGCCAGAAGACATGTTTGAAAATATGCCTGCGCTTGTGACTTTAGATTTGTCGCAGAATTTATTCACCACTCTTCCTCAGAAAATATATGAACCAGTCATGAACCAGTTGCAGTTCTTCGGCATTATGGGTAAGCAGAGTTTTTTTATCCTCAATCATTATTAATCAACTGCTAGATTAAGGTCTTCCCAAAGTTTACGATCTTGATCATTTCAATTTGAGGTAAAAATTCAAATCTTACCTCATTGTATTGTCTTAACATTTTACATCTTTCATCCTGTCCAAAGGAGGTTACACTTTCTTCTTTGGGTTGCTGGAGAAATAAAACTTAATGATTTAAGTACTCTTTAAAACTTTCCAATCCAATTAATGATTTTAGGGACCTAACTGATGAAAGAGATTTACCATCTCTACTTACAGGTTTTGCTGAAGCAAGAAAAGTTGTGGAAGTAATTGCTGTGAGCTTAGCAGAAAGAGCATTTAGGTTCATGAAACTTATAGCTACAGATTAAAGAAATTCTCTTCACTTTAGTAACGTTTACCACCTGGCGACTATCGAGCTCATTCGAAAACCTATGTCATTGTGGGACCCGACAACGTTTGTGATCTGCACGGATATTACGGAGCGACTAACGATAGAGTGGAAAGAGAAAACAAAAGCTAATCAAGTGCACTCGAAAAAGGAAATTCCCATTTGATCCTGTTGTAAAAAATAATCTGTAAGATCACAGTGTACAGACTTCTCCAGAAATGATACTGTATAATGTAGAGGTGGGACAAATTCTAAATTTTCTCGAATCCGAATTCGAATACCAAAAGGTTTTCGAATCCCTCGAATCTCTTGAATTCTTCATATAAGAATAATTATAAGAAAAAAGGGAAAGAAAATACTTCTACTTAAAATTAAAAGTTTTTAATTCAAGCAAAATTTGAAATCTGTGTTTAGTGAAAAACAAATGAAAGAATACTGTTTTCAAAAACTATACTTATACTTATCAAGAAGATACAAACAAAATTTATATTTTTTGTACTAAATGAAGTACATAACTCTTGCGTCTTGAGGTACATTTCCATTTTCTGAACATAATTTGACAAAAAAGATATTTGAGTAACAATCACAGTTTTGACATTTTTCTTTAATAATAAAAGTTTTAAAACCTTTTTAAAACTTTTATAAAAAACTTTATTAACCGTCCATCTTGCACGCACCGAATCTACACTCGCCTCACTGTGGCTGGATGTCGTCCCACACGGGCGCCGATGTCTCGGTACGATAAACCGCTGTCGCGATAAGCCACTATTCGTCCTCTGTTGAACTCCGAAACGTGCTGGAATGACTGCCGTATTCTGCAACAAGGCATCAGGAAGCTTCCCACGAGGCATCAGGAAGCACAGGTCCGGCAGCACAACACACTTCCACTACTTACACCCCGCCTTCTGTGCACTCCTTCTTATAGTGCTTCTCGGTGGCGTGCCGGGCTCACATGTAGAGGTGTGGAGGATTATTTCTAGAGTTAATGTAGGTAAACACTAAACATGGAACACTAAATTGAGTAAATTCTTTCCAAAAAATTAAGAAAAATCAAAAACATGTTTGGTTTAAGAGTTAATAAAAACACTAAACTCTAAACTCTTTCAGGAAATGCAAAAAAATCAGAAACCTTTAATGGACATTTTTATTTAAAAACACTAGCATTCGAACTCGATCTGGATCTAGCCTACTTGGTTTTTTATCAGCTATGACACCTGAATAGTTTTTTTGACATTACTGTCGATGATGGTGTGATTAAGAAATTTTTAAAGTGTTTCCTCATTTTTTCTTGAGTAGAACTAGAAACGCTGAGATGTAGACAGAGTAACTTGAGTCATGTGCGCGACGTCGCTCAAGCTCACCCCCCTCCGTTCTCACGCTCGTTACAACGGCAACGGCTGCCGGGAAAGAGATGAAATATGGCTACGTCACTTTTCTCACCGTACCTGAGATATGGTAGCTAAGGCACTTTCCGATGGAATACGCCTGTCGCTTCGGCGGTTGCTCTCAGCGTTTGACTGAACAATTCCTTCACTGTTGCATCGGGTTTGGAAGTAACGAGTTATTTCAAATAACCGTGTACACACTGTACACGATCTTCTTCGATTGTTTTCTAATGTCAGAACTCGTCGTGTTGACAGAAATTCGAACAAATATCGCTCTAGGACAAGCACCAAACGCCAAGTTTTTGATGTTAAGATTAGAAAGATTCGAATAACGAAAAAAACCGCGAAGATTCGAGTGTTCGAATCGCCAATCTTTTTCAAGATTCGAATGTACCATTCCTAGTATAATGTAAGTATTTGACTTTTCTGCATCTTATAAGCAATAATAACATTGGACAACGCACAATTCACCTCTGAATGAAAATAGCGAATCTTTACTAATTTCAATATGCTGAACACGAAAATGACAATGAAATCTGTCGATTGGTCCTTATTTAGGATAGAGTATCATATTGCACATATTGCATCATATTGCACCAACCCATCATACGCACCACTCCCAGGAGCTATTGCATCAATTTCTGATACAATGCAGTTGAGTCATTACATCGCTGATGTAAGATGATGCAATCATTAGCATAAACTGAAGTCTCCAGGAGTGAGCAAGTGTTTGTACGACTTCTTGAGCTACACTCCCATTTACTCCTGCGTCATGTGCACAAGTGAACCCTGCAGCGTAAATCCAGCAGTAGTGATGCATCGTAACTTTTTTAATACCCCAAATAACTTTTTGTTATATTTACCGGGAAGTGACGTTTGCAAGCCAGACAAGTTAGTAAAATCATGCAATGCATTGATTATTATACGTTTTCTAACATATCAGAAATCATTACTCAAGTTGTGAGGCTAATGGCAGTGCAATAAATCTCGCTCCTGTGTCCTGACCTTTGACCCCATTTCGAAGATATTACACAGAACTGGATCAGTATACCTCCGAAACAACATACTAAAGTTTTGTCGCAATAGAAGCATTTTTTAGTCAAGTTAAGGAGGAGGTTTCACTAATATTCTTAAAAAGTATGCTTATATATTTTTTAATTTGCAGGTACCTGACACGACTACCAACCTAAAAGGAATAAAGGTACCAAGATTTTTATGGTAGAGGGAAAAGGTATATACACTGCTGACCACCCAAATTGCAACACCAAGAAGGGCATGAGATAGCAAAGCCAGATTTACTGGACACATAACAACAGATACAAAGATGAAACGATTGAGCTTACAGGCCCGTACGACTTGCGCAACACGCAGACATCAACAGTTCGTGTGGCCTCCATGGCTGGCAATAACGGCCGCTACATGCCGCGGCATCGAACGAAAGAGGCTTTGGATGTGGGCTTGGGGTATGTTGGTCCAGGCTGCTTCCACACGTTGCCACATTTCATCAGGCGTAACCGCGGGTGGTGCTTGCCGGGCTACTCGGTTACCGATCAGCGACCAGACGTGTTTGATGGGCGACATATCAGGAGAACAGGCGGGCCACGACAGCAGTGACACCTGGTTGGCCGTGAAGAATTGTTGAACGATGCGTGCTACGTGCGGGCGCACATTGTCCTGTTGAAACGTGGCCGCTGGCAGGTCATGCAGATAAGGGAGGACTACAGGCTCCAAAACGTCGGAAATGTAGCGGTGACTGTTGAGTGTACCGGCGATGCGTACCAGAGGGGAGCAGGTGTCATATCCAATTTCGCCCCAAACCATAACGCCAGGCGACGGACCGGTATGGCGATGCATAAAGCAGGCGCCATGCAGTCTCTCGCCACGGTGCCGCCTCACGCGGATCCGACCATCGTGGTGTTGCAGGCAGAAGCGGGATTCATCGGAGAAGACAATGTCGTGCCATTCCGTAGTCCAGGTGCGGCGTTCAACGGCCCACTGCCGCTGCACTCGCCGGTGGTGTAACATCAACAGTAATCAGAGCAATGGGTGCCGTACGACAAGTCCCCGCTCCTCCAGACGACGTCGAACGGTACGTGCTGAAACAGGTTGTTGCGCAACACACCCTAATTCCTGCGCTAACGTTCCTGATGTGGTGGTGTGTGCCGTCAATGCCCACCGCACAACATGCCGGTCCTCTCGGTCGGTGGTGTGCCGCAGCTGTTGGCAATCGCTCACGTCGGTCCGTCCGTCCATCTTGCACGCACCGAATCTACACTCGCCTCACTGTGGCTGGATGTCGTCCCACACGGGCGCCGATGTCTCGGTACGATAAACCGCTGTCGCGATAAGCCACTATTCGTCCTCTGTTGAACTCCGAAACGTGCTGGAATGACTGCCGTATTCTGCAACAAGGCATCAGGAAGCTTCCCACGAGGCATCAGGAAGCACAGGTCCGGCAGCACAACACACTTCCACTACTTACACCCCGCCTTCTGTGCACTCCTTCTTATAGTGCTTCTCGGTGGCGTGCCGGGCTCACATGATTTGCAAGTGCCCTGCAATGCTAATCGTTTGCATGTCCTCTCGTGAGGCGACGCATGCTGCGAATTTCAGGCATCGGATGCTTCCTTCTTAGTGTTGCATTTTGGGTGGCCAGCAGTGTAGTTTCTCTTTTTGTCAATGAAAGCAAGTAACTTACAAGCATTTTTTATCAAGTCTTTTGAAAAATAAAATCGTGCTTTTGTTATCGGGTTGTCCGTCCGTTCACCTGTGGACACCATATCTGTGCAACTATTAGTCCGATTTGAAAAATTATTTTTGCATTAGAAAGCTTGAAATATTAGGTTGATGCATAAGTTCATGCCTTTTTTTCACCGCGCTGCAGGAATGAATTACATCAGAAGGCAAAACGGAATCAATCACTATGTAATCCCACCTCCCCATTATTTACGATTGTGTTTCAGCGTCTGTATAGGTCTTCAATGCCATTATTGAAAAAACGTGCAGGTTTTGCTGCGAAGAAATCATCAAGGAAATTCTAGAGATCAACATCATTCTTGAACGTTCTGCCACGGAGTGCATTCGACAGAGATCAGAACAGGTGATAGTCTGAAAGGGCGACATCTGGGGAATAGGCCGGATGTGGGAGAATCTCCCATTTCATGTCTCGAATGGCCACTTTGGTCTTCTTTGCACTGTGAGGGCGCGCGTTATCATGTTGGAGAAGCACACCTTGACGCTGATATGGCCGTTTCTGCTAAACTGCTAACTCCATACGGCGGAGTTGCTCACAATTTAGTGCGGCATTTATGGTCCAACTCCTCCGCAGCATTTTCCAGCGACTATTGCCTTCCATGTCCAACCAGACACAAAACATGATCTTCGCAGGATGAACGTCATGTTTCGGACGTGGTGTGGGCGTCTTGTTTGGGCTTAACCATTCCCTTCGATGCCTGAAATTCACGTACATGTACCACTTCTCATCTCCAGTAACAATACGTCACCGAAAGGGTTTGTGTTGCTGAGAACATTCGCGATAACGGGCGAGCAAAGAACCACATATGGCAACTTGCTAATTTTTTTTTTGTCTTCGGTGAGAATATCAGGCACCCATGACCCCAATTTCTGGACCTTTCCCATACGTTCCAGGTGTCTCACCACTGTGGCCTAATCACGATCCATCTCAGTGGCCAATTCGCGTGGGGTCTGACGCAGATCCAAGTGGATGAGATGGTTTAAACGATCCTAATCAAAATGAGATGGACAACCTGAGTGCGGCGAGTCGCTGATGTCAAAACTGCCACCTCGAAATCTCTTAAACCATTTGCGGGCTGTCCTCGGAGCAATAGCATCCTCCCCATACACAGCACAAATTTGTCGAGTAGCCTCGGAGGCTGTGGATTCCTTGTTAAACTCGTAGAGGAGCAGATGCCGGAAATGTTCATTCCTCTCTACTTGACACTCCATACTTCCGGACCGTTGCCACAATCACACAACGCAATATGATTTAGATACGCGATATTACTGGCTGCATTTTGAAATACAACTGAACATCTGCTCCGTCACTACTGACCTGGGAAACACTCGTGAAATAAAACGGCATGAATGCATCAACCCAATATGCGAAAGCTGATCCTTCACTTCGATTTTTTTTTTATGATATACAATTTCGCCGCTAGAGGGCGAAAATGCAGATGATATCGAATTCAAAATACATTTTATTCCATATATTTGCTTCTAAACGTTCGACTGAAAAGTTATTTAACTTTGCGATTCCATTTATGTCGAAGAGTATTTCAGGTATAGTTACTTTTTCAAGTTACGCATAGATTTTCCGCTAGGGGGCGTAAAAGTAAAGTGCGTTTTCCCCGATATATCTTCTTCTAAAACTCCGATTTCAAATTTTTTTTCTTCAGCGTATACAGCTCCTAATGGAAAATCTTTTGCATATAATTCCTAATTCTTGGTAAAGAATGGTTTGGCCACCAGGAGGCGTAAGCGTTTATTTCTGCTTCTGATGTATTTGCCACAAATTCTGAGCTTCTAAAATCTCGATTGAAAAAAATTCGTTGTAAACCGAGATACCACTCACGTCGATAAACTTTTCCGGCATATTTTCTTCTTAAAATATTGCATTGTTTCTCCGCCAGAGGCGTAGATGTATGTCTTATTTTTGTCAATAGCTCTGCTTCTAATGGCACGATTTGAAAAATTCCTTCTTTATTGGATACAGTTTCGGGTGCGACATGTTTTTCATTTAATATCAAAATTTTTGAAATAATTCGTAGACTTTCCGCTAGGAGGCGTATAGGTAAATTGCGTTCCCCTCGATATCTCTGTTTCTAAAACTCCTATTTGAAAAATACTTTCTTCACCTCCTACATCTCTTGATGGGAAAACTTTTGCATATAATTCCTGTTTTTTGGTAAAAAATGGTTTAGCCACCAGGGGGGTATAAGCGTTAATTTCTGCTTCGGATGTAGTTGCAGCGAAATCTGAGCTTCTAAAATCTCGATCAAAAAAAAATCGTTTGTGGACCGATACTACTCTCGTCGATAAACCTTTTCGGAATATTGTCTTCTTAAAATAATGAATTGTATCTCCACCAGGGAGGGTAGATGTATATATTATTTTTGTCCATATCTCTACTTCTAAGAGTCCGATTTGAAAAATTCCTTCTTTGTTGGATAGCGTTTCCGGAGCGAAATGCTTTTCATATAATTTCAAAACTTTCGAGTAAATCATAGACTTTCCGCTAGGGGGCAATAAGGTAAATTGCGTTGTCCCCGATATTTCTGCTTCTAACGCTCCGATTAGAAAAATTCTTCCTGTATCGCATGCAGCTACTGATGCGAAATGTTTTTCACATAATTTCTAATATTTGGTAAAGAATGGTTTGGCCACCAGGAGGCATAAGGGTTGATTTTTGCTTCTGGTGTATTTGCAGCAAAATCTGAGCTCCTGGAAAATCGACTGAAAAAATTATTTCCTGGACCGATACCGTTTACATCGAAAAACCTTTTTAGAATACTTTCTTCTCAAAATAATGCATGTTTTCCCGCCAGGGGGCGTAGATGCATATCTTATATTTGTCGATATATCTGCTTCTGGGTGTCCGATTTGAAAATTTCTTCCTTTGTTGCAGAGCATTTTCGCTGCGAAATGTTCCTTATATAATTTCAAAATTTTTTTTAACGCACAAGTCTGCAACCAGAGGGCGTAAGTTCACGCTTCCGTCTACAGCAATATCTGAGTTATGAAAAACCCGATTGCAAAACTTCTTTCTTCGGTTAGATACTCCTGTTTTTCATACTGGTTCCATTGACTTTGAATAGCTTTGATAAATTCAATTCGTGTTAGAACGGATTCAAAAGACGTGCTTATGACACCCGAAAATTCGGTGCCAACTTTCTTGTTTTGTTTGTTTTTCCTTTAATTGCAATACGACTTGTTAAATATCTCTCGTATATATGATAAATCATCATCATCATCATTGTCAACCATTATCAATCCACTGCTGGACGAAGGTCTCCCCAAGTTTCCTCCACAACGGTCTGTCTTGTGCCAGTCTCCTCCATGTCACTCCTGCATACTTTCGAATTTCATCCACCCATCTTCCATGTGGTCTTCTTCTGGGTCTTTTCCTGTCCCTTGGAATCCAATTTAAAATTTCGGCTGTCCATCGATGGTCTGTTCTTCTGGCAGTATGTCCAGCCCATTGCCATTTCAGGGATTTAACTCTGATCATGATGTCCTCCACTCTTGTCATTTTTCGGATCCAAGTGTTCCTCTTCTTATCTCTCCTGGTTACACCAAGCATGCACCTCTCCATGCTACTTTGTGTTGTCTGCAGCCTTTGTATGTCTCTTTTAGCTAAGGTCCACGTCTCTGCACCATACGTAAGCACTGGAAGGATGCATTGATCAAACACTTTTCTTTTAAGACATAATGGCATATTGCTCTTGAAAATTATGCTGTTTCTTCCAAAAGCTCTCCAGGCAAGTTTTGTACGCCGATTAATTTCTTCACCAATGTGACCCTCACTTGATATCTGCTGTCCAAGATAAACGTACGTGTCTGTTATCTCCAGCTTTTCTCCATCAATCGATAAATCTTCATTTCTTGTAAAAGCATTGTACATCACTTTTGTCTTCTGAAAGTTCATTTTTAATCCCACTTCTTTACTCTTGTCAGCAAGTTCCTGGATCATACTCTGCAGCTCTGATGGGGTAGTTGCAAAAATGACTATGTCATCAGCAAAACGAAGGTGGGTTAGATAATCTCCATTAATCTTTATCCCTTTGTTTTCCCAGTTCAGTGATTGAAAGACATTTTCCAATGTGGCATTAAAGAGCTTCGGAGATATGGTGTCACCTTGTCTCACTCCTTTTCCAATTTCTATGTGTGTTGTATTTTCAAACAGCCGAATCTTTGCACTTGCATTTTCATAGATGTTATTAATAATATTAATGTATGCATCTTCAATACCGCAGGATTTCAGAGCCATTGCAACTGCTGATGGTTTCACCGAATCAAAGGCTTTTTCATAATCGATAAAAGCCATGCACAATGGAAGCTCATATTCCCTCGCTCTTTCAATTAGTTCTCTCAGTACGTGGATATGATCTATTGTGATGTAGCCACTCCTGAATCCAGCTTGTTCTCTCGGTTGAGCCATGTCCAGTGTCACCTTCAAGCGGTGTGAAAGAACTTTAGTGAAGATTTTATAAACCACTGATAGGAGGCTGATAGGTCTGTAGTTCCTGAGATCCTCAATGTCACCTTTTTTATGTAGCAAGATCATTGTAGCGTTGTTCCAATCCTCAGGAATTTTCCCTTCATTAAGGCATCGAGTGAAAATTTGGGCGAGTACTGTTTCGATTTCTCCATTTGCTTCTTGTATGATGTCTATAGTAATTCCATCTTCTCCTGGAGCTTTTCCCCGCTTCATGTTCTTGATTGCATGTGCAACTTCTGCTGGAAGGACTGGAAGAACTCTGGTACTGGTACCTTTCATGATGTCTGGAGTACATGTATCATCCCTTTCATATAATTTGGAGTAGAAATCTTTCACTCTTGTCAAAATTTTGCCTCTATTTCTTGTTACAGAACCATCTTCTTTTCTCAGTGCCATAATCTGTTTTTCCCCTTACTGAGATGTCCCTTTGCTATCTTTAGGCTTTGGTTGTTTTCAATTGCTTTCCTTACTAGTTCACAGTTGAATTTCCTTACGTCTTCAGTGATACTTTTTCGTATTGTCTTGCATAGCTCTATATATTCCACTTTGGAAGTCACATCTTCTTTAGTTTTCCTCATCACTCTTCTTTTTTGCATCAACATTTTGGTTTTTCCTGATAATTTGTTCACATGCAATTTGTTCTTAGACCCAGCTAATTTTGTTGCTGTTTCCATAAGAGCTTTGGTTACTTTTCTGTTAACTTCAGAAATATCCACTTCTTCCGATGTTAGGCCTTCTGAAGCAGAGCATCTGTTCTTCAGTTCCAATTTGAAGGTATTATGGTGTTTTTTAAGGTTGGTTATGTCAATACATTTTGTTTGTCTTATGAGCTTGCTACGTTCGAGTTTAGTGTTGAGGTGCATCTTACATCTCACCAATCTATGGTCACTGCCTGTGTTGAACTTGTTTAGCACACTGCAGTCTTCTATGACGAATTTTTCGCTACATATAATAAAATCAATTTCACTTGTCGTCCCATTTGGATGCCTCCATGTCCATTTCCTGTGTGGCTTTTTCTTGAAAAAGGAGTTCAAGATGAAAAACCCTTCTGCCTCTGCAAACTCTACGAGAGTATTTCCACGCTGGTTTCTGTTGCCGTGACCGAATTTACCTACTGAAGTTTCAGTCTGTTGCCGTTGCCCTATTTTTGCATTGAAATCTCCTATAATTATCTTCAAGTGCTGCTTACCTTTATTATTTAGATCACGAATTTCCTTATAAAATTCTTCAATTTCTTCTTCAGCATGACTTGTGGTGGGTGCATAAGTTTGAATAATCTGAGCCTGGTATCTTCTCGAGAGTTGGATAACGAGTCGTGCAGCTCTGTCAGAGGAACTTTCAACTTCTACAACTTTATCCTTCAGTTTCTTGTTTATTATAAATCCAACACCACTAGTTCTGCCAGTATCTGGCCCACGATAGTAGAAGAGATGTCCACTTTTCAGTTCAATGAGATCTCCTCTTCTCCTTACCTCACTTAGCCCGACGATGTCCCACTTGATCCTTTGTAGTTCCTCTTCCAATTCAAGAAGCCTTGAATCAGAAGATAGGGAGCTTCCGTTGTACGTAGCCAAGGTCAGCATCAGATGGCAGCCTAGTCCGGTCCTCCAGGGATTCTTAGCACTCTCTGCCTTCATGTCGCACTGGCCGCTGCCTTGGCCAGGTACATTCCAGCTGCCGGAGACTGAGGGCCAAGATTTAAGTTGTGGAGTCATTTTGGAGGGGCTTGGCCATAACTCACCACGCTGGCCAAGCGGGTTGGTGAGTGTGGGATAGCATTTCCTCTAATCCCGATGCAAACGTTCATGCATTGTGTCGTACAGGTGCTGGATATCAGTTTGTGGGATTGAGTTCCATGCCTGTTGCACTTGGTCGGTCAATACAGGGACGGTTAATGCTAGTTGGGGTGACGCTGGAGTTGTCGTCCAATGATGTCCCATACGTGCTCGATTGGTGAAAGATCTGGTGATCTAGCAGGACACGGCAACATGTCGACACTCTGTAGAGCATGTTGGGTTACAACAACGGTATGCGGGCGAGCGTTATCCTGTTGGAAAACACCCCTGGAATGCTGTTCCTGAATGGGAGCACAACAGGTTGAATCACCAGACCGACGTACAACTGTGCCGTCAGGGTGCGTGGGATAACCACGAGAGTGCTCCTGCTGTCATAGGAAATTGCTCCCCAGACCTTAACTCCAGATGTAAGTCCAGTGTGTCTTGGCCGCAGGCCGGTTGGTTGCAGGCGCTCACCTGGCCTCCTTCTAACCAACACACGGCCATCACTGATACCGAGGCAGAACCGGCTTACATCAGAAAACACAACAGATCTCCACTCCGTCCTCCAATGAGCTCTAGCTTGACACCACTGACGTCGCAAACGGCAGTGGTTTGGAGTAAGTGGAATGCACGCTAGAGGGCGTCTGGCTTGGAGCTGTCCTTCAAGTAACCGATTTGTAACAGTTCGTTGTGTCACTGTGGTGGCAACTGCAGCTCGAATTCCTACCGCAGACGCGGTACGATGCGCCACGGCCATACGCCGTACACGGCGGTTTTCCTCTCAGCAGTGCCACGTGGCCGGCCGGAACCCGGTCTTCTTGTGATAGTACCTTTCCTTGACCACCGCTGCCAACAATCATGCACAGTGGCTACATTCCTGCCAAGTCATTCTGCAATATTGCTGAAAGAAAATCCACCTTCTCGTAGAACTATTACACGACCTCGTTCAAACTCCGTGAGCTGTTGATAACGGTTTCTTCGTCTTCTTAAAGGCATTCTTGACTAACATAAACACCCTACGTCGAATCTCAACGATAACTAACGCTCACGAACGTTACAGCGCGTATTTACAGCAAACCTGCTTTGCATGTTCCGAGGGGCGCTACTAGCGCCACACGTATGCGCCGAGCGCGAAATTTGCATAGACGTCATCTTACAGATGTACTCTCACCGCCTACCAATTGTCGTTTATCTAACACAACCCCTTCTTGGTGTTGGGATTTTTTTTTTTCCGTCAGTGTATATGCAAGGGTTGGGGAAATTCCTTAAAAACGTACAAAATTCCAAATACATTCCTCTCCACCGTTTTACAGTACGTTCTAATTTTCATATCTTATAATTAATTTTTCCTTAAATTTCAAAGCTAAATATTCCCTTGCGCTATATTTTT
This sequence comes from Macrothele yani, assembly GCA_039090855.1. Classification (NCBI taxonomy): domain Eukaryota; kingdom Metazoa; phylum Arthropoda; class Arachnida; order Araneae; family Macrothelidae; genus Macrothele; species Macrothele yani. Next base: position 100,748,176 of record CM076989.1, on the reverse strand, counting down.
CAAAATACCTGAAGTGACTGGTTAAGAGGAACAGGGTACCGTAACACAGTTCTTACTCGGGGCACCCAAACCTCTGGATTCGACCCTGCAAAGAAACATGAAAATAACATTTCTTGGCCGACTGAAACGAATGGAGATATCTTGTTTACAGAAGGACGAAGAGTGTGATAATAACATAAAAGTACCGTTTCTTGTCCTTTTGATGCCCAAAAGAACGTAATAATGCGATATCATTTTAATCACATGTAATCGCATATGCTATTGCTTCGATGATAAAAGGCGTGCTAAAACTAGGCCTCTCAACTTCCTTAAAATTTTAATACGACATTTACACTGCACTCATAAATTAATTTCCGATCTTGCATTGGGAACCGATTTCTTCAGCTCATGTGCTTGATGTAGTGAAATGGTGATTACGTCTGCTAAAACACAATTTGTTTCTAGATTGTTTCTCATTAAATTAAATTAATCCAAGAAACTCGCTGTTAAACCTTTAAATAATGCAGTTGAAATTCAATTTTGCCTCTCAGTGGAAAGTGCTGAAGTGTTTCGGAGGGCTGTTATTCGAATTCAAACGGAAAATTGCTGGCTTCCCAACGACAGAGCTATGTTTGCTTGAATGCAATCTTTTTTTTTTTTTTTTTCATTACGTAGATGTAAGAACCGTTGTTAATAAATTTCTACAGAAGGAAATTAATTTTACGCAGATCTGTATGTACAGATTTCTTGCGAGGTATTTTACAGATGATTTTACAGGTGATTACGTACAATGCACGAAACATATGTCTGCAAGATCTGCAGTGAATGACATATGTCTGCAAAAATTGTCTGCAGTGAATGACATATGTCTGCAAAATTTCACATTTTCTTAATTGTCAGAAGTTATAATATTAGACTTTCCCGGACTGGCCTGGATTTCAATTCGTCTGATACCTAAAAACTGTAGTAATCCACATTAGCACGCAAACTTTCACAAGAATAAAAAGGAAAGGTGGGGAAAAAGTGAGTTTGTTCAATATATGCAAAAGTTACATAAGAAAGTAAAAAATAAACAGATGAAGTCATTTTGAAAGTCTATCTGATTTCTTTAAGCTTGTTTTACACATGAGGTATGATTCTTTTGACATTTGCTACTTCATAAGCCCCCCCCCTTCTTCCTTTTTTTTTTTTTTTGAAAATGCGAGAGAACGAAAATAATTCGATAGGCGTCGATGTTTACTTACAATGTATAAATATACAGTATATGGAGATTTACTTACAATATATACACTATCTACCAACAAGTAATTTGACACCTGTGATAGCAAAGGAAAACGAAGTTTATTCACCTTCAATAGTTTGTGGAGCCTCCACGAGCGGCAATTACAGCTGCGACCCTCCGGGGCATACTCTCAACCAGGCGTTGTACGACCACTAGCGGTATTTTATTCCACTCGGCTTGGAGAAGACAGGTCAGTTCCTTCACCGATTTCGGACGGTGGGGGCACCCCTTAAGTCGACGCTCCAACTCGTCCCAGAGGTGCTGGATAGGGTTAAGGTCCGAGCTCTGCGCAGGCCAGTCTATTCGATTTACCCCATTGTCACCATACCAAACCATGGTGGACCTCGCAACATGACAGGTGGCATTGTTATCCTGAAAGTAACATGGGTCTACCCCGTAAAACTTCCACAACGTAGGAAGCGCATGGTCATCCAAAATGGTGCAGTAGATCTCGGCGTTGAGTCTACCAGGAATTACGATCAAGGGTCCCGTGCCATAACAGGAGAAACACCCCCATAGCATAATTCCCCCGCCGCCGAACTTCACAGTTGGCACAATACATTCCGGCAGGAGGCGTTCTCCAGGCAGACGCCAAACCCAGACCCTGCCATCCGAACGGTAGATGGTGAACCTTGAGTCGTCGCTCCAGAGAACCTGTTTCCACTATTCAACGGTCCACTGTCGACGTTCTTTGCACCACGTTAGCCGAGCAGCCCTATTGGACTTGGTGATCAAAGGCTTGTGAGCGGCAGCACGTCCATGATAACCGAGCAGATGGGCTTCCTTACGGATAGTATTCATCAAAACAACATTCCCGCCTGCCTGTTGAAACTCCTCGCGGATGTGGCCTATCGATTTGGTGCGGTTCTTCCGAATTTCTCCGGCCAGCACCCGTCGGTCTCTAACTCCCAGTTTTGTGGGTCTGCCGGGTCGGGGCACATTCCGACAGTCACCTCTCATCTTCCACTTGCCAATCACGTAGGCCACTGTTGATTGTGGGTACTTCAACTCGCTGGATATGTCACGTATGGATCGGCCATTTCTGTGATACCCGACGATTACACCTTTCTCGAAATCAGAGAGCTCCGAACTGCGTGGCATCTTGCATGCGACTGGTTGCGTTGTTGTTTCCCACACGATATTTAACGGCGGCGGCAGTGACGTGTATCAGGACCGCAGATATCGTCGATTGCAGGGGTGTTCAATTACTTGTTGGTAGATAGTGTATATATGGCGTAAGGCTAACGCGCTCGGCTAGATATCGAGAGATCTGGGATTCGGATCCCAACGATGACCGAATATTAATTTTTCCGTTGCTATGTGTTGCGTAAATGTGGAAAGAGCAATGTCTTTGTTTATTCACTGACGCCACGAATTTAGAGGATTTTCACTTTGGATGTCGCCCTTTGGATTTAACTGTGATAATTAATATATAGCCAGTGCCGTTAATGCACACCAGATGGAGACGTCTCAGTAGCTGAGCCATCTTACGGATTTATGATGTTGGAAGCTAACAGAAAAACGTACATAGCGCCGTGGACTGTTGGCCACCGTGGTGTAAGTCTAACGCGCTCGACTAGATATCGAGAGATCTGGGATTCGGATCCTCAACGGTGACTGAATAACAATTTTCCGGTTCCTATGTGTTGCCTTAACGTGGAAAGAGCGATGTCTCTGTTTATTCACGTATTTGGAGGATTTTCAGTTTACTTACAATAAAAATACGCAGTAAAAGCGTACCAGAATGGAGAATCACATTTTAAAGCAAACTGGATATCCAGAATTAAGGACGTGTCTCTGCGTGTTGTTTTGTAAGCATCACATTGTCCTTTCAAATATGTCGATCTAGTTCTACATTTTAATAGAAACGTTGGGAATTGAACTTTCATATTTTAAGTACAAAAATCACTTTACTTTAGCGGAAAATGTAGACAAGTTAATACTCAAAATCTACCCATGACACGACGTCAGCCACTCATCAGAATGTATGTCGCTGCTGCGATGGCTCAGGCTGACCATTTGTCCTAGACTGGCTGGGTTCGAACATCGGTGAGGCATGGACAATGTGCTTGTCTTACGGTATTAGCTCTCTCCCTTTCGTGGAGCCAGTGGCCCTATATTAGAAAAGGACGACTTCTTATATAGCTCATCGAGTTGCTCACGATGGTCGTTATTCCCCCTCCACCAAAAAAAAAAAAAAAAATAAGAAAGAAAGGAAGAAGAAAATAAATAACACACATGAAGTGATATCGCATTTTTCAAATCGTCAAACTTTTTTGCATGTGTGGTAGGCTACCGGGCGGGCAATGAGGGGGTAGTAATTCCAGGGGCGTAAATTCATGCTCTGGGGGATGTAAAAACTAGAAATTGTAACTAGAAAAGAAAGTTACACCCTTCAATATTTTCTTTTTAAAGACTTTAGTTAGTCTCATACAGTGTTCCATGCAATTAACCAGGGTACAGAGTAACGTATACTTTGAGATGTGGACATCTCATATCCATGAAATAAATTTTCCAAAACCGTGAATGGAGGCATAGGGATGAAGAGCTAATAATTCATTTGTTCTCTGTTGCAGAAAGTTCTCTGAGCGTTTAAACTTCAATGAAATTTTTCCACGCCCCACACCTAAAGCTTCTTTCTACTGTTACGTTCACTGTCCGATATTCATTTGTTCAGCTCTAGTTTGTTTTTCGTTCTGCATTTGAGCGAGGAACTGGTAGTACTGAATGTAATATTAGTCTAAATGGCCCAGTGATTGACCAGATGAATGAGTTTGCGTATTTAGAAAAACATGTTTAACAGAGAGAACAAATTGGATGGTGAAATTAGTAGGTGAGTGAATTCTTCATTGAAAGTCAAAGCTGCTTTGAGAGATTTTCACAGGAATGATGGGTTCTCAAGAGAGTCCCGCATGGCTGTGTATAAAAGTGTAATTGTTCCTACTCTGATGTATGGCAGTGAAACCTGGGTACTACAGAAGAAACATATGAGTTGCTTGTGTGCTGGAGTAAACGTGTTACATACGCGGGGGTTTGTGGCAAGACACGTTCTGATCGTGTGAGGGATGAAGATGTGTTGGAGCTGTGTAATGTGAAGCAGAATGTAGTTAGCAAGGTGGAGACAAATATGCTTCGGTGGTTTGGCCATGTTGAAAGAATGAGTGATGAGATGCTTACTAAGATTTTTTTTACCTCAAGTGGAAGGAATGAAAGGCAGAGGAAGGCCAAGGAAGTCATGGGAGGAGCAGATTCAGGAATGTCTGCATGAGAAAAAGATCATGAGTATGATATATAGAAGATCTTATGTGCGTCGTGTGATGGATGTCAGTGAAGCCCGAGTTGTATGTCAAGATCGCTGTAAATGGAGAAGTTTGATAGGGCAATAGTAAGTAAATAATCAGTTAAAAATTATCTGGTAGTTTGTTATTTTTTTTTTGTGGAGCTAACCTCTGAATCTCAGAGAACAGCTTAATGGTATGTATGTATGTGTGTATTTCTCTGGAGTGTTGTGTTGTCGGCGTTCACATAACGTTTACGCATTGGGTATTTACAACCTATGGTGCCCGGGTATTTGCCTAGTTTTTTCGTATTTTTAATGATAAAATTACGTGAAAAACCTGAAGTGCGATTTCTGAAAAATCATAGTAATTTTCTATAACGGCGGTGTGTGAAAAAGTAAATACCACGTATTATTGGAGTGGAACTCGGAAGAGTGTAATTTTGAATTCGAAGGGGCGTAGTTTTGAACTCAAGGGGCGTAGTTTTGAACTCAAGGGGCGTAGTTTTGAACTCAAGGGGCGTAATTTCAAATTTCGCCCTCCCAGATAAGAAAAGCTTGCTACGGTCCTAATGTGTGGTTTTAACAGCCACCACCAGCAACTTGTAGGTCCATGAGCTATCCCTAATATAAATTAGGGACTGGTTCCAGGGAAGAGACAAAGCCAGCGTCATCAGAGAAGCGCACTGCCCATAACTCATACGAATACGTATAGGCAAACTCTCATACCACTCGGCCGTAGTGGCTTAAACGTTTTGTTTAAATACTTACTTGACCAGGGAGTGTTTACAACTCCCAGATATGCACACTGGGACAAAGACGGTGCTTATTGCTCCACTGACAACAACAAAAATGAACAAAAATTATTTAAATGCTTTTAAAATGAATGCCGCCATACAAAACATTCTGGAAATAAAGCACTGAATTTCCTGAAGGCCTGGATTAAACACATAGACCTGAATTAATACAATGGCACTAGCCTGGATTAAATACGGTAAGGAATTTTTTTGTTCAGCAGTTCTTCTAGTATAATTTTGTCCATCCGTCTGTAGACGCTATATCTCTGCAACTATTTTTCCGATTTAAAAAATTATTTTTGCGTTAGGAAGTCCAACATGTGAGAACGGTGTTCATTGCTCCCTAGTCTTTTTCTAAGGCACGAATTCGACTCTAGAAGGCATAAATGCAGATGCTAAAGTATTAAAAATACATTTTTGTCCATGTCATTGCTTTTAAATATCCGATTGAAAAATGTTTTCTTTCCTGCTATATCATTTATAACAAAGACTATTTTGGGTAGTTTCTTTTTCAAGTAATGCACAATTTTTCCCGACAAGGGACGTAAGGGTAAATTTCTGCTTCTCCGATATCTCTGCTTCTAACAGTCCGATTTGAAAATATTTTCTCCCCCCCCCCTTGCATCAGATCGAGTTTATGGTGGTACATGCTCTGCATAAAATTTCTAATCTTGTCAAAGACTGTGTTTTGCTAGTAAGGAAGGTAAGGTATATTATTTATGTTTCGATGTATTTGCAGCAATTTCTGTGCTTCTCAAAACTCGATTAAAAACCTCTCTGCGCGGTGCGATACTGCTCACCACTAACAACCTTTAGAGCACATTTTCTGCTTAAAATAATTTAGTTTCTCAGCTAGGGGCATAGTTGTATGTCATATTTTTCTGGGTATCTCTGCTGCTGATAGTCCGATCAGAAAATTCTTTTGTTGGACAACATATTTTGTGTGGGATGGTTTGCACAAAATTTCAACAAATGTTTCCTAACGCATAGATTTGTCACTGGAGACCATGTCACTTTTCAGTTTACAGTGCATTTCCGCGTCTAACAACTGGACCGAGAAAGTCCTCTTCCGGTCATATTTTGAATTACATATTTTAAATCATTACATATTTTAAATGATGACTAACTACACAATATATATATATATATATATTTTAATACTAACTACGAGAATATTTTGTGCGTATGTCCTGCCAAGAATAATATGCAATTTTCTCACCAGGGGACGAATGTTATTTTTTTTTTTTTACTGAGGTTTAACGACAGCGTGAGCAACTCAATGGGCTATAAGCAGTCGCCCGTCCCTAATTTAGGGCCACTGGCTTCAGGGAAGGCAGAGAGCCAGTGCCGTAACACACACACAACATCTATGCCTCACCGGAATTCGAACCCGGACCCCTTTCGGACGAATGATCAGAAGCCACCGCTTAGACCACTGCGCCACCAGGGCGGCGGGCGAATGTTCAATTAGTTTTTATCGATATCTTTGCTCCTAAAAAAGTCCGATTTAAAAAATTCTTTCAGCACCGGATACCATTTACTTTGTGAAACAGTTTGCATATGCTCTTAGGTTTCTTAGTTTGCAGTACTGGCGCTAGGAGATGTTAGCATCACTCTCTGTGTGCAAATGAATCTCCACTTCTAAAAATCCTACTGACATTTTTTTTTTCAATGTACGCCATTTGCAACAGTAAAGATATGGAACATTATTTTCTTTAAATAATGCACAGTATCCCCGCTGGGGCGTGAATGACTAAACCTTTTCTCGCTCTCCCTGTTACAAGAGGATGTATTTAAAAATATTTCTTCTTAGAATAGCTTTTGCTATGAACAGAGGGCATTAGAGCATTACTTTTTCATTATTCCAAATTCTGCTTCCAGAGAGCATCAGCATATATTTCTATTTGAAAGACTATTTAACTTTCGAAAAAACTTTTTTCTAGGATATACTGCGTTTCAAGTGCAAATAATCTACTTTATGAAAAGTATTTTGCACCTATTTTCGACTTTAAATGTTGCACAGGTTTTCAGTTAAGGCAAATATTTTATATCACATTATACTTTGTATCGCTTTTCAATGGCGCACCTTTATGAGGGTAGCTCAAAATATTGAAGATGCAAATAGAAATATCCCGGAGAAAGCATCTTCCGAAATTTTCCCCGTAAAGTTTTTTTTAATTTCTTCCAAAATTTCCTCCCTGTTTTTCCTCTTACAAACATCCTCCATGCTCACATTAGATATTTTAAATTATGCAAAGCTTTTTCCTTTGTGGTGGTAGCATATTCTCTTTTAAGCTGAATTTTTAGCTTTTCTGAAAATCTCTTTTGAAATTTTTTTCCGTGTAGGAAAGAAATCAAAAGACGCATTTATTACAACACAAAGTTTGGTGTCATCTTTCTTGTTTTGTAGATAGAATTCCTAATATACTTTATAATAAATGCAATCGCTTATAATATGGTAAATCTAGCAGAAAAATTCTTCAACGACTCCAATTCCAGTTGGCTTACAATACAACTGATATCTTAAATTTATACTACCAGACATAATGTGTATAATAAGGATATTATAATATTTTTTTTTTACTTAAGGGCGATTACACATATCTGAATGTTTTTTTTTTCGGTGTTACTAATAACAATTTTACACATTCTAAACAAACGCCAGTTGTGCTTATGTAAAACATTATAATAATAATTTATTTTTCTTTGCAGGTAATCCTTTGGTATGCGATTGCAATTTACGATGGCTGATGAGCTACGTGAAAAATGAATCCTATCCCTCAAATGTATTTCTTCAGTTGACTAAATGTTCCTCACCACCAAACCTTGCGGGTTTAGAATTAGGAGATCTCAGTCCTGAACAACTAATATGTTAAAATATTAAGATACAAAAATAAAGGTATTAATATAAATGTTTTGGAATCATTTTTCACCTAAATGTAGTACACAAAGTGTGTTGCCAATAATTTGTACATAGAGCGAAGTTATGTACAATATACAGTATCTACACAAATGATTCCTCTTTAGTTAACAATAATATAATAAGGGAACTACAAGTGACATAAACTGAAAAGCATTACTTGCCGAGGCATTACGAAAAGCTTTGTTGTTCCTCCTAACTGCTCATAGACATGATTCTGATGTGAGGCGGCATGGATGTTATTGCGATGTGGAATGTTGTTCATAAAATGTCCTCTCCTATGCAGTAGTTTTGAACAAATTCTTACTGTTACATAGCATTTTTTTAGTTTTTATTTCAAAATTCATATTCACTTTGTTACTGATCTCAACGAATGAAAATTATTTAGAAACAATATTACTAAGATATCATTAACATTGGACCTTGGAATTAAAATATCTAACAGAAAAAAAAATACCAGATGATATTAGATCTTGAATATGTTTTCAGGTATTGTAATCAGATTTCCAAGTAAATTTTCTTTAACGGTCATTGCCTTTTTTTCTTTGTACGTCTCTAGAAACACTTGAAAAAGTTCTAAGGTTTAACATGTAACAAATATAAACACAGCAAAAGGAAAAAAATATCGAAAATGAAAGTGGGATTCGTTTGAAGATGACAAAAAGAAGATAGATGCAAAAACTAAAAATAAAGAAACAAACTATTGCAAAAACAGGCTTTGATCATGTGAGCAATTACAGCCTATTTAAAAAAGGATACCATTTTCCAAAACTAAGTTCCAGTTTGCTAAACTTAAGATCACGTCACCATTATGTACTTGCTTAAATATATAGTTCAGCGAAAATGCAGTGATTTGTTACACAGTGAATCAGAATTTGGTCGTTGATATATCAGTGCACAATTATAAAACGTCTTCTATATGCTGACAAAAAAAAAAATCTTCGAATGAGTGCAAGAATCTTTATGCAACATGAACTCTAAAAAGAAAACACAAAACTGTTTCATAAAAGAAATGCTTCTCCGGGCAAACAGGGGATAAGATTCTCAACCTCCAGATTCGCTAAACATGAATGCCGGTTGCTTCGACTAGTGAATCCTGTGATGGTTAAATTCAAATTGATCGGAAACTTGAAACTTGGTCGTTCTGGGTGGTGTAGTGGTTATCATACCCGGGCGTTTTTCTGGGAGACGCGGGTTGGAGTCCCGCTCCAGGACGATGAAAATTTTCAAGTTTTCGGATATTATCTGACTTATCATCCTTGTCACATTTACGTCAGAAATCGGATTGTCATCTGCGAAATTTGCACAAAACTGTTTATTTATATATGCTTTACATACCAGTAGACAGAACTGCAATAAGATTTGCAGCTATGAAGGAATATGCAGTATTAAACTAGAAATGACATTATGTAGTAGATCTGAAAGTTGAACATATCGAAACAGTAATTTCATCTCATCCAGAAAAAGTATGTGATATTCAAACCAGAATGGTGACAAACGATAACTGGCATTCAAAGGACAAAGTAATGTGTGGAAACAACTTGATCAGTTACCAGTAGCCTTATCAAGCCTGAATGTGGTGCACGCTGGAAGCTTATTTGTTACATGAAATTTACATAGAATAAGCCATTGTAGCACCATTCTATGAGAATTTTGAAACAGCTTTTCTTTAAGGAGGGAAGGGGGTTATCGACTATCGTGAGCAACTCAATGGACTATATAAACAGTCGCTCATCCCAAATTTAGGGCCACTGGTTCCAGAGAAGGGAGAGAGCGAGTGCATTAAGACAAATACCACAGCCGTGCCTCACCGGCCTCCCGGACCCATTTCGGACAACTCTCCCTTCCCTGGAACCAGTGACCCTAAATTGGCTATGGGCGACTGCTTAGGAAAGTAAGCCAGCGCTTAGACCACTGCCCCATTGGGGCGGCTCTTAGAGTAGTCAATTTTAATATCACTCTTTGTAAGCATAAGATTATGATAAACATACACTTACCCTACTTTGTAGGAAGACCACTGTATGTAGCATATTGTTGTCAACTCACGATATGAATGTCGTGCACCGTGAGCTAAAAACAATGTGCTACATATACAATATGTGCGTTGTCAACTCCCTGTGTGAACATCATGTACCATGAGCTGACAACACGCTACATATGTACATCATGTACCATGAGCTGACAACACGCTACATATATATACATCATGTACCATGAGCTGACAACACGCTACTTATGTACATCATGTACCATGAGCTGACAACACGCTACATATGTTGATCATGTACCATGAGCTGACAACACGCTACATATGTACATCATGTACCATGAGCTGACAACACGCTACATATGTTGATCATGTACCATGAGCTGACAACACGCTACTTATGTACATCATGTACCATGAGCTGAAAACACGCTACTTATGTACATCATGTACCATGAGCTGACAACACGCTACATATGTACATCATGTACCATGAGCTGAAAACACGCTACATATGTACATCATGTACCATGAGCTGACAACACGCTACATATGTACATCATGTACCATGAGCTGACAACACGCTACATATGTACCATGTTGACAATAACATGATACATATAGTGATCTTCCTACAGAGAAAGTAGAGTAAATGTATGTTTATCATACTACTATGTTCAAAAAAGTTCCGGAACTTTTTGAATATTTTCCAAATGCCAGTGAATTACGTCATTCCTCGCTGAGCAAGCGAAGAGCTTGATGTGACCGACCAGCTAGAACCGGTTTGATCCAGATCCAACACGTACAGCGTATGTACGTAGTTCGTGATTGCAGGCATTCAAGGCTCTCCGTCGCGAGGACAACGATGTCGAATTTAGAACAGCGTTCAAGTGTAAAATTTTGTGTTCTGCTCGGAAAATCTTTCGCTGAGACTTTTCAAATGATTTAAGTCAGCGTACGGTGAGAGTGCAATGAGTCGAACAAGAGTTTATGAGTAATACCGACGATTCCAAAACGGGCGACAGAGTATCGAGGATGATGAGGGGTCAGGACGACATTTGACCTTTCCTTTGGAGGCTGACCGCTCCGAAGGAAAGGTCTTTTTAACAGTTTTCTTCGATTGCAAGGGGGTCGTACACAAGGGATTCATTCAACATGGTCGTACAGTCACTGAAGAAGAGTACGTCAACGTCCTGAAATGTCATCGAGAATCAGTGAGACGCAAGCGACCCGATCTTTGGAAGACCAACTCGTGGGTGCTCTATCACGATAATGCGCCTGCTCACAGATCCCTCCTGATGTGCGATTACCTGTCCAAACATCACATTCGTGTCCTTCCACTACCAGATTATTTCTCTGATCTCTCCCAGTGTGACTTTTTCCTTTTTCCCCGGATAAAGAATTTGCTTAAGGGGCGACGCTTCTGAAATTCCGAAGAAGTGCGACGGAGGCTCTGGAGGATGTGGCAAAAGAAGGCTTGCAATCCTCATTTAAATGTTTGTATGAGCGCTGGCAAAAATGCATAGTTGCACATGGTAACTACTTCGAAGGAAACACCGCATAAATAGGTATTATCTGTACTCATTCTTTTAATATAAAAAGTTCCGGAACTTTTTAAACGTAGTAATATAATCTTATTTTTGCAAAAAGTGTTATTTAGCATGTTAGAGTTACCTTAAAATTTTTTTATAGGTGTTTTTGACTTTATATCGATGAGTCAAAAATAATTGCTACAGTCCGTAAGTGTTAGAATTTCGGGGTGAGATACCTATTCAACTGATTTATTTAGCAATCGTCTAACAGACTGTAACATCTTCACACAGGAGAAGATTCTGTTTAGCGGACGGTATGTCAGTTAACACTGTTCCCCAATCTAGCCAGCAGATAGTAAGGAGACTTGGGCCAACACAAAAGCCTCAGTACTCCATCTTCTTCATCATTTTGTAGATCCTCAAGTGACTCACCACACAAGACAATCTAGGAAATAGTCTCCTGCCTCTAAAAGTGAGAAAGATATCGATGAAACTCTTCGTAAGCTGAAGAAATTACAGCAGAATCTCGCTTATGCATTTTTCACTCGTACTTTTTCTCATAACACCGATGAGCCTTTATATTATGACCACATACCTAATAAGCTGTAAGACTTCCTTTAGCTCGCAAACAGCAGCCACTCGGCGAGGCATAGATTCGATGAGGTGGCGATAGGTATCCTGGGGTATCTGGTACCATAATGTCAACAGCAGGTCCTCCAGTTCCCGTGCATTTCGGGATGGAGGTGATTTAGCGGGACCTCGCTTTTCCGAGTCGAACACAGTTGCCATGAATAGGTAAACTTGGTCCCCAACGATGTTCAGATACCTGAACAGCGGTCAGGGATTGAACTATTGGGATAATGGGGCCTAAAGTGTCCCAAGAAAACATCGCCCACAGCATAACACCGCCGCTGACCTGTTTCCGCCCAACAGTGCATCCATGTGCCATAGCCTCCATTGGTAATAATCGGCGTATCCAAGCTGGACAGTAAAAGTGATACACCAGGACTCTTGATTCGTCAGACCAGGAAACTTTCTTCCAATCATCGACGGTTCAATCTCGATGATCTTTTGCCTATTTCATACTTTGTTGGAGATGACGTGCAGTGATCATGGGGATCCGGATGGGTCTTCGGCTACGCAGTCCCAAGCGAATAATGCTGCGATAAACTGTGTGCTCTGACACGTTGCCCTGATCACCACTGTTGTAGCTGCGGGTGATTTGTTGCACTGTGGCCCTGCGATCTCTGTGAAACAGTGCGCGGCAGTCTTCGTTCCCCTTTGGCATCAATGAGCTGCGGACGACACACGGCTTAACGACGGCTTGTCGTATCTTTGGCCATATGTGCACCACTTTTGATACGTACTCACTACAGCGGCTCTTGAACAACCCACAAGCGGCGCCGTTTCCAAGATCGTAGTTCCTAAGGCGCCGTGCCATCACAATTTGTCCTTTATCAAACTCCGATAAATCGGCAGCTTTTCCCATTCTGACTATGAACACTCTATTAACCGAAAGCCGGTCCTCGGGTTGTATATATACTGCTCTGTGAATTACACCTGCGCCAACGTTCAGGTCTCCTAACGCGCTCATTTCTCTAAGCTGGGGGTTGTCATTATGTAATGGCTCACCGGTATACGCAGTGTGGCAAAGAATTTTTAAGACTGGATCTGTAAAATGAAATAGAAACAAATTACAATTTGTTTTGGTTTGTTGTTCAAAATAAGTCCCTCCGGCTTCAATACACTTGTTACAGCGATTTAATAATGATTCGAATGCCTGTTCCAGTTCACTTTGCGGAATTGCCTCCAAAGCACGCGTCGGAGCTGTTTGTGTTGTCGAAATATCATCAAAATAACACCCTTTTAACGTCATTTTAAGTTTTGGGAATAAAGGAAAGTCGCAGGGTGCTAAATCAGGCGAATACGGTGGATGATTCAACACACAGACGTTATTTTTCGCCAAAAATCTACGAACAAGAAGTGAAGTGTAACTGGGTGCATTGTCGTGCAACAAACACCAACTGTTTTCATCCCGATATTCTGGACGAATGCGACGAATTCTGCCCATCAAACGCCTCAAGACATTTAAATAAAACTCACCAGTAGTTGTTTATCCACTTGGAACAAATTCTTTGTGGATAATACCCTTACTATCGAAGAATGTAATGAGCATTGTTTTGATTTTCGATGGAACTTTTCTTGTTTTTTTGGCTTGTGGTGAGTTTTTGTACTTCCATTCCGCACTTTGTCGCTTTGTTTTTGGATCATATTGAAAACACCATGTTTCTTCACCTGTAACAATCGATTTTAAGAAGTTTGGATCATTTTCAGCTGCTGAAAATAAGTTTCTGCAATGTGCACTTCTCCTTGATTTTTGTTCATTGGTTAACGTGTGTGGAACAAATTTAGCACAAACTTTTGTTTTGCCCAAATCTTCATGCAGGATGGTTCGAATCATTTCTTTGTTGATGTTTAAAGACTCTTCCATCATTCTTAGTGACGCACATCGATTGTTTGCCACGAAATCACGCACTTTTTCAATAATCTCAGGTGTCCTAGATGAACTTGGTCTTCCGGTATGCTTATCATCTTCTAGCGTATCTCTTCCGCCCAAGAAACGTTTGTGGCACAGGAAAACACTTGATCTACCTAAACAAAACTCACCGTAAACTTGTTTCATCATTTGGTACGTTTCCGAGACACTTTTAACAAGTTTTGCGTTAAATTTAATAACAGCCCTTTGTTCCATCTTAATAATTCAACATGAAAAAAATTTTACTTCTCTAATGAACGGCCGTTTCGTTTGAATTACTTTAACAGTTGCGCAGTACTTTTGGCAGAAAGCAAACAGATGGTCACTGTTTATAACGCATTCGCGATTACACTGGTGGCGCCAACGTCGGCTGAAATCTAGCGCCAGTCTTAAAATTTCTTTCACGCACTGTGTATACGCAAAATGTCACAGATCAAATAAATCTAAAATTTCCCTTGATGTTAAACTTTCCCCATTCCGTTTATACGTTTTTGCAATTATACGAGTATGTTAAATTTACTCGGTCCCTTGAAAAACGTATAAACAAAGGTACTTTCTCGCAGCAAATGAAGACATATGTTTTTTCTTGACCACTGGCTTGTTCTGTGCTTTTCTGAACAGGGAGTTTTGGGGAAGAGATGTCTAAATTGTTAGGCTCTATTTTGCTATTTTTGTTTACGATATACAGGCTTTTCACTTTTTTTTTAAGACTTTCTATGGTCACCCTCTAATTTTTCTGTTTCTGGTATGGAGAGACGTGTGCCAGCACCTTTCTTGAGCCAGCTGCATAAAATTTTATTATATTGATTTTTTATCAGGAACTTTTTGAGGTGTTTTTACTTATGAAAGAGTGTGTGTTAGTACAATTTATCTAATTTATTTTAAATAACTTTCCTTACATTACTTTAAATTGCATATACACTATATTAGCAAAAGTCACCGGGCACCTTTCAAAAACAAATTAACGGATCCGCTGCGTTGTTAAGATGCACGGTACAGCTGCAAACCGTATAAAAACATAACTGCAGCTGACCGCGATCATCTCGTACTGTGAGGTTGAGTGAAAATGTCGCCGTGGGAGAGAACTGACTTTGAGAAAAGAAAGATTGTTGAGTGTCATATTAGTGGATTGTCCATAAGAGAAACCGAGAGGCGTTTAAACATACCTAAGTCAACTATTTTGGGTGTACTAAATACGTGGAAGACACGTGGCGTGCCTGAAGCAGCAAAAATGAAAATAAGTGATAGAGGACGTCGAAGCCTCAGGAGAGTCGTTACAGCTAATCGACAGAGTACTGCACAAGACCTCGGTGTACAGGTGAGTAAAACTGCTGGAACCTCGGTATGTACACGAACCATTCATAGAGAACTTCGTTCCATGGATTACCGTGGTCGTGCAGCTGCTCATAAGCCTTTCATCTCCATTCAGAATGTTACTGGTAGTTTAGCATGGTGTAAAGAACATTTATCGTGGACCGTAGATCAATAAAAACGGGTCCTATGGACTGATGAATCCAGATACACGATCCATCAGTCTGATGGCCGTGTTTGGGTATGGCGGCAGCCAGGGGAACGCTATTTGCCACAGTGCACTGTTCCTACGGTCAAGTTTGGAGCTGGCAGTGTATCCGTGTGGGGGTGTTTTTCGTGGTGTGGTCCCGGCTCACTTATTATCGTGGACAAACCTGTTAACCAGCACGTCTACCACGATATTCTAAACATTTATGCCCTACCAACTCTGTGGCAATACTATGAAACCGAGCCTTGTTGTTACCAGCAGGATAATGCACCGAGCCATAAAGCAAGTACTGTTACGGCGTGGTTTGACGGTAATTCCGTATCGTGTGTAGTCTGGCCAGCACAGAGCCCTGATCTTATTCCCATAGAGCACCTATGGGATGAATTAGAGCGCCGCATAAGAAGTTTGCAACAAAGGCCTACTACTAAGCAACAGTTACCGGCAGCATTATGTACTGAATGGAAGCGCATACCTATCGCTGTGTTCCAAAACCTTGTCGAAAGCATGTCTCGAAGGGTCAGAGAATGCATTAAAGCCAAAGGTAGACCGACACCGTCCGGTGACTTCTGTCAATGTTTCGGCACGGAACAGAGCATTGTCATTTTCACGTAGGACTTCCGTCCACAGGGAGTAGAGTTTAGGTCCTAGCCACCTACAGCGAGATCGCCTTTTGGGCAGGACACAAAAACGGAAGGAATGAGAGCAAGTCTAGCGACTTTTGACAGAACAGCTTGTAGTGAGATTAGAGTACAGTAGATGGCGCCACCGTACAAGTACGGTATTGCACATAGATGGGTGAGAGAATTTCAGGGAGGACATAGGAAAGGATACCCATTTAACCAGTGGGTCCAGCCTGGGGGCCGTCACTTTACGTGGTCGTCCGATGCACGGCGGATATTCAGCGATTGTTAGTAAATCACACCATCTCTGAAAGATCAGCCCAGGCTAGAACCTGGGGACCCAGCATCGATAGTCTGAAACAGTAACCACTAAGCCATCCGCGGCTCGACTTCTGTCACTATAGTATGTATATATATATATACATTTATTTAACACTACTGTCTAATTTTTTGATGCTTAATCCAAGATCTTGTGCAATATACACATGTGTATCTTGTCCCATTACCAAGAACTTCTCTGCATTCATTAAATCAGTTATTTGCTCCTCAAGTTTGTTTGGGATCTTTTTCGTTGCAATATTTCAATAGATTCTTCTTCTGCAACCCCACTCCCTCATTTTGCTGCTTTTCTTTTATTTTTTCGCTGTTTTAAGTACGAAGCATATATTGCATGACAGCTTCACACAGTTCAAGAGCATTTCAGTAACTGGAATGGAATTAACAAAGTTTTCATGCAGTCGGACTGTATTTTTACACAGATATAAGGAACGAATGCATGAGTTCGAAAGAAAAACTCTTTCTCTTGTAACAATGCAATAATTTTGTGAAAAGTCCGTTTTGGGCTGTGCGTTACCATGGAATAGATATGCTTTAACATCTGCTGATAAGGAACTAAATTTGAATGCACCAGCAGACTCTTTAATGCCAGAAACCTGGGATCAATATTTACAGATTTTCTCATGTTCTGAATGCTTTATAGATGCTGTAATCTGGTCATGTAAGGTTACTCTGCAAATGTCGCTTGAATCCAATGAAAGCTTATCAAATTATGCATAACCTTTTTTTATTCAGACATGAAAAAACCCCACCACCATTATGCCTTGGGGCATCACGTTTTACAGAAAACGACAACGAGCCTTTGGCCCATTAGAAACGCTAAATTTTTTATTGTTTGTGGAGAAGAGGGAGCTTGAAGGTTTGGAAGCAGTAGTTGTAACATTCTAACTCGCGATGAGTTCATTATTTTCACTATTGCTGATTGTAGCTGCTTTCGACAAGATGAAAAAAAGTCAATTTTCAAAAGGGAAGTTACTCTATCAAAATTGCAGGATATCAAAACGGAAAAATCAGGAACATCAGAAAAACTCCTACTTCTTTGTGCTACAAACAACAGTTCATCTAATGTACCGTTTTATACAACCAAAAATATTCAATCCCTTTGATGCAGCAACAAAATGACAATTTGTATCTTTTACATGTGATATCAAAGGCTTTATTCTAAAAGAGCTACCAGTATGTGTACTATCTCTAGCAGTCATCTTTCACATCATAAGAAATGCAGTCAGCTGACATGTGTCCATTTGAGTAATCACTGCACACAATAGCTGCTTTTCAACCCCTTCATTTCTACGAAATAAAGATTTGGAAATTCTCTACAAGACAATGTTTTCCTCACAACATACAGACTCTACCTATTTAAATCAAAGACGGACAAATTACTTTTGTGCAAATTGTAATTTTTACAAAGTTATACACATCCCTAAAATTAAAAAAAGCTATATAAAAAAAGGTATACACATCTGTTGTGTATAATACTTTTTATACACAGTCGAGTCACATTATTGTGACCACCTCCTGCTTTTGACTTCAAGAGCGCGTAGCCAATGAAAGAAGGCACGTGTCGTTAGCAGGCTTGGAGGTTATATAAGGTGTGCTGAAGGCATTCTAACTCGCTGCTGTCATGGATAGAAAGAAGCGATTTTTCAGATTTGTAAAAAAGGGATTATTATCGGCTTTCGGGCCAAGGGTGGCAGTATTTCTGAAAGAGCGCAGTTTGTGAACTGTTCGCGTGCTGCTGTGGTTCAAGTGTATCGTGATTGGAGAAATATCACCATTGCGAATAAGCGACGTGGAAACTGCGGAACATCACGTGCCATTGATGTGAGAGGTGAACGTCGGCTGCGAAGGTGCCTGAGTGCCGATCGACACGCTACAGGAGAGCAACTCACTGGCCGAATGAACCAGGGTGTTACCGGAAGTGTGTTTAAAATGACAGTTCAGCGAAACCCTGCTGCGTATCGGGCTCCGATGCAGACCCATGGTCACTGCACAAATGCTAACGAAGGTGCATCGGCAGAAAAGGCTTACATTTGCACGGCGGTATCAGAATTGGACCTCCGCTGCTTGACGATTGCGTTCTCCGATGAGTCATGTTTTCTGCTTCGTCGAACGGATGGACTTTGGCTTATAAGGCGAGAAACATCGGAGAACAAACACTCTTCAACCATTTCTGGAAGAACACAAGCTGGTGGGGGCAGAGTTATGGTCTGGGGAATGTTTTCGTGGTATTCTCTGGGTCCACTCACACCTGTGGAAGGCACTATGAACCGAATTCGTTATGAATCCATCCTTGCAGACCACGTACAACCACACATGCTGATTGTCTTCCCTGGGGCGGATGGAATCTTCCAGAACGACAATGTGACGTATCACAGAGCTAGAAATGTCCGTGAGTGGTGGGAAGAGCACGATGAAGACTTCAAAACACTTCTCTGGCCCCCTAATTCCCCATACGTACACCCAATTGAGCATCTGTGGGACCACCTCTATTGTGTTTTTCGTTGTATGGATGCTCCACCACGCATCATCCGGTAGCTGTCACATGCACTGCAGTTAGTATGGCTCCACATACCTATGAAAACCTTCCAGCATCTTACTGAGTCACTCCCAGCACGTCCAGCTGCTGTCCGCGCTGCACACGGCGGTTACTCTTTATATTAGCTGGTGGTCACAATAATGTGACTCGACCGTGTATATAACTTTAAAAAAAGTTATATAAAATCATCATTAAATTAGTGGAGATACCTTCTGGGGGATGAGACTGAATATCACATTGTAGTAAAATTGATCAGTAAATGTTCAATTTTCACATTCTTGTGTACATTTTCATGTAATACTAAAACTTTCATAAAATCTAAGTTTAAAATTCTATGCTAAAAGAAGAAATCCTTTACTGAGGTTTTACATAAAAAACTTGTAGAGTTTTGTATATACACTGAAGTGCCAGAAAAACTGGTACAGACGAGCTTATGCAAAATACATTGCAACGTCACCCATGCGCGTACTCGGTTGCGTATATAAAGCGATAGACATCCTTGCCAGCTGTCAGAGTTGTTTTCGACTTGAGAATGGCATTTAAGCGATTTTCAACGCGGTGTCATAGTTGGCGCTCATGAGATGGGCCATAGTATTTCAGAGGTAGAAATGAAGTTCGGATTTTCACCGACGACCATTGCAAGGGTGTACCGTGACTACAAGAATTCCGGCAAAACCTCCAACTTACGATACCAGTGTGGCCGTAAAAAGACATTGGGTGAACGTGACCATCGTCAGCTATTAAGAAGCGTTTCACGTGATAGGAGTGCAACACTTTCGCAGGTATCATCGGAATTCAATGCTGGAGCCTCCAACAAGCATCAGCGTCCGGACTGTGCAACCTACCCTGCACGATATGGGCTTTTGGAGCCGACGCCCAACTCAAGTCCCCTTGATGAGTGCACGACACAGAGCTATGCGCCTCTCATGGGCACGGCAACACCACCACTGGACACTTGATGACTGGAAACAAGTAGCCTGGTCTGACGAGTCGCGTTTCCAACTGTATCGGGCAGATGGAAGGATTCGTGTGCGGCGCAAACCCCTTGAAGCTATGGATCCCGCCTGTCAACAGGGAACTGTATCGGCTGGTGGGGGTCCGTAATGGTATGGGCGGTGTTTAGCTCGACTTCACTGGGACCCGTGGTACGTCTACAAACGTCTGTGACCGGCCAACGCTATGTGTGACCGGCCAACGCTTTCTGACGAGGTACACCCGTTCATGACCTGCATTCATGCTGATAGGTTGGGCCTGTTCCAACAGGCCAATACACCTCCACACAAGTGTCGGGACGCCACATTATGGTTAGAGGAGCATTCATCTGAGTTTGGGGTGTTGCCGTCTTACCCAAGTCCCCAGATCTGAACGTGATAGAACATATTTGGGATGCCCTGCAACGCGCTATCGAAAACAGGAATCCTAGATCTCGGAGTACACCGGAATTGTTTAACGCTCTGCAGCAAGTATGGAGTGCATTGCCTACAGCATATTTCCAGAAGCTAGTGGAGTCCATACCCCGTCGTATTTCTACAGTCCTGCGCTCCCGTGGGGGACCTACCAAGTATTAGAGTGGTGTACCAGTTTTTCTGGCACTTCAGTGTATATACCACTTGAGCATGCTTGAGAGTTGAAGACCAGAAGTTCTCTCCACCAAAAATGTATAATTTTGCATATTCCAACAATTTTAAAATGCAGTAAAAACCTAAAAATTAGTTACCTATTCTTGTAACACTTATTTACAGATGCCTATTGAGACTTGAGCTCGGAAAGCACATAACCTCCAACTCTTTCCCACATTATCGTTAACCCTCTACACTTTAAAACTGCATTATCAAAGTTTCACCTAATTTTTGAAAAACTTTAAATGAATAAATACTTTGCAGATAAGTTTAGCTTAAATAGAACTGACTTCACCAAATATTCCTCACTTCGTCTCATGTACTAACATTTTCATTTGCACTCAAAGAATGCCTTCCAAGTGGTGAGCTAGATAATGCAAAATATTTTTAGCCAAAATTATCCGTAAAGTAATTATTCTTACGTAAAGTTTGAAGTTTTTTGTGTATGCGAAACTTTGATGATACACTAGAAAAATTAAAAGGTTTGCAATAGCACAAAATATTTATATGTTGAAAGTTACTTCTTTTTGGAGCTCGAGCCCAATAGATATAAGTAAATAAGTATTACAAGAGTAGTATGAACTAAATTTTATGTTTTAATTACACTTTAAAGTGACTGGAATATGCAAAACCTTACACTTTCGGTGGGACGAACTTCTGGACTTTGCATCATTAATATGTTGCAGAATATACAGAGGTTTATCAAAATAATGAGACACTCGACTGCGACTGGAGTGTATGCAGTGCGCCATATGCAAATCATCCACGATGTGAGGTATGCAAAGGGATGAAGTACGATTTCGGCTATCACACAGCTGTGCTAAAGTCGCAGGTGAAACAGCTGTTGTGTGGTAATTGTTGGGAAGGTCAGATCTCAGTGGCCTCAAAGACAGGGACTTCGCCAAAGGGATGCGAGGGTGGGCTTGAGCGCACCCTGAAATTTTTATTGCCCATCCAGTTCAAAATGTGCCATTTTTCAACTTTAAAATATAATCTGCACTTTGCCAAGTAATAAGTCTTATGTTTTACTTCACGTAGCCCTACGTATTACGTCACAAAGAAGTTATCAAAATAGCTCACGAGAAAGGCCCATGGAAATTCAATTGTTCTCCATTCTTCCAGTTCCTTAGTTTAAGACTCGTTTTCATGTTTTTACGGGCAGGGCGCTAATGAGGAATGTGGATAGGAATTCACTGAAGAAGGGGTCACTTAATTGCTTTTTTTTTTTTTTTTTTTTTGCAAAATAGGGAATTTCAACACGGAAAGTGGAGTCCAAAGCTACCCTAGCGCTCATAAAACTGTTCCGGGACAGTAAACGTGGAGAACGTGGCTGACGATTGCTTTGTAGGAGAGGACTGCAAGGCAAAGCCGCTGGCTGGAAGGAAGGACGTTAAGGAGGGGAGAGGTATTGTGTCTGCGTGGTAAGACGTTAAAATTTGATTCAGATAAACGAAAACGACATTATCTTTTAAATAAATTAAACAAGTACATTACTCACTGAAACGATGAAAGATTTGCGTCTTTAGCACGATTTAATGATTAAAAGGTGAAAAATATATCTGAAGAAGAGGCAGCCGCTGCCTCGAAAGTGCTCATGGTTTTAATTGTATATATTTTTCATCTTTTAATCATTAAATCGTGCTAAAGACGGAAATCTTTCATCGTTTCAGGGATTAATGTCGCACGAGTCTTCAATATTTGTTGTTCAAGTACATTACTATTTTCGAAAGCAAAAATGCAAAATTTTGAAAAGCAATTTAAGACAATGCATTCAGAGCAAGCAAACAGACATTCTACCAACACTTCTGTCTTACACCAGTCGCGTAACTAGTCAGATCAGTGTATGCATGTGTCAGGGGCGTAGCAATTCAGAATTTTTGGGAGGGGCTCAAAGAAAGTAAATTATATATATATATCATCATCATCATCATCATCATTGTCAACCATTATCAATCCACTGCTGGACGAAGGTCTCCCCAAGTTTCCTCCACAAGGGTCTGTCTTGTGCCAGTCTCCTCCATGTCACCCCTGCATACTTTCGAATTTCATCCACCCATCTCCCATGTGGTCTTCTTCTGGGTCTTTTCCTGTCCCTTGGAATCCAATCTAAAATTTCGGCTGTCCATCGATGATCTGTCCTTCTGGCAGTATGTCCAGCCCATTGCCATTTCAGGGATTTAACTCTGATCATGATGTCTTCCACTCTTGTCATTTTTCGGATCCACGAGTTCCTCTTCTTATCTCTCCTGGTTACACCAAGTATGCACCTCTCCATGCTGCTTTGAGTTGTCTGCAGCCTTTGTATGTCTCTTTTAGTTAAGGTCCACGTCTCTGCACCATACGTAAGCACTGGAAGGATGCATTGATCAAACACTTTTCTTTTAAGACATAATGGCATATTGCTCTTGAAAATTATGCTGTTTCTTCCAAAAGCTCTCCAGGCAAGTTTTGTACGCCGATTAATTTCTTCATCAATGTGACCCTCACTTGATATTTGCTGTCCAAGATAAACGTACGTGTCTGTTATCTCCAGCTTTTCTCCATCAATCGATAAATCTTCATTTCTTGTAAAAGCATTGAACATCACTTTTGTCTTCTGAAAGTTCATTTTTAATCCCACTTCTTTACTCTTGTCAGCAAGTTCCTGGATCATACTCTGCAGCTCTGATGGGCTAGTTGCAAAAATGACTACGTCATCAGCAAAACGAAGGTGGGTTAGATAATCTCCATTAATCTTTATCCCTTTGTTTTCCCAGCTCAGTGACTGAAAAACACCCTCCAATGTGGCATTAAAGAGCTTCGGAGATATGGTGTCACCTTGTCTCACTCCCTTTCCAATTTTTATGTGTGTTGTATTTTCAAACAGCCTAATCTTTGCACTTGCATTTTCATAGATGTTATTAATAATATTAATGTATGCATCTTCAATACCGCAGGTTTTCAGAGCCATTGTAACTGCTGATGGTTTCACCGAATCAAAGGCTTTTTCATAATCGATAAAAGCCATGCACAATGGAAGTTCATATTCTTTTGCTCTTTCAATTAGTTCTCTCAGCACATGGATATGATCTATTGTGCTGTAGCCACTCCTGAATCCAGCTTGTTCTCTCGGTTGAGCCATGTCCAGTGTTACCTTCAAGCGGTGTGAAAGAACTTTAGTGAAGATTTTATAAACTACTGATAGGAGGCTGATAGGTCTGTAGTTTCCGAGATCCTCAATGTCACCTTTCGTATGTAGCAGGATCATTGTAGCGGTGTTCCAATCTTCAGGAATCTTTCCTTCATTAAGGCATCGAGTGAAAATTTGGGCGAGTACTGTTTCGATTTCTCCACTTGCTTCTTGTATGATGTCTACAGTAATTCCATCTTCTCCTGGAGCTTTTCCCCGCTTCATGTTCTTGATTGCATGTGCAACTTCTGCTGGAAGGATTGGAGGAACTCTGGTACTGGTATCTTTCATGATGTCTGGAGTGCATGTATCATCCCTTTCATATAATTTGGAGTAGAAATCTTTCCCTCTTGTCAAAATTTCGCCTCTATTTCTTGTTACAGAACCATCTTCTTTTCTCAGTGCCATAATCTGTTTTCTTCCCTTACTGAGATATCCCTTTGCTATCTTTAGGCTTTGGTTGTTTTCAATTGCTTTCCTCACTAGTTCACAGTTGAATTTTCTTACGTCTTCAGTGATACTTTTTCGTACTGTCTTGCATAGCTCTATATATTCCACTTTGGAAGTCACATCTTCTTTAGTTGTCCTCATCTCTCTTCTTTTTTGCATCAACATTTTCGGTTTTCCTGATAATTTATTTACATGCAACTTGTTCTTAGACCCAGCTAATTTTGTTACTGTTTCCATAAGAGCTTTGGTTACTTTTCTGTTAACTTCAGAGATGTCCACTTCTTCCGATGTTAGGCCTTCTAAAGCAGAGAACCTGTTCTTCAGTTCCAACTTGAAGGTATTATGGTGTTTTTTAAGGTTGGTTATGTCAATAGATTTTGTTTGTCTTATGAGCTTGCCACGTTCAAGTTTAGTGTTGAGGTGCATCTTACATCTCACCAATCTATGGTCACTACCTGTGTTGAACTTGTTTAGCACACTGCAGTCTTCGATGACGAATTTTTTGTTACACATAATAAAATCAATTTCACTTGTCGTCCCATTTGGATGTCTCCATGTCCATTTCCTGTGTGGCTTTTTCTTGAAGAAGGAGTTCAAGATGAAAAACCCTTCTGCCTCTGCAAACTCAACGAGAGTATTTCCACGCTGGTTTCTGTTGCTGTGACCGAATTTACCTACTGAAGTTTCATTCTGTTATATATATATATATATATATATATTTCAGAATTGCCTGGAGAGCTTTTGGAAGAAACAGCATAATTTTCAAGAGCAATATGCCATTATGTCTTAAAAGAAAAGTGTTTGATCAATGCATCCTTCCAGTGCTTACGTATGGTGCAGAGACGTGGACCTTAACTAAAAGAGACATACAAAGGCTGCAGACAACTCAAAGCAGCATGGAGAGGTGCATACTTGGTGTAACCAGGAGAGATAAGAAGAGGAACTCGTGGATCCGAAAAATGACAAGAGTGGAAGACATCATGATCAGAGTTAAATCCCTGAAATGGCAATGGGCTGGACATACTGCCAGAAGGACAGATCATCGATGGACAGCCGAAATTTTAGATTGGATTCCAAGGGACAGGAAAAGACCCAGAAGAAGACCACATGGGAGATGGGTGGATGAAATTCGAAAGTATGCAGGGGTGACATGGAGGAGACTGGCACAAGACAGACCGTTGTGGAGGAAACTTGGGGAGACCTTCGTCCAGCAGTGGATTGATAATGGCTGACAATGATGATGATGATGATGATATATATATTTATTCTTACTGCGCTTGAAGATGTCACTATAAGTGTTATATATAATAGCGATATTATGAAAATACAGCACAGAAGAAGAAAAGTGTAATTATTTATTTAAATCTTTAATCTACCGAAAGCGCATGCTTTGGAACCAATGTTTTAAAAGTTATGTAGCAAAAGTAAACAGTCAAAAGATTAAATGAAATAGAGTCAGTATACGAACACAAGTACATCACATATACACACCCAATGGATTGCATCGGTTTCGTGGTCGGTGCCTCGGTGGTGTAGTTCGGGAACATTTCTTATTCATAAATGCAGTACACCTCGGGTCCCGGGTGTATTACTGTATTCCATTCCAAAGGCTGTGACATTACGTACAATGGCCAGGACGGTGGTGGGAAATAGAAGGGTTGCTTATATCATACCGTATTCCGTCAGCAAGCTAATGTATACTTGTGAGTTCACACTCCTACACAAGCTCATGGCCGTCCAAGGAAAATTGAACACTGCAGTTGCGTTTGAGCTTAATGTGACATTGTGATTTCAGACACTTGAAACAGCTGAAGCTCCACCTCCAGACCCCACACACACTAACACACAAGGACACACTATACATCTCTATGTTCTAGAATTAACATTAATTTTCAAAACGAAATTTTTTTTTAATTTTGGTTTTCTCTACTCTGGAGTAAGAGTGTAAAAACAACCAAACTAAACATTGAAAAACAAAACTTATATATAATATTGGGCGGGGGGCTGGAGCCCGTTGGGCCCACCTAATTAATGCCGCCCGGTGGCACAGTGGTGTAAACGCTGGCTATTGGCAATTCTTCCGAGAAGGGTACGGGTTCGAATCCCGCCGGTGAGGCATGGATGTTGTATTTGTCTTACGGCAC
Source organism: Macrothele yani (assembly GCA_039090855.1). Lineage (NCBI taxonomy): Eukaryota > Metazoa > Arthropoda > Arachnida > Araneae > Macrothelidae > Macrothele > Macrothele yani. The sequence goes on along the minus strand of CM076989.1, from coordinate 100,721,470 downwards.
GGGTTCTCTGCCTTTCCTGGAACCAGTGACCTTAAATTAGGGACAGGCGACTGCTTACAGCCTATTGTGTTGCTCACGGTGGTCGTTATTCCTTCAATCAAAAAAAAGAAACATTAAAAATTCGTTCTTTCTTTGTTTTGTGAAAAAAAAAGAGTTGTTATCAAGCTTACCCCACCAGAAACAATGCTTGCTCACCCGTTACCCATCCTGATTTCGAAGTCTAGTGACGCCCCTTCTCAAAGAAGGCACGACGATCATTGGTGAATATATTGCAGGGGCTCCTCTTTCAAGAGCGGCAGAAATAATAAGTGTAACAGAAGGAACGGTATCAAGATTATGACTGCCTATCAAAAAGGACACAGCATTGCCTCCAAACGTTCAAATTGAGAATGCCACGTGAAGATGTCAGATAGAGATAGGCGAACACTGGCACGGACTCTACAATAGAAGCACAAGACCGTGGCACCACAAAATAGCAGCAGAGTTGAACACCAATGGTAATGATCCCTCTTCCGTCATAACAGTTCATCAAGAACTGCATCATGCTGGTATTTATGACCGTGCTGGATTCCACAAACCACTGATATCCGACATCAAAGAAACGAAACGTGTAAGGGAGTGCAAGCATATAAAAACTGGGATGCTAAAGACTGGCAAAGTGCCATCTGTTCTGATGAATCGGGCTTCACATTGTTTCTCACCACTGGTAGAGTGTACATCTGGTGAAAACCTGCAGAAGCATATCACCCCGACTGTTTGGTTCTGACTGTAAAGCATGGATGTGGATCCCTGAAGCTGTGGGGTGCCATATCACGGCATTCCTTAGGGTCATTGATTATTCTTCAGGGTCGTGTCACATCTGCAATTTACTGATTAACTCCTGCAACCAGTGTTGCAGGCATTGTTCCCTAATGACCATTCCTGGTTTGGAGCAGATAATGCACCCGTACATTATGCGAAACGTGTCAAGTTATGGTTTGCAGAGAATGAGGTACATCACCTCCCATGGCCACCTCAGTCTTCAGACCTCGGTATTATTAAATATTTGTGAGAAATATCTGGAGCGAAAGGTCAGATCACACTTTAACACATCCAACATTACTGTCGCAGTTGGGACAATATTACAGAAAGTATGGTCTCAAATTCCTTTATGGTATGTGCGTTACTTGTATAAGTCTATATTCTAAGTTGGGCGTCGGATATTTGCCCATCGGCAACATTCCCACCGGACATTTGCCCACCTGCACGCTTGCCCACCGGACAGTTGCCTACTCGGACGTTTGTCTACTGGACATGAGCCCATTGAACTTGTGCACACTTAGCACAGTAGCTTTAGGAATCATCGCTACCATATTTTCAAAATTTAAGCATCATGACCTGCTTTGATTTTGAGAAATGGTGTAGACCAGCCGAAATTTTAGTTTTGTACAATCAGAGCCGTCTGGACCATGGAGGCCACCGGGGAGGTCGCGCCTTGAAGGAGCTCCGCTCTTTAGGGAAAAAATCATTATCAAAGGAATTTTTTTATAATCATTATTTTTGTTGTGTGCACATTTTCAGTGTACTACGTACATTTTTACATAGTATGTACGTATTATATTTTGATTTTCTGCATTAAAATTAAGTTTCAGAAAGATAATATTGTTTTGTTTGTAATCTAAATACTTGTACTATAGAACCCGATTATTTTAAACTGAATTTGTGAATAAGTGAGAACCTAACCCTGTATTGTTCGTATGAAATGACTCCCGTTTTACGCGAATTCGGTATACACGGCGATTTCGTGGACCGTATCTATTGCGTATACCGAAATCTGCCTGTATTTAACAATTGACATGCAAAACCAGATACTTAAATTTAAATAAATAAAACGAACGATATCAAAGTTGGTTTCGGGTTACGTATGGAGGTCAAATATTCAGTGACTTTAAAAACATTACCAGAAATTAAAAAAAATCAATTCTCATATATGATTTTTGACGTGCCTGCCCAGCACGACGCACACGACATAAAGGCAGATAGCAGCGATAACGAACGTCCGCGTAGCTCAATTGGTAGAGCGACTTATTCCGGAATGAGGGGACCCGGGTTCGAGCCTCGGCGTGGACCAAAAATGACGAAGAAATTTACTTCGTTATAATGGCGCCTGAACTTCCCGGATGACCCGGCCGTTAAAGATCTCGCAATGGTGTGATATTCTTTCCACACCGCGAGATAGGAAAAATAAGAGAATCCCTTCTCCAGCGCTTTGAAAAATGAAATGTGTGACGTTGCATTCCACACACCAGATTGACTGGCAGTTCTCAAGTACACGTTCTACAGCGGATGGCTGCCTGCTACGATTCATGGTCACGGCTGACCCGTGGGCCATGCCCCCGTCCCCCTTTCGGGGGAGAGGGGGTCACGTCACATCTACCCCCGCCTCTTTCGGGGGCGGGGTAGATGTGACGTGCCTGCCAGCAGGACGCACACGACGTAAAGGCAGATAGCAATCAGAACGAACGTCCGCTTAGCTTAATTGGTAGAGCGACTTATTTCGGAATGAGAGGACCCGGGTTCAAGCCCCGGCGTGGACAAAAATGACGGAGAAATTTACTTCGTTATAGATTGTTCCCGGATGACCCGGCCGTTAAAGATCTCGCAATGGTGTGATATTCTTTCCACACCGCGAGATAGGAAAAATAAGAGAATCCCTTCTCCAGCGCTTTGAAAAATGAAATGTGTGACGTTGCATTCCACACACCAGATTGACTGGGAGTTCTCAAGTACACGTTCTACAGCGGATGGCTGCCTGCTACGATTCATGGTCACGGCTGACCCGTGGGCCATGCCCCCGTCCCCCTTTCGGGGGAGAGGGGTCACGTCACATCTACCCCCCGCCTCTTTCGGGGGCGGGGTAGATGTGACGTGCCTGCCAGCAGGACGCACACGACGTAAAGGCAGATAGCAATCAGAACGAACGTCCGCTTAGCTTAATTGGTAGAGCGACTTATTTCGGAATGAGAGGACCCGGGTTCAAGCCCCGGCGTGGACAAAAATGACGGAGAAATTTACTTCGTTATAGATTGTTCAATGATTTAAGTTTGTGCTTTTTGAACCCATACGAAAGGTGATACATATTAGTTTAGGTTTGGGAGTAACTCCCTTAAATTTCAGCATTTCCAAAACTTTTATGCGGTCCATAAATATTTATGTGATCAGTTTCCCACACTAGATCGGAAACGTCCTCCGACGTTACGTACGTTATCTACAAACCATCCATAGTGGGCAAATGTCCGGTGAGCAAATATCAGGGCCATTCCAAGTCAGGTTACTTCTTTTCTGAAAGCCCGAGGTGGACTTACAGCTTTTTAATAAAAAGTTCTCCACAAACGGTGTTTCCGTTATTTTGATAAACTACTGTACGTACACAAGTCCGTGAGCTTTTTATCGGTAATCCTTAGTAAAAGACTTCTTTCAGTGTGGAAAGTTAGACCTAAATTTGTGATCACAGATGATCAAAGCATTGACATTTACACATAATCTTCCTTCCATACATGATATGGCTCAACAGCTGTAAAAAAATGTTAAAATCTGTAATACAGAAAAACAAGTTAGTAAATCATGCAATGCATTGATTATGATACGCTTTCCAACATACTAGAAATCATTACTCAAGTTATGAGGGAAATAACTGTGGAATAAATCTCACTCCTGTGCCCTGACCTTTGATCCCATTTCGATGATATTCAACAGAACTGGTTCAGTATACCTCCGAAATAACATGATAACGTTTTGTCGCAATCGAAGCAATTTTACGTAAGTTATTATGCATAAGGGCTATGGAATAGATCCCGCTTCTATGTCCTAACCTTTTACCCCCATGTCACCCATTTTCAAAAGAATTCGTCCCCAGGCAGGTTCCTACAACATACAAACATTTCATCCAAATCGAAACATTTTTACGTAAGTTATGACGCATAATGGCGATGGAAGTGATTCCGCTCCTATGTCCTGACCTTGGATCTCCATTTCGCCGCCGCCCCGGTGGCGCAGTGGTCTAAGGCGTTGACCTCTGATCATTCGTCCGTAAGGGGTCCGGGTTCGAATCCCGGTCAGGCATGGATGTTGTGTTTGTCTTACGGCACTGGCTCTCTCCCTTCCCTGGAACCAGTGACCCTAAATTAGGGACGGGCGACTGCTTATAGCCCATTTGAGTTGCTCACGGTGGTCGTTAAACCTCCAATCAAAAAAAAAAAAAAAAAAAAAAAAAATCTCCATTTCGCCAATTTTCAACAGGGTTTGTCCTCAGGTGGTCTCCTACCACATACTAAAATTTCATCGAAATCGAACCTTTTTTACGTTAGTTATGACGCATAAAAGCAGTGGAATGGATCCCGCTTCTATGTACTGACCTTTGACCCCATTTCGTTCACTTTCAATAGAGTTCTTTCCCAGGTGTTCACCTACCACATACTAAAATTTCATCGAAATCGAACGATTTTTACGCGAGCAATCGTGCGGACGAACATACGCACACAACGCGTGACGTAATGAGGCAGATGGGAATCGCGACCATCTGCTCGCAAGAGTGTGACGTCATAAAACCTTAATAGGGTCCACACACAACGCGGGACGTAATGAGAGACATGGCGTGACCGCGCGCCAACATCTAATGGGACGACGCCATGACACTACACTAAAAACGTGGTGATTCGGGGTGCTTATTTAACCCACTAAACGAATTTTCCTAAAGTCGAAATCAAGCTAAATCGATTTCTAGTACCAGAAAACGGTATTTTAACGACTTTCATCAAAACCCTTAGAGCTATTTTCAAAATAAAATTTGCATACATACAAGAATTGCTCCTTTAAAGTGAACGTCAAGTAATTTTGCTTCCTGTATTTCGAATGGAAAAATTTCTGTGCACATTTTCTTCCCAATTAATGCGTTCCCAAGGATGAAAATTTGAACATCGATTAAAATATCTTCATTTTATAACTTGGAATACTTAATATTTTCTAAAACATAACCATAATTATGCAATCCAACATTTGTTTGTCTACTGACGTCATGAAAATACAGGTCACGCCCTCATTTTTCTGGACAATTAATGCGTTCACAAGAATGAAAATTTGAACATCGATTAAAATAGCTTCATTTTGTAACTTGGAATACCTAATATTTTCTAAAACATAATCATAATTATGCAATCCAACATTTGTTTGTCTACTGACGTCATCAAAGTACAGGTCGCACCATCTTTTTTTCTGGTTTCAACACCACCAAAGGAAAAGTTTTTGATTTTTAATATAATTATGGTTATGTTTTAGAAAATATTTAGTATTCCAAGTGATAATAAGAAGTTATTTTAGTCGATGTTCAAATTTTCATCCTTGGGGACACAATAATTGTGAAGGAAATGTGTACGAAAGTTTTTCTATTGGAAGTATAGGAAGCAAAATTACTTGACGTCCACCATAATAATATGGGATAAGGGCGATGGAATGGATCGTAATTCTATGTCCTGACCTTTGACCCCATTTCGTCCATTTTCAATAGGGTTCGTCCCCAGGTGGTCCCCTACCACATACTGAAATTTCGTCGAAATCGAACCGTTTTTACACACGATATGATGCATAAGGGCAATGGAATGCATCCCGCTCTTATGTCCTGACCTTTGACCCCACTTCACCCATTTTGAACAGGGTTCGTCCCCAGGCGGTCCCCTACCACATAGTAAATTTTCATTGAAATCGAACCATATTTACGCAAGTTATGATGCATAAAAGCAATGGAATGGATCCCGCTTCTACGTCGTGACCTTTGACCCTATTTATCCCATTTTCAATAGGTTTCGTACCGAAGTGGTCCCCTACCACATACTGAAATTTCATCGAAATCGAACCATTTCCACGCCAGTTATCGTGCGGACAGGCGGACGGACGGAAAAAGCTGGAGCATATACTCTTCTTTAACCTACGGTTGGAAAGCGTAAAAAAAAGGTCCTACTGAACATTTCTAAACAAACAGATGAAATTTTTAAACACAGTGTTGACACAAGAAAATACACTGACGGAAAAAAAAAATCCCAACACCACGAAAAAATAGTTGCAGCGGAAGGAAATGGCGGCAATACATTTGTATAGGTAACATATTTAATCGATTAAGGTTTCAAGATCACAGCTTACTGTAAGCGCGAGAAGAGCCATTTTAAATGTGAAATGCTGGTACATTAATAACCGGTGTAACCGCCAGAATGTTGAATGCTAGCACGCAAACGTTCATGCATTGTGTCGTACAGGTGCTGGATGTCAGTATGTGGGATGGAGTTCCATGCCTGTTGCACTTGGTCGGTCAATACAGGGACGGTTAATGCTGGTTGGGGGTGACGCTGGAGTTGTCGTCCAATGATGTCCCATACGTGCTCGATTGGTGAAAGTTCTGGTGATCTAGCAGGCCACGGCAACATGTCGACACTCTGTAGAGCATGTTGGGTTACAACAGCGGTATGCGGACGAGCGTTATCCTGTTGGAAAACACCCCTGGAATGCTGTTCATGAATGGCAGCACAACAGGTTGAATCACCAGACCGACGTACAACTGTGCCGTCAGGGTGCGTGGGATAACCACGAGAGTGCTCCTGCTGTCATAGGAAATTGCTCCCCAGACCATAACTCCAGGTGTAGGTCCAGTGTGTCTCGGCCGCAGACAGGTTGGTTGCAGGCGCTCACCTGGCCTCCTTCTAACCAACACACGGCCATCACTGGCACCCAGGCAGAACCGGCTTTCAGCAGAAAACACAACAGATCTCCACTCCGTCCTCCAATGAGCTCTAGCTTGACACCACTGACGTCGCAAACGGCAGTGGTTTGAAGTAAGTGGAATGCACGCTACAGGGCGTCTGGCTCGGAGCTGTCCTTCAAGTAACCGATGTGTAACAGTTCGTTGTGTCACTGTGGTGGCAACTGCAGCTCGAATTGCTGCCGCAGACGCGGTACGATGCGCCACCGCCATACGCCGTACACGGCGGTCTTCCCTCTCAGTAGTGATACGTGGCTGCCCGGAACCCGGTCATCTTGAGGCAGTACCTTCCCTTGACCACCGTTGCCAACAGTCATGCACAGTGGCTACATTCCTGCCAAGTCGTTCTGCAATATTGCGGAAAGAAAATCCACCTTCTCGTAGCCCTATTACACGACCTCGTTCAAACTCCGTGAGCTGTTGATAATGGCTTCTTCGTCTTCTTAAAGGCATTCTTGACAAACATCAACACACTGCGTCGAATCTCAACGATAACTAACGCTCACGAACGTTACAGTGCGTATTTACAGCAAACCTGCTTTGCATGTTCCGAGGGGCGCAATTAGCGCCACACGTATGCGCCGAGCGCGAAATTTGCATAGACGTCATCTTACAGATGTACTGTCACCGCCTACCAACTGTCGTTTATCTAACACAACCCCTTCTTGGTGTTGGGTATTTTTTTCCGTCTGTGTATATTATTTAAAATTACTCCAGAATTGCTATCAAAAAGTTATTTGCGAGGTAGTACCACCAGAATTAAAATGCTGTACCAGATGTGCAACACTACAATAATGAACCTGATGTCATTTGTAAAAATTACATTTATTTCGTACTTATAGCATTTATAACGTAACTCTTTTTGCTGTGTGAGGTTTGTGTTACGTTAAATTTCAAATGTCAGGCTGAAGAAATGGCAAATTAGGTGCTAATGTATACTTAAATGTGACACACTTCTTGAAACACTCAAAATCAACGGCACATAAGGCTTTTTAGACCCAGAGGAAACATAGACGGAAGCAGAACCACTTGCGTGAACTTTTTTTATTGCATCCAGAATGGCTCTTTCACTTGCAACTATAGGCAACACCATTACGTTGTCTATTTACGAGATCGCAGTACGTTACACAGCGTAATACTAGGGCATCAAACACATATGACGCCACACAGCATGTTTCACCCGCACACCACACCACCACTCACATACAACTTGCTTTTTATCGTAAGTTCTTCATGTTAACAGACACGTCATTCCCTCAACCTCAGTGATGCCACATGGGTTTGGAGAGCAATATCTGTGACGTTCAGATAAGAATATACCTTACGGAGAATAAATAGAAATTTACATAGAGAAAATAAAATAGAAAAGGAAAGTTAAATCAGAATATGCGTCACACACTGTTCACACTTAGTTACGATTTTAAATTAAGAGGAACAAGGGACACCATGTAACGTACCAGGAGATGTGACGTACCTGCCAGAAGGACGTACACGACATAAAGGCATATAGCAATCAGAACAAAACGTCTGCGTAGCTCAGTTGGTAGAGCGACTTGTTCCGGAATAAGCGGACTCATGTTCGAATCCCGGCGTAGACCAGAAATGACTGAGAAATTTATATTCATTATAATGGCGCCTGAACTATCCGGATGACCCGACCGTTCAAAATCTCGCATTGGTGTGATGTTGTTTCCACACCGCGAGATAGGAAAAATAAGAGAATCCTTTCTCCAGCACTTCGAAAAAAAATAATAATAAGGGGGAGATGATGTAACGTACCAGGAGATGTGATGTACCTGCCAGAAGAACGTACACGACATAAAGGCATATAGCAATCAGAACAAAACGTCTGCGTAGCTCAGTTGGTAGAGCGACTTGTTCCGGAATAAGCGGACTCGGGTTCGAATCCCGGCGTAGACCAGAAATGACGGAGAAATTTACTTCGTTATAATGTCAGAAAAATCATTCTGTGCCAGAATTTCATTTCACACAATTTTGAATTGTTTATATAACATATGCGTCATATTCAGTACTAATTGCTTTATCTCACCAATTATTCATGAGCAGATTCAATGTTAATTTTCCCCCTTTTGCTGGCGATGCGCATTAGAGCTGAAAAATACTGATGCTGTTCCATTTTTTAGACAAATTCTTTTTCGATACGCTATCAAAAGCACTGAATTACCTTTCTAAATTGATCCCCTGGCTTCATTATGTACTACAAACAGGGCATTTCATACAGCCTTGCATAATTGTATTTCAATTGTAATAAACAAAACTACAAATACTTGACCTCATATTGGCACTTTCACAGATTCTTCATCCAAAAAAATAACAGCCTGGCATTTTCGATATTGTTCCATGAATTTTAGTCACACCTATTTATATTTCTTAGGTTCCAGTGCAACAGAGTTCTAGTTTTCCAGTTTTGGCATCACAAATCCTAATGACAATAGGAAAACCGCTCGGTCATTGTAAAGTTTAAACTCTTCTTTTTCTTTTTATCACAAACTAGCGATCTCCCCCATTCCGAAAGAGGGTCGGAGGCATGGCCCACGGGTCAGCCGCGACTATGAGTCGTTGCAGGCAGCCATCCGCTGTAGAACGTACACTTGAGAACTCCCAGTCAATCTGGCGTGTGGAATGCAAAATCCAACACATTTATTTTTCGAAGCGCTGAAGAAAGGATTCGCTTATTTTTCCTATCTCGCGGTGTGGAAAGAACATCACACCATTTCGAGATCTTTAACGGCCGGGCCATCCGGGAAGTTAGGGCGCCATTATAACGAAGTACATTTCTCCGTCATTTTTGGTCCACGCCGGGGATCGAACCCGAGTCCACTTATTCCGGAACAAGTCGCTCTACCAACTGAGCTACGCAGACGTTCGTTCTCGTTGTTTCTTCCTTTATGTCGTGCGCGTCCTGCGGGGCAGGCACGTCACATCTCCCCCTTCCCCCCGAAATAGGTCATTATAACGAAGTAAATTTCTCCGCCATTTTTGGTCCACGCCGGGGATCAAACCCGAGTCCACTTAATTCGGAACAAGTCGCTCTACCAACTGAGCTACGCAGACGTTCGTTCTCGCTGTTTCTTCCTTTATGTCGTGTGCGTCCTGCGGGGCAGGCACGTCACACTCTTTAGGAAGTAATCAGGCAGAGATTATTAGTGTCAATCATTCCTCTAAACGACCACTTAGAATAGCAATGCTAAAGGGAAAGCAACGCTTTCTGATGCGCAGATTCACTCGTTCCAACTGCGTTTCACCCATTTCATAAGCAGCGTATGTATTCGTTCGAGCTGATTTCATCCGAATTTTCAGGCCAGGGAAAAGTCTCAAGATCTATTTCAGAAGGTTCGAACCATTAAATATCTGCCGTGCGTCGAATGGGCACGTTAAACCGTCTGACCCCAGGTACTAGCCCCTCCCGGTTATAAAAAAGAGGACGTCTTCATCCCCCTTTTTATCTCGCTTCCGAGTGATTTTCGTGTCTGGCACTCTAGCCCAAATATCCTAGATACCAAATTCTAAGGGTTGGGTCAGACATTTCCTTCCTAAAATCCTCTATATAAGTCTCAACTCTTAGTCCAATTTACTACCCCCAAGTTAATTCTTCCCAGCAGGTTAAAGGATTAATGACAAAACTGTGATTAACATGAATAAACAATAACAGGGCGGCATGACTGAAAAGGGGAAAAACTGCCTGAGACAAATGACCGAGTGGTTTTCCTATGCAACTACAAGTTAGTAAAATCATGCAATGCATTGATTGGGATTCGCTTTCCAACATACCAGAAATCATTACTTAACTTAAGAGGATAATGGCTGATGTGAAATAAATCTCGCTCCTGTGCCCTGACCTTTGACCCCATTTCGATAATATTCAAAAGAACCGGTTCAATATACCTCCGGAATAACATGATGAAGTTTTGTCGCTATCGAAGCATTTTTATGTAAGTTGTGACGCGTAAGGGTGGTGGAATGGATCCCGCTCTTATGTCCTGACTTTTGACCCCTTTTCACCCATTTTCAATAGGGCTTATCCCCAGATTGTCCCCTAATACATACTAAAATTTCATCGAGATCGAACAATTTTTACGCGAGTTACCGCGCGGGCGGGCAGACAGACGGACAAAGCTAGAGCATATACGCTTCTTCAACCTACGTTGGAAAGCGTAAACAAGTTATTAAAATCATGCCATGCATTGATAATAATGATACGCTTTCCAACATACTAGAAACCATTATTACTCAAGTTATGAGCTGTGCCCTGACCTTTGACCCCATTTTGATTATATTCAACAGAACCGGTTGAATAAACTTCCGGAACAACGTGATAAAGTTGTGTTGCAATCGAAGCATTTTTATGTAAGTTGTGACGCATAAGGGCGGTGGAATGGATCCCGCTCCTGTGTCCTGACCTATGACCCATTTGGCCCATTTTAAATAGGGTTTGACCACAGGTTGTTCCCTGCCACATACTAAAATTTCATGGAAATCGAACCATTTTTACACGAGTTATCGTGCGGACAGACAGACAGACAAGCTGGAGCATATACGCTTCTTCAACCTACGGTTGGAAAGCGTAAGAAAGAGAAACATTATTAGCATATTTTCACTTTATTCCATGTAATCACTTCCTTCAGAAAACTTGAAAATTTTCATCGTCCTGGAGCGGGATTCGAACTCGCACCTCCCGATTTCCGGTCGAGCATGCTAGTCATTACACTACCCAGGACAAGGAAATTCCAAGCAACTGAACGTAGATATCTGAGAACCTTCAGATGTTGTGGCGGAAATCTCAAGCCAAATTATGTAAGATTATGAGAATAATTTTAACTTAACCTCAACAATATTCGGAAAAAAAAATTAATGCCAAACAAAACCATTTACTTTAGCGCAGAATGTACAAAATTGAGGGCTCACAAATACTACTGTTACATCCAAAAATAGGGCCCTTCCTGAGTTGAAATTCCAGAGGAAAAAAAAAAAAAAATTTTACTTTTTATAAACTCATTCTACGCAGCCATACCCAGTGACGAATAATTTCCTATGCATAGCTCAAAGCAAGAGCTCCTATTGTCTTAGTACATAACAGGATATATATGTATGTAGGGATGTAAGGTCAGGTGATGCGTAACATCACAGCCTCTCCTTGACAAATGTCAACCCCGCCTTCTCGTGGTGCATCCTGTTCCCACTAAAGGGGCTCTGACGACCGCAAATAGCGGTATAACTATACCATCGGGATCAGAGGAAATGCTATCCCACACTCACCAACCCGCTTGGCCAGCGTGGTGAGTTATGGCCAAACACCTCCAAAATGACTCTACAACTTAAATCTTGGCCCTCAGTCTCCGGCAGCTGGAATGTACCTGGCCAAGGCAGCGGCCAGTGCGACATGAAGGCAGAGGGTGCTAAGAATCCCCGGAGGACCGGACTAGGCTGCCATTTGATGCTGACCTTGGCTACCTACAACGGACGCTCCCTATCTTCTGATTCAAGGCTTCTTGAATTGGAAGAGGAACTACAAAGGATCAAGTGGGACATCGTCGGGCTGAGTGAGGTAAGGAGAAAAGGAGAAGATCTCATTGAACTGAAAAGTGGACATATCTTCTATTATCGTGGGACAGATACTGGCAGAACTAGTGGTGTTGGATTTATAATAAACAAGAAACTGAAGGATAAAGTGGTAGAAGTTGAAAGTTCCTCTGACAGAGCTGCACGACTCGTTATCCAACTATCGAGAAGATACCAGGCTCAGATTATTCAAACTTATGCACCCACCACAAGTCATCCTGAAGAAGAAATTGAAGAATATTATGAGGAAATTCGTCATCTAAATAATAAAGGTAAGCAGCACTTGAAGATAATTATGGGAGATTTCAATGCAAAAATAGGGCACCGGCAACAGAATGAAACTTCAGTAGGTAAATTCGGTCACGGCAACAGAAACCAGCGTGGAAATACTCTCGTTGAATTTGCAGAGGCAGAAGGATTTTTCATCTTGAATTCCTTTTTCAAGAAAAAGCCACACAGGAAATGGACATGGAGACATCCAATTGGGACGACAAGTGAAATTGATTTTATTATGTGTAACAAAAAATTCGTCATCGAAGACTGCAGTGTGCTAAACAAGTTCAACACAGGTAGTGACCATAGATTGGTGAGATGTAAGATGCACCTCAACACTAAACTGGAACGTGGCAAGCTCATAAGACAAACAAAATGTATTGACATAACCAACCTTAAAAAACACCATAATACTTTCAAGTTGGAACTGAAGAACAGGTTCTCTGCTTTAGAAGGCCTAACATCGGAAGAAGTGGACATCTCTGAAGTTAACAGAAAAGTAACCAAAGCTCTTATGGAAACAGCAACAAAATTAGCTGGGTCTAAGAACAAGTTGCATGTAAACAAATTATCAGGAAAAACCAAAATGTTGATGCAAAAAAGAAGAGAGATGAGGACAACTAAAGAAGATGTGACTTCCAAAGTGGAATATATAGAGCTATGCAAGACAGCACGAAAAAGTATCACTGAAGACGTAAGGAAATTCAACTGTGAGCTAGTGAGGAAAGCAATTGAAAACAACCAAAGCCTAAAGATAGCAAAGGGACATCTCAGTAAGGGAAGAAAACAGATTATGGCTCTGAGAAAAGAAGATGGTTCTATAACAAGAAATAGAGGCGAAATTTTGACAAGAGTGAAATATTTCTACTCCAAACTATATGAAAGGGATGATACATGTACTCCAGACATCATGAAAGGTACCAGAGTTCTTCCAGTCCTCCCAGCAGAAGTTGCTCATGCAATCAAGAACATGAAGCGGGGGAAAGCTCCAGGAGAAGATGGAATTACTATAGACATCATACAAGAAGCAAGTGGAGAAATTGAAACAGTACTCGCCCAAATTTTCACTCGATGCCTTAATGAAGGGAAGATTCCTGAGGATTGGAACAATGCTACAATGATCCTGCTACATAAAAAAGGTGACATTGAGGATCTCAGGAACTACAGACCTATCAGCCTCCTATCAGTGGTTTATAAAATCTTCACTAAAGTTCTTTCACACCGCTTGAAGGTAACACTGGACATGGCTCAACCGAGAGAACAAGCTGGATTCAGGAGTGGCTACAGCACAATAGATCATATCCACGTACTGAGAGAACTAATTGAAAGAGCGAGGGAATATGAACTTCCATTGTGCATGGCTTTTATCGATTATGAAAAAGCCTTTGATTCGGTGAAACCATCAGCAGTTACCACGGCTCTGAAATCCTGCGGTATTGAAGATGCATACATTAATATTATTAATAACATCTATGAAAATGCAAGTGCAAAGATTCGGCTGTTTGAAAATACAACACACATAAAAATTGGAAAGGGAGTGAGACAAGGTGACACCATATCTCCGAAGCTCTTTAATGCCACATTGGAAAATGTCTTTCAATCACTGAACTGGGAAAACAAAGGGATAAAGATTAATGGAGATTATCTAACCCACCTTTGTTTTGCTGATGACGTAGTCATTTTTGCAACTACCCCATCAGAGCTGCAGAGTATGATCCAGGAACTTGCTGACAAGAGTAAAGAAGTGGGATTAAAAATGAACTTTCAGAAGACAAAAGTGATGTTCAATGCTTTTACAAGAAATGAAGATTTATCGATTGATGGAGAAAAACTGGAGATAACAGATACGTATGTTTATCTTGGACAGCAGATATCAAGTGAGGGTCACATTGATGAAGAAATTAATCGGCGTACAAAACTTGCCCGGAGAGCTTTTGGAAGAAACAGCATAATTTTCAAGAGCAATATGCCATTATGTCTTAAAAGAAAAGTGTTTGATCAATGCATCCTTCCAGTGCTTACGTATGGTGCAGAGACGTGGACCTTAACTAAAAGAGACATACAAAGGCTGCAGACAACTCAAAGAATCATGGAGAGGTGCATGCTTGGTATACCCAAGAGAGATAAGAAGAGGAACTCGTGGATCCGAAAAATGACGAGAGTGGAAGACATCATGATCAGAGTTAAATCCCTGAAATGGCAATGGGCTGGACATACTGCCAGAAGGACAGACCATAGATGGACAGCCGAAATTTTAGATTGGATTCCAAGGGACAGGAAAAGACCCAGAAAAAGACCACATGGGAGATGGGTGGATGAAATTCGTAAATATGCGGGAGTGACATGGAGGAGACTGGCACAAGGCAGACCGTTGTGGAGGAAACTTGGGGAGACCTTCGTCCAGCAGTGGATTGATAATGGTTGACAATGATGATGATGATGATATGTATGTATGTATAAACTAGCACACTACTTCATTAGGTCTTTACATCCTTGTGTTGATCTGCAATAAACAGTTCTTGAGGGTACTTTCTCACCCTTTTCAAGGCGTGCAGATGTTTTCTGTAATTTCATAGAAAGACGTGGCATCCTGGATAAGAACAAGGACTTCTTTTTTATTTTTTTAGGCCGACAAATCCAGATTTTAGCGCTAGGGATGGTGTCGGTTGGTTCCCTGGTGTGCCGCTGGGGAATGGTCTCCTCTAGTGTGGTCATCACAGCGACTGGCTGGTCATCAATGGGCTCCTAGTCTCAAGGGTTAATGGCGAATTCCCTCTTGGGTTTGAATGCCGCATAGGAAGAAACCTTGCAGCTCTGGCATTCACACGGAATGTATTAATTTACTGGCATAATTGGAGGTACAAATAACAGCACGTACCCACGCCAGCATTATATATTTTCGAGTGGCTGCACCGCCATGCTTACGGCCAGCCAGGCCAACACCCCATCCCGGCGGCGGGATGCCCCTTAACGGAGTTTTTTGTACGATCTTACATCGTGATCAGCTCGACGAGCGTCAAGAGAGGAAAGTGTGACAATTTCTCAAAAACTCTAGCTGGGATGCCTGAAACTCCTGACCCCTCATTGGCCGAACTTCCCCTAGCAACTAACGACTTTGCTGGTCATTGGCCACCAGGTTCGCGCCAAAATTTTTGATACTTAACACATCGCCCTTATTCTGTCAGCCGGGGAAGAAGCCCTTGACCTTCACACGTAGGGAATATGTAACCTCCCGCATGCTGCTGAGCTAAAAATAGATTTGCAGCTGGCCTTTGAGAACATTTCTGCAACACAATTTAGAAGCTTCTAAATCCTTTGCATAAAATGGCGGACTGAAAGAAAAGATCTTTTCTTTTGCACAAATTTTTATAAAAATGCTTTCCCTTCATTCCGTGATTACTACGAATAATTTTGCTTTTTAAAGGTTGATGGTGACTTCTTTTGCTCGCCTTTTTTTCTTTTTACTTAACTTACTAAAGTAAAATAATCCAAAAGAGGAAAAAAATTAATGCCTATTATTCCCCTTTCTTTTAAGAAATGTTGCTTGTCTGGTCAGGGCTGTGAAGTAAACAAATATGGCCATTTATTCCATCACTTCACCGCCTCTTCCTAACAAAATTTTGAAACGTGGGACTGTAGAGAATTTTCATTCTATGTTGGGTTTTTTTTTTTTCTATTTTTTTTTTTTTTCGTAAATCTCAGCGAAGTGATTAATTTCCCCAAGATTTACGAACATGAAAATTCTCGACAGGACACAGATTTGCGCTAGTCGAAGCTATTACTGCCCATAAAGGAAGTGGTTACATGGAATACAATGAAGATATGCCAATAATAGCATTACAATGCTTACCATGTATTTATGAAGTATTATTTCTTCGGGGTAATTCGTTTCCCAATTGTATGGAAATACTGTAGTTTAAAAATAACTAAATACGAGGCTTGCAGCTGACAAAGACGACATAAAGTGAACGGGGCATGAATCAAGGGGCATTTCATGAATCATGCGTTTGATCTAGATGTAACCTTTAACTCAAGTTCAACAACATCGCGGGCTTTTCAGTGAATATAGGAAATGCTTCCTTTTTAGTTATTTATATGCTATGACGCTTCCAAGGGCAACGCCATAATAGCATTTTAACAAAAGTCACCAGGAAACAGCGTACCTGCAAAGCAGGAATTGATCACGCAATGAGCAGATGCTCACGAACGATTCCTAAATAGGAACAAAGGGTACGGGACGTAGAAGTTACACTTGAAGCATCAGGTATCCCATTTCGTGGTGAGCCCGCTCTCAGTTCGCGCTAGGGAAGAAACAGTTTGCTAAATTAAATTAATGCAGTATTGATGTTAATACCTGGATAAAACCTAGGAGCAGAATTTAGTCGAAACGTTTTTTTTTTTTTTTTTAGGTCGTACCCTTTTTCCCTTCCGCTCTTTGTCTCCATTTTTTATCAGGTTTATTTATTCAGCCAAGGAAAGTTGATATCAAAGTGTGTGAGAAGTACATGTGACTCGAACAGCTACTTTTTGGTTCAACTGATAAATACTCAAGAGTACTTCATACGTTTTTCAGTCCTTGAGTTCCTTTTGCCACGTAGTACATCTCCATAAGTAAGTGTATTTTTAGCATCTTTTGTTTGCTATTGTGATGTTATTAGTCTATTTACTCTCTTCAGAAAAAAGCGCTCTTTTATTTTTTTAGTTTGTGTTACAACAGAAACTGTTAGGAGATGCAATAAAATACGATCGATCAGGCCCAATTGGTCACTTTGTGTACCCTAAACCATATTGGAGCTGGCATTACCTGCGCGGGCTT
Organism: Macrothele yani; assembly: GCA_039090855.1. Classification (NCBI taxonomy): domain Eukaryota; kingdom Metazoa; phylum Arthropoda; class Arachnida; order Araneae; family Macrothelidae; genus Macrothele; species Macrothele yani. The sequence goes on along the minus strand of CM076989.1, from coordinate 100,704,017 downwards.
CAAAATTTTGATCACTTCTAGTAGGTATTATATTTAAGAACGGCAAATTCATTGTCTTTCTTAAATATAATAATACCTACTGAAAGTAATTATTTTTAAATATAAGGTATTATATTTAAGAACGGCAAATTCATTGGTTATTTATGAAATCGTATCATGTTTTCAAATTAATGAAAATATATATTTTTTTACAATACTTATAGAAAGAAAAATGAAAGACTATTTTTTTATTTATGTTGCAATGAAAATAGCCTCCCGTGGGTAAATTACTAAGATGTGAGTTACGCGATGCAAAAATGAGAAAAACTATAGACGAAACCCGTCGGAATCGACGGTAAGTTTGTTTTTTTTTCTTGAAAATAATAAACTCATATGAAACAATAAATGTAGACTTTATTTGATTGACAAATTCATTCAGCCACTTCAGTAAAGACAATAAATAGTTCAGGTTCGTGATTTTTTTGTTTTTTTGTTTTTTGTGACTGAAGATTTTACGACCACCGTGAGCAACTCAATGGGCTATTAGCAGTCGCCCGTTCCTAATTTAATGTCACTGGTTTCAGGGAAGGGAGACAGCCAGTGCCGTAAGACAAACACAACATTTATGCCTCACCGGGATTCGAACCCGGTTGACGAAACCCGTCCGAATCGACGAATAGTTTTTTTTTCCGATAGACGAAACCCGTTGGAATACACGATAAGTTTTTTTTTTTGTTTTTTTTTGAAAAGGATAAACTCATATGAAACGTTTATTTACATCTTTACATAACGAGAAACGTCTTGCCTACGTGAATAAACTGGATTGAATTATGCCTCACCGGGATTCGAACCCGGTACACGAAGCGCATCGAAAACGACGAATAGTTTGGGGTTTTTCCCCGGTAGACGAATACCGTCGGAATCGACGATAAGTTTTTTTTTTAAAGAATAAGCTCATATGAAACGTTTATTTGCATCTTTACATAATGGGAAACGTCTTACCTATGTTAAAAAACTGTATCGAATGAATGTTAATTTGTATATATACATCACACAGTCCAATCACACAACGCAATCAGGTCTTCGAGTGTTCGCTGTTCCGATAAGAACTTTCAAACACCCTTTCTGCTAGCGTTGTTTTGTACAACGGTTCGCTGAGAAGAGAGACTTCGGACTTTGGACTATCTGAGTCCCTCCATAACACCGCCTTCAACAGCGCGTGAGTCAACCGCACTCTTCTCCCATGGCAACTTTGCCGCCCCGCAACGCCCGAACCGTTGCCCCAATCTCATTTTTCTTTTCGACTGGCACATCTACATGGTAAGACCTTTATGTTGATATCTCAACCATATCTTTACGTTCAGCCGTTCTCTCACAAGTGGTCTTACAGTAAAAAACCTTAGAGAATTAATATATAGATAATTATTCCACACTATACATAATACATAATTAAGGGCTGAATTTCCATAATTACATATACGAGATACAGAAATTTCAAGCATGTTGTTTACTTTAAGTACTTTAAAAATTAATTGCCTTCACGTCAGCTTTACCTGACTCAATACAAACTGCATGATTCCTAAATACGTATAATCATAGTGAAACGTCCATTAACAGACACCTCCGAATAACTGTAATCTCAGAGTAACCACAAGTGTTGTTTGGCACAGGATTTTTCTGAAAAATTACACACGTTATGTGTGTGTGTGTGAGTGTGTGTGTTTGTGTATTATTTTTATTTCTTCTCTTCTATGTCTAAATGTTTTCCTAAACAAGGCTGATGTGAAGATGTATTAACCAAGGTTTTCAAGCAACAGATATCCTTATTTTCCCAAATCTTGGGCATGCTGAAATGATTCAGAAGTATATCCGCAAAATCAGTTAACAGACTAAAATGAAGAGATCCATACACATGTCTTATGGTTCAAATAACTGACTTTGAACCTAAAATTTAAACAAGAAATTCTAAAGAAGGATACAGACTGCTATATATACTTACTTTAAATAAAAAAATATGTATTATGGTAGAAGATATTTCAAAGTAAAGCTGAGGAATTCGTGTAAATATAAACTTCTATTGAGAACAGTACTATATAATAATAAAAAGAACTGTGTGTGTGTGTATTGATTTCTTTTAAATGAAGAGGGGTGTTGATGTAATTTAATGGAGGTGTGCCTGAGGAAATTTGGGGGTTGTTGGAAGGAGAGGTGTTTGGGTGAATGTATAAATCCCTGATTGTTACACGACGACATTCTGCTTGTTACCAGTTGGTAATCATTCCTTAAGAACCTGCATTATTATCTGTTACAATCAATTAGATAGTATTATAAGTTAATGCAGATTTTATGTGGTCTTCAATTTAATATTTTGTTTATTATATCGTGTTTAATAAGCGATCCTTTCACCGCGTAGAATAAAAGTGTTGGGTTTTTTTTCGAGGGTAGAAGAGATCTTAACAACCTTAATTGGCTATAAGCATTTGCCTGTCCCTTATTTAGGGCCGTAGCTAGCAGGGGGCTGAAGGGAGCTCACTCCCCCGCAAGCCGTTCCCCGGGAAAATACACTTTTTTTTGTAAGTTATTTGAACTTTTATTTTCGTTGGTTTATGAAAATGACTTTTGTATTTCATTATAAGCATAAATACTTTTTCTTATTTTGGTATAAATGGTTTCATTATAGGTATAAATGCTTTTCCTTAATTGAAGGGACACAGCACAAACAACGGATAACTACAGAGAAATTAGTTTTAGGTGAATCCGTAGGAGCAGCTGCGCCCATGATTCTCTGCCACATGGTAACAGGGCCTGTTGGTGTTTGGGCCAAGGAAGAGAGAAATGCCGTTTTTTTCTTTCTTTCTTCTCCCCCCCCATTTACTTGTTTTCGGAAAAACATAAAACTTAGGAGAAGAAGAAGAAAGAGTGACGGAGGAGTAGTTGGGCTGGACTCTAAACGCCAGCTCGTCATTTGGTAAATGAATACGAGATGCTAAGTTGCTGTTTAAAAGCTTCCAGGCAGCTCACTGCCTATAAAGAAAAAAGTGCTTCATGGGAGATATTTAACTAATTTTATCACTCTACGTGTTGGAAAATAGTGCTAAAGGTGCGTGCGCGCGAGAGGGAAAGCTTCCAAAATCTTTTTGTTCATTGATTTTTCCCCAGTTGGAGCGGTTTTACGATGCTTTTGCTGGAGGAAAGAATTTTTTTGGAGAAAAAGTGGGTATGGCTGTTGACCAAGATAAGATGTGGCTATCACCGAACACCAGAGAAGGAGAATACGCAATTGAAGATGGAGAAAAAAAATGGAAACGAAGAAGAGGAGTAGAAAAAGTTGAAGAATGACATCAATAAATCCCAAAGCTTTTGCGTGGATCCAGGGGGAAAAGGCCAGAGCATTAAACTGAAAAAAAAAAAAAAAAGGAAATCACGCTAGTTGGGTGCTTCTTTGATTTCAGCTATAAGAAACGTGCATCTCAAGGACATCAAACAAATTCAAAGAATGTGATTTATTTCTTATATTTCAGGAGTGTAGGGCTGTTTCCCCCCCCTTTTATTTCATATTTTACATGTTATCTAATTGTTTTTTTCCTTTTTGGCATAATTATTCGATAATGAAGCAAATTAACAAGTTAGTAGAAATCATGCAATGCATTGATTATGATACGCTTTCCAACAAACCAGAAATAATTACTCAAGTTATGAGGATAATGGCTGTGGAATAAATCTCGCTCCTGTGTGCTGACCTTTGATCCCATTTCGAATACATTCAAGAGAACCGGTTCAGTGTACCTCCGGAACAACATATGATAAAGTTTTGTCGCAATCGAAGCATTTCTACGTACGCTATGACGCATAAGGGCAATGGAATGGATCCCGCTCCTATGTCCTGACCTTTGACCCCATTTCGAGTATTTTCAATAGGGTTCGTCCCCAGATTTTCTCCTACCACATACTAAACTTTCATCGAAATCGAACCATTTTTACGCAAGTTATGACGCATAAGGGCAATGGAATGAATCCCACTTCTATGTTCTGACCTTTGACCCCATTACGCCCAGTATCAATAGGGTTCGTCCCCAGATGGTCCCCTACCATATACTAAAATTTCATCGAAATCAAACCATTTTTACGAGAGTTATCATGCGGACGGACGAACAGACAGACGGACAAAGCTGGAACATTTACGCTTCTTCAATCTACTGTTGGAAAGCGTAAAAAAAAGGAGTTTCAAAACAAAGCAAAACTTGCGATTGTTTTTGTGGGAAAATGAAGTTCGTTCTTGAACACAGAGCTCCCCCCCCCCTCCTCCATCATCACCTAGATGACTTCTCAGCTCTCCTGGTTGTAGAGCCTGGCCACGGCCCATGGAAGGGAGAAAGTCAGAACCGTAAGAAACACACGCCACTCATGCTTACCCCACGAATTCGAACCCAGACCCATACAAAACGGACGATTAAAAGCTAGCGACTCTCACCCCTGGGGCAACCGAGATCGGTTATCTTATTTTATAGATGATACAGTATATGAATTTTAGGCATGTTGTTCGAAGAATAATTACAATTATGTCAACCTTCGAAGAATTATTGCAATTGTGTCAACTTGTTTCTCTGAGTACATGAAAATTTTATAACTCCTACAGTACATCTCAAAATATTTAGTAAAATCCTTGAAGGCAATGGGGCTGGACATGTTGCCAGAAGAACGGAGCATTGATGGACAACCGAAATTTTAGACTGTATACCAAGGGACAGAAGAAGACCACGTGGGAGATGGATGGATGAATCTTAAGACCAAAAACTATTTGACAAACTTAATGTGCTGAACGATATCTAAAATGAAGGTATATAAATATACTTTAAAACTCTATGCACATTTTCATCACTTGTGGCAAAATGAAGGTACTACACCAGTGACAGTGACAAATAGAGTTTTGAATAAATGAGCCAACTTTCTTTTTAATCTATGAAATGTGCAGTTATTTCAATTATACATGATCCGTATGCACATATATACAAGTCCTTTAAATTGTGCACTAGGAGGTAATTGCATTATATTCTAAGTGAAGTGAAAAGAATTGCACACTGGTTTGATTGATATACTGCGATAATGTCTTTTCACTTCACTTAGGATATAATGCAATTACCTCATAATCCACAATTTAAATGACTTGCATATGTTACCGGTAAAGCTCGAAAGCCGTTAATGTGCACATTACCTAGATAATCTGCAGATTAACTGATTTGCTCCGTTAACGTGCGGAATCAAGAGTTTTCCGCATTTTACCTAGGTAATGTGCACATTAACGGCTTCCGTATCGTTAAAGTTCAAAAGTTTGTTTCTCTCATTTCCTTTCCCTACACCTTTCCCCTCTCCCTCCACTTTTAGTTTCGTTTCGCCTGTTTTTCTCATTTCCTTTCCCTACACCTCCCCCTCTCCCTCCACTTTTCTCATAATTGGCGTCCGCTGCCAGTACGTAGCATAGCTAATTCTGTTTTCAAATTCGTTTCTGTCTGTTAGCAAGTGAATAACGGGTATTTTAAAACGATTGTATGCAAAATCTGAATTCAGTGTTTACAAAGAGAGATTTTTAACAAAAGAAGATGTCCCTGCTGTAGAAATATCTTTACGTCAAAGAGCAATTAAACAATCCCTTGGTACTAGGCAGGGTTTCAGAAAATGTGACTGCAAATCTAAATGTACCACAAATAGGTGTGCTTGTCGCAAAAACGAATTGCTATGTAATTCAAAGTGTCACCAATCTTTAGATTGCCCTAATAAGTAAGCATAATTTCATCACGTTTTGCAAATTCATTTCCTTAATTATAATAATATTTTAAACCGTTTGATTCTTTCTATTATAGTTTTTTAATTGATTGATGATTGATTCTATCAACTAATTTGTTGATTGTTTGATTGTATTAACTTGATTCTTTATATATCGAAAAATAAATAAATAACATTATGTTAATTTAAGCGTACAGAAACGTTGCTGTTGTTCCAGCAAAGATCTTATTTTCACTTTAACGAGTGCCTAGTAGGTAATGTGCAGATAATCTAGGTGATTTGCAGATTGCCTAGGTAATTTGAGAAATGAAACAATTTTCGGCACTTTAACGGATCACCCTAGTTAATCTGCACATTACCTAGATAATCTGTAGAATAACTGATTTCTGCACTTTAGCGGTAACGTATACATGCGTTTACGGATCATGTATAATTGAAATAACTGCACATTTCATAGATTAAAAGAAAGTTGGTTCATTTATTCAAAAATCCATTTGTCACTGTCACTGGTGTAGTACCTTCATTTTGCCACAGTTGATGAAAATGTCCATAGAGTTTTAAAGTGTATTTATATACCTTCATTTTGGATGAATTCAAAAGCACACGGGAGTAACATGGGGGAGACTGCGTCAAGATAGACAGTTATGGAAGAAACTTGGGGAGACCTTCATCCAGCAGTGGATTGATAATGGTTGAGAATGATGACATCTCAAAATATTGATATAACATTTTTCACTGTCTTTTGTTTGTAGAAGATAAGCCGATTATTTTGATGGTAGTTGTATGAATACTGTCAACGCCAGAGCAAGCCATTCCCATGGGAGGGAGCGGTTTTCAGATTAAGCCCCTTTGAGTTCTACGGTTCCCACTCAAACAGTACCTAGTTTTTACTTTCTTATACCTTCCTTATAGGAAAGTATTATGATTGTTTAATTGTTTAGAATCGCACTTTCGTTGTTACTTTTTTTTTTACCTAATTGTATAATGGTATTAAAAATGTTAAAACTTGGTGATTACTCAAGAGTAAACCTTTGTAAATATAAAGTAAAACGTAATTATTATTTTTTTGCCATCAAATCGTATTAATTAGTTTTTTCATTTCATTATCTGTAGGAGCTGATAATTTTTCCGAATAGCTCTATAATAATTTTACTTCTTTTTTGTAGGAGGATTTAACATACATTACAATTTTTTGTTCATCATAATTTTTCAAAGCAGCAGGATGTTTCGGAACTCAAAAGTCTTTTTCAATCTGACAATGGCTTTTAATTATGTTTGAAAAAAGGTGAAATGTACTACTGCATACTATTATTTCAGAGAACCTCTGAATATAAAATTTGGTCTAGACAGCTATAATAGATTTTGAGTTAAGGGTCTACAGACTCACACACAGACATCATACTCTCAGTACCCTGTACGACCTGTTTTCAGATCAGATCTGATCATATGTAGAGGATTCTGGGAAGGGAGTGTTTGACTCCTGGTCTTAAACAACCCATTGAAATAGAAAGCTAGGAGATTTGGGCTAGAGTGCCAGATAGGAAAGTGACACGGAAGCGAGGTAAAAAGGGGGAGGAAGACGCCCTTATTTATTACCAGGGGCCAGTACCCGGGTTCCGACGGCTTAACGTGCTCATCCAACACATTATATATATTTTAGTGGTTCGAGCGTTTGTACCTGGCTGAGATCGAACCTGAGGTTTTCTCCGGGATAGTCCCGAACGTTGATCACTAGGCCACCCGCGGCCCTGCGACTTGGTTTCTTTTCGGCTGCACAATATATAATAGCAGGTCCATCCATGAAGGTGGGAGGGCGGTGGGGGGTGGCTATTCGTTGCAACAATAACATTGATACAACGTGATATGCTATCCACAATATCCCGTCTCGCTGCAGAACCTCAAAAGCAGGTCAGTGAATAGACGACGGTACGAGTGTTGCCACCAAAGAAAGACTTAGCAGGATTTTCACGGTTACATCTTCCGATGGCGTGAATGATGAGTCATTCAGAAAAACTGTTGAATTGAAATTTAATAATGAATAAAATCTCTTTAAATTCAAGTTCTCCCGAGAAATGTTCTTATTATCGGCAACATACCTGACAAGATTTACGGAAATGCTATCTTATTTTACGGCGACATATTTTGCAAATTTTCGTTGTTGTTTTTTTTCCCTTCCCCCCACCCCAGGTTAGTGTAATTTTGAGGGGCGCATGAATGTTTCCAAGTATCACTGTGCCTGTCAGATATTAGGATCAGATTACCTCCCTGCTCGCAGAATAAAAACGCTGTAGGATTGGAATTGGTGGTACCTGCTAAAAGAGAGAGAAAGAAAGAGGAAAAGAGTATTTTGAAAAATGTCAACCTTATGTAAAACTTAAAATTGAGTTTCTTAAACATGTTAACACAAAAAATATACGGTCAAAATCTTAAGTTAAAATGAAAATTTACTAATATATTTAATATCGCAATAATTTCGCAGTTACAAATCAAATTGAATTTTTATCTGTGTATATATAGCCTAACGATAGCATACTAATGAGAATTATATATCAATTGGATTATATACATAGAGAGAGAGAGAAAGAGAGAGATAGAGATTTACATATACAAACAAAATTACATGATGTGTATTCATATATAATCATCACCATCATTGTCAACCATTATCAATCCACTGCTGGGTCTCCCCAAGTCTCTAATACAATTGTCTGTCCTGTGCCAGTCTCCTCCATGTTACTCCCGCATACTTACGAATTGCATCCAACATCTCCCATGTCGTCTTCCTCTGCGTCTTTTCTTGTCCCTCGAAATCCATTCTAAAATTTCGGCTGTCCATCGATGGTCTGTTCTTCTGGCAATATGTCCAGCCCATTGCCATTTCAGGGATTTTACTCTGATCATGATGTCTTCCACTCTTGTCATTTTTCGGATCTACACCAAGCATGCACGAGGTGCATGCTAGTTACACCAAGCATGCACCTCTCAATGCCTCTCTGAGTTAACTGCAGTCTTTATATGTCTCTTTCAGTTAAGGTCCACGTCTCTGCACCATACGTAAGCACTGAAAGGATGCATTGATCAAACACTTTTCTTTCAAGACATAATGGCTTATTGCTCTTGAAAATTATACTATGTCTTCCAAAAGCTCTATAGGCAAGTTTTATACGCCGATAAATTTCTTCATCAATGTGACCCTCACTTGATATCTGCTGTCCAAGATAAATGTAGGTATCAGTTATCTCCAGCTTTCCCCCATTAATCGATAAATCTTCATTTGTTGTAAAAGCATTGTACATCACTTTTGTCTTCTGAAAGTTCATTTGTAATCCCACTTCTATACTCTTGTCAGCAAGTTCCTGGATCATACTCTGCAGCTCTGATGGGTTAATTGCAAAAATAAGTACGTCATCAGGAAAATGAAGGTGAGTTAGATAATCTCCATTAATCTTTATCCCTTGGTTTTCCCAGTTTAGTGATTGAAAGATATTTTCCAATGCGATATTAAGCAGTTTGGCAGATATAGTGTCCCCTTGTCTCACTCCTTTTCCAATTTTTATGGGTGTTGCATTAACAAATAGCCGAATCTATATACAAAGGGTGAGTCAAAAGTTTTGCAACATTTGGATCACTTTATGTCTTCATACGTACCTTTACGACGGAAGCTGACTAGCATTCAAAGTATAGGCCATCGTGTTGCACGTGTTTAGCCATCTGTCTGCCGGTTCTTAGATTCCGCGGAGGTACCTGTTCTTGTCCTTCAAGGCGAAGAACTCCTTGACCCCAGCTGCCATCTCCTCCTGGTTGTTGAAGGGCCGCCCACGAAGGAAGTGGGCCATGAACCGCAACAAATAATAATCCGACGGGGCAAGTTCCGGACTATCTGTTGAGTGTGGCATCAGTTTGATTCCCCATAGTTCTTGGAGTTTTGCCCGGGTTGTTCGCGTGGTATGAGGCCGAGAGTTGCCGTGCTGTAGGAGACCGTGCTTTCTGTTCACCAGTTCCGGGTGCTTCTCCTCCAAAACGGCATACATCCACTCCAGCTGTTCAGAATACAGGTTGGCGTTGATGGTCCGACCGTCCGGAACAAATTCATAATTAATTATCCCCTCCAAATTCTTCCAGACGAAGAGCATCCCCTTGTTCTCGAGGCGCTCACGTTTGTCAACAGCTTCTGGAAGCTGGTCCGAGATCAACCACCGCCTTTGTGTGTTAGCATTACGGAAATAGAACCACTTTTCATCGCACGTAACAATTCTCTTGATGAAACGTACACTGCGCGGGTTTTTCTAACAGTACCGTGCACACTTCCCCTCGACGGTGTGCGTCAGCTCGTGAGGGACAATGCGACAGCTCCTGTAAACCTTGCAGATGTCCTGAAGGTGACGAACCACGGTGGTCTGTGATATGCCCAGCTCGCCTGATGATCTCAGAGTGCTGCTTGTCGGATACGGCTTGGTGCACGGAGTCCGAATTCACAGTTCGCGGCCTACCTGACTTTGGCTCATCGTCGAGGTATCTGTCAATTGAGCGAAATTTTTTGAACCATCTGGTTTCTGTGCTGTGGTCCACGGAACCTTACCCTTTCGCATGACAAAGGTTTCGTGTTGCTTGAGCAGCGTTATGGCAGAGTTCAAACTCGTAAAGCAAAAGTTCCCTAATTAGCAGGTTGTGGCTGTTCATCTTTTAGGCGTCCCAACCACAGGCAGAAGGACGACATGCTATGTTGTTCACAGCAACGACTACCACTTTATATCCCTTTCGGCTGACAGCAGTGCGCGACTTGAACTAATTTAAACACATGACATACCCGTTGCAGCGCAAGCGTTTATGCAAATATTGCAAAACCTTCAAATCACCCTATGTATATATACTGTATATATATATACACACATTCGAGTTACATTAGTGTAACCACCTCCTACTTTTGACGTCAACAGCGTGTAGCCAATGAAAGAAGGCACGTGTCGTGAGCTGGCTTGGAGGGTGTATAATGTGTCCTGTAGGCAGTCTGAAAGCATATCCCTCTTTGAGATCATGGATGCAAGAAGCGATTTTCCAAATTTGCCAAAAGGCATGATTATCGGCTTTCGGGCCAAGGATGGCAGTATTTCTGAAACAGCGCAGTTTGTGACCTGTTCGTGTGCTGCTGTGGTTAAAGTGTATCATCAATGGAGAAATGGCATCATTGCGAATAAGCGAAGTGGAAACTGCGGAGCACTACGTGCGATTGATGTGAGAGGGGAACGCTGGCTGCCAAGGTGCGTGAGGGCCGATCGATACGCTACAGTTGAGCAACTCACTGGCCGAATGAAACCAGAGGGTTACAGGAAGTGTGTCTAAAACGACAGTGCAACTAACCCTCCTGCGTATGGGGCTCCAATGTAGATGGATGGTCACTGCACTTATGCAAACGAATGTGCATCGTCAGAAAAGGCTTACATTTGCACGGCAGTATCGGAATTGTTCCTCCGCTGATTGACGATTGCCTTCTCCGATGAGTCACGTTTTCTGCTTCATCGAATGGATGGACGTTGGTGTATAAGGCGAGAAACATCGGAGAGCAAACTTTCCTCAACTATTGCTGGAAGAACAGATGCTGGTGGAGGGCAGCGTCATGGTCTGGGGAAACGGTTTCGTGGCATTCTCTGGGTCCACTCATGCCTGTGGAAGGCACTATGGACTGAATTCATTATGAATCCATCCTTGCAGACCACGTACACTCATACATGCTTATTGCTTTCCCTGAGGCGGATGGGATCTTTCAGCACGAAAATGCGACATGTCACACAGCTAGAAATGTCCGAGAGTGGTTGGAAGGGCACGATGAAGACTTCATAGTATTTCCCTGGCCCTTTGATTCCCCAGACTTAAACCTTATTGAGCATCTGTGGGACCGCCTCGATCGTGTTGTAAGATCTATGGATCCTCCACCACGCATCCTCCAGCAGCTGTCAGATGCGCTGCAGGGAGCATGGCTTCACATGCCTGTGTATACCTTCCAGCACCTTGACGAGTCACTCCCAGCCCGTCAACCTGCTGTCCGCGCTGCACAGGGCGGTTGCTCTGGGTATTAGCTGCTGGCCACCATAATATGACTCGACCGTGTATATACATATACAGTACATATAGTGAGGGTCACATTGAAGAAGAAATTAATCGGCGTATAAAACTTGGATGGAAAGCCTTTGGAAGAAACAGTACAATTTTTAAGAGCAGTATGTCATTGTGTCTCAAAAGAAAAGTGTTTAATCAATACATCCTGCCAGTGCTTACGTATGGAGCAGAGACATGGACCTTAGCTAAAAAGGACATACAAAGACTGCGGACAACTCAAAGCAGCATGGAGAGATGCATGCTTGGTGTAACCAGTAAAGATAAGAAGAGGAACTTGTGGATAAGGAAAATGACAGGAGTGGACGACATCATAAGCAGAGTGAAATCACTCAAATGGCAATAGGCTGGACATGTTGCCAGAAGAACGGACCACCGATAGACAACTGAAATTTTAGACTGGATTCCGAGGGACAGTAAAAGACCCAGAAGAAGACCCCATGGGAAATTGACGGATGAAATTAGAAAGTATGCTGGAGTGACATGGAGGAGACAGGCCCAAGACAAATACACTGCTGGCCACCCAAAATACAGCACCAAGAAGGAAGCATCCGATTGGCCTGAAATTCGCAGCATGCGTCGCCCGCGAGAGGACATGCAAACGATTAGTATTGCAGAGATATGCCAATCATGTGCGCCTGGCACGCCACCGAGAAGCACTATAAGAAGGGTGCACAGAAGGCGGGGTGTAAGTAGTGGAAGTGTGTTGTGCTGCCGGACCTGTACGTGGGAAGCTTCCTGATGCCTCGTCGCAGAATACGGCAGTCATTCCAGCACGTATCGGAGTTCGACAGAGGACGAATAGTGGCTTATCGCGACAGCGGTTTATCGTACCGAGACATCGGCGCCCGTGTGGGACGACATCAAGCCACAGTGAGGCGAGTATGGATTCGGTGGATGCAGGAGAGACGAACGGACTGACGCGAGCGATTGCCGCAGCCGCGGCACACCACCGAACGAGAGGACCGGCATGTTGTGCGGCGGGCATTGACGGCTCGCACCGCCACATCACGAACGTTAGCGCAGGAATTAGGGTGTGTTACGCAACAACCTGTGTCAGAACGTACCGTTCGACATCGTCTGCAGGAGCGGGGACTTGTAGCACGGCGCCCGTTGCTCCGATTACCATTGGCGTTACACCACCGGCGAGTGCGGCGGCAGTGCGCCGTTGAACGCCGCACCTGGACTACGGAATGGCACGACATTGTCTTCTCCGACGAATCCCGCTTCTGCCTGCAACACCACGATGGTCGGATCCGCGTGTGGCGGCACCGCGGCGAGAGACTGTATGACGCCTGCATTATGCATCACCATATCGGTCCGTCGCCTGGCGTTATGGTTTGGGGCGCATTTGGATATGACACCCGCACCTCTCTGGTAGGCATCGCCGGTACACTCAACAGCCACCGCTACATCTCCGACGTTTTGGATCCTGTAGTCCTCTCTTACCTGCAGGACCTGCCAGCGGCCACGTTTCAACAGGACAATGTGCGCCCGCACGTGGCACGCATCGTGCAACAATTTCTCACGGCCCACCGGGTGTCACTGCTGCCATGGCCAGCCTGTTCTCCCGATATGTCGCCCATCGAACACGTCTGGTCGTTGATCGGCAACCGTGTGGCCCGGCAAGCACCACCCGCGGCTACGCCTGATGAACTGTGGCAGCAGCCTGGACCGACATACCCCAAGCCCACATCCAAAACCTCTTTCGTTCGATGCTGCGGCGTGTAGCGGCCGTTATTGCCAGCCATAGGGGCCACACGAACTATTGATGTCAGCGTGTTCTGCAAGTCACACGGGCTTGTAAGCTCAATCGTTTCATCTTTGTATCTGTTGTTATGTGTCCAGTAAATCTCGCTTTGCTATCTCGTGTCCTTCTTGGTGTTGCATTTTTGGGTGACCAGCAGTGTGTATATCATCATCATCATCATCATTGTCAACCATTATCAATCCACTGCTGGACGAAGGTCTCCCCAAGTTTCCTCCACAACGGTCTATCTTGTGCCAGTCTCCTCCATGTCACTCCCGCATATTTACGAATTTCATTCACCCATCTCCCATGTGGTCTTTTTCTGGGTCTTTTCCTGTCCCTTGGAATCCAATCTAAAATTTCGGCTGTCCATCTATGGTCTGTCCTTCTGCCAGTATGTCCAGCCCATTGCCATTTCAGTGATTTAACTCTGATCATGATGTCTTCTACTCTCGTCATTTTTCGGATCCACGAGTTCCTCTTTCTTATCTCTCCTGGTTATACCAAGCATGCACCTCTCCATGCTGCTTTGAGTTGTCTGCAGCCTTTGTATGTCTCTTTTAGTTAAGGTCCACGTCTCTGCACCATACGTAAGCACTGGAAGGATGCATTGATCAAACACTTTTCTTTTAAGACATAATGGCATATTGCTCTTGAAAATTATGCTGTTTCTTCCAAAAGCTCTCCAGGCAAGTTTTGTACGCCGATTAATTTCTTCATCAATGTGACCCTCACTTGATATCTGCTGTCCAAGATAAACATACGTATCTGTTATCTCCAGTTTTTCTCCATCAATCGATAAATCTTCATTTCTTGTAAAAGCATTGGACATCACTTTTGTTTTCTGAAAGTTCATTTTTAATCCCACTTCTTTACTCTTGTCAGCAAGTTCCTGGATCATACTCTGCAGCTCTGATGGGGTAGTTGCAAAAATGACTACGTCATCAGCAAAACGAAGGTGGGTTAGATAATCTCCATTAATCTTTATCCCTTTGTTTTCCCAGTTCAGTGATTGAAAGACATTTTCCAATGTGGCATTAAAGAGCTCCGGAGATATGGTGTCACCTTGTCTCACTCGCTTTCCAATTTTTATGTGTGTTGTATTTTCAAACAGCCGAATCTTTGCACTTGCATTTTCATAGATGTTATTAATAATATTAATGTATGCATCTTCAATACCGCAGGATTTCAGAGCCGTGGTAACTGCTGATGGTTTCACCGAATCAAAGGCTTTTTCATAATCGATAAAAGCCATGCACAATGGAAGTTCATATTCCCTCGCTCTTTCAATTAGTTCTCTCAGTACGTGGATATGATCTATTGTGCTGTAGCCACTCCTGAATCCAGCTTGTTCTCTCGGTTGAGCCATGTCCAGTGTTACCTTCAAGCGGTGAGAAAGAACTTTAGTGAAGATTTTATAAACCACTGATAGGAGGCTGATAGGTCTGTAGTTCCTGAGATCCTCAATGTCACCTTTTTTATGTAGCAGGATCATTGTAGCATTGTTCCATTCCTCAGGAATCTTCCCTTCATTAAGGCATCGAGTGAAAATTTGGGCGAGTACTGTTTCAATTTCTCCACTTGCTTCTTGTATGATGTCTATAGTAATTCCATCTTCTCCTGGAGCTTTCCCCCGCTTCATGTTCTTGATTGCATGAGCAACTTCTGCTGGGAGGACTGGAAGAACTCTGGTACCTTTCATGATGTCTGGAGTACATGTATCATCCCTTTCATATAATTTGGAGTAGAAATCTTTCACTCTTGTCAAAATTTCGCCTCTATTTCTTGTTATAGAACCATCTTCTTTTCTCAGAGCCATAATCTGTTTTCTTCCCTTACTGAGATGTCCCTTTGCTATCTTTAGGCTTTGGTTGTTTTCAATTGCTTTCCTTACTAGCTCACAGTTGAATTTCCTTACGTCTTCAGTGATACTTTTTCGTACTGTCTTGCATAGCTCTATATATTCCACTTTGGAAGTCACATCTTCTTTAGTTGTCCTCATCTCTCTTCTTTTTTGCATCAACATTTTGGTTTTTCCTGATAATTTGTTCACATGCAACTTGTTCTCAGACCCAGCTAATTTTGTTGCTGTTTCCATAAGAGCTTTGGTTACTTTTCTGTTAACTTCCGAAATATCCACTTCTTCTGATGTTAGGCCTTCTAAAGCAGAGAATCTGTTCTTCAGTTCCAACTTGAAAGTATTATGGTGTTTTTTAAGGTTGGTTATGTCAATACATTTTGTTTGTCTTATGAGCTTGCCACGTTCCAGTTTAGTGTTGAGGTGCATCTTACATCTCATCAATCTATGGTCACTACCTGTGTTGAACTTGTTCAGCACACTGCAGTCTTCGATGACGAATTTTTTGTTACACATAATAAAATCAATTTCACTTGTCGTCCCAATTGGATGTCTCCATGTCCATTTCCTGTGTGGCTTTTTCTTGAAAAAGGAGTTCAAGATGAAAAATCCTTCAGCCTCTGCAAACTCAACGAGAGTATTTCCACGCTGGTTTCTGTTGCCATGACCGAATTTACCTACTGAAGTTTCATTCTGTTGCCGGTGCCCTATTTTTGCATTGAAATCTCCCATAATTATCTTCAAGTGCTGCTTACCTTTATTATTTAGATGACGAATTTCCTCATAAAAGTCTTCAATTTCTTCTTCAGGATGACTTGTGGTGGGTGCATAAGTTTGAATAATCTGAGCCTGGTATCTTCTCGATAGTTGGATAACGAGTCGTGCAGCTCTGTCAGAGGAACTTTCAACTTCTACCACTTTATCCTTCAGTTTCTTGTTTATTATAAATCCAACACCACTAGTTCTGCCAGTATCTGTCCCACGATAATAGAAGAGATGTCCACTTTTCAGTTCAATGAGATCTTCTCCTTTTCTCCTTACCTCACTTAGCCCCACGATGTCCCACTTGATCCTTTGTAGTTCCTCTTCCAATTCAAGGAGCCTTGAATCAGAAGATAAGGAGCGTCCGTTATAGGTAGCCAAGGTCAGCATCAAATGGCAGCCTAGTCCGGTCCTCCGGGGATTCTTAGCACCCTCTGCCTTCATGTCGCTCTGGCCGCTGCCTTGGCCAGGTACATTCCAGCTGCCGGAGACTGAGGGCCAAGATTTAAGTTGTAGAGTCATTTTGGAGGTGTTTGGCCATAACTCACCACGCTGGCCAAGCGGGTTGGTGAGTGTGGGATAGCATTTCCTCTGATCCTGATGGTATAGTTATACCGCTATTGGCGGTCGTCAGAGCCCCTTTAGTGGGAACAGGATGCACCACGAGAAGGCGGGGTTGACATTTGTCAAGGAGAGGCTGTGATGTTACGCATCACCTGACCTTACATCCCAGTGTGTATATATATATATATATATATTCTATAAAGAAGATACCTAAGCAAAAAAACGCAAAAATAATTTTGACTCACACCTAGTACAACATAGAAAAGGTTATGTATCTACCTGTGTGAGTAAAAGGAGAAAAGACAAAAAAATAGAATAAAACAACTGAATGTAGAAGGTGTCGAGAATACTGAGCCTTGGCTTTATCAAGGACCAGCAAAAACTCTGCATTTTCTCACTTCCACAAAGACCTAGTTGGAAATGGGTTTCTGCAAGGCCATAGATGCAAGTAACATTCCCACCTAAAATAGTTTAAAAAATATATATATAAGTCATGTCCTCCGTAGAGTTGCATGACCTAGCACTAGTTAACAATTTCGCTTGCATCCATTAACCTTCATGGCCCGACCCATGCTCTTCATCTGTTACTATTAAACAGAGAGAAGAAGATTAAAGAGAACTCAAGCTGTGAGAGTGACATAATAATTAGAAATGATTTTCAGCCATAACGAAATTCCAAGTTCGTTTGAGAGAGAATTTAAACCTGAAAATCAATGCAAAAGAAATCCAAATTTTACATTGCAATTAAAAAAGGAAATGTTAATTTTTAACGAACAGATTTTTGAAAGAAAACTTGAGTCTAAAACCCCTTACTCTACAACTTATGACAGCACGAAAACGAGAATAAGTTAAAGATAATAATTAACTAAAGAAAACTTTGTGAAAGTTATATACCTTAAACAGTTAGTTGCAATATGTACAAAGTATTTCAGCAGTGCTTTAAGTGCATAATTAATTAGTTATTGAGAACTTAACTACTTTGAAAAAACAGCGCAGAGACAGCGCATAGAAAAGGAGCAAGCTTAGCCATCTTCTGTTCCTAGGTACCCCAAAAGACGCTCAAAGTTACAAAGAAAAGAAAGAGTTAAAACCCGCAAAAATGTTAACAGACAAACCAATGCCTAAAAGCTGAAAAAGCTAAAAAACGACAGAGAATAAGTACAAACATTGAACTTATAAAACCTAGAACCCAAAAACAAGGAAGAGAGCTTACCTCTTGTGTGACAAAAACTTTTCTCCTCACAAGAGAAGAACATGGCTGACCTCTTCCGCCACTCCCTAGACGCTGGGGGGCAGTGAGGGTGGGGCTGATGGCCTCCTCATACAGCAAGAAACCAACGCGCGGAGATTTTAACCAGAGAAAAAAAATATATAGACTTAAGACTGTGGATCTGTATGATCAGAATGAGCAGAATTAACTCTCCAGAATACATGAGAAATATTATAAAATACACGAGCAGTTTATTTAATAATCTTTGCATGTATTAAATCACCTTAGTGAGCTTCTATAGATTAATCAGAATCTTATTAATTTTAATGTTGGTTTTACTATTTTTAGTATAGCTATCCTAGTGATGAATAACTAGTTTTCTTTTTTATTTGTTTTTATTTTCTTTTATAAACAGATTTTTAAGCTTTTTTTGTGATTTTGTTTATATTATTTAATTTTTTGTTTTAATAGGACCGTCATATCCATAGCACTAAGGTTCCTTTAGGTAGTTAATAGGCATCCTCTAGCCAACTTCCTTACGGCTTTGATTGGTCAGAATCATATTATTAACTGTGTAGAAAATTAAAGCAGATCTGCCAACCTTACTCTATTATTCAGAATAATTTTTCTTAAAGTTCTTTTGATGAAAGAAGAAGGAATTTCGTTCTCTAGAAAACTTTCTAATAGTATATTAATGTGGTAATTGAAGTACAAATTGTTGCTGCAAATTCTTGAAATTCTTAGGACCTGAGAAATAAGTACATTCTCAATTACTTTGGTTGAAATGTTATTATTCCAGTGTAGATATTTAATTACTTTGAAAGGAAAATTAACTCTTTTATCAAAGAGGCTAATAGATGGGTTACCTCTGTTGAGCTTAATGCTTAAGTCTAGGAACTCAAGTTCCTGATTACTGTGGTTGGTTTTACATAAGTTAAGAGAGCTAGGATAGATATTATCAAAATCACTCTCTATAACTTCTGAATTATTGATACACAGCAGATCATCAATATATCTAAAAGCGTAAAGGTAGTTATCTGAGCAGGTGGGGTGATTTTTAATGAATTTATATTCCTTAAAGAACAGGAATAGATTAGCGATATTCGTGGACGTTGATGTTCCCATTGGAATACCGTTTACTTGCTTATAGAGAGTATTATTATATAAGATATGGTTATTTTTTATGCAGCAATTGAGATAAGAGTTCCAAGTTCCTACATCAACAAATTGGTTAAGTTTAAATTCTGCATACAGCTCAACATTAAAATTAATAAGATTCTGATTAATCTATAGAAGCTCACTAAGGTGATTTAATACATGCAAAGATTATTAAATAAACTGCTCGTGTATTTTATAATATTTCTCATGTATTCTGGAGAGTTAATTCTGCTCTTTCTGATCATACAGATCCACAGTCTTAAGTTTATATATTTTTTTCTCTGGTTAAAATCTCCGCGCGTTGGTTTCTTGCTGTATGAGGAGGCCATCAGCCCCACCCTCACTGCCCCCAGCGTCTAGGGAGTGGCGGAAGAGGTCAGCCATGTTCTTCTCTTGTGAGGAGAAAAGTTTTTGTCACACAAGAGGTAAGCTCTCTTCCTTGTTTTTGGGTTCTAGGTTTTATAAGTTCAATGTTTGTACTTATTCTCTGTCGTTTTTAGCTTTTCAGCTTTTAGGCATTGGTTTGTCTGTTAACATTTTTGCGGGTTTTAACTCTTTCTTTTCTTTGTAACTTTGAGCGTCTTTTGGGGTACCTAGGAACAGAAGATGGCTAAGCTTGCTCCTTTTCTATGCGCTGTCTCTGCGCTGTTTTTTCAAAGTAGTTAAGTTCTCAATAACTAATTAATTATGCACTTAAAGCACTGCTGAAATACTTTGTACATATTGCAACTAACTGTTTAAGGTATATAACTTTCACAAAGTTTTCTTTAGTTAATTATTATCTTTAACTTATTCTCGTTTTCGTGCTGTCATAAGTTGTAGAGTAAGGGGTTTTAGACTCAAGTTTTCTTTCAAAAATCTGTTCGTTAAAAATTAACATTTCCTTTTTTAATTGCAATGTAAAATTTGGATTTCTTTTGCATTGATTTTCAGGTTTAAATTCTCTCTCAAACGAACTTGGAATTTCGTTATGGCTGAAAATCATTTCTAATTATTATGTCACTCTCACAGCTTGAGTTCTCTTTAATCTTCTTCTCTCTGTTTAATAGTAACAGATGAAGAGCATGGGTCGGGCCATGAAGGTTAATGGATGCAAGCGAAATTGTTAACTAGTGCTAGGTCATGCAACTCTACGGAGGACATGACTTATATATATATTTTTTAAACTATTTTAGGTGGGAATGTTACTTGCATCTATGGCCTTGCAGAAACCCATTTCCAACTAGGTCTTTGTGGAAGTGAGAAAATGCAGAGTTTTGCTGGTCCTTGATAAAGCCAAGGCTCAGTATTCTCGACACCTTCTACATTCAGTTGTTTTATTCTATTTTTTTGTCTTTTTCTCCTTTTACTCACACAGGTAGATACATAACCTTTTCTATGTTGTACTAGGTGTGAGTCAAAATTATTTTTGCGTTTTTTTGCTTAGGTATCTTCTTTATAGAATGTGAATTCTGAATTTTCAAAACTGCTGCGTTGCACGTTTTGATTTTCAGGTTATTTTGCAACCTTCGTTTTAAATTCTAAAGTTTTTCCTTAGTCTTCAGTTTTGCTCTTAAGTATATATATATATCATCATCATCATCATTGTCAACCATTATCAATCCACTGCTGGACGAAGGTCTCCCCAAGTTTCCTCCACAACGGTCTGTCTTGTGCCAGTCTCCTCCAGGTCACTCCCGCATACTTTCGAATTTCATCCACCCATCTTCCATGTGGTCTTCTTCTGGGTCTTTTCCTGTCCCTTGGAATCCAATCTAAAATTTCGGCTGTCCATCGATGGTCTGTTTTTCTGGCAGTATGTCCAGCCCATTGCCATTTCAGGGATTTAACTCTGATCATGATGTCTTCCACTCTTGTCATTTTTCGGATCCACGTGTTCCTCTTCTTATCTCTCCTGGTTACACCAAGCATGCACCTCTCCATGCTTCTTTGAGTTGTCTGCAGCCTTTGTATGTCTCTTTTAGCTAAGGTCCACGTCTCTGCACCATACGTAAGAACTGGAAGGATGCATTGATCAAACACTTTTCTTTTAAGACATAATGGCATATTGCTCTTGAAAATTATGCTGTTTCTTCCAAAAGCTCTCCAGGCAAGTTTTGTACGCCGATTAATTTCTTCACTAATGTGACCCTCACTTGATATCTGCTGTCCAAGATAAACGTACGTGTCTGTTATCTCCAGCTTTTCTCCATCAATCGATAAATCTTCATTTCTTGTAAAAGCATTGAACATCACTTTTGTCTTCTGAAAGTTCATTTTTAATCCCACTTCTTTACTTTTGTCAGCAAGTTCCTGCATCATACTCTGTAGCTCCGATGGGGTAGTTGCAAAAATGACTATGTCATCAGCAAAACGAAGGTGGGTTAGATAATCTCCATTAATCTTTATCCCTTTGTTTTCCCAGTTCAGTGATTGAAAGACATTTTCCAATGTAGCATTAAAGAGCTTCGGAGATATGGTGTCACCTTGTCTCACTCCTTTCCCAATTTTTATGTGTGTTGTATTACCAAATAGCAGAATCTTTGCACTTGCATTTTCATAGATGTTATTAATAATATTAATGTATGCATCTTCAATACCGCAGGATTTCAGACCCATTGCAACTGCTGATGGTTTCATCGAATCAAAGGCTTTTTCATAATCGATAAAAGCCATGCACAATGGAAGTTCATATTCCCTCGCTCTTTCAATTAGTTCTCTCAGTACGTGGATATGATCTATTGTGCTGTAGCCACTCCTGAATCCAGCTTGTTCTCTCGGTTGAGCCATGTCCAGTGTTACCTTCAAGCGGTGTGAAAGAACTTTAGTGAAGATTTTATAAACCACTGATAGGAGGCTGATAGGTCTGTAGTTCCTGAGATCCTCAATGTCACCTTTTTTATGTAGCAAGATCATTGTAGCGTTGTTCCAATCCTCAGGAATTTTCCCTTCATTAAGGCATCGAGTGAAAATTTGGGCGAGTACTGTTTCGATTTCTCCACTTGCTTCTTGTATGATGTCTACAGTAATTCCATCTTCTCCTGGAGCTTTTCCCCGCTTCATGTTCTTGATTGCATGTGCATATATATATATATATATATATATATCGATGAAATGTTCTCTTGGAAATATCTTTACGGATTTCAATTTTGAAAGGTGGTGGGTCTGCAGTAATTTTCTGAAGACGGAAAAACAGTACAAAATTTCTTCGTTAATATACACATGTGTACGAACGTAATCACGAAAATGTTCCTTAACAATTAAGGTTTTTCGACTTCACCTCTTAAAAACGGTAATTTTCATTATTAACTGAAAAAAGATATGCATCTTTCTTCAGTTAATAATGAAAATTACCATAGGCGTAGCACCGGAGAGGGGTCATGTGCCCCCTGTTTAAGAAATTAAAATACTAAATCAAACCTTAAATGGGGCAGCAAATATGAATGGGAAGTTCAAACAGGAAGAATCAAGAGCTTTATACACTCATGTTTATGCTAATTTTTTATATTTGGCTGGGATTCGTTTTTGTAGGAATAAAAGTCACGGAAAAATGCAATCAATGTAAAGAACTCATTATATGATATTATTCATAAAAGCTTATGTGAAAAAAAGAGAACTTTATTTTCAGAAAGCTTGCAAGGGAACGGTTCAAAAGTGTCAATCCAGTCGCAAGGGCGGACCAAGACCATTTGGTAAAACATACGTATTTTGTAATATTTATTTCCAGAATGTGCGATGCGGAGATTAAAAGGTTTCTGACACATACGGCTCAAAAGCGAAGGTTTAAATTCCTGAAGTCACAATTTCGATGCAGATATGTTGGGTAAAATTTCAAGTAATTTTTCAGCTAAGCATTGTTTACAGCGTGTACAATAAGAAAGGGACATAGAATTACAGTTGAATTTGTAGGAAAGCCAAGTGGCATGCTGACCAGACAAAGTGGATGTATAGAAACTGCGACGCTTGTGTGGAATTTACTGTTGCAGAGTGAAGCACAATGTGGTCAAATGCATCGCAAAAGGGTAGTGGAGCTATTAACGGAGACGTTCGGAGTTTCGAACAATGGACCGACATTTAGTAATCGAGTGATGTTCGGGCAAATCAAAACAGACTTGAAAGAAACTGAAGTTTTACGTGTAAAGTGAATACACTTGTATTTGAAGAACGTGAAGCTTATTATGAAAGTGAATCACGTGGAAAAGATAATAATGAAGAAAACATACAAAGCGCACCTTCACAGGAATCAAAAGAAAGTAGCAGCTCTTCTTACCTGCATCTCCGCCTAAAACAGGAACGCTGTGTAAACTGAATCGAGGTTATAAAATCCGCTGTTGCAAGTACTGGAAGAAACAGAAGAGAATGGAAGAGTTTTAAGTATGGCCCTACGTAAAGAGACGATCATTTTCAAGTGTTCGAAATAAGTTCAGAAAGCTAAAATTTGAAACAGTTTGTACAGAATCGAAGAAGAGTTGCTGAAGGAAAACCCATTAAAAGCAATCGTTCTTGAAGTACTTGAAAATTTTAAAGTCATGCGAAATCGAAACGCATTTATACATGACAGCACGATTACATTATGGTCAAGTCTCATAACGAATCAAATCGAAAAAATTGTTCCTTCAAGGCGTTGTCACCATCATGGGTCACAAAGTACAAAAAGCGGAAAGCGAAACAACATTGTATCTCGATGCATTACTCATCGTGTCAGTCGTAATTTGTGCAGTGAACAGAACAATATTCATGAAATGGCCAACAGCTTCGTTTAGAGAAACATATATCATCATCAGACTGGAACAGTGATGTAGTACTAAGAAAAAAAGTGCCTTAGTGGTGAATATATTAGATGAAACAAACCCATAAAGAAGGACCTTAAATATTTCAAAAGCAATTCAGAATTTCATTTGTTGCTTTCATTAGTTAGACATGCTTTAAATTATTTAATCAGTTAATTATTAATTATTTCTTTGTTTTCTTTTTCTCAATTTATTTTTTAATAATTTTTTTTTTTTTTTTTTTATAATTTCTTTCTTTATTTTTTATTTTTTATTTTTTTTTCTATGTGATGTCAGTTGATTTGGGAGTTGGAAAATGTTGATATTCATTTATTGGTGTGATTATGTGGGGTTTAGTTTTGTGTTGTTGAATACTTTTTTTGTTTAACATCCTTCTTTTGAAAGATTGTACTAATACGTGTATTTTGATTAGTTGAGCTTTTTTACTCGCATGTAATAGGTTCTGCTGATCCCTGTGAACCCAATTGGTGGTACGGGTTTTATAATAATGTGCTAAATTTCATCAGTTAGTGTTTTTATTAAAGTTTTATTACTAATTATTTTTATCAACTTTTATTAAAATCGCTAAATTGGAGAAATTTTAAATAAAAGGTAAAAATTACATAGGAGCCAGATTCTAAGAATGTTAAATTCTCCTTCTTTATCAACTTTTATTAAAATCGCTAAATTGGAGCAATTTTAAATAAAAGATAAAAGTAACATGGGAGTCAGATTCTAAGAATGTTAAATTCTCCTTTTTATCAACTTTTATTAAAATCGCTTAATTGGAGAAATTTTAAATAAAAGGTAAAAGTTATATGGAAATCGGATTCTAAAAATGTTAAATTTCCCTTTTTATTAACTTTTATTAAAATCGCTTAATTGGAGCAATTTTAAATGAAAGGTAAAAGTTACATGGGGGCCAGATTCTAAGAATGTTAAATTCCCTTTTTTATCAACTTTTATTAAAATCGGTTAATTGGAGCAGTTTTAAATGAAAGGTAAAAGTTACATGTGAGTCGGATTCTAAGAATGTTAAATTCCCCTTTTCATCAACTTTTATTGAAATCACTTAATTGGAGCTATATTAAATAAAAGGTAAAAGTTACATGGGAGTCAGATTCTAAGAATGTTAAATTTCCCTTTCTATCAACTTTTATTAAAATTGCTTAATTGGAGCAACTTTTAATAAAAGATAAAAGTTACGTGGGAGTCAGATTCTGAGAATGTTAAGTTCCCCTTTAGATATTGTTCTGTCATTCTGTACGGTTCTAAATACTCAGTGTGTGTGTCAGTCACGCTTAATACATGCAACTTATATGCCGCTCTTGTTAAGATTATGGGGTCGGAGTGGCGGATATATATTTTGTGTTGCTTTTCATTTCTTTCCGGTTATAATGACCATTTGGAATCATTGGCTTCGTGAATGGCCAGCACTGTTGGGCGGGCGTACAGCCCATGCCTCGCCCGGAGCTCGAGGATTGGCGAGGAGCCAGTACCTCTGACCACTCGGTCTCCCGGAGCGCTCTTTTGCGTCACACATAAGGAATCACAGAATGGTGGTTCAGGAGATTATTTTAGTTGGATACGGTGGCGAGTGTAGCTGAAATGCCCTTCTCAACCATAAAACACTTGTCATTGATCTAAGGGATCCAAGAAGCAGTTCGTCCCAAATTTAGGATTACTGTCTCCAGGGAGGAGGGGGGGAACAGTGCTGTAAGACAAGCACACTATCTATACCTCGACTTGGACTCGAGTCCACACACACCCAGGCGAACGGTGAGTAGTAGACTACTCCACCTACATTGATATAATCAAGCCTTACTGCGTGATCCGACAGTTTATCAAAGTTTCTGTTAAAGTGCGAGTATGATTTCCTATAAATCAGTGTTCTTTTTGCACGATGATCTAAAAAAATTTATTTGCCCTGCTTTTATTCCCCCCAACTAACCGCGAAAAGTGCCTGTTCGCCGTTAGACCTGCAGAAAAAGTGCCTTAGCTACGCTAAGGCACGCTAAGGTTGTTCTACATGACTAATTTAGCATCGAGATAATTTCTTAATGGTGCAATCTTTGGCTGATTTCCAGTTTTCAGCTCTTATGCTCAAGAACCTGATCAAGTATGTATATTTTCAATCTGGGTTCCCACATGACGAGCCTTCGCCTTTCACTACACACATTAACCATTACTCCGACGCGAATATGATTAACCTTTGTAAGGAACTTAACTATAGTTCTGTTCTTTTCTTCGTTGTGTACAATGTAAGCAATGTTTTTGCATAAAACACACTCTAATTCAGAAATTGCCCATACATTGTACCCAATAGAACTGAATTAAATTTCTGATTTCCGGAATTTTCGCCTTCACTTTTAAGCTGTGTATCTCGGAAACCTTTTAATCTCCGCACCTAATATTCTGGAAATAAATATTCCTTAATATTCCCTATCAAATGGTCTTGGTCCGCCCTTGCGACTGGATTGACACTTTCGTGCCGTTCACTTGCTAATATCTTGCCAATAATACGCTGGACTATTTTTCATTGTTCATTATCAGCAGCGGTTCAAGAGCAACGCACAACAAAAAATTTTTTATGAATTTACAAGACCCAAATTATGTGGCATTTACGGAGAACCTCTTTCTACGAAAGCCCCCATTCCTCTCCAAGAAAACATCAGTTTATACTTACTCGTGCCCTCCCCCTCTCCCAACGTTTGGATCACACGCCTATAGAAAGATAAATAGGCGAATTTCTGTCATTTCACGTATGAAAAATTCCGTGAAGTTCAGGTGCTTTCTGACATTTCAAGGAAAATGCTGAATCGGGAATATGATTCGTTATTGCACGAAAGAAATCGCGGAAAATGGCTTTTGAATTTCAGGAATTTTCGAGGATTGTACCGAAAGTAATGCAAAAGTTGGCATACTTTTTTTATTAACTGACAAAGGTCTTTCAAATTGCCCATGTTGACAGAGTAACTCATCCTCTATAGTAACCCTTCTTCTTCATTGCAGGTAAATAATGGATTCCAAGCAGAAGCAACGTGCCGTCATTGAGTTCTTGACGAAGGAAGGGTGTATAGGCTGCACGAAAGAAATCGCGGAAAATGGCTTTTGAATTTCAGGAATTTTCGAGGATTGTACCGAAAGTAATGCAAAAGTTGGCATACTTTTTTATTAACTGACAAAGGTCTTTCAAATTGCCCATGTTGACAGAGTAACTCATCCTCTATAGTAACCCTTCTTCTTCATTGCAGGTAAATAATGGATTCCAAGCAGAAGCAACGTGCCGTCATTGAGTTCTTGACGAAGGAAGGGTGTATAGGCTGCACGACATCCACAGAAGGCTACAGAATATTTACTTAGATGATACCATTGACAAGAGCAATGTGCACAGATGGATGAAGAAGTTTAAAGAAGGGGAAACCAGAATTGAAGATAAACCACGCAGTGGGAGACCATCATCTGCGACCACTGACACGAATCGTCAGCGAGTGGATGAATTGATATGAGCGGAGAGATTAGTCACAATCTGTGAGTTTGTTGCACAACTGGACTGTGGTCACAATGCCATACAGAAGATGGTGGAAGACTTAGGGCATCGGAAACGGTGCGCAAAGTGGGTACCTCGGCAGTTGACACCCTATTTGAAGGAGAGAAGGGTGGAAGTCTTCCCTGATCTGCTGGAAGCGATTGAAGCCAATGAAGACACGTTTTGTTCTTATCTACTGACAAGAAATGAAACGGGGCGTATTTTTACGATCCGGAAACGATGAATCTCTCCATGGAATGGCTGTAACGTACCAGGAGATGTGACGTACCTGCCAGAAGGACGCACACGACATAAAGGCAAATAGGAATCAGAATAAAATGTCCGCGCAGCTCAATTGGTAGAGCAACTTATTCCGGAATGAGTGGACCCGGGTTCGAATCCTGGCGCGGATAAAAATGACGGAGAAATTCACTTCGTCATAATGGCGCCCGAACTATCCGGATGACCCGACCGTTCACAATCTCGCAATGGTGTGATGTTATTTCCACACCGCGAGATAGGAAAAATAAGAGCAGCACTTCGAAAAAAAAAAATAAATAAATAAGGGGGAGATGATGTAACGTACCAGGAGATGTAACGTACCTGCCAGGAGGACGCACATGACATAAAGGCAAATAGGAATCAGAATAAAATGTCCGCGTAGCTCAATTGGTAGAGCAACTTATTCCGGAATGAGTGGACCCGGGTTCGAATCCTGGCGCGGATAAAAATGACGGAGAAATTCACTTCGTCATATGGCGTCACACCTCTTCTCCGGGGACTAAGAAGTTCAAGAGCCAGCGATCAGCACAGAAAGTCATGGGGACTTTTTTTGGGGATGACAGGGGTACCATTTCCTTGATTTTCTGGAACGTGGCCGTACCGTGAGTAGCGAGTGGTGCATTGAGACACTCAAGAAGCTTAGAGAAGCCAAAAGGAGGAAGAGGCCGAACAAGAATCTGAAAAGGATCCACATTCACCATGACAATGCGAGACCACACACATCTTTGGCAACAAATCAGGCGATCAGGAAATTAAGCTGGTCAGTGGTCTCTCCTCCACCGTTCAGCCAGATCTGACACCCTCCGACTTCCACCTGTTTAGTCCAACGAAGGACAGTCTACGTTGACAACGATTTGAAGACACAGACGAGGTGAAAGGGCTGTGAAGAAGTGGATACAACAGTCAACACCTGAAAATTTTCAAATAGGATGGCGCAAATGCATCGCTTGTGATGTAGACTATAGAGAAAGAATGACTCTACCAACATGTGCAATTTGAACGACTTTTGTCAGTTAATGAAAAGGTTATGCCCACTTTTGCATTACTTTCGGTACGACTCTCGTATTTTACAGTGTGCTTTGTAATTTATCAGATGGAGTTCTTGATAAATACACTGCTTCATATTTTTACTTTCAGGTGACAACATACAACGAGATGATGAATCTTTTGCCTTCATCTGTGTTCCTCCTTCTATTCGGAACAGCCTTGTCCACTTCAGGAAGTCAGTACTGTCCTCCAAGTAGCGAAATTCCTGGTTGCAGTTGCAGACATGGCTACTTCTACATCGTCCGCGGAACTTGGGTGACATGCCAAGATATAACAGACCCTATCCAGCTAAAGACCTCCATTCAGAAATTCCAAGGTTACAAGATCAAGCTCTTGGAGTTCAGTTCCTTGTCGATACCTTTTCTGCCAGCCGGACTCTTTTCTGGAACATGGGTACAGAGAATGAAGTTCACTGACAGCTATATTGAAAATCTCTATTCCGTCAAGGAATCCAGCCCATCCCCCTTTGACGGCCTTGATGAATCTTTAGAAGAACTTCATGTGATAAGAACCAGAGATCCATCGAAATGGCTTTGGCCTGATATGAAGAATTTGAAAAAGCTCAAAACATTAGAATTTATTCAGTCTCCGATTGATTTTGTAGGTCATCACTTTGCTGAAATCGGAGAAGGTTCCATTAAGTCTATGAGATTTTTTTATAGCAACGTCTCCAGAATTCACCCTCAAGCGTTTTCCCAGTTGAAGAACCTGTCTGGTGTGGACTTTGTTCAAAACAACATACCCTATATGTCCCGGACCATGTTTTCGAACCCTGCACCAAAACTATCCTTCATTAGCCTCAGGTAAGTATTTTCTTCTTATTCGAAAAAACTGCTCTGAAAGGATGTTTTATTATACACACCCACTAATGCTCCAAGACACCCAAAGATGGCACTGCTGATAAAGGCGGGGAACTTTATCACGACCTCTGTGTGGAACGCAAGAGCAGTATCAATCCGCGTTACAGTTCTCTCCTGTTGTTTCCTTTCTGT
Source organism: Macrothele yani (assembly GCA_039090855.1). Taxonomy (NCBI): domain Eukaryota; kingdom Metazoa; phylum Arthropoda; class Arachnida; order Araneae; family Macrothelidae; genus Macrothele; species Macrothele yani. Next base: position 100,674,246 of record CM076989.1, on the reverse strand, counting down.
CAAGCAATTACTGTCGCACTTACTCCCCACACATCTCACAAGCAGTGGGGTGTTGTGAATGGGAGTGTGACGTGGTTCGATATTCTTTCCTTTTTGCCTGTTTAAGTAACCTTCACCTCGAATTTCTCTGATAGTCAATTAACTGTCTCTGTGTTGTGAGTGTTGGAAGAGGTCTTCCACCCCTTCCTTTCCTCTCCAAGTTATTCCCAGCTGGAAAGGAGCAGCCGAAAGTGCGATGCTCTTGATTGAGTAACTTCTCATATCAAGTTTATTTCTAAAAAACATCCTGAATTTTGGGAAATTTGCTTCAGGTAGCAATTTTGTCCGATAAACGGCTAGGCAACCCAAAACGATTCTGATCAATAATTATGCTGATTTTTGCTCTAAACGCTAGGAACTATTTTCCGAAACCGAAGTAGCTGTTCTTTACCTTAAATTGTGGTACACTCTTAGGTTGATCCGGTGTATAATAACACGTGGGTTCACCTTTCGCCATCAAGATCACCAACAAGTCGTAGCATTTACTCTGTTATATACTGGAAACGTTTTGGAGGGTTTCGCCGTTATCTCCCCGAACAGCAGTCCATAAAGCGCCAGTGTTTCGAGCTCGAATGGATTGCCACAGATGATCAGTACGGTTCAGATCTGATGGGTGGCAAGGCCATTACAGGATTGTGAACGCACTGGAATATTTCTTCAACCAGTTTATTGCCAAACGGGACCGGTGAGACAGCGAGTTCTTTTTTGAAAGAAAGCATCAGCATTGGGATGCCTTCATTCAACAAAACATGAACGAAAAGCAATGAACAGGTTTATATGGTCAGCGAGCACGTCAACTTATTCTTGTGTGGTAATGATGGTGCCATTAGTTACGAGGCATATTCGGAAAGTAAGTACCGGTTGCGAATATGTTTGCTGCGGTCGTGATATCGCGCATACGTGTTGACTTCCCTCATTTTTCGGCAAGCGATAGACACCCCTGCGAGAACACGAGACCGTGTTTTCAGGTTGTTCTGCGCGTTCAACGTGGTTAAGAAGATCGAGTGGCCCCTCCGATTGTGAGATATGGCCCGTAATTTGATTTTTGAATGCAAGAAATGTGAAACCGGCTAACATTCAAAGTCAGATTTGTGAGGTGTACTGTTAAACTGCCGTGAGTGATAGAATTGTGAGGAAATGGGTCAGACAGTTCAAAGAAAGTCGCGAGAACGTCTACGCCACGAGGAACGAAGCGGCCGGCCATTTGTCGTCAACGCAAAATTTCGTGAGGACAGGACTTTTACCATTTCGGCGGTTTCTTTGCATTTCCCCCAAATTTCAAACTGTTCTCTACGAATTTGTGACAGATAGTGTGGGGTTCCGGAAATTGTGCTCATGCTGGATGCCGAAGATGTTCTCCGAGGAGCACAAAAGCAAGCGGGCTGGCAGTGCATTGTCCTTTCTAACTAAGTACAGTTGAGCCATATCATCGCAGGTGACAAGCCATGTGTGTTCCACGTGACTTCGGAATCGAAGAAGTCCATGGAGTGGCGGCACATCTCATTGCCGAAAAGAAAGGAATTCAAGCAGACAGTTTCAAGCTGCAAGACCATGTGCACTGTTTTTTGGAACCGGCAAGGTGTTTTGCTTGTTGAATTGTTGCCTAAAGGGAGAACAGTATACTCAACCTGTTGTGAAACCCTGGAGAAACTGTGTCGAGCGATCCATAAGAAAAGGAGTGGCGCAGCATGATTACTCGGTGCGCTGTCGTTCTTCACGACAAAGCTCGGCCTCACATTTCTTTACAGACTCAAGCACTCATCATGTCATTTGCCTGGAAACAAATGCATCACCCCCCCCTCCCCGCTTACCGTCCAGACCTAGTGACTATCATCTGTTCTTGCATCTGAAGCAGTTCCTTGCAGGTCAGCGTTCCTTCGACGATGATGAAATCAAACGAGCAGTGCAGAAGGGGCTGTCTTCACAGGTGGCCATATTTTACGATAAGGGGATACAAAAGAAATAGTGCCCTATTACTGTAGGCATGACGGTCTTCCTGTAGTAGTGGTACACATGGGTGGCGATCGCTTGCAGAAATGCTAGACATTCTGTAATCGCGGAGATAGAGCCCTTAATCTTCCTCGCAACTACTATCTGCCCAAGATCTAACTCACTCAGGTCTCCGTGTTGTACATCATCACAGTTGCGTGTATGCTATACAGCAAGTATGCGCCTGACTTATTTATAGCCCACAGGGGTTTCGGGGTGGGTGCATTATTGTGGCAGGGTATAGAGACGAACGTTGGAAACACCGCCACTGCACGCAAGATGACTAGAAACGTGTAGCTTGGTCCGACGAGTTGTGGTACCAACTGTTTGTGGCAGATAACCGACTACAGGAGAGCGGACTAGCGACAACCCTACGATGCAATGGGCCCTGCATGCCTACGTGGGACAGTGCAGGCTGGCGGTGACTCTGTTATGGTGTGGGGTGTTTTCAGCTGGCACGTATTAGGACCCCTTATACTCTGCTGACTGCTCTGACCGGTGGAGGCTATGAAGCCATCCATGGGACTCATTTGCATCCGTTCATGTCATGCAATCTCTCCGACGAGTTCGACCTCTTTCAACACGCCGATGCGCCACTGTGCATGTCCATAGTCACCCGATAATGTCTAGAGGAACATTCCCCGGAGTTTGGCATTCAGACCCCCCCCTCCTCCTCATTCGCCTGATTTAACCGCCATCGAACACATGTTTAAGGGGCCTTCAATGCCAGGAATGCTCTGCCGGCTAATATTATGGAGGCGCCCCGGTGGCGCAGTGGCCTAAGCGATGGCCTCTGATCATTCATCCGAAAAGGGTCCGGGTTCGAATCCCGATGAGGCCTGGATATTGTGTTTGTCTTACGGCTCTGGGTCTCTCCCTTCTTTGGAACCAGTGACCCTAAATTAGGGAAGGGCGACTGCTTATAGCCCATTGAGTTGCTCACGGTGGTCATTAAATCTCGAATAAAAAAAATATATATATATATTTATATATATATATTTATATATATATTATGGAATAGTGGGACGCTCTTCAGGAAGCATGGTGTGCACTCTCTCCACGGTACTACAGAAAGCTCGTGGAATCCACGCCCCGTTGCGTTGTTGCCGTTATCCGATCTGGAGTAGGACTAACTCGGTATTAGAGAGGTACCCTGGTTTTTTGGGACTTCAGAGTATTTCCCTTTCATACACAGCTATTCGTCCTTTTCTACCCATCATTCCTATGAAATCCTTCTAAAGCAGCTATAACTTTCAAAGATGATTTCACTTGCCTACCAATACTACCACCTGATCTGTTTTCTGTGTCAAACATGCTTCCAAATATACAAATTTATTCACCTGGTCTTATGTCCGTACTGTTCAGACTGAAGTCAAATTTTATACGCCTACTAACTTCTTCTTCGATGTATCTTTCACTTTATATTTGTAGTGCAGGGTATATGTAGACATGAGTTACATCTAAATTTGCCCCATTAATTTTTAAATCTTCAGTAATTGTGAAATTATTGTATATCAGTTTTGTTTTCTGTAAGTTCATCTTTAATTGCACTGCTTTATTTCTGTCAACAAGGATTATCCTAAGTTCTGAGGGGTTAACTGGGAGCTAGATTATGTCGTCAGGAAAAAGAAGGTGGGTTAAATTATCCCATTAATCATTATCTTCTAGTTTTAGCAGTTCAGAGATTGAAATACAATCTGCAATGCGCATGATGTCATCCAGAACCATGACTAGCAGGAGGCTAGATGGGGCTCCGCCCCCGCCAGGCGAGCAATCTCCTTCTTCCCTGGAAGCTGGACGATGTAAATTATCTGAACTTTTATTTTCGGTGATTTATGAAAACTTATTTTGTATTTCATTATAAGCATAAATACTCTACCTTATTCGTGCATTGCACGTTTCTAAAAAAAAAGCTAAATTGAAATGATACAGCACAAACAATGGACCACTCAAAGCAAATTACTTCTGGAAGTGAATGGGTAGGATGCTACACCAATGAGATTCTCTGCCATATGAGCACCGTACTTGTTCATGAATCAAATACGGGATTACACCATATATTACAAATTTTGAAGAGTAACACCCAAAAACGGATTTTCATCATCAAAATTTGTACCGTACTTGTTGCTGCTAAGGGTCGGGGAACAGAGAAATCCTGTTTTTTTAATTTGCTCTTTTTTTTTTTTTTTTTTTTTTGATAAATGTAAAATGTAAAAACGAACATTGTTGACAGTGGAACGTTTTAGCTAAATGTATCGCTCTAGGTGATGTAAACAGTGCTGAAGAGAAATCTTTGTGCAAGAGAGAGAGAGAAAAACTTTCAACTACTTCTTGTTCATTGTTTTGTACTCAGTACAAGCGACGCATATATAGGAGTAGAAATATCTACGGGTTGGAATCTGAGGGTTTTGGGTTTTTGAGTGGGGGAAGGGAAGTTTTACTGTTGACTGCGATAAGAAGAGGCTATCTTCGAGCTACAGCGAAGGAGAATGTGTGGTTAAAAATGGAGAAATACAGTCTTGGCAAAAATTGTGGACAATTTTTGAAATTTTCATGTTTTGCAACTTTGCAGGCTTATAGGAAATGTTATTTTGCACCAAATATGTGTCAATTTAAAGGAAATTTAATGCTGAATTCAATACAAAAAACAGAATGTAAATATGTGCAATAGAAAAAACAAAAATATGCAGGGAATAGTGCAATCATGCTGAATATACTGTAACGCACTTATGATTTCAATGTACTATCAGTATTTAGTAGGATAGCCTTTATTCTTTAAAGCCGCATCACAGCAACGTCTCGTTGAGCCAACAAATGCTTCAAGCTCTGCCTTCGTTATTACGTGGTGCCAGGAAGTAAGTATAGCCTCAATTAATTGCCTTTTATGTGATGGACGCCTCATTCGTACAAGGCTTTTCAAACGGTTCCACAAATTTTCTATCGGGTTCAAGTCGGGACTGTTTCCTGGCCAGGTCAATAATGGAATCGACTTTTATGTGAACCACTGATTGCATATTTTTGCTGTGTGGCAGGGAGCTGAATCCTGCTGAAACAGAAATGGTGTATTGTTGGGAAAGAGATGTCTGATAGAAGGTAGTAGTTTTGGTTCCAGAATGGTGTCAATGTATTTTCTTGCATTCAGCGTGCCATCGATTACATGAAGGCGGCAAACACCATTTGCTGCCATACGTGCCCAAATTATAAAACTTGTTGGGTTCTTTACATTGGCCTCCATGCAGTCATGATGTAGCTCTTCTCCTACTCTACGTCTCACAAATTTTCGGCCATCACTACCAAATAAGGATATTACTTTCTTCACTCCAAATAATTTGCTTCCACTGATCGTCTGTCCATCTTTTATGCTCTTTTGCCGACTGCAGTCGTTTCTTGAGCTACTATAGATTCAGATATGGCTTTTTTTTTCGGAATCCTACCTCTTAGTCCCATATCTAATAGTCTGTTCCTTATCGTTCTTGAACTGACAGAAAAATCCAGTTGAACACAGTTCATCAGCTCTGATAGCCTCAGATGAAATTTTTCTGTCCTTCAGACTGGCTTTTTATTTCTCGGTCATCAACAACCTTTGTACACTTTTTTCGGCCTTTTCCTGGTTTGTTTTTCAGTGCCTTTGTTTCCTGATAACGTAAACAGCACTTTCGTACACCAGATGTTATCACTGACCCACCTACTTGCCTTAAAATTTCAGCATTAGAACGATCCGATTCACGTAATAAATCAATCCTGGTCATTTTCGTGGGTGACCAATCAACTCTTTCCTCTGGTGACATTGCTGTACTTATTATCTACACGTTAAATTTAAAGAAATACTAAAAATATTCACACAATCTACAATTACGTTTCACTTACACTGCTAACAGTTTTCCTCAACAGAACAAACAGCAAAACTGACTTTCCTCAACTTCTCCCAAGATGTATTGCAGCTAGTGGCATTTGATTGGTCCCAAGAAGAAGGACTGTGATTGGCCAGTAGTGTTTGCACTTACAATCTGCTTCTTAACTGAATCACACTTGAATTTCTTTTTTAGACTAAAGTAAGCATAACTTTTTTTTTGTACTGCATATATTTGCATTCTGTTTTTTGTATTGAGTTCAGCATTAAATCTTCATTAAATTGACATACAGACATTTATATTTGATGCAAAATAACATTTCGTATAAGCCTGAAAAGTTGCGAACCATGAAAATTTCAAAGTGTCCACACTTTGTGCCACCACTGTAAAAGCCGAAATTCAATGACTTCTCGATCCCACAGCGTTGATCCACAGAAAGGAACCACAAAAGTAAACAAAAAAAATATTTTTTAATTGCTAATTGGAAGGGATCTTTCTTGAGCGATAATTACCCTGCAACTCAGCCATGTCAAAAAAATTTTGATAATGTGATTAATTTTTTTATATTTCAAGGGATTTCAGTTTTATCCCCCAGGTTTTTCAAATTTTGAATTCCCTTTTTTTTTTTTTTTTTTTTTTTTGATTGGAGATTTAACGCCCACCATGAGCAACGCAGTGGGCTGTAAGCAGTCGCCCGTCCCTAATTTAGGGCCACTGGTTCCAGGGAAGGAGGGAGAGAGCCAGTGCCGTAAGACAAACACGACATCCATGCCTCACCGGGATTCGAACCCGGACCCATCTCGGCCGAATGATCAGAAGCCATCGCTTAAACCACTGCTCCACCTTGTTTTCACCATGAAGAAACTGTTCAGAAGTTATCGCTTAGACCACTGCGTTCTTTGTTTTCACCATGAAGAAACTGTTCACTAGTGAAGTAAATTAATAAAAAAAACGAAAACAGAAGGCAAAACTTGCAGTTGCATTCGTGGATGAATTTAGTTTTTCGTTGAACACAGAGCAACCCGCAGTTGAGTTTTCAGCACCCCTCCCCTTACTCCTCCTGGTTCTGAGACCTAGCTATTGCCTTGGGGCCATCTTGTTTCACTCTCTTTCCAATTGTTATACGTGCTGTGTCCTTGGACAGTTGAAACTTTACAGAATACGTACAAGAATTAGAAAGGTATTTCTGTGTGAGCTGTGTAATTTATTCTGTTTCACCTGATACATAGGTTCCATACGATTAAGGTAGAGCTTTTATTTCTTTTCTATTTCAGGCGTAACAATTTAGACAGCCTGCCAGAAGACATGTTTGAAAATATGCCCGCACTTGTAACTTTAGATTTGTCGCAGAATTCGTTCAGCACTCTTCCTCAGAAAATATTTGAACCAGTCATGAACCAGTTGCAGTTCTTCGGCATTATGGGTAAGCAGAGTTTTTCCCTCCTCAATCATGATTAATCAATTGCTAGATTAAGGTCCTACCAAAGTTTGCGATCTTGTTATTTTCGATTTGAGGTACAAGTTCAAGCCTTATCTCATTGCATTGTCTCTATTTAGCATTTTACATCCTTCATCCTGTTCAAAGGAGGTTGCACTTTCTCCTTTGGGTTGCTGGAAAAATAAAACTTAATGAATTAAGTACTCTTTTAAAATTTCCATTTCGATTAATGATTTTAGAGACCTAACTGATTAAAGAGATTTACGATCTCTATTTACAGGTTTTGCTGAAGCAAGAAAAGTTATGAAAGTAATTGCTGTAAGCTCAGCAGAAAGGGCATTTTGTTTCATGAAACTTATAGGAACAGATTAAAGAAATTCTCTTCACTTTAGTAACATTTTACAGCTGACGACTATCGAGCTCATTGGAAAGCCTATGCCATTGTGGGACCCAAGAACGTTTCTGATCTGCAGGGATATCGCGGAGCGACTGACGCTAGAGTGAAAAAGGAAGGAAAAGCTAATCAAGAACACTCGAAAAAGCAAATTGCCATTTGATCCTGTTGTGAAAATACATCTGTAAGATCACAGTGTACAGACGTCTCCAGAAATGATACTGTATAATGAAAGTATTTAACTTTTCTGCACCTTAAAAGCAATAATAACACTGGACAACACACAATTTGCCTCTGAAATGAAAATAACGAATCTTTACTGATTTCAATATATATGTATAAGCATAAATCGAAATAAAGGCCATTTGTTTGATGATCTGCAGCCAACGTTGTGCCAAACATGTAATTCTGGCACGATACCATGCCTTGTCTTTCGAAGCGAAGAATTACCGGACCCCTGCTTTCATTTCATCTTGGTTACGGAAATGCCTGCCGCTTAGGAAGTGAGGTATGGAATGAAATAGATGGTAGTCACTTGGTGCAAGTTCCGGGCTATAGGCTGGTGGGTCAACAACTCAATATCCTAAGCTCCTGAACTTTTACTTTGGTTTGAACCTGCCACATACCGAGGTGTGTTATCCTTCTGCAGAAGAACTCCCTGCGGTTGAACAGGGCGGGATATTTTTATGCCAGCCCAATTAGACAAAACTATGAGGCAAATTGCAAATTATGTGTTGTCTATTTAGGCAAAGTTTGATTCGGTCTAATTGGGCTGAGTAAAAATCAGCAGTGACACCACGACCATTTGATGCACATTCATGGAGCATGACTCCATCGCAGTTCCACCATACATACAGCATCAACTTGTGCTCGAACCTTCCACATTCAGCGACCGGTTAGAGTATCTGCCCAAGATCTAGGCATTGGTTCCGCATGTCTAAATTGCAGCAAAATATCCACTTTTCATCAGATGTCACGACACGTCTGATGAAACGCTCGTCGGTAAAGCTTTCAAGCTATTGACAACAGATCTCCACTCATCTGTGAGCTTGGGCAAGTGTCAATTCGTGGAGGGACCACTCTGGAGCTTCTGTTTATCTTCCCGAGCTTGTGAAGATGGCGGACGATGTTAGATTGTGAGGTAACATGTTTTCCGGACAATCCACGTGTGCTGATTGTAGGACTGGCCACCACTGCTTCACGTAGGACTTGAGAATCTACGGTAGTTGGTCTCCCTGGATGAGTCAGATCTTCCAATTCCAGGTTGCCAGATTTGAATTTGGTGAAGCATCTTCCTAAGGTGATGTGACTCACTGCATGCTCCCCTTTGCACGACAGATGTTTCTGGTAGAATCCGCTTCGTTGTGGCCCAGTTGGAACTCATACAACAGACGTTTACGAATCAGACGTTTTTTTTATCCATTTCAGAAAGCCTCTGAAAACCAGCAAACCAAATGAATACACTTGAAGGACTGCTTTTCTTACATGGCAGATATACGTAGCTGTGACTCAACACATGCAGATATCTCGGTGTATAGGTTTGGAAAATCTGGGTGGGCGAAGCAATCACCAACACTCTGGGGTATATCAACATTCATAACTCACTCTCTAATATACACTCATCGTATAAAAATCCGCGCACCAAGAAAAAACCGTGTGATTAACTCGAAACTCTGTGAATATCTGCGGGGAGGACAGACATCCAAATGATTAAAGTTTTGTGCGATTCCGCGTCCAAGACCAGCGCTGCAATCCTTGGGGGGGGGGGGGGGGCTTAGAAAGGCGCCGCGCAGAAGACTCCAGATTTGTGCCGAAGTGCACGGTAAGAGTCAGGTGAGATCCCTGAGCGATAGACATGCTGAGGAGCTCCCGTGTATGTGCGTACGGGCAACTGACAGAGTTTGAAAGAGGCCATATCGTCCATATAAGAGAGGCAGGGTGGCCGGCGCGCAGAGTAGGCCGTCATTTGGGCCGGTCGGACAGTACGGTGCGTTCGTGTTGGGAGCATTGGGCACGGGAGGCACCCAGACTCGGTGGACCACTTGTGCGGGCCAGTTGTGCCTCTGAAAAACTGCGGTTATCTTTTTTTATGGCTACTACTGGAAAATTGGCGGACAAGATTCTGCAAGCCATCAGTTACTTTTTTTTTTTTTATTGGAGGTTTAACCACCACCGTGAGCAACTCAATGGGCTATAAGCAGTCTCCCGTCCCTAATTTAGGGTCACAGAGAGAGAGACAACGCCGTAAGACAAACACAACATCCATACCTTCACCGAGATTCGAACCCGCACCCCTTTCGGACGAAAGATCAGAGGCCATCGCTCAGACCACTGCGCCACCGGGGTGGCATCAGTTACTTCACGTGAGTGCCTGCTGCCAATGCTGGGAAACTAGTGGACCACATTAGGCTAGCCATCATTTATGGCAAGTGCTTGCAGGGTTGCTTAAGGGCTGCTTGTGACAGCAACTGCCAGTGATGGATTACTGATGGCCCTGTTCTAGCATGTGACATCTGACTGATGGGGTGCCAACTGTTGGAAAGTTGCTGGCCTGAACTGCTGGCCCATGTGGTGGCCTTCGGGACATTTTATTCACGGTTTGGCTGCGGCAAAATAGTGCTGGGCCACTGCTGGCTTGAGTGCTGGCCCAGCAACACAGTTTTTGCTGGGATCGGTCATTCTTGTTGCCATCCGATGCAAAAGAAAGGTTTCCAGTCTTTCTTCCAAAAGAGGACACATCGTGCCAAATGCATAAGACACGTATAAAAAAACAAATGTGGATCAGAAAAATCTTAGAATGAATTTATCACGTTCTCGCTTCAACAAGACATAAAAATAATATTCCTTTATTGACTGAAACAAGTGGAGATACGAGGTTATATCAAAGTAATGCAAAAGTGCGCATAACTGTTTTATTCATTGACAGAGGTCGTTCAAATTGCACATTTTGGTAGAATAACTCTTCCTCTATACAAAGGAACTACTCAACATAGTGTCCATGACAAGTGATGCATATATGCGCCATCGTTGAACACAACTCTCGAATCCTCTTTGAAAGAATTCAGGTGCGGACTGTTGTACCCACTTCTTCACAGTCACTTTCACCTCGTCTGTGTCATTAAATCCTTGTTCCCGGAGAACCGGAAATGTTTCTTCATTGGAGCGAACAGGTGGAAGTCGGAGGGCGCCGTATCTGGGCTGTACGGAGGATGGGGGACCACCGAACAGCCTAATTTGCTGATCACATTGCGCAGGAAAAAGCGATGGAAAAAGAAAAGGATTTGGATGAATACCGTCTTCACACGATTTTAATGGTCTTAAAATATGAAATATATGTACAATTAAAATACTATAAAACACACTAGCACTTTAAGAGCGACAGTCTCCCCATCATCAGGTGTGTTCGGGTCTCCCAAACCGTTCAGTATAAATATCTGTAGTGTGCCATAACTGCAATCGACGTAACAGAATTTTGCGACGTATGCGCCATCAGTCCCGGCGGTTAAATCACGATCAGAGCGACACCACATCACAAATTGTAAACATGATTATAACTGCAACATTAATTATTAAAGTCTAAAAATGGAAGATAGTTCTGTGGATTGTCCTACACTTGTAGACAAAAGACGTCTCCAAATATCTGGTAGATCCCAAGGGCGGCAATTATCATTACAGCAACTTCGTTTGAACGCGGAAATGAACAAACTCTCGGTCACCAGTAGCATGTGAGTAGAGGCTGGGGTTATCAAAATTTTGGCATTGTCCCAATCAGGGATTAAATCTTCTGAATCAATGCACTTGGTAAGGGCTGTACATATATATATATATGGCTTGCTTTTAAACTATATTTATGTTCCTGCAGCCTGAGGCACAGTTTCCAACGAGTGGAGCCTATGTAATAGTTAATACTCTCATGTGAGTCATTGTGCAATAGTGGGATGCAATAAACACCCCACCTCTGTGAATCATCAAGTCCTTGGCGGTCTTTCCTCAAAACAGATGATAGGTTGTTAACACCCACGCCAAAATGTAGCCGATTTCTAGAGCACATTTTAGACATTAAAGTAGTAAAACCAGGTAGGAAAACCATTTTTACAACAAACTTTTTAATAATATGTGGATCACCGACCAAAGTTGACAGAGGTCGACGGGATGCAAAAACTCGACGCAAAATTTTACAAGCAATCTGTCGAGGATAACCGAACGAGTGGGCTAAATCAAAAATGTAATTGATTTCCTGGTTAAAGAAAAACCTGGTAGATAAATGTGTAAATGCTCTATGAAACAAAGAGTAAAGTGCAGCAACTTTATATTGCATTGGGTGAAAAGAGGCAAATGGGGTTAAGGAACCCGGGGCAGAAGGTTACGATAGACCGAAGAAGATAAGTGATTCGAGATTGGGTGCCTGTGAATACACAAATCAAGAAAAGGAATTTCACAGTTAGACTCAAGTTGTACCGTGAGTTTGATAGTGGGATACTTTGAAAAAATTACGTCGGCGAAACAAAATAAATCATCTTGGGAGTGAGGCCACGCTCCCAAGACATCGTCAACGTACCTTAAAAATAAAAGCGCGGGAAGAGGAAATTCATTAATAACTTTGTTCTCAAGATCCTGCATCAGGATCTCTGCGAGAACTGCTGAAAGAGGGGAACCCATAGGTGAACCTTCAAGTTGCTGATAAATACAGCTTTGGAATTTAAAAAAACGAATGCTGCTTAATAAATCGCAAAGCATTCATAATAGCCGAAATTTCGAGGGGGGAAACGCGGGTATCAGCAAGTTTAGCCTGGATAATTTGATGAGTAGCCTCTATGGGTACATTAGGGTGCAATGCTACAACATCTAAAGACGCCAAAATGAGAGGCCCTGGGTGTGGCTGAAGTACCCTAATCCTATATAAAGCCTCAACGGGACTCCTAATCGAGTAAAGCGAACTCCCGGTAAATTTGGCAAGATAATTTGCCAAGGCTTTTTCTAAAGGTCTGGTAGGGCTAACATAGCCCGATACCAGAGGACGAAACGGGTGCCCCTCCTTATGCAACTTAATGCGACCAAACATATCAGGCACACGGTAACCTGGGGGTGGAGTTACCGCTGACGCAAAGCCCTCAGGAAATTCATGAGCTTTCTTTAACCTATCTAAAGCAGAAACTGTGGACTTCGTTGGATCGACACGCAACTCCTTGTGCAAGATGGTATCAATTACCCCATTCATACCTTAAAAATAAAAACTGCTATTTACAATAACCAATTGAGAAGATTTATCAGACAACACAATAGAGATCTGCGGGTCTTTCCTAAGCAGAGCAAGCTGTCACCTTTCCTCAGCAAAATCAGAACGTACGACAGGAACCTTTTGATTTTGTTACGTCGATTGCAGTTATGGCACACTACAGATATTTATACTGAACGGTTTGGGAGACCCGAACACACCTGATGATGGGGCGAATGTCGCTCTTAAAGTGCTAGTGTGTTTTATAGTATTTTAATTGTACATATATTTCATATTTTAAGACCATTAAAATCGTGCGAAGACGGTATTCATCCAAATGGTTCATGTGCACGAATGTTTTTCTGCATTCAGAAAAGGATCTGTGTTGCTAGAGATTTGTGTGGTCTCGCATATTGTCATGATGAATGTGGATCCTTTTTAGATTCTTGTTCGGTCTATGACTTCTCTAAACTTCATGAGGGTCTCAATGTACTGCTCGCTGGTCACGGTACGGCCATGTTCCATAAAATCAAGGAGAATGGCACCCCTGTCATCCCAAAAAGCAATCACCATGACTTTCCGTGCTGATCACTGGCTCTTGAGCTTCTTAGGCCTTAGTGAAGAGGTGTGACGCCATTCCATGGATTGATTCTTCGTTTCCGGATCGTAAAGGTACGCCTGCGTTTCATCCGCTGTTACCAGATCGAAGAAGAAACGTGTCTTCACTGACTTCAAACGCTTCCAGCAAGTCAGAGCAGACTTCCACCCTTCTCTCCTTCAAATCGGGTGTCAACTGCCGAGGTACCCGCATTGTACACACTTTCCGATACCCTAAGTCTTCCACCATCTTCTGTATGGCATTATGACCACAGAGTTGTGCAACAAGCTCACGAATTGAGACTCGTCTCTCTGCAGGAATCAATTCATCCACTCACTGACGATTCCTGTCAGCGGTCGCAGGCGATGGTCTCCCTCTGTGTGGTTTATCTTCAATCTGGCTTCCGCTTCTTTAAACTTCTTCATCCATCTTTGCACTTGTTAATGGTGTCTTCATCATTGGTTTTGTCAATGTTGTTACCTCCTTAAACATTCTGTGGCCTTCTGTGGATGTCGGACAGCCTGTACTCTTCCTTCGTCAAGAACTCAATGATGGCACTTTGCTTCTGCTTGAAATCCGTTATTTACCTGAAATGAAGAAGAAGGGTTACTATAGAGGAAGAGTTACTCTACCAACATGTACAATTTAAACGACCTCTGTCAGTTGATAAAACAGTTATGCCCACTTTTCAATTACCTACAGTACAACCCTCGTAACTTAACCGACTGAAACAAATGTAGATATTTTGTTCACAGATGAAAGAAGAAAATGGTAATATTATAAAAGTACCGTTTCATGTCCTTTTTTTTTTTAAGGTTTAACGACGACCGGCCGCGCCGGTGGCGCAGTGGTCTAAGGCGTTGGCCTCTGATCATTCGTCCGTAAGGGGTCCGGGTTCGAATCCCGGTGAGGCATGGATGTTGTGTTTGTCTTACGGCACTGGCTCTCTCCCTTCCTTGGAGCCAGCGGCCGTAAATTAGGGACGGGCGACTGCTTATAGCCCATTGAGTTGCTCACGGTGGTCGTTAAACCTCCAATCAAAAAAAAAACCGACCACCGGGAGCAACTCAATGGGCTATAAGCAGTCGCCCGTCCCTAATTTACGGCCGCTGGCTCCAAGGAAGGGAGCGAGCCAGTGCCGCAAGACAAACACAACTTCTGTGCCTCACCAGGATTCGAACCCGGATCCTTCACGGACGAGGAGTCATAAGCCATCGCTTAGACCACTGCGCCACCGGGCTGTCTTTTTGAATGCCCAAAAGAACGTAACGTAACAAAGGGTCATGTCATTTTAATCACATATGCTATTATGATAAAAAGCGTGTCAAAAATAGGCCGCCGCCCCAGTGGCACAGTGGTCTAAGCGATGGCTTCTGATCATTCGTCCGAAAGGGGTCCGGGTTCGAATCCCGGTGAGGCATGGATATTGTGTTTGTCTTACGGGACTGGCTCTCTCCCTTCCCTGGAGCCAGTGGCCCTAAATTAGGGACGGGCGACTGCTTATAGCCCATTGAGTTGCTCACGGTGGTTGTTTAACCTCCAAACACAAAAAAAAAATATGCCTCTCAACTTCTTTAAAATTTGAATACGCCATTTTCACTGGTCTCGTAAATGAATTTCCGATCTTGCGGTGCGAATCGATTTCTTCAGCTCATGTGCTTGATGTAGTGAATAGGTGATTGTGTCTGCTAAGACACAATTTGTTTCGGAACTGCTGTCATTAAATTAAATTAATCCGAGAAACTCGCTGTTAAACCTTTTAATAATGCAACAGAAATTTATTTTTGCCCATCAGTGGAAAGTGCTATTATTCGAATTTAAACGGAAAAGCGCCAGCTTCAAACGGCAGAGCTATGTTTGTTTGAATGCAATCATTTATAATTAATAACAAGGAATTGTACACCAACTGTACTTAAAATAGTATAACTGTACTAGCAATCCGAATTTATTGGCGTTAAATAGAAATAAAAAAGTTTCCGGGTTTTCGCACATCAGCCAGATGGCTTTTTCAAGTTTTGCTGCCTACTTTCCTTGAAAAAGCTATCTGGTTGACGTGACGTGCGAAAGCTTTTTTTTTTTTTTTTTTTTTTTGATTGGAGGTTTAACGACTAGAATTCATTAACTACCGAAAAACTCGGGCCCAGGCTTGGAATTACACGTCTTGAATTTCATTACTGTGATTAATTCAACACGTGTAATTCCGAGACCGGTTGAATTACACGTGTTGAATTTCTTTGTGGATTTGTTATCATGGTGGAAGGATTTTCAATTTCCTAAGCTACCTGCCATTGCAAGACTTGCATTATGCACTGTCCAAAGCTATGGCCCAAGCAAGGATTAGTTTAAGGAGGTCTGGTATAAAAAAACTGGGAAAAAATCTTATTCCCATTTTTTGTATTTTATTAAAAATCAAGAATCTTATCTTTAAAATTATGTATTAATTTCCAAAATTGTGCAGTTAGAAGTATTGTTATTTATTTTTTAAATTTCCTCACTCCCGCTATTTTTGGGGTGACGTTGGTTTTTAGTGCAGTAGGTCGAGTTTTAGAGAAAAGAAGAGCTGAGGCATTAGACGCAATTCTCTCTCTTTTCATGATTAACTTGATCTTTTTTTTTTTTTTGGAGGTTTAACGACCACCGTGAGCAACTCAATGGGCTATAAGCAGTCGCCCGTCCCTAATTTAGGGTCACTGGTTCCAGGGAAGGGATAGTGCCAGCGCTGTAAGACAAACACAACATCCATGCCTCACCGGGATTCGAACCCAGGCCCCTTTTGGACGTATGATCAGAGGCCATCGCTTAGACCATTGCGCCACCGGGGCGGCAAACTTGATCTGGAAACTGCACACACATATGATAATATTGTGATTATACTATTTAGCGCAAAGCTTTGTTCATGTTACAAAATGCAGAATAATCTGGTCTGGAATGCCTTTACGTTCTTTTTTTTTTAATTTTGGAAATTTCCCTATATGCTTTTTTTATATATATATTCTACTACATCACTCTAAACTACCTTTACCAATTAGCATATAAGTAACTTATATTGCAAAGATTAGTTTTCTAGAGTCAAAATTTGAAACACTTGCAACTGTCTGTACGGCGTTGTACGTTTTATAATGCAATTTATTCAAAATAAAAGTAAATTTAGAAATCAAAAAGAAATAACGAATGGAATTTTTTGTTTCTAAATGATTTTCTTTTCTTCAGCTTTTACCAAAATTACTGATTCCCCAGATACGGTCGAAGGGCACGTTGATTATTTATTTATTTTCAAATCCACATTTTAGAACATATGGCTGAATGCGTAGTATTTCTAAAAACATATTAATATTGTGAAGTAGATTAACTGAACTAAACTTTTAAAATTAATCGTTGCTTGGGCCATATCTTTGGCCAGTGTATAATGCATAAATGCAAGCCTCGATAAGCAAAATTTTCCAAGAATACGGGCCAGGCCTCAGCAAACACATGTAATCAAAGAAAGCGGGCAGGGCCCGCTCCTAAAATTGAGCCCGAACTCATCTCTATTAACGACCACCGTGGGCAACTCAATGGGTTATAAGCAGTCGCCCGTTCCTAATTTAGGGTCACTGGTTCCAGGGAAGGGAGAGAGCCAGTGCCGTAAGACAAACACAACATCCATGCCTCACCGGGATTCGAACTCGGACCCATGACGGACGAATGATCAGAGGCCATTGCTTAGACCACTGCGCCACCGGGGCGGCATTCGAGAGTTGGGTTCAATGATGGCGCAAATGCATCGCTTGTGATGGAGACTATGTTGAGTAGTACCTTTGTATAGAGAAAGAGTTACTCTACCAACATGTGCAATTTGAGCTACTTCTGTCAGTTAATAAAAAAGTTATGCCCACTTTTGCATTACTTTCGGTATAACCCTCGTATTTGCAGGAATATCTGTGCTTCTCAAAACTCGATTGAAAATTTTTCTTGGCGATTCGATACTGCTTACCACACACAAACTTCAGAACACATTTTCTGCTTAAAATAATGCAGTTTTTCAGCCTGGGGGACGTAGATGTGTATCATATTTTTCTCGGTTTCTCTGCTTCTAACAGTCCGATTGCGGGATGTTTTGCTTATAATTTCAACACATTTTCCCGAATTAACGGATTTGTCACTAGAGGGCATTTCACTTTTCGGTCTACAAAGTACCTGCGAGTCTAACAACCCAACTGAGAAAATCCGTTTTCGGTCAGATACTAACTACGAAAACATATTTTGCTCATCCCTTGCCTAGAAAAATATGCAATTTTGCCGCCAGAGGGGGCGAATGTCCAATTAGTTTTTTCAATATCTTTGCTTAAGTCCGATTTAAAAATTTCTTTTGACATCGGATACCATTTACTTTGTGCAACAGTTCACATGTACGTGTAGGTTTTTCAGTTTACAGTACTGGCGCTAGGTGACGTTAGCATCTACATATTTCTGTTTGCAAATGAATCTCCACTTTTAAAAATCCTATTGAAGATTTTATTTTAATGTACGCCATTCGTTACAGTAAAGATATGGAATATTATCCACTTTAAATACAGTTTTCCCGCTGAGGCGTGAATGACCAAACTTTTTCTAGCTGTCCCTGGTACAAGAGGATGTATTTAAAAAATTATTTCTCCTTAGAATAGCTTTTGCTATGAACAATTTTCACATATTTCCTACTTTTTCATTATTCAAAATTCTGCTGCCAGAGGGTGTTAGCATGTACAGGGTGATTCATAAAGAAGTATAGTTTCCAGATGCTGTAAAACAGTAACAGTTGAAGACACGGACCACAACTGCGAACCGTTAGGTAGATGTACGCATAAAGTTTGTGTCCCGCTACTGAGGAAAGTGACGTAGGCGATAGCGCGCGTCACGTGACTAGTCAGTCAAAATGGCAGCGTCTGCAGTGGAGAAGGCGTTTTGCGTCTTGAATTGAGCAAAACGGAATCTGTAACTGTTGTGCAACAGCATTTTCGATCACGATTCCGAAAAGAACCTCCAACCAGAAAATCTATCTACGATTGGCATAAAAAATTTGAAACTGCGGACTGTTTGTGCAAACTTAAAAGTCCTGGACGACCGCGTGTATCGAAAGAAGTCGTCGATAGTGTTTGCACCGCTATTCAACGAAGCCCGGGAAAATCAACACGGAGGGTGAGTCGTTAAGTGCAGATTTCACAGCCCACTGTCTGGAAAATTTTGAGAAAGAAGCTGAAAATGATTCCATACAAAGTGCAGATGTTGCAAAATCTCACTGCACTTGATTCAGATATCTTACCTCGCGTTTGGGCGGAAACGGATTACCGGCTCGATGTGTGTCGTGTGACTAAGGGTGCACACATAGAACATCTGTGACTGTCTATAAAAAAACTTGAAACATTCCCCTACAATTCTGTTACAGGTAACATAAAGTATCTTACATTGTTCTTGTTTTATAGTGTGTTGAAACTGTATACTTCTTTATGAATCACCCTGTATTTCTATTCGAAAGACTTTAATTTTAAAAGTCCCTTCCAAAAACCCTTTTTTCTAGGATACTCTTCGTTATAAGTGCAAGTAATCTGCTTCATGAAGAGTATTTTGCCCCTATTTTCGTCTTTAAATGTTCCACAGGTTTTCAGCTAAGGTGCATATTTTATATCACATTATTATACTTTGTATCGCTTTTCAGTGGCGCAGAGGGTGGCTCAAAATATTGAAGATGCAAATAAAAATACCCCGCAGAGAGCATCTTCCAAACTTTTGGGAAGTGATAAAAATGTTTCAAGTTTGATGTTCAAAAGTGCGTTTACACTTATTTCTAAAACATACGTTAAAAAACAGATACAAATATATTTAAAAATAAGCTGCCAATAACAAAGAACCAAGTGAAACCTCATGAAGATGGCCAGGCCCCTGCACCACCCTCCACTCTCTCTTTTTCTAATGGCTCAATTTGAAAATTTCTTTTGTTTCCGATATCTCCTGTTATGATACACTTTTTGTGCGCAATTTCTAAATTTCTGTAGCATACTTTTTTAACTGCTAGTGGGAGAAAGTAACCATTTCTGTTTGTGCATGTTTTATGGATTGTACAAATCCTAAACATATTCTTTTTTAATTTTGTAACTATTTCTTTGCTTACAAACAACCCCCATGCTCACATTGCATATTTTAAATTATCAAAGCTTTTCCTTTGGTGGTGGTAACATATTCTCTTTTAAGCTGAATTTTTAGCTTTATGAAAATTTCCTTCGAATTTTTTTCCCCACGTAGGAAAGAAATCAAAAGACGCGTTTTTTTTATTACACCAGAAAATTTGGCATCATCTTTCTTGTTTTGTAGGTAGAATTCTTAATATACTTTATAATAAATGCAATCCCTTATAATATGGTAAATCTAGCAGAAAAATTCTTTAACAACTCCAATTCCAGTTGGCTTACTGTACAATTGATATCTTAATTTTATACTACCAGACACTAATGTACCCTGTATAGATAGGATAACATAATATTCTTTTTACCTAAAGGTTATTACAAAAATTGTCATTATTTTTTCTGTGTTACTGATAACAATTTTATGCATTCTAAGCACATGCCAGTTGTGTTTATGCAAAACATTTTAATACAAATCTCCGTTTCTTTGCAGGTAATCCTTTGGTGTGCGATTGCAAGTTGCGATGGCTGATGAACTACGTGAAAAATAAATCCTATCGCTCAAACGTATTTCTTCAGTTGACTAAATGTTCTTCACCTCCAAACCTTGCAGGTTTAGAACTGGGAGATCTCAATCCTGAACAACTAATATGTTAAAATATTAAGATACAAATGTAAAAGTATTAATATAAATGTTTTGGAATCATTTTTCACCTAAATATAGTACACAAAGTGTGTTCAATAATAATTTTTACATAAAGCAAAGTTATGATGTCAATATATATATATATATATACATAAGAAGCTCTTTAGTATTAATATTTTTTTAATTATTATTTTTTGCAGTTAACAATAATATAACAAGGCAGCTGCAAGTGGCATAAACTGAAAAGCATTACTTGCTGAGATATTATGAAAAGCTTTGTTGTTCCTCCTAACTGCTCATAGACATTATTCTGATGTGAGATGATATGGATGTGATGTGGATGTGGAATTTTGTTCATAAAAGTTCATCTATTATGCAGTAGTAGTTTTGAACAAATTCTTACTGTGGCACAGCATTTTTTTTTATTTTTGCTTCTCTTTCAAAATTCACATTCCCTTTGTTACTGGTCTCAATTAATGGGAATTAATTAGAAACAACACTATTAAGATATCATTAACATTGGCAATTGCGATAAAAAATACTAATAGAAACAAGAAAGTTGACACCGAATTTTCGGGTGTAATAAGCACGTCTTTTGAATCCGTTCTGACGCAAATTAAATTTATCAAAGCTATTCAAAGTCAATGGAACCGGTATGGAAAACAATAGTATCTGACGGAAGAAAGAAGTTTTTCAATCGGGTCTTTAATCCCTCAGATATTGCTGTAAACGGAATCGTAAGCTTACGAACTCTTAGAAACAGAGATATCGACAAAAATAAGATGTGACTTTACGTCTCCTGGTGGGAAAACCATGCATTATTTTAGAAAGAAAGTATTCTCAAAAGGTTTATCCGTATAAGCGGTATCGGTCGAAGAAAAAAAAAATTAGTCGAGTTTTCAGGAGCCCAGATTTTGCAAGCAGAAATTAACATATATGACCCCTGGTGGCTAAACCATTCTTTACCAAACATTAGAAATTATGTGAAAAATATTTTCCATCTATCTTGTATGTGATACAGGAAGAATTTTTCAAATCAGAGCTTTAGGAGCAGAAATAACGCAGAAAACGCATTTTAACTTTGTGCCCCCTAGCGGAAAGTGTATGATTTACTTGAAAATTTTTAATTTATAGGAAAAACATTTCACATCGGAAACACTATCCAACAAAGAAGGAATTTTTCAAATCGTACTCTTAGAAATACAGATATTGACTAAAATAATATATACATCTACGCCCCCTGGCGTAGAAACCATGCATTTTTCAAGAAGAAAATTTTCCTAAAAGGTTTGTCGACATGAGTAGTATCGGTCAACAAACGACGTTTTTTCAATCGAGAATTTAGAAGGTCATATTTTGCTGCAAATACAACAGAAGCGGAAATTAAGATTTACACCCCCTGGTGGCCAAACTATTTTTTTACAAAAATTAGAAATTATGTGCAAAGGATTTCCCATCAGGAGCTGTATCCGGTGCAGAAAGAAATTTTCAAAGCGGAGATTTAGAAGCAGAGATACAGGGGGAAACGCAATTTACCGCTACGCCCCCTAACGGAAAGTCTATGAATTACTGGAAAATTTTGAAATTATATGAAAAACATGTCACACGGAAAACACTATCCTACAAAGAAGGAATTTTTCAAATCGGACTCCTAGAAGTAGAGATATTGACAAAAATAAGATGTACATCTACGCCCCCTGGCAAATAAACTGTGGAATATTTTAAGAAGAAAATATTCCGAAAAGGTTTATCGATGTGAGTGGCATCAGTCCATGAAAGAAATTTTTAATCAATATTTTAGAAGCTACGATTTTATGGCAAATACATCATATGCAAAAATTAACACTTACGCCCCCTGGTGGCCAAAGTATTCTTTACCAAAAATTTGAAATTATAGGCAAAAGATCCATCAGATGTAGTATCCGCTGAAGAAAAAAATTTTCAAATCGGAGTTTTAGAAGAGTTATCGGGGAAAATGTAATTTACTTTTACGCCCCCTAGCGGAAAATCTATGCGTACTTTGAAAAAGTAACCATATCTAAAATACTCTTCGACATAAGTGGAATTGAAAGGTATAAATTTTTTTTAATCGGATGTTTTGAAGCAAATATGTGGAATAAAACATATTTTTGAATTCGACATCATCTGCATTTACGCCCTCTACCGGCGAAATTGTACATCGTAACAAAAAAACGAAATAAAGGATCATCATTTGCCTATTTCAAGCTTCCCAATGCAAAAAGAATTTTTCAAATCGGACTATTAGTTGCTGAGATATCGTGGGTACAGACGGACGGACAAATCGATAACAGAAGCACGATCTTTTTTTACAAAAGACGTGCTAAAAATACCAACAGGTATTAGACCTTCAATATGTTTCCAGGTATTGTAATCAGATTTCCTAGTAAACTTTCTTTGATGGTCATTGCTTCTAAACCTCTCCAGAAACACTAAAAAATGTTCTAAGGTTTAATATATCACACACAAAAAAAAAAAAGTTAAAAATGAAAGTGCGATTCATTAGTGTCTCACAAGAAGGAAACACATGCAAAAATTCAAAACAACAAAAAAAAATTTGGGAAGATTAGTTTTGATCATGCAAGTAATTCCAGCCCATTTAAAAACAGATGCCATTTAACAAAACCAAATTCCAGTTTGCTATCATTAAAATCACTTCCACAAAAACATACTTTTTACACATCTACATAAATTTTATGAGGCATGGAACAGAAAATTAAAGGATTGTCCAACAAAGTTCAAAATGTTTTATTGTCACCATTATGTACATGCTTAAATATACAATTCACAGAAAATTCAATAATGTGTTATACATAGAATCAAAATTTGGTCATTGATGTATCAGTGCATAATCACTTACAAAATGCATTCTATATGCTATCAAGAAAAACCTTGTAATGAGTGCAAAAATATTTATGCAACATGAACACTAAACAACTACAAAACTGTTTTTTCTTATATATATTTTACATATGCATAGACAGAATGACAAGATTTGCAGCTATGAGGGAATATATAGTATTATACTATACATGTTAATACAGCAGATCTGAAATTTGAACATATCCAAATGGCAGTTTCATCTCATCCAGGAAAAGTATGTGATATTCACACCAAGAGGTGACAAAGGATAGCTGGCATTCACAAAGTAATGTGTAGAAGCAGCTTGGTCATCAAATCACAAAGTAATGTGTGAAAGCAGCTTGGTCATTTACCAGCAACCTTATCAAACCTTAATGTTATTACACACTTATTTGTTACATGAAATTTTCATAGAATACACCATTGTAGCACCATTCTATGAGAGTCTTGGAGTAGTCTATAAGTTTTTAATAATACTTTTTGTAAGCATAAGGTTATATGATAAACATACACTAATCTTACTTTCTTTGTAGGAAGACCATTATATGTGACACATTGTCAACTCATGATATGAACATTGTGTACCATGAGTTCACAACAACATGCTACATGTACAATCATCATTCTACATATAGTGGTCTTCCTACAAAGAAAGTAGGGTAAATGTATATTTATCACATAATCTTATGCTTAAAAAAATTATTATTAAATCTCTTTAGCATGTTATATCTCTATTCTAAAAAAAAGGTACCTGCGGCCACTGTTTTAGAAATTTTGCGACACTCTTGCTTTCCTAGCTCGCAGAGTAAAATGTATTGAACACAAAAATATGAAATTTACATCGTTTATAGAGAATTGTTTGGAGAACACGCTGAAATAAACCGTTTCTCGATTCTGGCGATACTTCAAGAGCTATTGTATTTCAAAGTTAAGGTAAGCAAAAAAGTGCTATCAGGTCGCGTTTCAGACACACTAACAGCAATAGAACCACGAAACTTTGTAGGTATGTAGTGCCATGACCGAATTTTTGCACCTCGTCGCCCTTTTTTTATGAATTTCGATTTAGATTACGAGAAATAAAATTTTTAAATTTCACAAAATTCTCTATTTTGCGATGGGATCCATTAAAAAAAACGGATATATGGCAAACTATAAATCATAACGCATTGCAATTTTTACAGCATAAACTTACAACTATCATCCCTTTTTTACAAAAAAAAAAAAAAAAAAAAAAAAAATTAAGAAAAAGTCACTTTCTGATTTTTAAACATTTTTTAAAAGACGCAAAGGAAAGAAACAAACGGCTTGTCTTTCTTCATGATAACCACAGAGGAACGTTCTGGTCCCGTGCCCTGCTGCCATGGTGACGCAGAGAATTTGTTATGCATATGTTTTGTTGGTAAAAGCTATCTCAGTTGTTTAACGGTTTACGGAAATGCTTTTTGGACCGCTTTTATTTTCCTTAGTGGTAAATTTAGTAAGTGCTATAAGTTCAAACAACAAAAGTCAGAGCTTCCAAAAAATAACGATAATAAATAAAACCCGGAAACTTCAGAATGGCGGTGGAGCAAAGTCCTTCAATAAAAATAGAAGGAAATTGAAAAATGTTCTGCAAAAATCCAACAGGGAGTTCACCAGGAGTGAAACAAAAACTGTAAACAAGCTGCCATCTTGGAATTGATACAGTGCAAAAAGTATTGAACAATTGGGAGAACATTTTCATTTCATCAGATGGCATCACCAGAAAGAGACAGTCGAGCACATTTGTCGACAATTCTGACGTATAAGTTCAAACGACAAAAGTCCGCCCTTCCAAAAAATAACGACAGCAAAAAACTTGGAAACTTCAGAATGGCGGCGGAGCAAAGTCCTTCAATAAAAATAGAAGGAAACTAAAAAAAGTAATGCAAAAATCCAACAGGGAGTTCACCAGGAGCAAAATAAAAACTGTAAACAAGCTGCCATCTTGGAATCGATACAGCGCAAAAAATATTGAACAATTGGGAGAACATCTTCATTCCGTTGTGATATACTTGAAGATCGGGCTGCACGGCCCAAGCGCTACTCTGGAAACAAGTGTAGCGAGCCTAGAGGCCCAGCCCCTAGTTTACATAAGAAAATGTATAGCTGTTTTTTGACTTTATAACAATGAGTCAAAAATAACTGTCATAGTCTATAAGTGTTAGAATTTCAGAGTGAGATACCTATTCAACTGATTTATTTAGCAACTCTCTAAGGGACTGCAACTTCTGCATAGATGATAAGATTCTGTTTAGCAGAGGGTCAGTTAACACTGTTCCTCAGTCTAGCAACCAGATAGTGGGGTGACTTGGGCCAGCACAAAAGCCCCAATATTTTATCTTCATCATCATTTTGTATTTTGTAGATCCTTAAGCGGCTCGCCATACAAGCAGTCTCCTTCTTCCTCAAATGAGCAAGATATTGATGAAGTAGAACCTCGTTTATACATCATTTACTTCTACATTTTTCTCGATTATACCTAAAATGTCACAGATCCAAAATATTCTGAATTGCCTTCAATGTTATACTTTCCTTGTTTCATTTATACATTTTTTCAATTATATGTTCATTTTACTTTGGTCCCTTGAAAAATGTATAAAATTGGTTCCACTGTACTTTTTGCAGCAAATGGCGGCACTAGCTGTTTCCTAGTGCAATGGCTTATTCTGTGCATTTCTGAAGGGGAGAGTTGGGGGGGTGTCTAAAATGTTAGACTCTATTTCCTATGTTAGGCTCTGTATGCCTTGGGGCATCATGTTTTGCAGAAAAAAAAAACAGTTTTTGGCAGATTAGAAACTGAAATTTTTAGCAGAAGGAGCTATTGTACTTGTTCTTGTTTGAGGAGAACAGGGAGCAGAAAAGGTTGCAAGCAGTAGTCATAACATTCTATCTAACGATGAGTTCATTATTATCAATATTGTTGATTGCAGCTGCTTTCGACAAGAAGATAAATAAGTCAAATTTCAAATGGGAATTATTATTCAATCAAAATTTCAGGACATCAAAAGAAAAATCAGGAATATCAGAACAACTCCTACCCCTGTGTGCTACAAAACAATAAGTCATCTACCTAGGTAATGTACCACTTTATACAACCAAAAATATTCAATCCCTTTGGTGCAGCAACAAAATGACAACTCTTTGTATCTTTTATATGTGACATCAAGGACATTGACAAAATGCAGTCAGATGACATGTCCATTTGAGTAATCACTGCACACAATGGCTGCTTTTCAACTCATTCATTTCTACCAAATAAAGATCTAAAAATTCTCTACAAGGCAACGTTTTCCTCGAAATACATAGTCTCTACCTATTTAAATCAAAGACGGGCAAATTACTTTTGTACAAATTGGTATTTTAACAAATTTGGTTATTGAAAAAAGCTATACACATCCCTAAATTAGTGGAGGGGTGCAACTGAATATGACAAATATAAACTGTAGTAAAATTGATCATTAAATGTTCAATTTACACATTCTTGTGTTTATTTTCATTTAATAATAAAACTTTCATGAAATCTAGGTTTAAAATTCTACACTAAAAGAAGAAATCCTTTACTGAGGTCTTATATAAAGAACTTGTAGAGTTTTGTACATATATTCCATTTTAGCATTTTTTATCCTGTGACGACCACAAGTTCTTTCCACCAAAACTGTACAGTTTTTTTGTATATTCTGATCATTTTAAAATGCAATAAAAACCTAAAAATTAAATAAAACTATTCTTGTAACATTTATTTACATATGTCTATTAAGACTTGAGCTCCGAAAGTACATAACCTCCAACACATAACTCTTTCACACATTATCGTTAAGCCTTTAAACTTTTTTTTTTTTTTTGGATTGGAGGTTTAACGACCACCGTGAGCAACTCAATGGGCTATAAGCAGTCGCCCGTCCCTAATTTAGGGTCACTGGTTCCAGGGAAGGGAGAGAGCCAGTGCCGTAAGACAAACACAACATCCATGCCTGACCGGGATTCGAACCCGGACCCCTTACGGACGAATGATCAGAGGCCAACGCCTTAGACCACTGCGCCACCGGGGCGGCCCTTTAAACTTTACCACAGCATTATCAAAGTTTCACCTAAGTTTTGGAAAACCTTAAAATTCATAAAAGAATAAATACTTTGCAGATATGTTTAGCTAAAATAGAACTGACTTCACCAAATATTGCTCACTTCATCTCATGTACTAACATTTTCATTAGCACTCTCTAGGAATGCCTTCAAAGTGGTGAGTTAGATAATGCAACATAGTTTTTACCCAAAATTATCCATAAACAAGTATAAACATAAATTTTCAAGTTTTTTTGTGTATGCAAAACTTTGATGATACAGTAAAAAAGTTTAAGGGGTTAACAATAGCATGAAAAATTGATATGTTGGAAGTTATGTGTTTTTGGAGCTACTAAAAGAAGAAATCCTTTACTGAGATCAATAGATATAGGTAAATAAGTGTTACAATAGTATTAACTCAATTTTTGGTTCTTACGAGGGGGTATAAAAAGTTTGTGCAATCACCAAGAAATAAACAAGCTAGAAAAGTAAAATTTATTCAGGTTCTTGGGCCTTCTCTACATAGGCACCACCCAGTGCCACATGTTTCTCCCACCTTCGCTTGACCTTCTTCATTCCCTCAGTGCAGAACACCTCAGATTGAGCCTGAAACTACTGTTCTACCTCAAAAATGACGTCATCAGTGTCATCAAATCACCTCCCACGTAGTGGACGTTTCATCTCGGGGAACAAAAAGAAGTCACTTGGTGCCATATCAGGAGAATATGGCGGATGAGACAATATTTTGTATTTAAGACGACTCGCAGTGACGATGGTGTTGACTGCTGAATGAGCTGGTGCGTTGTCGTGTAACAAATGGACCCCTTTTGTGATTATTCCACATCTTTTGCTTTTAATTTGCTGTCTTAATTTGGTCAGTAGGTTGCAATAGTAGTCAGAGGTAATAGCTTGACCCTTCTGAAGGTAGTCTGTTGAAATAATACCTCTTTTATCCCAGAAAACTGAGAGCATCACTTTGGTGGCAGACTTTTCCACATTTGCCTTTTGGGGGTGGGGGGTGGGGTGGGGGTGAAGAGGGATGTCCCCATTGTTTACTCATTTCTTTGGTTTCTGGATCATAGAGGTATAACCAACACTCATCCAGAGTAATCAAACGGTCAAAAAAATCTTCAGAATTCGCGTTACAAAGATCCAACATTTTTTGCACTGATTGTGCCCGGACTTTCTTTTGGAATGAATGGGGTGAGAAGACTAGGTACCCATCTTGCTGAGACCTTGGACATGTTCAATTGGTCATGTATGATTATCCACACTGACCCATAGCTTAGATGAACTTCTTGACAAAGCATTTCAATGGTTGTACGCCTATCTTCGAGGATTAATTCTCCACTTTGGTCACAACTGTCTGGTCATCTGTCAAAAATGGCCGTCTGGACCTTGGTTCGTCAAAAATGGTCACAGGACCACTTTGAAATATTCTTTTCTGCTTTGCCACAGTCTCGTATGCTGGACACTTATTTTCATATGCACTTAACATTTCTTGATGAAATTTTTTAGCTGTCTTTCCTTGGAGATGAAGGAACTTGATCACACAGCGAAATTCCACTTTCTCCACGATCATGGACTTTTCAATTCCTGAAAAAAAGAGGGGAGGGGGTTGCTAAATATTATTTATGTTGTACAATATACTGAATGTATATATAACAAAATAAAAGAAAAATGGTTTCTGTAGCTTTCATAATTTTGGGTGATTGCACGAACTTTTTGATACCCCCCTCTATTGCATTTTAAAATGACTAGAATATACAAAACCATACATTTTCGGCAGAACAAACTTCTGGTCTTTGCATGATTAATATGTCGCAGAATATACAAGGGTTTATCAAAACAATGGACACATCCAACTGCAACTGGAGTACATGCAACGCACCGTATGCAAATCATCCACGATGTGAGGTATACAAAGAGGTGAAGTACGATGTTGGGTATCACGGAGCAGTGCCACAGTCACATGTAAAACAGCTGCTGTGTAGCTATTGTGGGGTAACACATGTTCTTTATTATCATTGTGTCATCATTAATTAGAGTAGCATTTTACACAATCCTAGAACAAAAAATTTTAGGCTATATTCGAATCTGTAAAGGTCCCAGCAAAGCAAGATTCCTAGGGCTCCTTCAGCCTTTCAGAGACACTATCAAACTACTTTCCAAAGCTTTAGTAATTACAGAAAACATAAACCTCTTTTTTTTAGCTTTGTCTCCAGCCTTAGCTCTAAGTCAGATTTGTGACCACATAAAAAAATAAAAAAATAAAGCACAATCATCAGTGTGCATCTTGCAGAAGTTTCTGTAACAAGAATGACAGAAATAGTAGTGTAACATGAGGAACTGTTTCGAAGATTATGACTACCTATCAAAAAGGATATGCCATTGCCTCCAAATGTGAAAATTGTGCTTGCCACTTAAAGGCGTCAGACAGGCGAACATCGGCACAGACTCTATAATGGAAGCACAACACCATGGCACCACAAAATAGCAGCAGAGTTGAACACCAGTTGGAATGACCCCTTTTCTGTCTTAACAGTTCCCCGTGAACACCATCATGCTGGTATTTATGACCACACTGCATTCCACAAACCTCTGATAACCAACATCAATGCAACAAAACATGTAAGGGGGTGCAAAGCACATAAAAACTGGTATGCTAAAGACTGGTACTGTGGTATCTGGTCTGATGAACTGCACTTCGTATTGTTTCCCACCACTGGTACTGTGGCATCTGGTCTGATGAATTGCACTTCATATTGTTTCCCACCACTGGTACTGTGGCATCTGGTCTGATGAATTGCACTTCATATTGTTTCCCACCACTGGTAGAGTGGCATCTGGTCTGATGAATTGCACTTCATATTGTTTCCCACCACTGGTACTGTGGCATCTGGTCTGATGAATTGCACTTCATATTGTTTCCCACCACTGGTACTGTGGCATCAGGTCTGATGAATTGCACTTCATAGTGTTTCCCACCACTGGTAGAGTGGCATCTGGTCTGATGAATTGCACTTCATATTGTTTCCCACCACTGGTAGAGTGTACATCTGGTGAAAACCTGCAGAAGCGTACCACCCCGACTGTTGGCTCTGACTGTGAAGCATGGAGGTGGATCGCTGATCCTGTGGGGTACCATGTCATGGCATTCCTAAGAGACATTTGTTATTCTGCAGAGTCATGTCACATCTGCAATGTACGAATAACACCTGCACCTATTTGTTGCAGGCACTGTTCCTTAATGACCGTTCCTAGTTTCAAGCAGATAATGCACCCGTGCATTGTGCAAAACGTGTTAAGTTGTGATTTGCAGAACACAAGGATGAGAAACAGCAGCTAACCTGGCCATTTCAGCCTTCAGACCTCAATATTATTGAAAAGTCTGGGAAATATCTGGAGAGAAAGGTTGGATCACACATTCCACCTCCAACATTACTGTCACAGTTGGGACAATATTACAGAAAGTATGGTCTCAAATTCTGTTACATGATATTTTTAAGTCTATTACAAGTCGAAATGCATATGTTCTGAAAAAACATGGTAGACCTACAGCTTATTAATCAAAAATGTCTCCACAAAGTGTTTCCAATACTTTGATAAACCCCTGTATGTATACAAGTCTGAGTTTTTGTATAGGTAAGTCCTTTGCAAAAGACTTCTTTTGATGTGGAAATTCCAACCTAAATTTGTGATCACAGGTGTTCCCTAAATGACCAAAGCATTGACATTTTTACATAGGCTTCTTTTCATACATGACATGTCTTAATAACTATAGAAAACTGTTAAAATCTGTACCATGTTCTACAAGGGGGAAAAAAGTTTCCATTGAACATTTCTAAACAAAGAGATAAAATTTTGAAACACAGGGTTCACACAAGTAAATATATTATTTAAAATTCCTCCAGAATTGCCATCAAAATATTATTTGCAACCAGAATGAAAATGCTGTACCAGATGAGTAGCACTACAATAAAAATCTGAAGTCATTTGTAAAAATTACATTTATTTGTACTTATAGCACTGTTCACACTTAGTTAAGATTTTAAATTAAGAGGAATAAGGCTCTTTAAAGCACAACCATCTCTTTTCAACATGTAAACACAGACACTCCAAAGTAAATATTTAGATCATAATGACAATGAGTGTTAGAAAAATCACTCTCTGCCATAATTTCATTTCACACAATTTTGAATTGTTTATACTCTCCACCAGTGGCACTACATATGCTTCATATTCAGCACTGCTTGTTTTTTCACACCAATTATTAATGAGCAGATACAGATACAATGTAAAATTTTTCCCCTTTTGCTTGTGTTGTGCATTAGAGCTGAAAATACTGATGCTGTTCTATTTTTTAGACAAATTCTTTTTCTGTACACTATCCGAAGCACTGAATTACCTTTCTAGAATTGATCACTTGGCTTCATTATGTACTACAAACAGGACATCTCATGCAGTCTTGCATAATTGCGTTCAATTGTAATAAACAAAACTATAAATACTTGACCTCATATTGGCACTTTCACAGATTCTTGGTCTCAAAAAGTAACACTATGGCATTTTCTGAATTGTTCCATGAATTTTAGTCACACCTATTTATGTTTCTTATGACCCAGTGCAACAAAATTCTAGTTTTATAGTTTTGGCATCACAAATCCTAATGGTAATAGGAAAACCACTCCAACATTGTAAAGTTAAAATTCTTTTTATCACAAATGCTTTGATTTGTTTCCTTCACAAAACAAGAAGATAGCACTGATCTCAGTTTCCTGAACTGAAACCAAGAACACCAGAAACACCACTACCAGAACTACTGTTGATTATTCGGCCAGTGCGGACGATGTCAACTTGAGGAAATGCACGAAAGGCATAAGCACACTGAACTTTACATACATCGTCAGCCAAAACAGATTCTTTAGAATATGTGCTTGCAAGAAGGAGACAGTTATTGACTCGGAGGGACTGGCATATGGGCTGAAAAAGAAATAAATTATATTAAATGAGAGGAAAATTAATACCACATTTATGAAGAATAAAACAGTTGACTAAACTCTAAACCATAGTTACAACATAATAAAATTTGATTTCAAGGAAAAACAGGCATGCATGCACACACAACACAAAACATTTGGTAAAATGGATATGTTTTCCTAAAAAAAAAAAAAAAAAAAAAGGAACAAAGCTGCATTTACATAAATTTTATTATATTAAGAGGTAGATCACTGAGAATATTCTCAATCAAAGATTCAGAAAGAAAATGAAACTCAGTGAGAAAAAATGGACAGATCTTTAATGTTCAGTGACTTGTGCAAAGACAATTGCCACTCAAGTTACTTAAACTTAAAATCTTTTGTCCAACAACCTAAACCTCACATTCTTGGTTTTGTAATATCTAAGAGTTACATTTTACCATAATTTATATCAACACTTTTTGTGAATAAAGGCCATTTCAAACACTGGCTTTCTAGTTCATTAAATTAAATTGAAAAACTGTATGGGATTTTATTAGGTATTATTTTTTAATTAAATTTGTAAATTTTTGGACAAAACTCTTCTTTTGCTTCAGGCACTTATTTGATGTCACTTTTTTTCTTTGTTACTATTGTGGTTATGGTTAACCTTGATTATTATGGTTATTTTTTATAACATATTGCCAGATGTTAGTGACATACTCATGCAGTCATTGATGATGGAATCCTTTTTCTTCTCGATTCCAAGTCCTTTTTTTAACTTTCTTTTTAAGTAGTTATTTTGAAAGCTGGTGACCTTTAGGGAATCCCAGTCCATGCTGTGACCATTTTCTCTAACCTGTTTTATTAAAGCAATTTTTAAAGCAGCAATAAAAAATATAATACATATTATATGACTGTGACTAAATAAAAAAAAACTGTGTGTACTTCTCCAGTAGGTCAGAGTTGACAAGCCCAAACCCATTTGCAAATGGGTAAATAAGTCTGCTGTATATGCATGTAAAGCAATGCATTGAACTGGATAAGCACTAAGGAAAATAAATACGGACACATCCTTTTAGGAAAAAAAAAGTTGTAGATGACTCTCGCACAACTCTAGCTTAATAATAGCTCATGTTTGTAAACTATCATGAAGCATTAACAAAATACTTCAGATGCACTGGATAAAACTGAACTTAATTTCCAGGATGTGATTTTCAAATGTTGATAGGGTGGCTCAGTAATTCTGCTTTATGTGCAACGAGCGCTTTCCAATAACGAACTATTCAACAGATGAAAACAATATGCTGCCTAACTCTAATAAGATCTTAAAACTCACTAAAAAACTTTTCTTCATTGATAAAATAAACTCAATACACATTTGAATAAGTTTCACCATGGAGTTTGAAATTAATTGCTTGTTACCTTATCTGCATGTAGATTAAATCACTAGGCAATTGCCTTTGCTCACAAATATACTATAAATAAACCTACATCAGTCCCTAGTCCAATGCACTGCAGCTCATTCTCTCCAGCTGAATGTAAGACTGGTTTTTTTTTTGGTTTTTTTTTCTTATTTAGATCACAAGTTAGAAAACCCGTAGCTGCTTCCTCTCTGTTTCCTCTGATGTCTTTGCTAAATGGTCTGAACTTGAAAACATAATCAAATTAGCTATGAAGTAGGAAACATCTTGAACCAGATTTTAGTTAATTGGGGCTAGAACAGTTTGGCCCAATTATGTGAAGGCTTCAATTTGCTTCTGGGGCAGCGCTTTCCAAGTTTTCTAGAAATTATGAATGTGATACAGTAGATTCTAGTTAATTGGCACACAATGGGGCTAGAACACGTTGGCCCAATTAAGTGAAGCTGCCCAATTATGCAAAGCTTTATTCCAAAGAGCTAATTTGGTATCTTCTTCAAGAATTGTCCAAAATAAACGGTTGTCCAAATTAACAGATGGCCCAGTTAACCAGAATCTACTGAACTCATTATCGTCAGAAAAGCCAAGAACAGACTACAATGTAGTAATCAATCCGCCTCACAGCTCCAATACCTGTGATCAATACCATATATTTGAAACCCTAAGAAAGGCCCATCTTGATGTAGGCATAAGGTCTCCTACATCCATATATTGCATGCTTACAAAAGATCTGATGAACCTCCAATCACAAATGAGGCTGATGTTTTAGGCCATAATGCTTTTATACCCTGTTGGACCTGGATACTACAGAAGAAACATAGAAGTTGTTTGTGTGCTGGAGAAATGCGTTACTTACTGGGGGGGGGCAATACACATTCCGATTGTGTGAGGAATGAAGATGTGTTGCAGTTGTGTAATGTGAAGTAAAATGTTGTTAGCAAGGTGCAGACTAATATGATTCTGTGGTTTTGGCCATGTCGAAAGAATGAGTGATGAGATGCTTATTAAGAAAATCTTTTCCAAGTGTCAGGAAGGAAAGTGACAGGAAGGCCAAGGAAGTCATGAGGGGATCAGATTCAAGAGTGTCTG
Organism: Macrothele yani; assembly: GCA_039090855.1. Taxonomy (NCBI): domain Eukaryota; kingdom Metazoa; phylum Arthropoda; class Arachnida; order Araneae; family Macrothelidae; genus Macrothele; species Macrothele yani. Next base: position 100,639,511 of record CM076989.1, on the reverse strand, counting down.
CATGAGAAAAAGATGATGAGTATGAAGTATAGAAGATCTTGTGTACGACATGTGATGGAGGTCAGTCAAGCTCGAGTGGTATGTCAAGATCACTGTAAATGGAGAAGTTTGATATGGCAACAGTAAGTAAAAATTATCTGGTAGTTTGTATTTCTTTATGGAGCTAACCTCTGAATCTCAGAGAATAGCTTAGTGATGTGTATGTATGTATGGTACTCAACAATATTATATTGGAATGACCAAACGTTCCTTTGGAAACACAATCAGTGAACACAAAAGAGGTGCTAAGGAAGATACAGCATCCACAGCTACCTCCAGAGAAGTGAAATTTAAGTCTTCTGCCCATATGTGGAATGGCATTAAAAAATTACCTTCGGACTCCAATCCTAAATCAACAGCCTTCCAAGAAACCTTGGTAATCATCACTAGCTGTGATGATTAAGATGGTGTCTCTCTAGAGTTGCCCCAAAATTTGGATATAATTCATTAATACATACATGAGACTGGTGAATATAAAAAAAGATGAACTTTTTGACAAGGTGAAAAATCAGAATGTGTAGCAGAAGAGTGTGAACTTAATACAGCATAAGAAAGACTGAATTGCTCACTGCAATTTATTTATGCAGATATTAAACTGAGCACATCCCGGTATTCACAACATAAAATTACTGTATTCAAAACAAGATAAAACGGTTTTAAAACACATTGCTTCAAACAGTTTTGTTTTGTTGTTGTATTTATTTGTATGCACATCAGCTCAAGTTTCCTCTTACAAGCCTTGCTTTCATCTCAGCAAGTTTCACACTCATATTTGTCTTTCCTGGACTCTGCAGAATGCCCTCAACTATTTTCTATGCCCTCAGATTTTGGCAAAGTTGGAATCAAGTGCTTCTCCCAAATAACTTATTTTACTGAAGAACTGAACTGCAGACTTATCCCATGTTTTAAGTCTGTAGCTCACAGTTTGTATAGCCAAATAGGTTTTGATGCTCATTCTTTCTGACTTTATGACTATAATTTCATTTATCAGGCTGAAAGGACTTCCATACTGAATACCATGAATGCATGTCCTTTAATCATTGTTTATTTGTAAGTCATATCTATCAAGTCATATCTGTATTTAAATTGTAATGCTTTGTTTGGTTTTCACTTTGCTTTTTGCTGCTATAGTTTAATTTCATATACTTTGTGCAAACCGTTCTGCTATTTATCCCAAATTGATTTATACCAGACAGAAAATGAAGCAACACCAATCAAGGTTTTGATTTGCTTTTCAGTGACAACATGCCAAATGGCATTATGAAACAAACCTATGTGAAGCTTGCTAAACAAAAATACAAAATGTAGTGATGAATCATGTTCTACAGCAGAGAAAAAATTAGAGTACGGTGCATACCTCAGCCACACTTGCTGAAATTGCATATTTCTTGAATGTACACACACACAAGTCGGTCACACTGTAATAATTATGTTGGGTACTTGTATGCAGTGGAAGTTAATTTTTTAAAAGTTATCTTTCCGTTTGTACACCCCATGGCAGAATCGCAGCAATGGGGGACATATGTTGCAGATTTTCTTTTGGATTTGCAAACAAAACCGATATCTTCAGAACTATTTTTAATCCTCTCTTGCCCCGATTTTCTATCATAAGCACAAATTTTCCTTCTGGGGACTGAATTCTACCTTCCAAAACTGGAAGTTAGACAGACTGAAGATTTCTCTAGTAATCATAGTTTTTTTTTAAATCAAAGAAGGAATACATTTTTCTGAGAAGTGTTACATGGATGACCAGTAAATGGTACAAACAAATTCAGTTTGCTCTGAATATTATATAGTTTTTTTTTTTGTTTTTTTTACCATGTTCCCTCTGTTCATACTGTTGTTAAACATAATTTTATTGCATAAATATTTGCATTTCGGCTTGAAAATGAGAGATAAAATTTCTAAAAGCTGAAGATTTCTCCATTAATTTTTTTTTTTTTATGTATGACGGTCTCTCTAGAGGTCTTGTGCTGTTAAATAGCATTTTGCTGCCACAGGCGCAGCTGCAGGGGGACATGTCCACCCTCTGCTTTTGCAATGAAAATAAGCAAAAATAAATGGCATTTTAATCGCACAAAAAAAATTTCATTCGGGACTTTTTCTTTCTCTTTTTTTTTCAAACCTATAATACACTGGCGGAAAGTGAAAAAGAACACCAAGAAGGAATTGGCGGATGATCACGAACTTTACATATGTTAATGGGGTCGAGCTTACGTAGGTGTGATGTTAATTTCGGGACAAACCGGTGAGCGCTTATGCCACAGCATGGCATAATATGCAAATTATCGTCGGTGGTATTTTAAGGAGTACGGCGAAGTGAATGTAATCAGTCGTCGGCGTACGGGCACGTGCGAAGACCCTGATGTAGCTGCAATGCCTGGACATGGAAGACGTGTACGATTTCAGCAATTATCGGACTTTGAGCGAGGTCGTCTAGTCGGACTCCGCGAGGCCGTGTGGTCGTATCGTCGTATTGCGGAGCGAATTGGACGGGAAGTATCGGTGTTGGTACGATGGTGGCGTAGATGGTCCGAGGAACATTCCCACACGAGAAGACATGGAACAGGAGTCACAGACGGACTCATGAGCAGACCGATCGATGCATAAGAAGAGCGGCGTTGTCAAGCAAAACATCCACTGCGACGCAAATCCGAGCTGCCGTTGCACCTGTGGTGACTGTGTGAACAATCCGAAACCGTCTACTGGATGCAGGACTACGTGCACGTGTGCCTCTGGCATGTGTACTTCTGACTCCAGCCCACCGTCAGGAACGGCTGCAGTGGTGTCGCCAATGTCTACACTGGAGAACGCAATGGCGATCTGTCGTGTTCAGCGATGAAAGCAGATTCTGCTTGGGAGCCTCCGATGGCCGTATGCGTGTTCGCAGACGCACAGGGGAGCGTCTCCACCCTTCATGCATCCGCCAGCGACACACAGAGCCTACACCTGGTCTCCTGGTGTGGGGAGTGATCAGCTATCACTCCCGTAAACAACTAGTGTTTGTACTGGGTACGTTAAACAACACCTCCTGCATCGACAACATCATTCAGCCCGTTGTTGTGCCATTTGTAAGGTCGGTCCATCGTGGTGTTTTCCAGCAAGATAACGCACGCCCACACACGGCATGTGCAACGCAACATGCACTTCAGGGTGTGAGACAACTTCCATGGCCTGCACGTTCACCGGATTTGTACCCCATTGAGCACGTGTGGGATTTTATGGGACAACGACTTATCCGGTCCCCACGGCCAGCCACGACCATCCCCGATTTACGCGTCCAGGTTGAGGATGCTTGGAACTCAATACCCCAAACTTACATCCAACATCTGTACGACAGACTCCATGACAGAATTGCACAGTGTGACGCAGTTCATGGTGGTTCAACCTCGTACTAACCATGTTATATGGAAATGTTATTTTTCAGTTTGCCAGGAAATACAGCTGTATTTTGCCATAATGTTTTGATCACGCTATCCTCTGTATTCCGTTATTATGCTGTATAAATTTGGTTGGTATCAGACGTCTCCTTCTTGGTGTTCTTTTTTCACTTTCCGTCAGTGTAGTAAGACTAAGAGACAAACTTCAACACTAAGATTAATCGCAGATTGCGTTTGACTGGTAGAAGTGCCTGACCTTGACGGAATGACTGCATAAGATTACAAGGTAAGGGAGACATTTTCTTTGTACCAAATCAGATCAGATCATATGTAGAGGATTTTAGGAAGGTAGTGTCTGAACCCAGGTCTTATACAACCTTTAGAAATAGGAAGCTAGGAGATTTAGCTAGAGTGCTTGATAGGAAAGTGACACGGAAGCAAGGTAAAAAGGGGGAGGAAGATGCCCTTATTTATTACTGGGGGTCCGACGGCTTAGCGTGTTCATCCGACGCACGGCTGATATTTAGCAGTTTGACCGTTCGTACCTGTCTGTGATCGAACCTGAGTTTTCCCCATGGCAGTAAAAAAAAATTGACCACTAGGCCCTTTGTACCAAAGACAACCGCTTCTGTCTTTAAATGGAGTGAGAGGGCAGAGGACAGGGTAGATAAATTTCGCTTAAGGTGGGGAGTGGCCGGGTGGGGGTGAAACGAACGCTGACAAATCCCTAAGGAGCAGAATCGATGGATCCGGGCTGGAGGGGACTAATTTCCTTCCCTGTCTGCCGGTCTCAACCCCAAATACGAAAAAATTTTCAAGGTGTCAGTCGCCGCACCCGAAATGACCGTTTCCCTTTATCCTGCCGTAGTCAGTTTCAGACTTCTGGTCATACGGGAAAGAAATTGTTTTCTGGCGTCTGGCGGTGAAGGTAAAAAGTGGTTCCCTCATGACGAAATTGTTCGTTTAAACAGAAAACTGCATGCAGCTTTTGTCAAACATTAGTTCGTGTCGGCTTGCCTGGATCTGACCCTACAAGAGTTTCTAATCAGGATTTCGTGGTTACTCACTTTCGTGTTGTGTTGTAATTTATATACCTTTAAAATGAAAAGAAGACAAAAATCTTTGGATGATTGGTTTGTAAAACTTAAAAAAATTAGTTGAAATTGAGCAAGTTCAGGATACAGTTGTATGTGCTCCTGATTCATTGAAAGAAACTGAGCTGAACATTTTGCAGCCGAATATTTCTCTTGATGATCTGATAAAGGAAAGTATTTCATCTACACAGCAACCATATCACTGCGATCCCGAATTTCTTCCAGTCCAAACCTTGAAGAACAGAGTTTTGATTTTTCAAAACCATTGGTATGTAAAATTTCCGTGATTGCACTCAATTCAAAACCTTGGTGTTGTGTGCTATTTCTGGGCAAAACTTTGTGAAAACAATCTTAATGCTCTTCTTCCCAAGTCACAAGAAACCACTTTCAGGACATCTTGTTTTAGTAATTGGCAAAAAGCTATCGTAAAACTCCACGCCCATGAAGGAAGTAAAGCACATAAATCTTGTGTTTTGCAATGAAGCATATTGCACAATCAGAACCGACTGAATCCTAATTATCCACTCAATCTAAACAACAGCAGCAAAAAGCCCGTGTTTGCCTAGAAAAGGTAGTGTCGAGCTTAAAATACCTGTGCAGACAAGGTTTGGCGATTCGAGGTCATAGACATGATGAAGGGAATTTCATGAAACTTCTAGAATTGAGGTGTGGTGATGTCTCTAAACTGAAAGAATGGATGTGTCGTAAAACTTTTTTTACCAGCTGAGAAATTCAAAACGAAATTTTGGAAATGTTTGCTTGCCAAATAATACGTAAAATCTGTTCAGAAATCAATGGTCAAGTTTATCCTATATTTTCCATTATACTAATTATTTCTTCTATTACGATATTCCTGACATTATTGGGAAAGATCAGCAGTCGATATGTATTAGATACTTTGATAAAAACCTAACAGCTAGAGAGGAATTAATTGGATTTTACCTGGCGGAAGAAACAACAGAAAAAAATTAAATAATTCTCAATGTCCTTCGTCGGTTGCAATTGCCGATAAATCTGTTAAGGGGGACAAACTTATGATGATGCTGTAAATATGTCTGGAAAATGTAACGGTACACAAAAAATTATATCAGACATACAGCCACTAATGCGATTTGTTCACTGTGGAGCACACTGCTGAAATCTTGTTACTGAGGCTGTTTGCTTGAGCTGCCCTGCATTAAAATCCTTTTTAGAGTTAGTTAATGAAATAGGTGTTTTATTTGGGCAAAGTGGGAAATTTAGAGTTTTATTTGAAAGCATTGCCATAAGCAATTCCGGTTCATTCACTACACTAAAACCTCTCTGCCCGACACATTGGACTGTTCGTTTGGTAGCACTTCAGGCAATTCATATTCAGTACGAATCAGTGTTAAATGCTTTGGAGGAAATGGGCGATCACCACCATATGCGAGCATCAGGCCTTTTAGAGAGACTTAGAAAGGGATCTTCATCTGTCAGTATGTGTTTCACAGAAAAAATAGTGCAGTTGCTGCAAGCACTGAATAAATCCTTACAAAGCCAAATCCAAACGGTCTCTGGCATGATTAAATCAGTAGAAATTATTAAAGCTATGCTGGAACGTAAAAGAAATGAAAGTTCTTTTTAAATTGTGTTCAAGAGAGCAATGAATATTATTAATTCGATGAATCTGGATCCCCTTGAATTACCAAGGCCCAGAAATCCCCCCCCCCCCCCCCCCCGAAGCGCTTCTGTGGAAATGCAGAAAATTACATAGCTAAAAACCCCAAGGAATATTACAAAATGCAGTTTCTACAAATTTTGGACACAGCAACCGTGCAAATTACTGCACGGTTCTACCAAAAGGGGTTCATTAAATATGGAGATCTGGAAGATTGTCTGCTGAAAGGCATGACATATCAGAGCATAGCTTCATATCCGGAGTTTGACAAAAGTTTTCTTATAGCTCAACTTGCTATCTTCCGTCGGCATTAAAAATACTCAACAACAGCTGTGGCTGTCCAGATTTTTAAGGACATGCTACCTGAAGTAAAAAAGTTGTTCAGCGAAGTCATTCATTTAATTCGTCTCCTACTGATAGTGCCAGTATCTACATGTGAAGGTGAAAGAAGCTTTAGTGCCTTAAGAAGACTAAAGACCTACCTGGGAAGCACAATGTCCCAACAGCGACTGAATGCTGTAGCTGTTTGCCATGTACATCAAGAAGTACTTGATAGTGTGAACATTAATGAAATAATAAAAATATTCTCTGAAAAGCATGTTTGGGAAATGGTGATATACACAGAACTCAACGGAACCTCAAACCTGTAAAATCACTAACTGCACTGTACTTAACACTAACAGCCAAGCCAAGTGAGCCAAGTAAGTGTTTCTAAAATTGATTTTTGTTTAAAAAAACACTAGTTAAAAACCCCATAAAATAAAATTATGAGATCTCTCCACTCATCTCTATTACTCAAAAGTTATCTAAGGAGGAAATTGTTAAAAGGATATTTAAAGAAAGGGATTGCAATACGCATACGGACTGTAAATTGATTAACTGTTGACTTTTTCTATAAAATGGAAGATATAAAATTTCGAGTGAGTTCTTAGTACAAAGATAAAAAAAATTGCAATAAAATAAAAGCCTGTTTTCCTTTTTTTGTGTGTGTGTTTGTGTCCCCCCCCCTCCTCACAATCCAATTGCGCCAATGTTTGTTGCATAAATATTAGTGTTTCAGCTTCAAAACGAAGGCAAATATTTCTGATAATGAAAGTGAAAGGAAGCACAACCACATTATTTTTTCACAATATTTCTCCTATCCTATGTTATTGTTAAAATGCCATTTAATTACACAAATGTTTGTGGAAAATAGAAGTTGAGTGGAGCAAAGATTTCTCCTGTAATCCTTTTTCTTCTTTTTCTTGTGATGTCCCCCTCTGTCCTGTATTGTTGTTAAATATCATTTTATTCCACAAATCTTTGTGTTTCAGCTTGAAAAAGGAGTAAAAAATTCTGGCACATGAAGTTGACAGAGTGATAATTTCTCTCAAAATTATAAATCTTTCTCTCACGTTGTCTCCTCAGTCACGTACATTGTTAAATATTATTTCATTCCATAAATGTTGGTATTTCAGCACGACGGTAAGTCGTAAGATCTTCAGTGAAAGTACAGCAGATTATCACCCCCTTTCCAAATCCAACAAAGAAATTCTGCTTTCAGAGAGCAGAGTATTCTTGATTCTAGTCATCACTGCAACTGCAGTAGAACTTTGGCTGTATGTACTGCAGTACCTAGTCGGGAATCAACTGTTTAGGCTACCTTTTCTTTTCAGGTGGTCTTTTCTCTCTTTTTTACTACTTTTTATTTTAATTTCTACCCATGCAAATTTTTATCACTTTTCCCACCCAGTAGCTGTTTTGCCCAGTGACCAACCACCCTGCAGATTATTTTATGGCACCACAATATCCATCGCAGACCAATCTGGAACTTTCTGCAGTGGGATTTGCTACCATCTACACCATGTGGACAACAGAGATTGGACATTGTAAATAAATAGAAAAACAGTATTGTATTTACATCCGCAGTGGGTAAGTCCTCCATTTGCAGAGATTACAGCAGCCACCGATCGAGGTAAACTATCCGCAAGTTGCTGCAGTATGGAGAGCGGGATGTTCCACCATTCAGCCTAGAGTATATCAACCAACTCTGTCAGTGAAAGTCCTTTTGGTCTAGACATTGCCCATAGTTCAAGTTTATCCCATAGGTGTTCAATGGGATTGAGGTCCGGGCTCCGAACAGGCCAGTCCTTCCGTGAGAACTGATTTTTCTCATATCACTCCAATTTAGCCCTGGAAACATGACAAGTGGCATTGTCATCCTGAAAGAAACATTTATCGTGTCCGTAGAACTTCCACAACGTTAGGAGCCTTGAGTTTTCCAGGATATCTCTATATAGCACTGACTTCATGTTGCCATGAATAACAACTAGTGGACCCACACCATACCAGCTCCGTATGATAACACACTGTACCAGCTGACCTACAAAAAAAAAAAAAAAAATCATGGTGTACCAAATCATGTGATGTTGCATCATATGTGACATCATATAATTTGGTACATGATTTTTTTTTCTGTAGTAATTATACATGACCTGACATGATAGTTGCAGACCTGCCAACCTTAAGAAGAGAAAAATCCTGCAATTTCCTATGAAAATCCTGCAAGCATACTTTCGTATGTTTGAAATATCAATGGAACATAATTTGAAGCACTAATGTTACGTTAAGGCATATAAAAAATAAAAAAATTTATGTTGAAAAATATTTAAAAAAATTCTGTTCAGTTATGCATCGATCTCAAGGATAACCCAAATTATGATGGAAAAGGAGAAATTCCTCGACGCCGTCGTACTCTCATACCTAAAGATTACAGCGAAATTTTTCGCAGTCAAATTTCCGATTTTCGCAATTTTTCCTTCATTTTTAAACTGAAATACAAATATTTATGGAATAAAATGATATATAACAACAATACTGGACAGAGAGGCAACATCACAGGAAAAAGAAATTACGATTACGGAAAAAACCTATATTTCATTTACTTCCATTTCTGAAAGACGAAGTACCGTGCCGATGCGTATTTTTACAAATTGGTAAAATTATTCGATGCGTAGTTTTACGCGCAGAGAAAAATTCCCAACGCATACTTTTACGCGTCGAGAAAAATTACTGATGCGTATTTTTACGCATTGGTAAAATTTTGATGCGTACTAAACGCGTAATTACGCATTTTGGCGAACTCTGGTCGGCACATCACTTGAGCACTCCTGTGGAGAGAGCTACCACGTGATGTCACAAAGCCAGCGAGTCAAAAATGACATCATCGCATGACACAGCGCTCGTAAGGTCCAGTAGAAAATCTAAGTGGATGGTTGCAGGGGGTTGAAATATTTCGACTGAGCAATCGAAACATTAAAAAATCTGTAAAAAAAGACCTCTATCTGTAAATCAGTAAAATTAAGCAGAAATCCGTAAAATTTGGCAAGTATGCAAGTCCATTTCTGAAGATTTCCCCATTTCGGCAACGACGCACAATGTTTTTGTCCTGTCACATGTGTCATGGCGAAAATTTTAACCTCTGGTGAATTTCAGAGAGACCTGATCAATCTTTCTGTTGGTTTATCAGAGATTAATTAATGCAAAAATTTTCTTCCATGACATACGTTAGAAGAAAATTCCTGGTTGAAAGGCAGGGGAATTCATGCGCAAAATTCGCTTGTCTTAATCACAACCAGGAAAACAAAATTTCATGTTGGTGAAAAGAAAAAAAAAAAAGAATAATATTTGATTTAACTGACTTTGGGGTTTTGAAAATAATTATTTTATCTGTTCTTTTATCGCGATAGGAAAAGGCGAGTAGGTGTGCAGCTCAGAGAATCAAAATTAATTTTACTTTAACATCACGGAACGAGAGAAGAAGAAAATTAAAACTAGTGATTTTCTGCAAAGCAAGAATTCGCCATTTTTTTTTTTGTGTTCCTGTTTCCAAGCGAGAAGTCGCCCAAAAGTGTAACATCTTTTCGTCTTTTGGGGTAGGGATTTCAGCAAGGGAATCTATTTTTAGAACCTCAGGGTCGAGATGTGCCAGGGTCTGCACGTGTGAAGGTCAGAGGTCACTCGAGGCGTGGGAGTGAAAAAAGTCCGTTGGGAAGGAGTGAGTTGCTAGGCTGAAGTTTCGACCAATGAGAGGGGTCAGCGGTTTTCAAGCACCCCCTGAGTTTTATCCGTTGAGACTCACTTTTGCTCTTGTCTTGTTGCTGGACGTCAGAGAAAGAGGGACGGCGGAGTTTTTTTCTCCTCGCCTTTTGGCGGGGAGAGAACCACAGAGAAAAAAAGAGTTTTTTCCATGGCAGCATTTTTGCTGACCACCAGTCCACCACAAGGGGACACTCTGGATCTGGGCTGGCTGTTGAAAAATTTTTTGACGATGTAGAATGCAGTTAAAGCGGCATTCCGCCAGCCGGGAACCTCGTCCTGAAGAACAAATGGCGGCAGGCTGGGACATTGTCGTTAATGGAAAATTCTTGGCTGAAGGAGGACATGCCTTCTCCCTTATGGAAACCCCTGGAAGAGTGGGCCCAGCCTCTACCGCTCCCAACTCGGCTGCTACTCCGAAGAGGAGGCCTGCTTCAAAGGCCGAGGGAGGGAAGAGAAAAAAAAAAAGAGAAAAAAAAAAAAGTATGAATAAATAAAAAAGGTTCCATCTCATCCCGAAGTTTCGGAAATGGTTACCTCGGCCATTAACCGTTTAAGGAAGGGAACTTTGAGGAAGAAAAGATAATACTAACAAGACTGTGGTTGTGCCTGGACTGTAAACTATGGTGAAAAGAAAAAGAAGAAAAAAAAAAGAACGCCAGCTCGAAGGTAATGTTTTAGTTCACATCTTTTTGTATTGATATATAACATCCCACGCAGGGTACCTAAACTTCGAGTTGAGCATAAGAAACAAAAAGAAAAAGAGCAAGTTTTTTTTTCCCTCTGATTTTGGCTATGTCGTCGTTCAGCTTTCAAAATTAAAATGTATTAGTTACTCAGGTACGAATTCAGAAAAAAAGAAAGAAAAAAAAGAGAGGGGAGTGGAAAATGCTTTCATTTATGTTTTTTTTTTTGTGCTGTCATGTCTGGTATTTTAGCAACTTCCCAGGCCAGTAAATTTTAATGTATCGGAAAAATTTGGTTTATTGAAAAATTTGGTTTTATTGTTTGAGCACAGTAAATTTTGGTGCATCGATAATAGTTTAGTTGGGCATGTGATATTTAAAAAGCAGTGTTATTGTGATGTCGTGGGTGATAAAATAATTGTAAACATTTCTCTCTAGTCTTTTACAGCGTTGAGTTATTTTTTTTTTTTTGAGTGAAGATAAATTATGGGATGATTTATATTGGAATTTTGGGAACATATTATAGTGTGATGAAATTGGAAACCTAAAGTGCTGTTTACATTCTTGGAGTGTTGAGTGTCGAAATTAAGATGGTAGGTGTGTTATTTGAGGACCAGTATTTTACATGCTCCAGATGAGTGTTAATCTCCCATTGGAAAGGGGTGATCTTAGGGCAAGCAGGGAACTTGTCCTAGGGCAGAGGGCTCTGAGTAGGGAATTTTCACCAGGATGCGATATGTGCAAAATAAAAGTTGAGGTATTTAGGTTCTCAAGTTTAGTAGTTTCACAAAAAGAATGAACATCATGGGTTGAGAAGACACACTTTTGCTCACCAGTTCCAGTATTAATTGTTCTTTTCTTTGGCCTAAATTTTCTTGTTTTACTATAAGGTTAAAAGTCTAAATGTCATTTTAATTTTCAATAAGGTGAAAATATTTAGTGGGTTATGTAAATGGTCAGTGTTATTGTCTGAAGTGGACCTGCGCATTGCCATGGTGCAGAGGAATTTCCTTGCTAGTGATTTTTCCTGGGATATATGTGGATATAGAGATAAGTGAATTTTCCTGGGACATATGTGGATATAGAGATAAGTGAATTTTTCCTGGGACATATGTGGATATAGAGATAAGTGAATTTTCCTGGGACATATGTGGATATAGAGATAAGTGATTTTTCCTGGGATACATGTGGATATTGTGATTTAGGATTTCTTGGGATATAGAGAGATAAGTGAATTTTTCCTGGGATATAGTTGTGTTAGTTCTGGGCCAGATGTGCCTGGAGTATTTAGGGTTGAAGTACAACAGGCTCTTGCAGGCGTGGTTGATCAAGGTGAGATCATGCATTGGTTCGAAAAGGGGAGATCCTTGAAGACGTGGTTTTTGGGGAAAACTTGTCTTCAAACCCCCAGTAGTTTCGCTGCTCACGGAGATATGTACTGCCAGCGAGGGTCGGTCGAGCGTTGCTTCAAGAAATGTGGTGAGATCATGTTAGAGGAAATTCTGTGCCTGATGATGATGTGTCACACTTGAGGATTTTTTCCTTTCCCTTTGCATAGGCTGAAAGTGGATTCACGACCCAATTTCACGCCTTCAGCCTGACTTGGTATTTTCTTCCTGTGTTGGTTCTCAAAACCCAGGGTAGTGTCTGAACTGAGAGTATTTGCCTCACCGCTACTTCAGTAATTCACTGCAGGTGTTGAATTTAAGTTTGTTTGGTGATTTAAAGTATCTAAATTTATTTGTTTATGATTTGCTGTAGTGCTAGGGATGTAAATTCTAAATTCTGGTTGTTGGTGTTAGTGAACTTGATATTTAGTTTGGAAATTTAGTTAATTGGTATTTTGAGCTTTTGTTTACAGTGTAGAGTTATTAAGTATCCTGAGCTATTATGTGAAGTGCAGAGTGAGGTGATTTTTATGAGCAAGCTAGTGCAAGAAGATTGTTTGAATTTCTGAATTATGTTGATGTTATGAATAGTGATAATTTTTAAGATTAGTTAGTGAGGTTTCTTTATAAGTGAAGTAGGTTCATTCAGGGTAGTTCTATAGGTTATGTAACGTTAATTAATGCTTGTGCTCAGTGTAAATTCTGTTTTGAGGATAATTACTTGGTTTGTTTACTTGCTGATAGTAGATTTGTTAAAGTATAATTTGTGGCTCTTAAAATTAACTGTAAATTTAATTGAAGTCTTTGAATCTGGTCTGGGAGATTGCGGAGTTTGCTAAGAGTGTTTAAATTTAAATCAATAAGTGTAAAATTGTAAATTGGTCATTGAGCTAACTGGGTGAGAGAGAGGAGAGTACGTTTCAAAAGAACAGAACTTGTCCACCTTGTGGAATTAAAAATAATCCAGTATCTTTTTCTTGTGTAAACCATGCGAATCATAGTATGATTTTGAAGGCATAAATTAAAAGCCTAGTGTTCAAACTAACTGTGTTGACATATGTAAAGTTGTGCTGTTCATAAGGCCAGTGGCCAAATAGAAATAGAAAGTAAATTGAGATTCTGTTTTATACTGCTGTGTTTAAGCAAACAAGAAAAAAAGGAAATAATATCTGTTTGTCCTCTAAATTAACTCATTAAGTTTTTTAAAGAAAAATAATAAATACAGGCAGTAGCCTTTCAAAAAAAGTTCAAAATGAGTGCAGTGTGAAAAGTTTTTGTGTGTTGTTGTCTTCCATGACTTGGTCCCATGTACTCCCCCTTAGCTTGACTAAGGCTATCGATCCAATCCTGGTTTTCTAAGGTAGTTCATAACTGCAATTTTTGTCCTATCCATTTTAGATTGACTTTCACCGCCTCCACAAGTTGTTGTTGAACGAGTACATTTTATCATATGTCTTATAGTGACACATTTTTGTACACATGCAACAATATTCACTTATTTTTGCACTTTCAGGTGACTCAACTCTGCTTGAACACAAACAACGCAAACTTTCCAATAACTTCTTGTGGAATGTAAATTTTCAGATGCATTGTTGTTTAGGATGTTCAGGGCCTTTTTCTAGTACTTAGAAAATATTTTGGTTTTCGAAATGCATCCACCCATCTCCCAAATTTAAATTTTTCTATAATTTCCATATTTTGAATTTCAATACCAGCATAAATATAACGCCTTTTAATAAATAACAATTCAATATAATCAATATACTCAAAATAAATTCAAATTTTTTTTTCCACCAAAACACATGCAAATTTTTTTGCAATGTTACAATCTGGGAACATTTTCTTAAAAAGCACACTTGCATAGTTAAAGGTAAGTTGTGTTACACAAGGAATGAAGTAAACAAGCACTCAGCACGGATAACGGCATCAGAAGAGGAACTATCTCGAGCAAAATTTAATGTTTTGTTATTTTCTACGCACTTAGAATTGTCCACGTGTTTTTGCATAGGAATGTGATTAACGATATCTCCTTTGCCCTTGTAGACAAGAGAAAAATCACATCTACAAATAGAGCAAAAGGCAAATTGTTGGCCCTTCCTTGATTTGATTATACACGGATAATCTGTCATATAACACTTCTTAAAAACAGACTGATATTTTCTACCAGCCATCGCATGATTAAACACATGCATGAAAACTTCTGATACCGTTGACAGACAAGAAATCTGCGTCAGTATGTACGGCCAATGCCAAGCCTGTTCCTGCTCTGTGCCTGCACTGCCAGAGATCATTAGTGGACAGAAGAGTAAATATCACTGCCAACTGCTGACTCAGAGGAGAAAGGTCGCTTCTCTGCTAACGAACCAATGCCTCGGAGAACTTCGAACTTTTCCCCTTGTTACTTTTTAATTTACGCTACGGAAATCATGATGGAATCCAGCAATATTAATTTATAATCCGGAATTCCGGGAAATGTAATGAAATTCGGCATTGCCTGCCTAAATCTGGAGGGTTGGCAGGCCTGTAGTTGATTTCCAAAGTTCTCATCAAAAAAAGTTGAACTAGATGCTTTTACATTCTAAAAGCTATGTTAACAAGTTATGTCACTAAGAACTTATATTTTGGTGTGTATCCCTTAAACAGAAATAAGATATTAAATGCAAAACAATACAAACCCCTTCTTTGGTGCAAGTGCACATGACACATGGTGATATTCGATCAGCTGAACCAACATCAATTGTTACTTTACCCACCGTACAAGAAACCCTTTCTTTCCACTGATCTAAGTCTATAGAAGGGAGACTTGAGCATGAAACACGAGGATTCCTGTAATGTAAAAAACAAGTACATGTGTGAAAAAACAAACAAACAAATTACTTTCACCACAAACTATATCTTATTTCATATCATATGCTTACACATAATTCTCTATTCTGTAAAAATAAAATAAAGCTTAGTAAAAGCTGCACTTTTAGCACAAGTTCAAGATCTGAAAAAGAATTTGACACTGTAAATCAAGCTCATTTTGAGAAATACTGGCTTTCCAGTTCATTAAATTAAGTGCAATTATAATTCTTTATGGGGATTACTAGGAATGTTTTTTTCTTTTAATTTTAATTGCATATTTTTAGAGAAAACTCTTTCCCTTTTTCAGGCTGTTACTTGTTATCACCCTTTTTTTCACTTTTACTATTGCAGTTACAGTTAACCTTGATGGTTACAGTTATTTTTTGCAATATCTTACCAGATGTTAGGTAATAACAAACCTCAGCAGTCATTCATGGCAGAATTCTGATTCTTCTCAATTTCAAGTCCTTTTAATTTTCTTTTTAGGAAGCTGTTTTGAAAGCTGATGACTTTTAGGAAGCATGCCTATCTAAACCTGTTTTGTTGGAGCAATTTTGTATAGCTGCTTTATGTTCCACTATTTGAGTTTCTAGTCTGGGTGACCTGTCTCTTCTATGTAAGACAATCCACAACAACATTTTACTTTATAGATTACTCCTTGAGAAAAAAAAATGGGGGGTAACACGTAACAGCCTGAAGGAGAAGAGTTTTTCTCTGAAAAATTTCAGTTATAATTAATAAAACATCACCAACATTCCTAGTAATTCCCATAAAGAATGTTGATAGTGCAGCATCCATTTAATACACATATGTGAACTAGGCCAGAAATCCACTTAATACACATGTGTAAACCCCACCCATCCACTTTTTGCTTAAGAAAAGATGAGTGCCTAATATTGGCTCAAATCGTTATGTCTAACCACTTGAATGTCACTACGTGGCTTATAATAATGAATTTTGGCAAGATATCACAAAAATCCTGTCATTCTTTTGTTCCTCGCGTTTATTTAAAAAGTTCGTTAAAAATCCCAATGTTCGGTCCCCACAGCTCCATATTTAACCAGTGGGTGTCATATTGTGAGTGAATGATATAAATATTAAAATGCGAACCAACAAAACAATTCTTAAAAATGACCTATAAAAGGTAACAATGTTATTGTTTTATCCTCATTTTTAAGAATTAATTGTTTTTTTGGTTTGTTATTTATATCATTCACTCTCATTATGACGCCCACTGGTTAAATATGGAGCTGTGGGGTCCTGACATCAGGATTTTTAAAGAACTTTTTAAATAAACGCAAGGAACAGAAGAATGACAGGATTTTTGTGATATCTTGCCAAAATTCATTAGGTGGGTGCCTGTTCTAAATTCTGCTGATGTGATACTTCCAATGCATTGCCTTTCTTGGTGTGGGTGGCAGAGATTCTTTCTTGAACAATTTGCTTGAGCATTTGATGTACTCCCTTTGCACTGCTCTTCTATCAACAATCTTCCACTAGCACACCAAGATTATACTGCACTGCTGCAGTTTTGTCCTGTATGCCACTATCTATATTCCATCATTCCAGGACAGTGTGCAGTAGGTTTCTCTACCTCATTAAGTGTGGTGGAATTTCATTAAATTTTGTTACTTTCCTTGTTAAAATTGATCATCCCAGCTTTGCTTTTCTACCTCTTGTTAAAACCAGGATCTTGCTAAATACAAGCTCATTATAAGTGGATTCTACTGTATTTTAAACTGAATTTAACATGGAGGGGGGGGCAACAACCACCATACGCACCTGTAAGGGCTATAAGTAGTTGCCAGTCCCTAATTTCGGACCACTGGTTCCAGGGATGGGAGAGAGCCAATGTTGTAAACCAATCAAACCACCCATGCTTCACCTGGGACTCAAACCTGGGCTCGATCAGAAGAACGTTCCGAAGTAAGCTTTTAGACCATTGCACCCTGGGGCAAAGGCCAAGAGTGCAGTGGTCTAAAACCTTGGTCACCTGATGCGCAAAGGCCAGCGGTATATAGGATTAATACAGGATTTTACACTACTGATTAGATATAAATAAATATACACTCAATGGACAAAACATTACAGATACCTCTCTAACAGCATGCTGGTCCTCCTCAAGTGCGAATAACAGCCCGTACATGTCGTGGCATCGATTTCGTCAGATGCCAGAGGGGTTTTCGTAGGTAATGCCAGGCAGCATTGTCCACAACTCTGCCCGACACATCGGTCCAGGATCCATGGATCTGATGTTGAGCTCCACAGCATCCCTGAAAGCTTCTACAGGATTTAAATTCAGGGACCATGGGGGCCACTGGATGGTTCCAAACTCACATGAGTGTTCCACAAGCTATGCATGGGTGGCTGCAGTCCAGTGGGGTGGCACATTGTCCTGCTGAAACAGTCTATTGGCCACCGGATGTGCAAAGGCCATGAAAGCGTGTAGGTGATCAGCCAGCACATGCTGGTAGCGTGCAGTGGTTAAGGACCTCTCCAGACCCACTAAAGGGCCTAATGTGCCCCATGAGAAGGATCCCCAAACCATTACAGAGCCACCACAGCCTTGAACAGAGCCAATCTGGCATGACGGAGCCATGGCCTCATCTTGTATAGACATTATACTTGCACCCTTCTGTCAGTTTGATACAGCTGAAAATATGATTTGTCTGACCACACAACACAGCACCACTCTGCAGCGGTCCAGTTTTGATGTTCCCGGCAACAGGCAAGGCATAATTTTTGATGACGAGCAGTCAACAGTGGCACACGAGTAAGATCTTGGCTCCTGTAACACAGGCGAAGCACTGTGTGCAGTATCATTTGCTCAATGATTCTGCTTGGGCTTCTGACATTTAACCTGGAAGTGATTTGTACTGCCATTGCCAAACGATCAGTCAGTCTGTATGGGCTTGGATAGTCTACATCAACCCTGGTCATCAGTGGCATGTGGTCAGCTACCGCTTGCTCTTTGGGCACTGATATGTCTGCCAATGGTATACTCGCAGTACACCTTTGATACGGTTGCCCCCAGAAACCCTAGGGTTCTCACAACTTGGGTGATAGAATGATCCATTTGTCTTGTGTCAACAAAGAGCCCACGATCAAAGTCACTGAGATCACCACATTTACCCATGTTTGTTGATTACGACACGCCATTGGAGAGACAGGCCAACCATCTATTTATCACCTGCATTCAGTTTGGGTCTGTTACACTTTGTGTGGTGTATGCCTACATTAACTGCTCATCACAAATACATCAATGTTCTAGTTCCAGTTCAAGAAATTTTCATTTAATCTTCCTTCCCTCCGAGTTCTTTTGGATTTTTACAGACATTTCTGGCCTCTTGATTTTAGTCAAGGCCTGTTCTCAAAGTATACGATTAACAAAAGTTTTGTTTACTTCTAAAGAATTCAGATGTTGTAGCCAGGTTCCTCATACTGTTGCCAGTTACTAAACTGAAATGTTTTCACTGTGTATTTTGTAATTCTGTTGTTGTTGTAATTAGGTTGTTTAAAGTGCCATCAATGAGACTTCAAAACTAATAAAAGGTGTTTAAACTTAATTACAACAACAACAACAGAATTACAAAATACACAATGAAAACATTTCAGTTTAGTAACTAACTGGCAACAACATTTAAATTCTTCAGAAGTAAACAAAACTTTTGTTAATCCTTCTATACTTTAAGAACAGGCCTTGACTAAAATCAATAGGCCAGAAACATGTGTAAAAATCCAAAAGAACTCAGAGGGAAGGAAGACTGAATGAAAATTTCTTCAACTGGAACTAGAACCAAATGAATATATCAGGGTAAAGCCTTGAGTAAGTGATTTAATACATCAAAGTTTTGTACATTTATTTCTGGCAAAAATATAATTCATCTGGATTTTCTTGTTGCCTTGTGCAAAAAGGCTTTTCTTAAATCAAAATCCTTCAATTCTGGACCATTAACAGAGATGAACATTAATAAGTTTATGTTTGTAGCATCTATTCTGCTACTTAGAGTAGTCTTTATCAGGTCTATCACACTAAATCCTAATATTGGTTCAAATCGTTATTTCTAACCCTTGAACGTCACTACGTGGCTTATTATAATGAATTCTTGGCAAGACATCACAGAAATCCTGTCATTCCTCTGTTCCTCACGATGTCCGGACTCCATAGCCTCTTATTTAACCAGTGGGTGTCATACTGTGAGTGAATGATATATTTATTAAAATATGAACTAAAAACAATTAACTCTTAAAAATGAGGATAAAAATAATAGCCTTGTTACCTTTTTTTTTTGGTCAGTAGCTTCTTTCCAACTAGTTGCTCTTGGTAGAAATTCATTATTACTCTTGACTTCCGATTAATCAATATTCTTCAAGAACGAACTGCGTAGTCAAAAGATTTCACAAATGAAAGATTTTAGCTATCATAAATATTTCGATGGACAGTTTGAGTTTTCATTGCAAAATAACTGCCACCCACAATCTCTTCTGCTGCCTACATGTTGCTTGCGGGGGACTTTCATTTGTGAAATCTTTTGACTATGCAGTTTGTTCTTGAAGAATATCGATTAATTGGAAGTCAAGAGTAATAATGAATTTCTACCAAGAGCAACTAGTCGGAAAGAAGCTACTGACCAAAAAAGGTAACAAGGATATTATTTTATCCTCATTTTTAAGAGTTAATTGTTTTTAGTTCATATTTTAATAAATATATCATTCACTCACAGTATGACACCCACTGGTTAAATAAGAAGCTATGGAGCCCGAACATCGTGATTTTTAACGAACCTTTTTAAAAAACGTGAGGAACAGAGGAATGACAGGATTTCTGTGATATCTTGCCAAGAATTCACACTAAATCCCCTTTCACGGGATGTAATGGCAAGTATGCCACAAATTTTATCATACCACTAACAATTCGATAAAATTATTTTTAAGTCATTTTCATTATCCTATGCTCAAGTTTTGGCATCTCAAATGCATGAATGGATTAAAAAAATTTCCACTCAGCTAATAACTGTCCCTTTTGGCACAGTAATTTTTAAGTGATTACACATTTTTATAATTTTCTTGCTTACTGGAAACCATCATAATTAAATCTTTAAGTAAAAAATACATATTTTTTAGGAAAGCCCAAGCAAAGCTGGCCCATATGCTGTACAGTGTAATTTTATTTAACCCCAGACAATGCCATGCCCCTTTGCTAATAATGGACATGTGTATCCACTCTTTCTTAATTCAGAGCTAATAGTTCTAATGAAGGCACATGGTCAGAATACTAAAGCAAAAATGGCATTCACCCTACAACCAGTTTTCAAAGTAACTTACTTAACCCAGGAGTGATTGGGAGATGAAACAAAGAACCCTGAACCCTGATCTCAATGCTGCATATACTGTATAAATAACGCATATGCAAGACGAAAAACTTTGTGCAAATGAATCAAATTAATTACAAACAATACCGTCTTAGCATGATTTATTAAAAGATGAATAATATGTACAAATCAAAACCATAAGTACTTTCAAGGTGATGATCACCCATCTTCAGATGTATCAGACACACCAACATAACATCTTATAATATACTCTGTCCATGTGCATCATGGGTACGTTACTCCAGAAACACGTTATAAAACAGGATTTTTATAAACAACTTATGCAAATCATGATGAAGAAGGTAAGCTGTAAGAACAAGTTATGCCAAATTAAACACATTATGCCACTTGAAACAACAGTTTGTTATGACACGTATTAATGAGGTGCTCCCAAGTTCGAGACAGTTCATAAGGGTCGTAATCACTGCAACACTGGTCACCAAAAGCTGAAATATAAATGCTTTCCATGCACAGCAGTGAGCGGGCAGAGGTGGGGGTTGCTAAAAATTTAGTGTTCTGCCAGTCTGGGTACATAATTCCAAAACTGACATTCCTTGCTAGGGCTGTGCTATTTAGGTTAGCTTTTAAGCAATATTTGTGCTCTTGCAAGTGCAAACCTATCTGCCGTCTAGTAGATCCTATGTAAATCATGCTAAGACAGTATTGTTTGTAATTAATTTGATATAAATAATACATATTATACTGCATATATGTAATGTACAATGCAGGTACATACTGTTTATGTATTACACATACGTTATATTAACTAGCTACACAACAATTAACCACTAGTGCTTGTAATGTTTAGCTTCACGCCTTTCTTGTATCAAAGTAACTTGTACAAAATTCTAGTGGATAATGCTTACCTTGGACATTCCTTTCTAGCGATGGGAACATTTCATGCACGTGTTTTCTGGTCTTTGTTGATGTTATTGTCCTAAAGTCCGTTGTATGCGATGCCTGGCTTTACTTCTCACACTTTTCGCTGGGTATACTCAATGGATCTTTGCCTAAGGATTCAAACACATCAATTTTTACCGTTCTTTATACTCGAAATTTTCGTCCATACTCTGGGCATCCTCAGGAGCGTGGCGATTTTACCACCAATGTTCGTGGTTAACTTCGCGCTAATGGAGTCCGATACTCCATGTTCCCATTCGTCGGATATACTTTCCTGAATATATTTCGTTATCAAGCCCGGCTGGCGCCATCTATGTTTCATTAAAACAACTTTTTTTTTTTTTTCCCTCCTATCCCTGGTTTTCTTGTCTTTTTTGCCGGTTTTTCTTTTGTTGTTGTTTTTCTTGTCTTATTAGTTCTTTCCACAGGCCCGATAATGTGCTAGGGTCGTTCTGGTTACATACCCTTGCTTTATTTTTATAGATTAATATTGCTTCTTCCCTCCTCATTTGCCTTTCCGATTTTTTATTCTTTTTTAGCATTTTAATTTCATCAAATTTTGGGAATGTCCGGTTTTCCATGCAGAATTGCAATAAAGCAGTTTTGGCTTCTTTTTTTTTTCCAGTTAGATATGTGTTGTTTAAGCCTTTATTTTAATCTGTTTTTCGTACTTCCAATGTACGATATTGGGGGTATGTGTGCAATTGGAATTTCGTAGGTTCCTGATTCTTCTAGCATTTTTTCCTCTGTTTTTTTGTTGACAGTCATACTTTTCACGGTGTGCACTGAGCTTCCTAGTTGTAAGTCATATTTAGCACAGTGCCTATTAATTTCTTTACTCACTCCTTTCAAGTATGAGAAAGCTCCATTGTATTTCAATTTTTTATTCCTCATCTTCCTTTGGTTGTGCACTTCTTGGCCTTCTTTACTCTGAGTCATATGCTTTTTACTCTCATGTATTCATTTATTAATTAGCTTCCTCGGGTACCCATACTCTTGTGATATTTTCGAGATAAACTCTAGCTCTTGATTTTTTAGCATGTTGCTAGATGTGTGTGTGTACGCTTGCCGTATCAAGTTTACTATGCTGTTTTTTTTTATGTATAACTGGATGGTGCGAGGAGTATGGTATCAGTACAGGCACGTAAGTTGCTTTTCTGAACACAGAGTATTCAAAGCTATTTTTGTTTTTCTTTAGTTGAATGTCCAGGAAGGATAGGCAATTATCCTCTTCAAACTCAATAGTTAGCTCTATGGTGTTACAGATTTTGCTAAACTGCTGTGATAGATCTTGTAGCTCGGCTTTGTTAAGTTTAGACATTATAATAATGTCGTCTACATATCGAGCATAAAGTATTGGTTTTTCAGGTAGATTTTGAATCATTTCTTTTTCGAGGTATGCCAATAATCACTTCTGCATATAATGCCGATAATGGGGATCCCATAGGGTCACCTTGCGTTTGTTTAAATATATTTCCTTCAAAATGGAAGATGTTGTTTTCCTTGATGAAATATAAGGTATTCTTTAGCTCTTTCAGTTGTGACAAGTTTAGTTCTTTGTTGATGCTTAGTTGTTGCATAATCAATTCGATGGCTAGCTTGATGGGAGTGTTTGGGTATAACGCCTTAACGTCCATGGAGGCCATAGTTATTTGCTCTAGGTCTTGATTAATTAATTTGATTTTTTCTATAAACTCAAGATGTTTAATACACAAAAGTGTGTATCTCAAGTTTTAAGATGATTGTTGAAATATTGCACGTAAAAGAGAATAGCAGAATGATTAGAGCTATATAATAGTCAGAATTAGGACTACTAATTGGAATTGTTTCTTGTATCAATTTTTTTTATTATGTTAGAAATCTTTTGAAAATTGAATCTTTGAATTTTATATGTGATGTTAGAGATCTCTCAAAAGTTGTGAAATTTGACTTCAAAAAATGCATTTTTCAAGTCAAATTTTGCGCTTTAGAATATTTAGGCAAATTATGGAGATGGATTTAGATCTGGATACTTAAGTCCTGCTACCATTACATCCTACAGTAATTTTTGTCAATTCTGCAATTAGCTCATTGGATTCATTGAATCTCACGTAACACAATAATTTGATATAGATACAGCTGCCAAAGTGATAAAAGCCTTCCTTTCAGCATGCATAACAGTTTTCAATCTGGAAAGGTACTTTTAATTAATAACCACTTCATAGCATTTTCATACATGACATGATCGAGGATTCCCAAATTCCTACACAAAACTTGACAACCTGGATTTCTGGGTTTAGAATATTACAGAAACCCACCGAGTCACACCCAGATGACAAACAGGGCTGCTAACCCCACAGAACTACTGAAGCAGTTTTTGTTTGATATTAATAACAAAAATATGGGATTTTAATATTCTGTCCACATATTTAAACATGGAGGCAGGGCTTGAAAAATCTCTGAAAAGTTACATGCCCAGCTGGGCATGTGCAAAATTTATTTATCCTTTAATATAACAAATCAAAACATTCATTTTTTAAAGTCCAAAGTATGAACTTTTTCATATGTTTTGCATTTTCATTTTAAGAGTGTATTCAAAATGTTTAATACACAAAAGTGTGTATCTCAAGTTTTAAGATGATTATGCTGAAATTGGTATGAAATGACATGATGATGGAAATTTTTTTTTTTTTTTTTATTGGAGGTTTAACGACCACCATGAGCAACTCAATGGGCTATAAGCAGTCGCCCGTCCCTAATTTAGGGTCACTGGTTTTAGGGAAGGGAGAGAGCCAGTGCCGTAAGACAAACACAACATCCATGCCTCACCGGGATTCGAACCCGGTCCCCGTTCGGACGAATGATCAGAGGCCATTGCTTAGACCACTGCGCCACCGGGGCGGCATGATGAAATTGGCATTTGAGAAATTTAGTGATTCTGCCATGTTCCTACCGTTGAAGTTTTTGTCCTTTGTCACTAAACACTGGAGTCTAGTTCCATCAGAGGCATGCATTCCTTTGCTGACTATAAATACATTTGTAGCAAAACTACACTGAAGAGCAATTGAATTAGAGACAGTTGGCATTACGCAAATGTGGCACTGTGGGCGGCCCTGTAAACGGAAACAACATGACGTATGCAGCGATCCGACAATATAA
Organism: Macrothele yani; assembly: GCA_039090855.1. NCBI lineage: Eukaryota > Metazoa > Arthropoda > Arachnida > Araneae > Macrothelidae > Macrothele > Macrothele yani. The sequence goes on along the minus strand of CM076989.1, from coordinate 100,614,951 downwards.
GGAGTGATGCGATGGGAATCAGTAAGAGTCGGACGCAGTATGGGTAAGATGAAGGACCTAAGTGCATTTGATCGTGGGCAAATTGTCGGGGCCCGACGAATGGGTCACTCCATCTCAGAAGTCATGCAGGAACTGGGATTTTCACGAGCCACTGTGCCACGGGTGCATCGTGAGTACATCGAATCCAGTAAAACCATCCTTGCAAGGGCCAACTGCCATGGACAACAGCGTGTGGATGAGCAGGGTCATCGTTGGCTAGCTCACATTGTAACAGCAGATAGACGGGCCACAGTGCAAGAAATCACTCGGAAATTTAACACTGGTGCACAAAAACGTGTAAGCAGCCACACCATCCAGAACCATCTCCTTGCTAAGGGGTATAGAAGCCATCGTCCCACGAGGGAACCGCTGCTGACTGCACATCACAGGGTGCAAAGATTAGCATTGGTGCAGGGAACATCGCCACTGGACCCTAGACATGTGGGAAAATGTTGCCTGGACTGATGAGTCGAGATTCACGTTGGTACATGCGGATGGCAGGATACGAGTACGGCGCAAACCACATGGAGCGATGGATCCTTCTTGCCAGCAGGGTACTCTTCAAGCTGGTGGGGGTAGCATTCTCGTCTGGGGACTGTTTACGTGGACTGAAACGGGACCCCTGGTACGTGTGACATTGTCCCTCACAGGTCAACGTTACCGGGATATCCTGGACGACCATTTGCTCCCATTTGTGCCTCTTCAACATCCCACTGGGGACCTCATCCTGCAACAAGACAATGCAGCTCCTGAATTGTATCCGAATGGTTGGATGAACACTCCACCGACGTGCCCTCGCTTCCTTGGCCAGCTAGGTCACCTGACCTCAATCCCATCGAGCACATCTGGAATGCCATCGAGAGAGCTGTTCGAAGCTCTGACCCCCTCCATCAAATCTTTGTGAACTGTGGGAGCTTGTTCAGGGGTCGTGGATCCGTATGGCTTCCCAACGCTTCCGGTGTCTTGTCAAGTTAAGGGCCAAGACGAATCGCCGCCGTCATCAGGGTGAAAGGTGGTGCTACACGTTACTAGACAGGTATCTCTAATTCAATTGCTCTTCAGTGTACATATGGTTCCAATTTCTGGGACCTAGAACATAATATGATTAACCCTTACAACCCTAAGCTCCTCATCTTACAAGCGCCATGATCCTGGGTTACTGAGCAATTTTTGACATATAAAAAAATATGGTGTTTATGTATTGCATAAAAAAATAATATAATAGATAAACACAATATGGTAAATACAATACGAAGGGAAAAGACACCATTTTAGACATCGTTTACCGGCCTATAGGGTTCAAAGGGTTAAAGAAGTGATATTCTTTTGTTCTTGGCACTCCATAACAATAATACAACTTCCTGTGATTAGCAGTGAAATGAAACATGACATACGACAACCGTCTTTTTTCTTGAAGTAAAAAATTCTATTTCAAACTTCTTTATTTTTATGTAAATTTAGTTGCCCAGTCCAGGCAACTAAACTGCTTTTTTTAACTGCCAAGGCCACTAATTTACATCCCCCAGGCATCTTGGACATGGCATTTTTCAAGCCCTGATGAAGTAAAAATTAATGAACAAGTAAGAACTACAATTATTTAGCTTTTAGATTATAAAAACATAACGGAAGCAATGCAATAAAGATTAGCCATTTGAAACGTAAATGAAGAGATATTTTAAACCAATAAAGCATGCTTACATGAATGGATCAGGAAGGTCAAATGCCAGCCTCTGAATGCTGTCTACTGTATCTGAGTTATCACATATGATTTTTGATAAGGATGTCTTTCTAATTTCAGTAAGCTGGGCTGCAATTACAAAGAAACAGTCAATATGGAATAATAAAGACTACAACATTCTATAGGCTATGAAGTTCTTTGAAAACAATTATAGCACTAACAATAAAATGAAAATGTATGTGTGATACAACATATTAGAATGTAATTCTTAGCTCTCGTAATGGTGGGTACTAACACATGCTACATTTCCATGAAAACGGCTTCTGTGTTTTGTCCATGTAGACACATTTGAGAAGTTTTATATTGAAACCAATGTATATATTCAGCTGATATTTTTCTCTTTCTTCCTATGCTTTTCTGTTGTTTTGCTTCAGGGAAAGGGAGACATTTTGCCATGTACAGGTAGGTTTCATATGACCCAGGGCTAGAAAATTATACTGCCTGACATGCCCAGAGCATGTAAATATTCTGTCCAGGCATGTGATTTTTTATTAAGCCTACTAAATGTCTCAAGCTATGGCCATATAGAGTTTGAGTAGTGCAAGAGCTATGCCCTTCGAATTTGGCAAAGTACACTGCCTACTGCCAATGGTTTAAGAAATTTGAGTGCAATAATGTGACTAACCAGCTAAGCAACACTTTCTTCAGTGATGAGGCATGGTTTCATTTGAATGACTTTGAATCGATATGACTGTTGACATATCGATTCAAAGTCATTTGAATCGATATGTCAACAGTCAGAACACTTGCATTCGAGATGAGAAAAATCTGCACGCATTGCATGAGGTCCCACTTCACTCTCAGAAAGTTGGAGTGCAGTATCTCATTTCTAGATGGCAAATTGTGAGGCCAATTTTTTTCGATACAACTGTTACTTTATCTGTATACACAGACATATATCATTCATTAATTTGTAGCCATGCTTGAAGAAGAGGAATGTTATGGTTGGTTCTAACAAGATGGCACAATGTGCCACACATCAAATGAGATGATGGAAATGCTCCACGAGTTCTTCCACAATCTATTGAAATCATAAAATCTGGGGCCTCTTTGCTCAACAGGCTCGACTCCTCCAGACTTTTATTTGTGGGGCTATCTGAAAGACACTGTGTACCCCAAAAACCCTAGGATGCTGCAAGAACTGTGGGAAATCATCATCAGAGCCACGAGGAACATCCTAGCCAACACACTGAAAAGAAGCTGAAATTGTGATATATCTTCTTGACATTACACTTAAAAATGTACTAAATATGTAAATGTCTTAGCACTTAATTCATAAATAGAATAAGAATGCATTCATAACTCTATGCCTGTTAAATGTGGAGTATAAGGTACGAGTTCTTTTTTTTTTTTTTTTTTTTTTTTTGATTGAAGGTTTAACGACCACCGTGAGCAACTCAATGGGCTATAAGCAGTCGCCCGTCCCTAATTTAGGGCACTGGTTCCAGGGAAGGGAGAGAGCCAGTGCCGTAAGACAAACACAACATCCATGCCTCACCGGGATTCGAACCCGGACCCCTTTCGGACGAATGATCAGAGGCCATCGCTTAGACCACTGCGCCACTGGGGCGGCTAGGTATGAGTTCACAGATCATCCCTGTCACACACATTCAGAGGAAAAATAGATGTCTTTAGGTATTAATAGTCGACTGAAATGTACTCACAATACAAAAATATCAGAAGTTAAAGCACTAATAGGTGACATTTCTTGTGCATTAGATGAACATCACACAAGGGCACAGATCAAACAGGTGGTTTGTTGAAGACAGTTATAAAAACAAATGTCTTTAGGTAATAGTCTAAAATGCACTCACAATAAGAAAACATTGGAAGTAAAAGCACTCATAGGTGACATCCTCCCATCCCCCTTTTTTTTTATTTGTGCCCTGGTGTGATGTTCATCTAATGCATAAAAAATGTCACCTATGAGAGCTTTTACTTCCAATATTTTTTTATCATGATTACATTTTAGACTACTACCTAAAGACATTTGTTTTTATAACTATCTTCAACCAACCACACATTTGATGCTCAATAACTATTTTCAACCAACCACCCATTTGATCTGTGCCCTGGTCTGATGTTCATCCAATGCATGAGAATAATAAATACACTGCTGACGTGAATTAGGAACATCAAATAGAGGTTATCGCTCTTACCATGTTTATAAGAGAGTCACAGAAAAATTCTGATCGGCCACCTCCAGGAATCGAACCCATGTGGAAATCAACTTGTCAGTCTGAATCACATACGAGAATCAAACTCTCATGTGAGTCTGGAATCGAACTCGTATGTGAATCTGGAGAATTTCGAGGCCGCTGTGGCACAGTGGAAGCATGTCCGGCGTGTAACTGGAAAACCCGGGTTCGATTCCCGGTGACGGACGATGAGAATTTTTCTGTGACTCACTTATAAACGTGGAAAGAGTGATGACCTCTATTTTTTAATGCATGAGAAATGTCCCCTACGAGTATTTTTACTTCTGATATTTTCTTATTGTGTGTACATTTTAGGCTACTAATTAGAAACATTTGTTTTTACTCAAATTGTGACAGGGATGATCTGCGAACTCATAATTTATACTCCAAGCTTAACCTGAAAAGAGTTATGAATGCATTCCTATTCTATTTATGAATTAAATGCAAAGATATATACACCGAAAAGAGTGTCCACAAACTTGTGTTGTTGTGTATCCAACAAAATGGTGGATAATTCCAGCATCTTTTGTAAAGGTTTTCTGATTACACTTGAGTATGAGTTTCAATGCAAAAATATTTAAAATAAGTTGTACATCACTATATTCATGGAATAAATTTTTGAAATTAGAGTTTGTTGACTTTTGAATCACTCTGTACTTAGACAAGCACAGCTTAATCTTGAGACAAGCAAGCCAAATAGACTCATTCCATATTCCATGGCAACATGTTGGTTTCAAAGATTACGTGATGCATGTTTTAACCACATACCTTATTATAGTGAACCAGTATTTGCTGGTTAAGACCAGCTGAACTGCTTGGATGGTTCATTTCTATGGATTTATGCAGTAGTATGAAGTCCTCAGGTAAATGGGGAACACCTGTGATTTGCTGGAAATTCATAGTGCATGCACCCAGTTGCAGTATGGTGTTACATTAACAATGCAGTGAACATCAAGTGCATGTAATAATTTTGGGATATTTAATCTAATGAAATGCACAAAGCAAACCTGGAAAGACACTCATTAATGAAGTACAGATTGAATGACTTTAGAAAGTCAAGATTAATTATCATTCATCATTACTTTCAGCCGTACTAGTATTATAAATGTCGTTGTTACATGTATCACTTTTGAGATAATGGCATACTCTTACATTTAGTCAAGTTTTCAAATTTTTCTCTGCTTGTGAGGGACACATTTATTAAAGCATGCAATAAAGACCTAGAAAGAGGTGTAAGCAGTATTGCTCAGAAGTAACCATCCTGTACATGGAGAGTGCCTGCAAGTTTCTTAGCTGTGAAAACTGAGGAAGAAACTGGTGCTTTAGTGGCTTGAGTAAGTCCTAAAAACTTGGTGTTTTTCTATGCAGTTTCTAACTACTTGAACACTGTTTTAGTGTCAGCCTGAAATATCTTCTTGTGAAAGGAAAAAAAAAAGGAAAAAGGAAAAAGGAAACTAGGTTGAGAGAAGTTTACATAATATACCTAGGTACACTATGTAGACCACAGGTCGTCAAATTTTGTTCTTCCGCCATATATCAACATTTTTTTCAACATTTAGTGAGCATATAATGAGAGCGGGGCTTACCACCGGCCATCACTCAGTCTTCGAGCTGTACCTCTTTCACTGTGGGGGCAGTGTGTGGCTAGATTTGTGAGAGTAAGCACATGAGTTGATAAATTGTGCAACAAATTGTGAATCCATGTCTCGTAAAAAGAAATACGCTCGTGACTATTTACCGGAGTATCTGAAGATAGGTTTAATCGAATCTGTTACAAATAAACAGCTTCCAATGTGTTTACTGTGCCACAAGACATTATCCAATGAAGTCAAGTCGATTGCGAGAACATCTTGCTACAAGGCATTCAAAAGATAAAGATAAGCCTGTTGAATATTTTCAAGAAATGTATAAAAGATTTCAAAATCGTTCAACAATAACTGCATCACTTAAGAAACAACATGCAAACAACGAAGATGGATTAACTACAGCTAATCGTGTAATACAATTACTTGCAAAAAGTGGTAAAAGCCATAATATTGGAGAAACTTTGATAATACCCTCTATAAAAGAATTTATCTCAACAGTAATGCATCAGAATATACCTGAAGTTTTAAAAACATTGCCCCTTAGTGATAGCACAGTAAAGTGATGCATTGACGAAATGGCAGTTAATGTTGAAAATAAACTTATAGGTATTCCCCAAAACTCTTTATTTTGTATACAGTTGGACGAGTCTACCATTGCAGATAATAATGCTCTATTGATGACATATGTACGGTACCTTGATGAAAATAATACATTGCAAGAAGAAATGCTATTCATTATAAAAGTAGATATAAAAGGATTATCAATATTTATTAACTTTCATTTTCTCCCATTTAAGCAGCTCCCGCACTAGTAGGCGCTGTATTATGGAGATGCAGAAATTCATTGAAATTATCTATGTATAAACATACATAAAGTATAAATAAAAAGATAAATTTAAGTACATATTTTTTACAAACCCTCCCTTTTAAGAATTACTTCGCACATGCGCTAAATTGAGTTACTGCGGCACCGTTGGGTGGTAAGGAAATTTTACCATCAACAAAGATACAAAAGTGGGTGGTAAGGAAATTTTACCATCAACAAAGATACAAAAGTGGGCGGTAAGGAAATTTTACCATCAACAAAGATACAAAAGTGGGCGGTAAGGAAATTTTACCATCAACAAAGATACAAAAGAGGGCGGTAGGTATTAAATGGTTGACGAACCCTGATGCAGACAAACATATTCAGACAGCTGAATCAAATGGTAACAAGAGCATTTATTAGCTGAAATCAGAACACAGTTGGCCTGTCTCTGGTGATTATGACTGCAGCAGCCTGTCTAGGTATGCTTTCCACTAGTTGCCGGTACCCCTGTAACAGAATTTCCCCCTGTTCCTCTGCAACCTTCTGCCAGAGCTGCTGTAAAAGAAGGTTTTACCGACCAAGATCAGACTTGATGTTCCAACTCATTTTACAAATGTCCTATTGGATTCAGATCAGGAATTTAGGATGGCAAATCCAACACTTGGACATCTTGCTCCTCAAATCAGGCCTGGACAGATCTTGCAGTGTGGGAAGACACTCAATCTTGCTGAAACAAGCAGGGATCTGTTCTGAAGTATTGCCGCACATAGGTAATACAGAATTGTTCAGAATGTCTTCATACCTGCCAGCCATTATGCTTGAGAGCACCAAAACGAAATGTCCAAGTCTTTCCAAGCAGAAAGAGCACCACATCATCAGGGATGTTCCTCCAAACTTTACTGTATGGACAATGCAGACCTCCTGACAGTGTTCCCTGGGCAAATGCCACACAAAATATGTCCATCCAAACAAAATGGTGAGTAGCATGTTTCAGCACCCAACACAACGCTTTTCCACTATTCTGTTGTTCGTGGACAGCAAGTAAGGCACCACTGCAGTAATCTAACATTGCCTGGAGTGACGTGGGGCTTATGGCCTAGAATGATAACCATGCGCATGAAGTTCCTGTTGGACTGTCCTGGTGCAAATCGCTATTCCAGTGGCTTGTGCGCTGTCATCGACCAGGTACATAAAGAAGGACATGTGCTTCCCTCGGCATAAAGTCTCCAACCTAATTCATCAGAGACTATGAAGCGTGACTACAACTTTACAACGAGAAGTACGCAACGTTCACTATGTGGGATCAATTCTTCCAGCCAATTGTGAACATTCTGAAGAGATTCTGCAGGAAGGAAGCAATGGGTTTCGACATCAAAACAACTAATATTTTTGATCTGATACAAAAAGACAGACTCTGTGCAATTAAAGAAACACTGTGGGGTTTATTTAATTCCACTTTGAGGAATCTTGGGTTACAAATGGCGGACCATGAGTATTCGCTTCGTTCCAATACTATTTCAACATCATTAACCAGGACTCTGGCAAACGGAACATTTTACCTGGACTGGGATGGGGTTAGGATTCTTACATCTGCTAGTAGTAAACAGACATTACTATTTACAGAGACATTATACATTTTGTATTTTTCTGAAAGGTGCTGCAATGAGGAAATGCCACTCAATGTGAACTCTATTTGGCAACGACTATTGACACAGTTAAAAACTTATAATGATGAGGTACTGCCTTTGTAAAAACCTCAAGTTAATCATACTGTTTTCTGGCAACATGAACTAGCCTCGCTATGCATTGTGGGAATGGTGGGTGGGCGGGAGATAACTATATAATGCTGTTGCCTGCACACCAGTGTTGCTAATTAGGCCTGATGATGCAGCCGTCGTGGGGCTGTGAAAGATCTTGCTTGTGTCTTTTAGTTGATTTTGAACTTGTAAATTAAATCTCTTTATCCCTGCAGTTTAACTGGTCCAAAGTTTTGTGAATTGTGCTTATGACAGCTATTGCTTCTACAATTTTATTTAAACTTCTCAGCATGAGATATTATTGATGTGAAGAACATGTGTGTCTTCTTCACATTCCATAGTACGCTTCACGTTGCATAATCACTCAGTTTGTGCAGCTTCCCAGAGTGTGGCTACATGGTAGTGGCACATCTGCTTTCCGTCTACGAAGAACATCAGCGACAGATGATTTTGCAACCCAGAAGAGTGGCAATACTACACACTGATTACTTACTTAGGTGGCAACCAACTACTGTGCTCCAATTCAAAGTCCACCAGTTCAGCTTCATGTGGCATAGTCATATTAATGTGGTATAACAAGAATGGTGACACTCCCCTTTATATAATAGCATCCAACAAAATGGGACTGGTTCTACAAACGTACATTTTTTTTTTTTTTTTTTTGCATACATGGAGGCAGAATAGCAGAATGTAGATGTACACGGATAGTTTCCAAATTATTAGCAGATTTTGCAGATAGTTTCCAAATTATTAGCAGATTTTGCAGATAGTTTTTGCTTGTAGATTTTAAAAAATGCTATTTACAGCAATTAAAACACTTACTCAAGGCTTCACTCGGATTAATATATTTAATTATATTTCAATCTGAAGTACTTTCACTTAATTGTCACATCTTCTGAGTTCTTTTGTTTTTACAGACTTTTCTGGCCTCCAGATTTTATCAAGGCCTCTTTTTTTTTTTTTTTTTTTTTTTGAGGTTTAACGACCACCGTGAGCAACTCAATGGGCTATAAGCAGTCGCCCGTCCCTAATTTAGGGTCACTGGTTCCAGGGAAGGGAGAGAGCCAGTGCCGTAAGACAAACACAACATCCATGCCTGACCGGGATTCGAACACGGACCGCTTACGGACGAATGATCAGAGGCCAGCGCCTTAGACCACTGCGCCACCGGGGCGGCTATCAAGGTCTGTTCTCAATGTATAGGAACTGTATCAAAAGTTTCGTTTACACAGAAGAATTTAAACTTTATTGCCAGGTTCTTCTTCTTGCAGTTGCCAGTTATTCAATTAAAATCATTTCTTTAAGTAGTATCTGAAACAATCATTTGATGTTTCTGAATATTTCTGTTTCACATGTTAACAGGAGCAATGCGAAATGCTGACAACGAAGGAAAGCGGGGCAGTTCTCAAGTGGTAAGCATTAATAAACTTAATATGTATTTTAAACTATAATACTCAATTGACACAAAATAATTTCACCGTCGGATGTTACGTATCAGCTGGTCGAACTTTCACAGAATATAACGTGTGAAACAGAAATATTCAAAAACATCAAATGATTGTTTCAGATACTATATATGTTCCACGTATAACGGCACAATTCGGTTAATACCATAATGTGCAACTAAAATTTCTTTATGTATTTTGTAAGTCTACTATTTTTGAATTAAGTTGTTGAAAATACTATTTATCATTTTTTAAGGTTCATTAATGGAACTGTTTTTCTAGACATAAAAGCTTTCCTTAATTAATTGTCTCTTGTTTTTATGAGGTTCATAGTTCCATATTTTAATATTTTGCCCTAAATGTCTATTTTGCACACATTGCTGCACATTCAGTTGTAATGTACTTATTTTGTCCTTACTGAAATCTGTAATGTTCTAATAATTATTTATTGTTTTATTAATTTTTCTTTAAATTATCTTATTCAACTGTTATCGCGTGTGTGATTCGCGGGTTTGCAGCAAGTTTTCTCTTTCAATGGTGGTGTACGCACATACATTTTATTTTTATACAACTCTGCATGGAGGTGTCCAAATATTTTTTCTTACATAGTACACTTTGAATTAATAGTTCTGCATCATGATGTCTTGAGACAGGGACGGATCCAGGATTTTCGTGAGGGGGACTGCAAGTGTCGGGAATAACTGGGGACCTTTCTGATATTTTCCTGCAAAATGAAAAAGTGTTCTAAGTATGGGGGGCAGTCAAAAAGTTAGTTGCACTCCTACATAAAACATTTTGGTAAAAAGATATTTTGTTGACACTTTGTGGCAACACTGCTGGCATTTATCTGCAGCACGTGCCGCAGTTGGCAGTAGTTTTAGTTCGCTCGCTAACGAGTCGTGAACATGCCTCGGCAGCTGCTGGTGGCGTCTAAATTGAAACTGCATGCAGTGATTCGTTTTTTGTGGGGAAAAGGGTGTAACTGCACTGAAATTTTTTGGCAGTTGAACGAAGTGTACGGTGAGAACGCAATATCGCGTCGAGCTATCACAAAGTGGTGCTTCTTGTTCGAGGACGATTACCACAAGGGAAGACAGTCAACTTCGACAGCGGCCAAAAACGTTGCGCGCGTGAGTGAACTCATTCTTGCAAACAGATGAGTAACAGAAGACGAAATCGCAAAAGAAGTGGATATTTCACATGGGAGGGGGCATACGATTATTACGAGGTGAAAGCTGCAACCAGCAATGGTTATTGGACGTTGGACAGAATTTCTTCGCAGAAGGCATAGAAATTTCTTCGCAGAAGGCATAGAAAAACTTGTGCCACACCTCGACAAATGTTTCAATAAACTAGGTGATTATGTCGAGAAGTAACTTTTGTATGGAACTTTCAGGTACATATAACATTTTTCTGTAATTTCGATCCTGTGTTTTTTTATCAAGCAGTGCAACTAACTTTTTGACTCACCTACATATGTCTATAAATTCTACCAATTAATTAAGGAAAGTAATATACTTTTAAGTAATACTTTCTTTCATGAAAAATATATTCAATTTGTTATTAAAACTTAACAAATCAAAACTTTTCCTTGGTCCTGAGGGGAGGGCGCGTGCCCCCGTGCCCCTTCTCTGGATTTGCCCGTCTTGAGATCAGTCTGAAAAAACTATATTCACAAAATTAAAAATATCCATATACTCACCTTCAGTAAATCTAATGAGTGGATTTGCAGTTTCATACCAAAACCTGTCACACTTCTTTAAAAGGAAAAACTGCATTGCTAATATACAGCCAAATGTTGGTCCAACTAAGCCTCCATGAAGAGGTTTTTCCACCAGACCTCCAGGGAAGAGATCTATGTCATCAACATGCCTAAAATTCAGATAATTATTTTTACCATTTAGTAAACAGGAGCAATGCGAAATTATTATTTTTTTCAATACAAGAAAGTTTGTACATCCCAAGAAATTAATTACAGAAAGTTTAGAGTATGATATTTTTTTTATTACAATGCTGCAGTGCTACACTTAATGTTACAAATGTGTAGCTCTGTAATGTAGATTTTACTAGGTGTGGCTTATAACTGCTTTCAGTAACAAAAAATACAACCGTTGTTCACGATATTAAAACAGATCACTTGAAAATCTTTATTTAGGAATAATAAATTATGCTTTAGCATTTTTTTTTTTTTTTCTCTTTTAGTCAGTTTTTCTTTTCAGCCTTGAGCTTGAGCATGATACAGTTGGCAAGCCTGCAACAGGGAAAAATCACAAAAACGTGCATGCTTCTACTCTTGTACACTTCCTTACATGCGAAATCAGAGTAGTGCCTCCCTCTTTCTAAACATATAAGCCACTGTAGGTGTCAACTACAAGTTAAATGACATTTATCTCAAGCCATTAGGGTCTGATCACTGTCCAACACACATTTTGGTGCCTTGAAAGTTAAACCTATTCTTGGTTATATTTGGGACTCTGATTCCAAAAGTGGCATCAGTTTTTCCCTATCAGCTCTAATTTTGGAGATAGGGCATACCCACCCTATATGCTGATTCCACCAGTTATCCGTCAAAATTTGGGATCCTACATCGCATGATCTGCTATTTTTGATGTGATTTTAACAAATATTGATGCTATTAATATTACATACTATTTAAACAAGCACATATTACAAAATATTGGATATATTTGGAAATATTTGAGGTGCAGAGTCCACAAATGGCATCAGTTTTGCCCTATCAGCTCTAATTTTGGAAATAGGGCATACCGACCTTAAATGCTGATTCCACTGGTCATCCGTTAAATTTCGGGATCCTACATCGCATGATTTGCTGTTTTTGACATGATCTTGACAAATATTGATACTAAATAACATACTATTGAAGCAAGCACATATTACTAAATCTGTATATTTCAACACAAGAGCATATAAACTGATCAGTCATTCAACATATGAGAAGCATCTTTTATAGGACTTTCTAGAGTGAGATCTACAAGGACAGTCCCGCTGAAGGTTCCAGCAGTAATCTGCCATCATGTGGGTATCCCACCTACCCTGGTCTTCCATAGTTTTTATGTCCTGGTGAAATCTTTCACCTTGCTCTTTGCTTAAATCACCAAGGTTTTCTGGAAAGTGATCTAGATGGCTGTGTAGGTAATGGGCCTTGATGCTCATATTACAGCCGAGCTTATTAAAATTGGAGAGCATGTCCTCCGCTAATTCAGAGTAGTTGTCTGCCTTATGTTTGCCAAGAAAGTTTTCCACAACTAGAACAATTGAAGTCCAGGAACAAGACTCAATGTTGTCCATTGAATCTATGAAATATGGATCGTTTATAAGCTGCCTTATATGGGGACCATCGAAAATCCCTGCTTTCAGTTTTTCTATGATCAGTCCAGGGAATGTACATGATAAATAGCCAAAGCACAAACCTTCTGTGTTCAACGCCTTTTCAAATTGTTTCATTAGGCCTAGCTTGATATGTAAAGGTGGCAGGATGATTTGGTCTCTGCTTACCAAAGGTTCCTTAATGGCATTTTGTTCTCCAACTACCATATCTTTTCTGAGAGGCCACACTTTTCTTATCCAGTGGTCATGTTTGGCTCTGCTGTCCCAAAGACATATATAAAGCATGGATATTTTGTGTAGCCACTTTGCTGACCAAGGAGGAAGTTCACCACCTTTAGGTCTACACAAATCATCCATTGATGTTCTTGATACTTCAGGTTTTCTAAGACTAGAGAGATTGTCTCATGCGTCTCTGTCATACTGGCTGAGTGAACAACTGGAATTGAGTGAGCCATATCTGCTGCTGTTGTGTAAAACAACACATTTTAAAGTTCTCTTAGAGGTTGTTGTCCTTAGAGAAAAAGAGCAGCAAATCCTTTTCTCTGCTATGGCAAAATGTAATGTTGGTTCCAGATTGAAGTAAATTATTTTCCTTCAACCTGGAGGCCAGCAATTCTGAAGACTCCTTTGAGAGGTTCAGATCCCTGATGAGGTCACTCAGTTCATGTCGGTTAAAAGGTTGAGCACTTGATGAAGTTCCTACGAAATCACTGTCACTTTCCTCACTGCTGTTATCTTGAATGTGATCAGACATGCTTAATTCCTCATCCTCTGGCAGCTCTGGTAGGTGGATGAAAGATGGAATGGGCACCTCATTTGAGGGTGGATGCGGTTGTCTTGCTGAATCGAGGGCAGGATATGTCCAATTGCTTCGATTGTTTCGACTGATGCCCTTGATGTTGACAAGACAAAAATAACAGTCATGGTGGCTTTTAGGTTCCCTTCACACCATTGGTATTCCAAATTTCAGAGAGCTCCTTTTTCCATTTGTCCACTGCCGTAAATGCTCTGTGCAAGTTTTGCATACAATATGGGGAGCCCACGACTTATCTTGGTCTCCAAGCTGAACACCAAAATAGCCAAGATATGCCCTCTTCACAGACTCAGAAATAGGTTTCCTACTTTCTCTAAGGGTGTACTTGCCACAAATGTAGCAAAAGACATCTGGATGATTCAAGCAACTTCTTCGTGGGGAAGCCATGGCGTCTACTCAATCTGCAAATAAAATTAGATCACATTAGATTACCTGGTTGTGTAGTTGTTCACAAACTCCCAATGAGACTAACAGACACAGGCTTTACGCACATAAAATAACAATATTTCTTCACATCAGCATATAGGGTGGGTATGCCCCATCTCCAAAACTAGAGCTGATAGGGCAAAACTGATGCCATTTTTGGAATCAGTGCCCCAAATATACCCAAGAAGAAGTCTAACTTCTGAGGCACCACAACATTTTTTGTTGTTGTTGTTGGGCTGTGTAACAAATGCCCCACTGAGAAACACTTGCAGTCTTTCGCCTGCCTTTTATCTCCCGTAAATGGGGTATGAAGGTCTTTTACCCATTAAAAGGAGGAGTTATGTACACTCATTGTCATAAAAATCCGAGCACCAAGAAACAACCGTGCAATTAACGCGAAGCTCAGTGGATAGGTACGGAGAGGGCAGACATGCAAACAATTAAAGTTTCATGTGATTCCGCATACCCACACGTCCAACACCGGCGCTGCAATTGCAATCATTGAAGCTTATAAGGTGCAGCACAGGGGACTCCACATTTGTGCCAAAGTGCACGGTAAAAGTCATGTGAGATTCCTGAGCAATAGACATGCCGAAGAGCCACTGTAGATGTGCGTATGGGAAACTGACAGAGTTTGAATGAGGCCATATTGTCGGGATTAGAGAGGCAGGGTAGCTGGCACCCTGAATCGGCCACCATTTGGGCTGATCGGACAGTACGGTGCAATCGTGTTGGGAGCAATGGACATGGGAAGGAACCCAGACACGGTGGACTGTCTCTAGAAAACCCAGTGACAACCAAAAAGTGACACCTGCATCTGTACATCATTCAGTGAATATTTCTGATAACTGTGAAATAAAATGACTTGCTGGGAATCCATACATCAAATAAAAATAATGATACGACACATTAAAAGTACACCAAAGAAACTATGTACAAAGAATAAAAAACATACTTATAAGTATTTTTGAGTCTCTCTACAATGTGTGGTGGAATTTCTTTTGCAAGATCATCAAAATTTTTGGCTCTTGTAAGGTTGCACAACTGCCGGTATTCATTGTAGCCAGGTATCCCATGATCCCTTGCCCTCTGAACATTCAAAGCGGCAAGATCCATTCCTGAAAATGGAGTCCTCCGGTCTTCAAATAAATGATTTGTAACTTCCTCAGTAATTGAATGATCTAGAGTCTCCATACTGCTTGTTACAAGACCTCTCATTATATGATCAATTGCATTAGCTGAAATATATGAAAAAGAAAAGAAAAAGTCATGTAAAAAGTTCAGTCTTTTGATGAACAGAAATATGAATCCATAAATGTATGCAGATACCTCAAAGCACACAAAGAGAATTTTGTGGCATGTAAAACAACGTATATTTGTTTGAATTTCTTTACTAACTCCAAAGATATTGCATTTCAAAACTTTAAAATTAACAGGTTATATGACAAGTAAGATACAGTAATACAGTACTGGACCTTTTATCCAGGAAGCTCCAAACTGGCACACTGCGAGTTTTTGAGTTTTCCTGGGTTACAGGTCCAAAGTGTAGCATGTGCAAATAACATGGCATGTAATACAAATCACATGGCACAGCAAGGATGCTTTGCTCAAACTAAATCAAAATCAATTTTCAAGGTGGCAGGAAGGAAAAATAGTATCTACTTTGTGAAAAAAACAAATTTATTTGAATGTACTTTTAGTTAGGGTGTGTTTCAGTCAATATTTTTCTATTTTAATTCTATTTTAACTTGAAGAACTCTCTGTTATTCTTCACATCTTCCGAGTTCTTTTGTATTTACATGCAGATGTTTCTGGCCTCTAGATCTTTTCTAACTTCATAAAATTAAATTTTGGGTCTAATTTGCCAGGAAATAAAGTGATTAGTAATTATTAAAGCCCAGATTCTGGATGTTCAAGCACTAAAAGCCTCCAAAAGAAGCAAGCATTTATGCACTAAAAACTAAAAAAATATGCACTAAAATAAAAGAAATATGCATTCAAAATTCCTGAAAGTTTTACTGTGGAATTAATATAGACTATCTAATCAAAAGTATCCAGACACTTGCCTATTAACAAATTCCCTCTAATAGGAAAGGAATTATTATTGAGTTGGTCCACACTTTGCTCCTATCAAAGCCTCCATTCTGCTGGAACAGCCTTCTGCTATATTTTGTCATGTTGCTGCAGGAATCGCCTTCCATTCAGACACAAGAACATTAGTAAGGTTGGGCAGTTTGTTTTGGCTCACAGTCAGTGTTCCAATTTGTCCTAAAGGAGTTCCATGGAATATTTGTCCTAAACGAGTTCCATTGAGATCAGGGCTCTGTGCATGATAGTCAAGTTCTTGCCCACCCATCTCCTCGAATCATTCCTGCACACACATCTCACTTTGTAGGAAAGGCATTGTCTTGTTGATAAAGTAAAGGGCCTTCACCCAGGCCGGTAGCCAGAAAAAGAAGTTGGGAGGAGAGACTGATGATAAAGGTTGGACTAAAGATATAAAACAGGTCGGGCACTGGGTTGTAGTGAGAATCATAAGGACAGGCAAAAAAGAAATGCAGGTCGAATGCTGTCTGACCCAGGCCTTCCCTGGTTACAGGCCTTTTTTTCACTAAACTGTTTCCATAATTTTAGGAGAACAGAGTTTTTGAGAATGCTATTTTAGGCTGCAGAGTTAAGATTCCCGAGCACTGGAACTAGGAGGCCCAGCCCAAACCACAGAAAACAACCCCAGAGCATGCCTTACCTCATTTAGTGGAGAGTAGACTAAATATTTCACTTTTGATTAGAAGTGAATTTATTTGAGTACCACCATTCTGTAACAGGGGGAGAAATTTTTAACAAATGGTTTCACTACTGTACCATAGGGCTGTTAAGGGTCAAGTTTAGAAAACAATAATTTCATTTTTCAAAGGTTCTTTTCTAGAAAATTTTTAGGAGATATTACAGGGTTGCCAGATAAAAATTTTGATCTAAGGCTAAACAATATTAGAAAAAAGCCAAACATTATTAAAAAATATATTTTTCATACTCACATCACATGAAAAAGCTTTAGATCCAGTTTATTAGTCTCATCCTCGCTGGAACAAATAGAACCTTACAGCATAAACCTTGTCAGATGTAAAGTCTTTTGGAATTTTTGCAGATGGAGTGAAGTCCGTACAGCATTTGTTTGAAAGCAATAGTTCTGCTTTGATTTCGCGATAGCATCAAGAAAATTCAGTTGCCTTTTGTTTCTTGCCTTTGTTTTAACTGGGGTTACAAGAGAGAATATCCTCTCAACTATGACATTACTAACTGGAGTTATTAGACAAGTAAGGGCAAAGGTGGTGAGCTCTTTAAATACCTGATGTTAAAGCAAGCCAATCCAAAATTGTTCAGTCTGTAGGGGGTTCATCTTTTTTAAATGAAGCTTCTTCTTTCCAATCAATAAAAAGCATTTCTCTGTATTGTTCTTCTATAGTGCTATTGTTGTTAAGGTGTATAAAGGGTAACTCTGAATACATAGTCCTTGAAACTTGATTTAAAATTACCTTAGGGCTCAATAGATTTTGAAATATAACTTTTGCCAAGGGAAGTCTACATGTAACTTGACTAAGAGCGTTTTCTAGTATATATACATACAGCTTTCTTTCAACATTTTTTCATTTTAGATGAGCCTCAGTACGTTGTTCTTCTGTACAAACACACTACATTCTGTTAAAATTTTTATAACAAAATCAACTTAATGATTATTTTTTTTTTTTTTTTTTTTTTTTTTGCCCATTGACATCATACAGTCTGCTCCAAAGAATTTTCTGGTGTAAGAACAATTCTTGATACAATTCATGAGGATCAGATTTGGTTTGCTGAAAAAGGCTGCTCAGTCTTTCAAATTCCTGTACAACAGGCATCACAAACACAAAGAACAAGTAATTTTTGTAGTCTATCATCATTTTTTTTAAGTCTTGCTTTGACTTTTGTGTCAAACTCTTATTGGGCTAATTCAACAGTACCGAAACCTTTAGCTCTTCCCGTTACATCAAAATATTATACATAACCTGGAACTTCGAGTCAACTGTCAATTAAAGTTTAAACTGCGTAGATTCGGATTTCTGGCCGGTCTGTTGTTAAGGTGTTACAATTTTGGAGCAAAAATAACTGTGTGTGCGTGTGTGTGTGTGCCATGTGCGCGTGCATTTGTGCTGTCGGTCAGTCAATAGGTAGGTATTTTAGTAAGTTCAGACCATTAATCTTAGCTAGGACGGGCACACCTTCAATGACCTGCCTGTTACCACTTGCCTCCAGTTGGTTTATTTTATTAAATTTGAATTGCCCCACTGTTTTGGTGTTTTGGAAATCATTTTATTTTGTGGAATATGTTTAAAGGATACATTATTTTCCAATTCATCTTCTAGTATGACACTTATTGTTTTCTTTAACCTTTTATTTTTGATGCATGATTTTTTGATGCAGCCAGGAGATGAAGGGTCCACGCATGAAGCACAAGCAATTCCTGGAAGTTCCACCCTTCAACAAGAACACATCCCTAATCCCAGTAAATAGAAGCCCATCACCCATCACAATTTGCAAATACATCATTCCACTTATTTTACTCCCATGACTGATGTTTTGCTCTGTGGTGATGTCATAGCCAAGGTACCAGCTGTCTATGAGCTCTCCTGGGTTGAATGCAAGTTCTGTGCTATTTGAGTAGCTTGGTTTTTTTACCAGAACTACACAGAAATCTCCTAAACAACTTTTAAGCACAATTATTTTACATGTGCTCTTTCATATCATTACTTAAAAAACAAAACAAAACAAAAATTTCAAGTACTATTTACAGAGTTTTATACTTTTTCAAGTACTTGAAAATGAAACTTTCGTTTTCAAGGAATTTTCAAGGTATTCAAGGAGCATACGAAACATGCCTGCGAATGGGACAAAATGAATGTTAGAGTCCATACATCAAGAACATATCTGGTCAACCTAAACTTATGTTTAGATTTACTAAATGAAATTATGAATCAATATTATAAAATCACTACTCATTTATCTGGTCATTTATTCTTTATAAAAGCAAATATACATGCGGAATAGAATAATGAAAGTGGGCAAATATTTCAAATCTAAAAAAAAATATGAATGGTTCTTTTCATCTTGAAATAGAAAGAGATTCTGCAATGAATGCACAGCAGCTTTGCCATGACATCCTATACTCCAAGTCAACCTAAGAGTGTTCCACTATGGAAAGTACAGAACAGCTACCTCCATGACGAAAAGTGGTCCCTAGCGTTTGGATCAAAAAGCAAGAGAATTATTGCTCAGAATCCGGTTTTGCTTGCTCTGCAGTTTACTGGGCAAAATTGCTATCTAAAATAAAGTTTCAAAATGTCAGGGCATTTTTAGAAGCAAATAGCAAATTTGGTATGAGAAGTTACTCAATCAAGAGCCTCATACTTTTGTCCACTAATTGTCCAGCTGGGAAGTGTCCGTAACTTGTAGAAGGTGCAAGAAACTCGAGGAAGGGGGGGGGGAGGCTTCAGCAGCAATACAGGAAATAATATTCCTTCAAAATTCAGACTCCACTACACCTCCATTCTGTTCTATCCCCACTGCCTCTCTTGAAATGGATCCCTGTATAAGGTTCTTTCCATTCCTTGTGTTAAGATTAACTTTGATAATCTGCATAGTTCTGCCTGGGTAGGTGGGTCGGAGGAGGGAAAGGGTCAGCGTGGAAGTAATTGCCTGACAGAAAGGACACAGCAGGAGTGCAGTCCAGTGCACATTGGTATCGTTCTTAGGTTCCACTGAGAAGTAGTGATCAGACTTCCCTATCTTTTACAACAGTACACTCTATGAATTCTGAATTTGCTTGTAACACATACTTGGTCATCCATGTAACACCTCTCAGAAAACTTGAAAATTTCATTGCTCTGAAGTGGGAATTGAACCCGCATCTCCCAATTACCGTTCAAGTATGCTAACAGTTACACCACCCAGGACAGTGATGTTCCAAGCAACTGAGACTAAGCAAACTTAGCTTAGGAATCTGAACATCCTCAAATTCCTAAGCTAAGTTTGCTTAGTATCACATCACCAGTACCACAGATAAATCAATGAAGGAAGAAATATTCCTCATAATACCTGGGAAATCATTCCCCATGTATTATGAGAAACATTTCTTCCTTCATTGATTTAAAAGTATACTCTTCGGGTGACTTGAAGTAGAGAAGGAATATTCAGACAAAGAACAGAGATGAGAGGCTTCTCATCAAAGGTTATTCAACTTAATTTGGTTTTATCAAATGATAGTTAAATATTTTCATTCAAAATGAGCACACACCTTACTCACTGGTAGCAAATCTACCAGGTTTGTGGCTAAGTCTTTTTGTTTTGTTTTTTCCAAAAATTATCAAACACTGCTCTGATCAAGTCTGATTTACACCGCTTCCTGGTCTTCTTTCAAAATCAATATTGTGCTTTGCTCCTAAATCCAAATATTTGTGAAATAGCTCTCAAGCAAGTTGAAAGTTGTATTACAGCTAAAAAGACAAAATTGAACCATTGATGTGTCTTGAAAACCATAACTGCAAGATGCTAAAAAAAATGCACACACAACATGAATGCCATTTAAAGGTCTTCAAATATACATTATGTGAACTGAATTATTTCCTGGAATATTTTAAGAACTACAAATGGCAAACAGAGAAGTGCAAAGAAGCATAAATAAAAAATAAATACTTACCATTATACAGCATATCAGAGTTAAAGAACCCTTTTCTAAGCTGAATTGGCTCACTTAAGACTCTATATCCTCGGTCAAGTCTTTCAAAGACCGGCTTCAAAAGACTGTGGCCAAATCTGAATGCTGCTGCGGCAAATTCGTTGAATATGGTGGGATTACAGGTTGGGTCATAACCTTCATAGTAACCTTCCACTTGTGGCACTAAACTATATTTGTTGGCAAAACTACGCCCTAAAATTCTAGGCAAAAATTCGTGATATGAAATGTGTTGGTTGATGGCTGATAATATTCTTCTACCTGGAAGGAAAAAGAAGATTTCAAAAGTTGGTTATTAGATACTTAGCTTTCTCCAACCACCTTAAAAAATGTGGTACATGAACATCAATTAATTATGAGTTCAAGACACTTTGAGTTTATTTCAAGAATTTTCTTACTATTCCTTTTAAATGTACATTCTTTTATCTTGGAACAAATACAATACATTAAACTAGTCTAACACTTCATTGATACATGTTGAACACTACAAAAAATTACATAAACATGTATTTTGATGCATCTCAAAACAAAACTAACCCTCATCTTTGGTAAAAGAGTAATGTGCTGGGTTTTGGACTTCCAATCTGAAAAACAACCATTCCATTTTCATTCATTTCCATTTGGTTTTAAAAAAAAATTCATATACACTGGTGTCCGAAACCTAAGGAAGAACACTATTTTGAAAGGTTACAACCACAAAATCAGACACAACAGCCTGTGGCAATTTGCATAACTGGGGACATTCAGTAGAAAGCCGGTGCATGCGCAAAATGTTGAATCATGTGCACAGCAAAGCTAAGACGGACTGAGCCCCGAAGCAGAGCCCAGGCCCGAATCAGGCTCGGGCTGTAGAATATTTACTGCGGTTTGGGCTGGGGCTCTTAGAGAGAGGGAGAGCGAGATAAAATTTTTTTCATATATAAATATGATTTTATTGATTTAGCAAATGAGACACTTTGTAGTTGGTAAAGGGAATTCTCCGGCAACTGGTTCTGGTTGGGGAGCGGACATTTGAGATGGCTATTTATTCTGGGCTTGGGTAGAAAATGCCATAGGCAGTGCATTAGTGTGTTTCTGCAGAGAAGAGAAAGCTTTTTCAAGAACTATAGAAATTGGATAGTTGACAGCATGCCAATGATAATTTACCCCTTATCTCCACGCAGTAGCTCCCTGCTAATTCTATTTAGCAACGTACACATTGCAGGGTATTATGGCACGATAATATTAGCATTATTTGAGCAGCATACAATTGCAGCATCGCCCGATCATTTTGGATGACCGGCCGCCCGAAGCACTTCAGGCGGAAACGAACGGTCAAAGAAAATCGTACCGTCACACTGTAAAAATAGATTCCAACCACTTCCCATTTGAGAAATACATTGGTTAATTGCAGGAGGAGGAGAGAGTGGAAGTGTGGAAAAGGAAATGTTTTTTTTATTAATGGTTGAACAGGTTAGCCAGCTTTCGGGCTCGTTTGGGTCCGGGCTCTACCTTGCAATACGAAATTCGGGATCCGGTGGGCTCAGGCTGATATACCACAGGCTCTAACGGGTTTGGGCCCCAAAAATTGAGCCGGAACTCAGCTCTAGTGCACAGGGGTCACATAGTATCACTTAGATGGATGAAAGACAGAGAAAAGGGCGCAGTAGGCGACATGTGTTCGAAGGAAAATCTCGTTGTGAAGGCATGAAGGCACAAACGTGTAATTTACATTGCGTCAAAGACATCATCTAAATGATTTCACATGGGGAAGAATTGTAGGGAAGCTGGATGAAGACCGCTGAGTGAGTGGTGTTGCTATGGAATTTGGAATCGTGCATAGTGTGATGGAATTTGGAATCGTGCATAGTGTGATGGAATTTGGAATCGTGCATAGTGTGGTATCCAGGCTCTGGGCAGCATTTCAAACCAATACAATGCATTCCAGATTCACGCTAGGAGGTCGCCCTTGCTCTTCTACAACACATGAAGACAGATTTTTTAGATTTTTAGTTGTAACAGCAAAAGTTAATCGCCGCACCATGGCTGGTCAGCTTGTGAGTTGCCTCAAAACAGGAACACGGATATTCCAACAAACTGTATCAAGACATATGTGGCATATAGGGCTATATGCCTGAAGGCCTGTAATCTGTGTTTATCTATCCAGAGCTCAACATAGCGTACGTTTTCACTGATGTCATATCCACAGAAATCGGGCGTGTCATCAATGGGCCAATGCAAAGACTCCAACCCTGATTGGAAATTTTCAGTTGTAAACATTATGATGTGTCGCCATTTTCCAGCTTCTGAAAAAGATACTAGCCATCTCATTTTCAGAAAAGAAAATAGGCTTCCATCACACATCTAAATTCCTTCGAGAAAGATGAAAAAAAAAAAAAAAAAGAATGATGAGCAGTTCTTTTTTTTTTTTTTTTTTTATCATCGAACCCCAAAAATTTGTTTGGTATGGAACTTGAATTAATTTTCAACGTCACCAGAATTTTTCAGTTCCATTCCCTTGGGAAGCCAAGAAAAAGTTAAGAATTTTTTTCATTTCCATTCTGATTTTGAATTTTTTTTTTCTTCTCCTATTCCTTCCTCAACTTCTTTATGGAGTGTTAGAATATTTTGTTAGGTGTGTGTACTTGTTTGAGTGAAGTGTGGGAATGCGATGTACTTGTATGTTTTTTTTGGTTTGTTGTTCTGGAAGCAAAAGTTTATTTTTTTCTTCGGTATGCCGAGATTGAAAAAATTAGATGTGATTCCTTGGATATGTTGTTTTAAATGTTGTCTAGAGTAGTGAAGTGTAGTGTTTATTCATTGGTTTCATTCAAGGAAGTAATTGCTCACGATAAGTTTTTGAGAGATGTTGTTTCGATTGAGAAGAAATCATATTTTTAGCTAACTTAACTTCATGGTAATATTCATACGCATACTTTCATTTTTTTCTTTTCGTACCCCACTCAAAATGAGTGCAGCGTGTAATTCAATGAGAAATGATATTTATTATTAAGTAAGTATGTAAGTTAAAGTTTAAATTGTGAAAGTGTGTTTAACTTGTTTGAGCAGTGAAGTTACTTTTAAAATATAAAAGCAAATGTTACATTTTTTTCCACTTCTACCTCTGTTCCAGTCCATTTCCTCTTAAAATGCTGATTTTGTAAAAGAATGGTAAATCTTTTATATCTCTGTATGTATTTTAGAAGAATTGTAAAAAATATAAGATCAGCCAGACTTATTGCAAAGGTCGAAGGGGGAAAAAATTGTTGCTGAATAATCGCCGTTTTGGGTTGAAAGCAGGGTCATGTTAGTTAGAGTTCAGTGCAACATATTTTGGTGACCTTCCTGTTCTCAGAATTTTTGACGTTACGTAATATTAAGCAAGAGTTATGCAATCTCCCCATTGGTCTGTCACGCTCTTGCTGCGTGTCCATCAGCCAATTAAAGTGCGGGTCACTAGTTGGGAATCTCTCGTAGGTAAAAGTTTCACTCTCTCTCTCTCTCTCTCGTTGTCAACAGCACTGGTGGCAGAAAAACCACACTGCGATAAGGAGAAAAGGAAAAAAATATATAGCCTGGCCCTATTTTGGTGCCTGTAAGTTGAGGTCAGGGAAATCCTGCTGTCTTAAAGCAAGACAATAGATTCTGCAGCTATAGCAGGTAGCAAGGATGGCTCCAATTATGAAACAGGGAGTGTGCCTGTTCAAACGCCTCACCTATTAAGTCAGCGGCAGGCCTGGCTTCTATCCCTGAGCCCCACCATGTTTCCTTTTTTTTTTTTTACTGCCTTTTTTAGTTGACCACCTTGGTTGACCAGCACCGAAAGAAGGATGTTAGGCCAGCGGAAGGATGTTAAAATAGGAATCTTCCAACCGAGAAGCTGAAAAGGAACTTTGACATCTATCCCCTTTGCACACGCTCTTGCCAGACGGCCAAATCGGATAAAGAAAACTTCTTTGTTTTTGTGAAAGTGCAAAAAATCTAGGACTGTTTGAGCCACGTCACAGGTGGAATCACCCAAGGTAATGTAAAATTTCTTTTTTGGTTATATCAAGGAAGGCTGATTGGTGTCAGCTGCTTGTCAAAAATGAAAGAAAAGGGAAAATTCTGAGCTAGTCCAACAACGAAATCCTCAGACTGAAATTGAGCTATGCCACTGTTGGGATGTAGTATGAAAAAATATATATATTGGTGTATAAAAATATCTGGCAACAAATTCCTTTTTTTTTTTTTTTTTGTGCGGGCGCTAGTTTAAGCAAATCCTTTGGGGATCAGCAGGGTATATAACTAAGGGGGGTTGGTTGGTTGGTTGGTTGGTCGATTTTATTGGCGCAAGGGCCAGGTTTGGCCAAAGAGCGCCAGACAAAGAACTATCAGCTACAGATGTTTAAAAGCGGGGAAAATGATTAAGAGCAGACAGGCGTGGTAAAAGCTGGAAAAGAGGATGATGAAAGCTGTGAAGACAAGTTAGTTAATGAGGTTTATATAAAAATTTATGTATGTATTAAATAACTATTAGAAGTATGATCAGGAAACACAACTACACAAAGGATGATTCACCAGGAGGGTGACGAACCGTCACTCTCCTCCCCCCACACTCCTCTGCAACGCTGGCAGAGGGCAGGGACGAACCGTCACTCTCCTCCTCCCCATGTTCCTCTGCAATGTTGGTTGAGGCTGGGGACGAACTGTCACTCTCCTCCCCCCAAGTTCCTCTATAATGTTGGTTGAGGGTGGGGATCTCGCTGAGGCCGAGACAGTTTCAGTGGTGGTCAGGCGGACCGCGACAGTGGGATGGACACTGCACACCTTTGCGGATTGAGGGCCGGGTCTGCCGCACGTGCAGACTTTCGGCTGGAAACTGGAAGAGACGGTCGGCTGCAAAAGAGAAGGCCCAGAATCAGGTATTCGAAAAATCTGGAGCTCGGGGAAAAACACCTGTGTCGATTGGTCAGCTGTAGATCGCTTGGCAAGGGCGGCGAGAGCTACAGGGCGCGGAACAAAGGGCTGCACGGGTTGTGGCAGAGACTGAACTACTGCGGCAAAAGTACGCTGTCGGGTGGTGGGTATACCCAACTTGGCCTTGGCAGCAGGGTACGAGAGGCCTTCCAGGGTCTTAAGGCGCTGGATCGCCATCTCGTCCTTCCATTTCATACAGGTGCGGGAGTAAGCTGCATGGGCCTCACCACAGTTAACACAGCAGGCCGCAGAAGTGCAACCTTCCCCGTCATGTTCACTGGAGCCACAATTAGCGCAACGAGCGGAACTCTTACAGAAACGTTGGGAATGCCCGTACCTCTGGCACCTGAAACAGCGCAGAGGACTGGGAATGTACGGGCGAACTCCACAGACCAAGTAGCCAGCCTTTATTTCGGTCGGAACTTTCGGGGAGTTAAAAGTCAAGATCACATTTTTAGACTTAATCAAAGAACCATCGCGCCGGAACATCATACGACGTGCAGCAATAACACCTTGATCTGCAAGTTCAGTCACCAATTCTTCTTCACTGCATGGCAAGAGATCAAATTCCGAAATAACACCCCGAGAGGTGTTAAGAAACGGGTGAGGTGCCACTTTGACAGGAATGCCTTGAAGACTAGTAAGGAGCAGAAGAGTGTTACTCTGAGAAACACTGCAAGTTTGAACAAGCAGGTCCCCAGAGCGAAGCTTCCTCACAGACTTCAAGGGGCCAACTGCAGCGTCCAAAGCTTTAGAAATGAAGAATGGAGATCTGGTGGACAGTCTCTCATTCGGATCGATGGATTCTACAAGTAAGTGTGTAGCATGCGTAGTCACAGCAATCGAGGGGAGACGACGCTTCGGAGCGACTGGTACAGCTGCCGAAGAAGAGGTTCCACATTCTTGGTCCAGGTCAAGTTCTAAAGACTGTTTAAGGGTATGAGACTTGGTAGGTTGAGAAGACGAAGGAGAGTCGTTGTCAACAAACATTTCCTCAGGTGACTTAAATTTGGAGTTTCTCTTTTTGTTTTTGCCCATGGAAAAAAGGAGGAAGATTCATCTGCAGACTACTCCACCCACCACAGAGTCCTACAAGGGAGAACTGGAGGTCCGCAAGCCGAGAAAATGACGCTGGACACAGTTCTGGAGCTTATACGTTGCAGATATAGTCCGTTGGCTGTGATCACACGCACTCGGCGGACACTTCGGCCTCCTGGTACCGTCATGCCAACGCCTTTGGCATGATCCCACAGCCCCCGGGCTCACCCTGCCGTGCCATACGACAAAAAGCCGCTAAAGCCCGGTACACAACTTGGTACATGACTTCTGACTAGAGGTGGGTTAGTCTCTAGCCTCCCGTTTACAGCGAAGCCGGGGTCGAAGAGGAGTGTTGGCACACAGGAGGCACTTAACCGGTCTCCAGCGACCTCAGCCGCCAGACATCCCATTTCCGCCTCACGGGTCTCCGCACGCGGCAAACATGCAGGTAGGTCTAGCACCCAAACCAGCTAAAAGGAAAAAAAGAAATCCAAAGAAGACAAATCCTGGCAGGGAACCTAAACGGAATCTCAGCAACCTACGAACTGAGCGGTTAATATAAATCAGTTAGTGGTGGAGGGTAACAAAACCACAAGACCGGGGTGTTAGTACATAACGTGGTAGAGATTAGGTAGAGAACACAACACGGGCAACTAGCCAGTGGAGAAAATAAATAAAAACGAAAAAGCGAGACACAAGACCAGCTCGGGATCGTGGGGCCGCGACTCCCCAACAACTGGATGAACAGCCGTCCCTGCAAACACCAACAGCACCAAAATAAGAAAAAAACAAGCTGTGGCATGACATCAGATGTTGACCAGTCACAAGGTCAGCTCGGGCCGTGGGGGCGCCGCTCCCCAAATAACTGGAAAACCAGTTATCCCCGTGCGGGGACTAAGGGGGGAAAAAGAGAGAAAGAAAAGTGTAAATCTAAATTTGTTTAAAAGCTGGTTGTAAAAAAAAAAAAAGGTAGTACAGAAATTACTTATTGCAGTTTCCTTTTGATTTTGTTTTTGTTATCATCATGGCTGGATGGCTGGTCAAGTTTCCGCTGATTTTTTTTTTTTTTTTTTTTTTGAGGGGAGGAGCCTGGTGGGTTCTTGCGAGGATCTACAGAGGTAGTAAAATTTGTTTTGTCTTGGGTTTCTTTTTTATTGAGAAAAAAATATGTTGCTTCTCAATATTATAAATATTTAACGGGAATTATCGAG
Source organism: Macrothele yani (assembly GCA_039090855.1). Classification (NCBI taxonomy): domain Eukaryota; kingdom Metazoa; phylum Arthropoda; class Arachnida; order Araneae; family Macrothelidae; genus Macrothele; species Macrothele yani. The sequence goes on along the minus strand of CM076989.1, from coordinate 100,586,842 downwards.
GATAAATTTATTAAGGTACATTACCTCTCAAATTTTCGATCTATACACTAGATCTTCGTCAGGAGTTTTTGCGTCTTACTACTTCCACAGGTCTGGAAATTTGAGAGGTAATGTACCTTAATAAATTTATCCTCGATAATTCCTGTTAAATATTTATAATACTGAAAGTAATAAGAAGAAGCCATGAAGTCACTGATTAGCATGTTGCTTCTTTTATATGCAGTCTGTTTTTGGGTTTGTGTAAATCTAAGAAAAAGAAGGTTGTGTTTTGGCAGGTTAAGAGGAATGTTATTATTCATTTTGATTTTGCACATGAGTTCTGGTCTGTTCATAGTTTACTGAAATAGTGTTTGGTTCATGACATATTGATGTGGTGTTTAATGAGTCTCAATAACCAAAAATCTGGATTTTTAGTTTTGCTGGCATCAAAAATTTGTTCAGTACAATTTATAATTTTAGTAACATCTAGTGATTCTGGTAATATTGTTTTTGGCATTTGTGTATGAGTACAATTTTTACATAGTATTATTATTAGTAGTACATTTTTGAAAAACCAATGTAAAGTGGTTGGAAAAGAGTTATAAGTGATATTTGCTTAGTAAACTTAAATCTGATTAGGCTGAAAGTTTTAAATACACATTATAAATTTCAATATGGTTACTAAATGTTGCATTCTGTCTGTAAGGACTGGTGTGTTTGATAAAGTGAGGCTAAGGCCCAAAATTTTGATTCCTTTTTTTTTTGTACACAGTCATATGTGATTTCCCAACAGGGGCCGATATCTTTTATTTGATTTTGTCTGGACTTTAACCTAAATTTTCTATTAGCCATAAAAAACAAAAACTACCAAATTGTGATTAATATTTTTTTAATTATACTGACTCATTTTTTCTCTCATAAGCTATCATTTCAAATAAAGGTGAACCCAATGGGTTCTTCGAAAAACTAAAAATCTGAGTGGGAGTAAATAATTTAATTAAGGTTGTTTTTCCTGTTTCTCTAGAACTTGTATCCACCTCAGCCTGGCCTAACGGTGGAAACGTTCCTGATAAATTTGTGGCATTTATCAGGAAAGTTTCCACCATTAGGCCAGTGCTTTTTCCTGTGATCACCGTCAGAACTAGCTTATATGAGTACAATGCTAGTTTGATTATCTTGTGTTGCACATTGCATACACATGTAACAGCAATACCTTTTGACACTTTCAGGTTGTCAACTCAGCAAATGCAAACAGTCTATAATCATAGATTAAGATAACACAACATAGTTGTCACAAATGTTTATTTTTCAAGCCGACCATGGTTTCGCTGGGTATTGGCCTAGCTTCATGATGAAGCTAGGTCAATACCCAGCGAAACCATGGTCGGCTTGAAAAAATAAACATTTGTGACAACTATGTTGTGTTATCTTAATCTATATACAATCGTCACAAGACTGTAGTCTTTGAGATAAAGAGTCTATAATCATTTTGGAACTTTAAGCTCACTGTTGAAGAATTTTATTTATGGTGTCTTTGGATTAAAACATTTTGTTGTGTTTCAAATTGCATCCACCCATCTTCCAAATTTAACAATAGAAAAATTCCCTTTTATTGAACCTTCAAGTAAATAAGCTATAAATCAATTTAAAAAATCTATAGTTTTTAGCGTTTTTCAGTAGTAATGAATAAACTAGTATTACACACTCTGTAATAAATTGCCATGGCAGCAAAATGACAGGGTGAATTCATAAAAAAAAAAAAACAATGTTTACTTAAATAATTGTCCATAAATTGAAGATTTTTTGAGGGAAGCACTGACACTAATATATATATATATTTCTAATTTTCCTTAAAAATCAATCTATAGGGTGAGCCAAAAGTCACTGTGCTCTTGGTAAAACAATACACGTACAACAACTACTAGTGTACCTGCTACAATAAATGCTAGAAATGGCCTCCTCCACTGTGTAGACATGCATCCGTGCGTCTGAACATGCTCTCCAAGACACATGAAAAGTCCAACGGAGAAATGTTGCTGATTACTGTGGTGATAGCTTTCTGTAGTTCCGGCAGAGAACAGGAATTGTTCTTGCAAACAGAGTTTTTCAGTAAACCCCACAGATGATAATCTGGAGGAGTGAGATCGGAAGAATATGGCGGCCATATGCCTTTGGAGATGATCCTGTTTCCATACACATCAGTCAACAACACCATGAAGACATGAGCTGTTATGGGACGTAGAGGAATCCTGCTGGAAGTAGCCATTAATAATTTCCTCCTCGGTTAAGTGCCTGATGAATGGGTACAGGATATTGTCACAATACCTTGGTGCATTTATGGTCCCCTCGAAAAATATCAGCCCAATTATGCATCTTCGAGATATTGCACACCACACACTAATCTTCTGATCATGTAATAGTATTTCATGTATCTGATGTGAATTATTGAAGGATCGCCTGCGACTGTTTTGGCTGTTCACATATCCCAAAAGTGAAACACTGAGCAGCATCGGAGAAAAACATGATGTCCAGAATATCCTCTCCGTTGTCATTAATGAAGTCCTTGAACCATCTGTAATATTCTACATGTTTATCGTAGTCTGTGTGTTTCAGTTAGAGCACTGTTCTGATTTCGTATGGGTAGAGCTACAGTCATATCTTCAGTAACATAAATCATTCCTTATAACAAGCTATTATCATTCTGGATTTCAAAGACTACAGTCTTGTGACGATTATACAAATTAAGAGAATACAATGCGGTTTGTCACAAACATTTATTTTTTCAATTCGACCATGGTTTCACCAGGACGAATGGCACATAAAATTTTACGTGCCATTCGTCCTGATGAAGCTAGGTCAATACCCAGTGAAACACCATGGTTGACTTGTAAAAAAAAAAAAAAAAATTGACAAACCACGTTGTATTCTCTTAATACATAAGCTATTATCATGTTGTTACTTAGGATTGTAGAGGATTTTTTCCATTTTATTGCTAAAGCCTGGTGTAAGTCTGATTTTGAAAATTCTTGAGTTTTTCTTTAGTTTTTCAAAAAATCCCTGATGGTAAGTGACTCTTTTTGTTTACTTTATTTCCCGATTGAAAGATTTTCCTATTTTATTCTCTTTTAACAATATTCATTAATGAAGTATAGTAGTTGTTTTCTTCAATGATTAGTTTGAATTGTGCTTCATGTGCGTTCTTTGAATTTTATGAGAAACCCTGCTTATTAATTTTACCTAGAAATTGCTTTGTTACATTCGTCCTTATATATGAAGGGTGATAAAAATTGTAATCTAATATTTTATTGGTTAGCTTAATTTAATTTTATATATTTCAGTCATTAATTTTCATTTTTTCAATTTCAGAAGACCTAAATAAAAGTTATTATATTTGCACTTTTAAGGTATTAACCTCTTGCAAAGTGCGCATAGTTTACGTGCAATTCATAAATGAAAAAACCATTAGGAAGAACCACTCACTCACCATAAAGATCATGGTAACCTCCAATGACCACACACTTCCAACACGTCATTCATCGTGATGTAACTGGGCTTCTACAGGTTTACAGACTTCTTGCTTACGCTTCTTATTTTCGGGTGTGAAACATCGTTTTTTTTTCTTTTTTTTCTTTGCCTTATAAGATGTTACTATAATGCTTGTCAATTCGATAAAAAACACACATACAACTCATTCATACAATTCAAGTAAAAACTATGTACATAACCTTACATTCACAGGTGATTAAACCTTGGTCAACTCTAATTATCAAACTCCTCCTTCTGTTTCACAACCTCTGCTACTCCCACTGCAAGTGTCACACCCATTCAGCTCCGCACATCCAATCCTCTAGTACTTTCGACAGGCCCCTGTCATCTTCAGGAGGCAGGTGTGTCTCACCCGCCCACCACAGCTCAAGTGAGCAGAGCCATCGAGGCCTGGGCTTCAGTCGCTATCTCTGAATCGCTGTGTCTCTGGCGCCATCTATTGTCCCTGCTGCTCTTTTTTCCCTCTTTCTTTTTACGCTGCTGTTCAATTTTCATTAGGGCTTTCCATTGTTCGTTTAGGTTACTTGGCTCATTAATGTTACATAATCTTGATCTGTTTTTTCAATTAACACTGATTCTGCAATTCTTAACTGCTTTTCGTTTTTACAGCTCTTAATAATTTTAATATCTTCAAACCTTGGACATTTTGATTTTCCATACAGTATTGGGTCAATGCTGTCTTAGCCTCTTTTTATTCCAATTATTAATATGCTGGTTCAATCTATACTTTAATTTATTCTTGGTGCTGCCTATATATGACACTGGTGGTTGCTGGTTTATTGGGATTTCATAAATTCCTGCTCTATCTAATTGGCTAATTTTTTCATTTTTAATCACTAAATTAAAAAAAAAAAAAAAAAAAAATTAGTGATTAAAAATGAAAAAATTAGCCACTTAGATAGAGCAGGAATTTATGAAATCCCAATAAACCAGCAACCACCAGTGTCATATATAGGCAGCACCAAGAATAAATTAAAGTATAGATTGAACCAGCATATTAATAATTGGAATAAAAAGAGGCTAAGACAACATTGACCCAATACTGTATGGAAAATCAAAAATGTCCAAGGTTTGAAGATATTAAAATTATTAAGAGCTGTAAAAACGAAAAGCAGTTAAGAATTGCAGAATCAGTGTTAATTGAAAAAAACAGATCAAGATTATGCAACATTAATGAGCCAAGTAACCTAAACGAACAATGGAAAGCCCTAATAAAAATTGAACAGCAGCGTAAAAAGAAAGAGGGAAAAAAGAGCAGCAGGGACAATAGATGGCGCCAGAGACACAGCGATTCAGAGATAGCGACTGGAGCCCAGGCCTCGATGGCTCTGCTCACTTGAGCTGTGGTGGGCGGGTGAGACACACCTGCCTCCTGAAGATGACAGGGGCCTGTCGAAAGTACTAGAGGATTGGATGTGCGGAGCTGAATGGGTGTGACACTTGCAGTGGGAGTAGCAGAGGTTGTGAAACAGAAGGAGGAGTTTGATAATTAGAGTTGACCAAGGTTTAATCACCTGTGAATGTAAGGTTATGTACATAGTTTTTACTTGAATTGTATGAATGAGTTGTATGTGTGTTTTTTATCGAATTGACAAGCATTATAGTAACATCTTATAAGGCAAAGAAAAAAAAACAAAAAAAAAACGATGTTTCACACCCGAAAATAAGAAGCGTAAGCAAGAAGTCTGTAAACCTGTAGAAGCCCAGTTACATCACGATGAATGACGTGTTGGAAGTGTGTGGTCATTGGAGGTTACCATGATCTTTATGGTGAGTGAGTGGTTCTTCCTAATGGTTTTTTCACTAAATAAAAGGTTATGAATACACACACACATCCAACAAAAAAATGATATCAAATATTTACCATTTTGATAAAGTTCTTCATCACTCCAATGAGGGTTAATCTTCTGAAGTTGGATGACGATTCGATTGTGTTCCCTCATAAAAACTGTATGAATTGCAGCCAATGCAGGTTGTTCACTTGCACGTGAGTCACCTACAAATAACAAAAATTCATTTTAAGTTGCTACCATCACAGCAAACAAATGTTACATCCAAAGATGGAAAGTATATATAATGGATGATCGTAATTAAAGCACCCCTAGGGCAGCGGGTGGCCTAGTAGTCAACATTCGTGACTGCCATGGAGAAGCTCTCAGGTTCAATCCCAGCAGGTACGAATGCTCGGACCACTAAATATCCCCCTTGTGTCGGATGGGCACATTAAGCCGTTGGACCCAGGGTACTGCCCTCCCAGTAATAAATAAGGGCGTCTTCCTCTCCCTTTCTATCTGGCTTCCATGTCACTTTCCCATCAGGCACTCTAGCCCAAATCTCCTTGCTTCCTGTTTCTGAGGGTTGTTTAAGACCTGAAGTCAGACACTCCCTTCCTAAAATCTTCTACACATGATCTGATCTGATCTAAAGCACCCCTATTCAACACTGTCTAGAAAGATATTTAGCAGTTCAAATGCAACCAGATGAGGTATGGTAACATTTCAGGACATGAAGACATTTCTGTAAAAAAAAAAATAGTACCAAAATCCACCACTACAGCACTTGTGGCACTGCAAGCAACGAAATTTGCATAAGCACATGTGTTGTAGCCATGTTCTGGGTATAAAAGTGGACACAACAGCTGACTGTCATTCTCTTGTCAGCTATGATGACCATCACCATGCCGAAACACGCATTTCTTGTGAAGCTGTTTTATGAAAACAATGGCAATGCTGTGGCTGCACTTTGGATATTATGCAGAGGACCATCAACTTCACAAGCTCTCATGAGAATAATCACTCAATTCGACAAAACTTTACATCTAGGAGTTAAACCTGGTCAAGAACGAAAACCTATCACTTCACAAATCGTTGCAGATGTTGCCACAGCGACATTCAGCAGTCGATGAATAATATTGCAGGCTCCAGTAGTGCACGTGCAGTGTCACGAATTTATCCTATGGCACAATGTGGCTGCCTCATTCTCCGGATCTTAATCATTGTGATTTCTGGTTGTGATGACACTTAAAAAGGAGTGGTTTATCAAGAACATGTTGCAAATTTGGCAGCCTTGAAAGACAGTATCACACTGCATGTCAGAAGCACCACAGAGGATCAGTTACGGTCTGCCATTGAACACAGTGTTCATCGTCTTCACTTTTTACAACTTTGAAATGGGGGCCATATTGAGCAGCAACTCTTGCATCACTAAAAACAGTATCTGCGTATAGCATGAGTGTCTTGTATAAATAAAATATTTGTTGCTTGCAACACCACAAGTGCCATAAAAGTGAGTTTTGGTACTGCGTTTTTGTTTGCTTGTTTGTTTTCATGGAAATTTCCATGTCTTGAAATGTAACTGCACTAAATTTGGTTGCAACTGAACTGCTACATAGCTCTCTAGACAGCATTGAATAAGCATACTTTAATAATGATTGCCCTGTGTATCATCATTGTCGTAAACCATTATTAATCCCCTGCTGGATGAAAGTATCACCAAAGTTTCCTCCACATCTGTTTGTCTTGAGCCAGTCTCTCTTCTATGTCACTCAGGCATGCTTTCAAATTTCATCCACCCATCTCAAACATGTTCTTTTTCTGTCCCTTGGTGGTCCATTCTTCTAGCAATATCCATCAGTGGCCCATTCTTCTAGAAATATGTCCAGTCCATTGCCATTTCAGGAATTTTACTTTAATTATGATGTTTCCCACTCTTGTCATTAACACACGCACACATACAGTTTCCAATGTAGAACCACCAAATTTGGTATACTATCTCACGGTACCCTAATTTAAACCGTAGATGTTTTTTGGAAGGGGTCGGTCGGAGCCCGGGGTCAAGCAGCACATACACAAAATTTCCGTAAAATCTACAGTTTTCAATTTAGAACCACCAAATTTGGTATAGTATCTCATGGTGCTCTAACTTAAGACCATAGATGGACAGTTTTCAGATGGGGTTGGAGCCCGGGGTCAAGGGGCTACCATACAAAATTTTCGTAAAATGTTCCATTTTTTACTTTTAAGAACTGCAACACAATTCAGCACTTCAATACCCAATCTACATTCTAAGTTAGAGACTGTAGATAACAGTAAAGCGCAAAAATATCCATGTAATGGTGTAATAAAAACACAAATGAATAAACATTAGCTTTCACCACCAACGGGCAGTTTCATCAGGCAGAAATACAATGTAATGTAAATAGAGAGTTCTAGATATTCAGAAATCAAAACGGTAAACAAAAGAATGATCAAAGCTAATGTCAAGTCGCATGCACACGACATGACATAGGTACATTGCATTTCAGTGTAACAGGATTCTCAGAAGGGCACGCCAAATGTACGGTAGTTCTATAGATGTCTCCCCAAAGGTTAAGTATTTCCATATCCTCTTCCTTTTTGCTTCGTAAAAGTAAATCAACTAAATAAAAAAAAAAACATTATTTTTTCACATTTGCAGCCATCTCAGCTTTTTTTTTTTTTTAATTTACCCGGAAAATACCAAGTACCCCTGCTAGTATTCTATATATTCCAAACTCCTATTTGTTGTTGTAAAAGTCTATTTTTAAGCATACTTTCTGCACTTCAAGTGTATTGTATTAATATATTGCATATTATTTTCTCTTAGGGGGAGATTCTGAAAATTTTAAGTTAAAATTTAAAAAAAAGTGACATTTTAAAAATACATGTATATGGAACTTCTTAATTTCATTACAATTTAAGTAATTTTGGAACTTCCAAAAATTGTTCATAGAAAAACGCCTAGGAATATGATATGTAATAATTATCTCCTTTTTAATATACAGAAACACTAATAAGCATTGCCTACCCAGTCATCTTAAAATCTTCAGTTTCAACATCCCCCTCAGCTTGAATCACCTTGCAAAAAGTCCTTGACCATTCAAAGTTATCACAATTGATACTGGTTGGAGTTTGTGGGCATCCCATGAGTCCCTAATAGTTTCTATTTTGCTACATGTTTTGCCTAATCATTAGGCATTCTGAAGCAACTCTGTTTTTCTGTCCTCCACTCACGTGAGGTAATTTCCAATGTTTTTCCCCATGTCAGAGCACATCCTTTGGGTGTCCTCTGTTATACCTCTTAAAACTAAACAATAGACAATAACCCAAAATACTTGAATTATCACCTTTTGTGACATACATAATAATATACAATATTATTTAGGATAAGTTTTTACTACTCACCTATCTCAAGAAAAACACATGTTGTACATTTTTTTCCTTTTGAGGTTGACCCCTCTCTTAGCAGGTTAAAACATTGATATTTACATATTAAAACTTTTAGCATGTTATACATTAATTCAAATACAAATCTCTTCAAATATAAATAAAAATTACTTATGATAAAATATTCATTAGTTTTTTAACACTGAAACACAATATTCAAGCAAAGCAAACTGAATTTGCTTGTACCAGTTACTGGCCATCCATGCAACACTTCTCAGAAAACTTGAAAATTTCATTGTCCTGGAGTGGGAACTGAACCCTGCATCCCCTGATCTCATTCCAGAATGATGAAATTTTCAAGTTTTCTGAGAAGCCTTACATGGATGACCAGTAAGTGGTACAAGCAAATTCAGTTTGCTTTGCTTGAATATTCTGTGAATTGTCCATGTATTATGAAGAATATTTCTTCCTTCATTGACTAAAACACAAGTTCCAATTTTTAAGTAACCAAGAAAAAGGCACATCTCAAACCTGTTGCACCACACAAGTGCTTTTGAGGATTCATGTCACCATCATCAGACAAAAGCCCCTCTTTTTACAGATACTCAAACAGAAGTAAGCTCATAAGCTCATTTCTGTTTGCATGGTGCAACAAATTTGAGATCGGCCTTTACCTTGGTTACTTAATATTTTTTAACACAAGTTGGAACTTGAGTTTTAGTGTTAAAAAACTAATGAATATTTTATTATAAGTATTTTGAATTATATTTGAAGAGATTAGTATTTGAATTAATGTATTGCATGCTAAAAGTTTTAATGTGTAAATATCAATGTTTTAGCCTGCTAAGGGAGGGTTCGACCTCAAAAGGAAAAAAAAGCCCTGTACAATATATGTTTTTCTTGAGATAGGTGAGTAGTAAAAATCTGTCCTAAATAATATTGTTCCTCTTAAAACATTTTTTCCCCTTTTAAAACATCTAGCAAGGTTCATACTCTTCCAAGCAAAATAAATTCAAGCACTTTTCAAAGATCCTTTAAAACCAAATTATCATACATGTGAGCTGTCGGTCAGTTAGTAGGTAGGTATTTTAGCAAGTTCAAACCATTAAACTTAGCTGGGACGGGTACACCTTCAATGATCTGCCTGTTACCACCCCCACCCCCGGTCTTCCTGTTGGTTTATTTTATTTTGTGTGGAATATTTTGAAAAGGCACATTATTTTCGTATTCACCTTCTGGCAAGAACGCATCCCTAACCTCAATCAACAGAAGCCAATCATAATTTGCGAATACATCATTTCACTTATTTTACTCCCATGGATGATGTTTTTCTCCATAGTGATGTCATAGTCAAGTTGCCAGCTGTCCACGTGCTCTCTCCTGAGTTGAACGCAAGTTCTACTCTATTTGATCAGCTTGGTGCTTTTATTGGAACTGCACAGAAATCTCTTACACAACTTTTCAGCACAAACAATTATTTTACACATGCTCTTTCACAACATTACTAAAAAAAAAAAAAAAAAAAAAAAATTCAAGTACTATTTATGGAGTATTAAACCTTTTCAAGTACTTTCAAGGACTTTAAAATGAACTTTATTTTCTCAAGGACTTTTCAAGGTGCGTACGAACCATGTCTAGTTCTTGCTGTATTGGATGCTCCTAACACATCAGCTGCAATATGACAGAAGACTAGCCCATGCTCATGGCAACAGATCAGGTGCTGTCATGACAGTCCCATTTGGTCACTCCAGAGGCGTGACCAGGGTGGGGCATGCGGGAAGTCTGCACTGCACACAGCTCAGAAGACGGCACAAAAATCCCCACTTACAATCTGATTAAAATTGGAATTGAAACTTTTGTGCTAGCTTCTGGTACAATTCTTTTGCTCCACACTTTGCCATTTGTTCATTTACAGAATTTGCTTATAATATACACTGAAGAGCAATTGAATTAGAGACAGCTGGCATTATGCAAATATATATATAGTATGGGTAAGATGATATATATAGTATGGTAAGATGATATATATATATAGTATGGTAAAATGATAATATATAGTATGGGTAAGATGAAGGATCTAAGCGCATTTGATCGTGGGCAAATTGTCGGAGCCTGACGAATGGGTCGTCACTCCATCTCGGAAGTCGTGCAGGCACTGGGATTTTCATGAGCCACTGTGTCATGCGTGCACCGTGAGTACATCGAATCTGGTAAAACCATCCTTGCAAGGGCCAACTGCCATGGACAACAGCGTGTGGATGAGTGGGGTCATCGTCGGCTAGCTCGCATTGTAACAGTTGATAGACGGGCCACAGTGCAAGAAATCACTCGGCAATTTAACGATGGTGCACAAAAACATGTAAGCAGCCACGCCATCCAGAACCATCTCCTCGCTATGGGGTAGAGAAGCCATCGTCCCACGAGTGTACCACTGCTGACCGCACATTACTGGGTGCAAAGATTAGCATGGGCACGGGAACATCGCCACTGGACCCTAGACATGTGGAAAAATGTTGCCTGGACTGATGAGTCGAGATTCACATTGGTACATGCGGATGGCAGGATACGAGTACAGCGCAAACCACATGAAGTGATGGATCCTTCTTGCCAGCAGGGTACTCTTCAAGGTGGTGGGGGTGGCATTCTCGTCTGGGGATTGCTTACGTGGACTGAAATGGGACCCCTGGTACGTGTAACATCGTTCCTCACAGGTCAACATTACTGGGATATCCTGGACGACCATTTGCTCCTGTTTGTGCGTCTTCAACATCCCACTGGGGACCTCATCCTGCAACAAGACAATGCACAGTGCCATTGCTCCCGAATTGTATCCGAATGGTTGGATGAACACTCCACTGACGTGACCTCACTTCCTCGGCCAGCTAGGTCACCTGACATCAATCCCATCGAGCACATCTGGATGCCATCGAGAGAGATGTTCGAGGCTCTGACCCCCGTCCATCAAACTTCGTGAACTGTGGGAGCTTGTTCAGGGGTCGTGGATCCGTATGGCTTCCCAATGCTTCCGGTGTCTTGTCGAGTCCATTCCGAGACGAATCGCCGCTGTCATCATGGCGAAAGGTGGTGCTACACGTTACTAGACAGGTATCTCTAATTCAATTGCTCTTCTGTGTACTTTTTCCAGTTTTGGGTACATTGGCAAATTAAAATTCACATTTCTTTCTTGGAATGTTCAAGGGACATTAGCTGCTCACATTCAAAAATGAAGGCATGTTTGCATGTACTTTGCAAGAGAAGAATGTCATTCACATTGACGAAGATTTTCTGGGGCTATGTTATCATTACTACGGCTACAAACCATGACTTCCAGCTGCATTCAGGGCGGGCGTGTAATGTGGTGCTGAAGGTACAATTGGAAAAAGTTGTAAAAACTGTCAGTCTGACATGGAAGGGAGAAAGTTATGGAAGAAATTTTGGGAGACCTTCATCCAGCAGTGGATTTATAATGGTTGATAATGATGACATATATAATGGTTGGGCGCAATATTTTGTGGTTTGCCCCACGTGCAGAAATGCCTAGTTGCACCTCTAGGTGACTCTTTTTTTCTTTTTTCTTTTATTTTTTTTGGCATCAAACATTTTGCAACCCACCTAGCACCTGCTTTTCTATATCTTATGCACTATCCAAAATCTTTTCCACAAAAGCAACAGAAAACCATCATCTCACTCTCTTAAGGTTCAAATGGTCACCTGCTGATTTTTCAAGGTTTGTACTCTTCCAAGCAAAATAAATTCAAGCACTTTTCAAGAACTTTTTAAACCTGAACTATCATTTGTGTGTGTACTGTCGGTCTGTCAGTAGGTAGGTATTTTAGTAAGTTTAGACCATTAACCTTAGCTGGGGCTGGCACACCTTCAATGACCTGCCATTAATCCTTGCCCACAGCTCATTTATTTTATTAATTTCGAATTGCCTCTCTCTTTTGGTATTTTTTGAAATCATTTTATCTGGCAGAATATTTTGAAAAGGTACACTGTTTTTGTATTCATTTGCTGGTATAACACTTATTTGCTTGCTTTAACCTTTTATTTTTGATGCATGACTTTGACGCATTTTTTTCATGCAGTCAGGAGATGAAAGAGTCCATGCATGAAGCACACGCAATTCCTGGAAGTTCCACCCTCTGGCAAGAATGTGTTCCTAACCCCAGTAAACAGAAGCCCATCACAATTTGTAAACACATCATCCCACTTATTTTACTCACATGGCTGACACTTTACTGAGTTTACTCTGTAGTCATATTATAGCCAAAGTACCAGCTGTCTACACACTCCCCTGGGTTGAACGCAAAGTTCTGCACTATTTGATTAGCTTGGTGTTTTTATTGGAACTACACAGAAATCTCCTATTCAACTTTTTAGGACAAACAATTGTTTTACACATGCTCTTTAATATCATTACTTAACAAACAAAAAAATGTTTTTCAAGTACTATTTACAGAGCCTTAAACTTTTTCAAGTACTTTCAAGGACTTGAAAATGAACTTTTTTAATTCAAGGACTTTTCAAGGTTTTCAAGGAGCGTAAGAACCATGTTTTTGATGAACAGCATAATCAATCTGTGCAATTTGCTTACTTGTAAACATCACCATCACCTGCCATAGATGTGAATTGTCCTTCTGATATGTTCTGCCTTCTTGAAAACGTTTACATCATTTATTTATAGTCTCATGCAAGACACAGTGATTGCCTTATACAGCCAACATGTGTTCATGAATTTTTGTAGTAGTAATTCTTCTGCACATAGGAACTGAATAACAGCAGATTATTTTTCTTGAGTAACATATCCAGTTGAAACACTATTAAATATGTATCCATCCAAAAATATAATGTTGCTAAATTAATAGCTCAAAGTACTGTTTCACACATTATATGAGACCCCATGGTCACTTGCCTAAGGGTATCAAAGAAAAACTGTTGATATCCATAATACAACATACAAAAAAATAAAATAATGCAAGTAGACTTGCCTGCAGAAGTTCATACAAGTCTGTGATTAAGTGCATGTGCACTGATATTGAACACGTTAAGACAACATCAAAAGTATAGTCAAGTGCATGTGCCTGATAGGAAGCACAATAAGACACCAACAATAGAAATATTAAAAGTAAAAGAGCAGAAACGAAGCAAGATAACCTCCTAAAAGATGAAGAACCAAAAACAATTCAAGACGAATTAAAGCTTCAATTAAACATTAAGAACTGTAAAAGCAACATCAAGCACCTATGTAATCTGCCAGGCTAGTTTCATACGACATGGTTGTTGCCATCTTCAATGGCAAATATACCGCTCTCTGGACCTCCTACCATCTGTAGACTAGTGCCTTCTGCCAACTCATCACCTGCATGGAGCTTCCATTCTCCCATACACATGTCTGAATCCAGGCTCTCTTGCAGATTCCTTGATGTTACTTCCTCTATCCATAAATTTCTTAGAATATGCAAGGTGTTATCATTCTTTTTTGTCTTCCCTCTAAAATTCATTGATTTCAAATATCCACGTATATAATGTATGACGCTGTCATATTAATGCATAATGTATCCATATGTTTTAACTTGCACACTGACTGCATGAAACATATTATTGTGCTTTCTTATCACAGCACATGTAATAGTGCCAATTTGCACATACATTGCCAAGTTCAACTGTACATAGAAACAAACTCCAATTTTCATAGGTGTAAACAGAAACATACAGGACTTGCCGAGCATTTGCTCACCCACAGGCAGCTTTTTCAAGGCATTAGAACATACAGACTAAAAACTGAAAAGCATAAATAGAGCAGAGAGATTTAAAACAAATAAGCAATGATTATCTGAGATAGCATTAGCTTAACATCTCATGTTATACAACTGATATAGTTATTTTGTGTTTAGCCCATGCATTTGGCATGTCTATCGAGACAAAATTGTAAGAGAGAGAATCTCTATGGTCTCCCTTAGTAAGGTTCCTTTTGAGGTGGAGCATTGGGCAATATCCTTGATGTTCCTCCACAGTGGTGTTGCTTCAGTATTTGATGCTTCCCTTGACAGTGCAGGAGTGAGCTTGCCATATTTGCAATATTTAGATTACTTTATGTCTTCATACGTACCTTTATGATGAAAGCTGACAAGAATTCAAAGTATACACAATCATGTTGCACCGTCTTTAGCCATCTGTCTGCCAGTTCTTCAATTCCGTGGTGGTACCAGTTCCTGTCCTTCGAGGCAAAGAACTCCTTCACCCCAGCTGCCACCTCCTCCTGGTTATTGAAGTGCCGTCCACGAAGGAAGTGGGCCACGGACCGGAACAGGTAATAATCTGATAGGGCAAGGTATGGACTAATCCGATAGGGCAAGGTATGGACAAGGTATATCCGATAGGGCAAGGTATGGACAAGGTAAGGTATGGACTCTATGTTGGGTGTGGCATCAATCCGATACCCTCGAGTTCCAGGAGTTTTGCCCAGGTCGTTTGCAAGGTATGAGGCCGAGCAGGGTTTTTATGTTCACCTGTGCCGGGTACTTTTCCTCCAAAACAGCATACATCCGCTCCAGCTGTTCAGAGTAGAGGCTCGGGTTGATGGTCAGACCATCTGGAACAAATTTGTAATGGATTATCCCCTCGAAATTCCACCAGACGTAAAGCATCATGTTGTGCTCAAAGCGCCCACATTTGGCAACAGGTTCAGGAAGCTTTCCCGGGCTCAACCACTGCCGTTGTGTGTTAGGATTATGGAAATAGACCCACTTTTCGTCACATGTAAGAATTCTCTTGATGAAACGTACATTGTACTGGTTTTCTAGGAGTTTTGTGCACAGTTCCACTCAGCAGTTTGCTTCAGCTGGCGTCAGTTTGTGAGGGACAATGCAGCAGCTCCTGTAGACCTTGCCAAGGACGAATCATGGTGGTCTGTGATATGCCCAACTCGCCTGATAATCTCCGAGTGCTAATTGTTGGATTTGCCACTATGACCTGGCGCATGGCCTCTGAATCCACAGTTTGCTGCCTACCTGACCTTGGCTGATTGTCGAGGTTTCTGTCATCTGAGCGAAATTTCTTGAACCATCTGGTTGCGGTGCTGTGGTCCACAGAACCTTCCTCTTCTGCATGACAAATGTTTTGTGTTGCTTGAGCAGCGTTATGGCCAAGTTCAAACTCGTAAAGCAAAAATTCCCTAATTAGCTGGTTGTGGTTGTTTATCTTTTAGGCATCCCAATCACAGACAGGACGACGACATGCAATGCTGTTTACAGCACCGTCTACCACTTGATATCCCTTTCGACTGACTGCAGTGTGCAACTTGAACTAGTTTAAACACTTGATATACCCGCCGCAACACATGCATTTATGCAAATATTGCAAAACTTTCAGCTCATCCTCTGTATGTTCTTCAAGCCTTGTAGCAAGCAAAACCATTTTGTCATTCCCATGTAGATCTTCTTGGATCCATCAGGGTACATAATGGGGATGGTGTACATTCCAACACACTCAGATGTGATAGGCTGGAGATCAAGGCATATGATTATACTGGAGATGCATCTACGTGATTTTATCCCTACATCATAGTTAAACCTTTTTAGAGCTTTTCTTAAAATGAATTGGATTCCGTGTATATATGAGACGGACCCGACGAATTTTGGCATCAGGTTGTCAATGCATTCATTACTTTTGTTACCTATGTTTCTGAACTATACATGCATGTAGTCAATCCCCTTCTCCCCTTTAACACTTGTTGATTCATGTGGACAACAACTGGTACCCTTTCATTTGAAAAAACTGCACAGATTTTGAGAAAATGTAATCACAAGAAAATAATTAATGAGATTTTCTAAGTTTATAGTTACAAAATACATTATTTTCATATCAAATTAACAGATTCCATTAATTGCATTGAAATGGAGAGATGTAGGGAGATCTATTCACATAAACACCTTGGTAATCACTGTAAACCAGATTCATAGTTCAATACAAAACAACTAACTAGCACTGAAGTAATATGAATGAAGTGTCAGTATGTTAGAATTCTGAACAATGTCATTCATTGAATTACATATATTTTTGAAAGGTTTAATCACAACATTAATACCTTTATTTCAAATCCCAGAATCATTCACTGGACTGGAATTTTTTAAAGTACAAAATGTTGCAGTTATTCATATGCATAAAAGTACAGAAAAAATTCATTATACTAACCAGCTTCGAAACAAACTCCCGAAGGTGCAACACAGTCTTTGTGGTTATCTGTCTGGGGCAGAAGATCTCTTCCACCTGTAGGATGACGTGTGACGTTAAGCTTACCCCCAATGAAAGATCGTAGCATACGAGCCTCACATCGATCGGACCCGTACACATTGGAGGCATCTACAAATGCTGTTACTTGATTTAACTGCTCACGTCGACCTGTAGGCAAGATAAAAAGAAGTTCTCTGTCTAATACATTAAAAGATGCAGATTTGCAAAGTTCAAAGGCTTACATTGAAGTCACACCACAAATATTCCATAGAAAGTAGGACTCAGGTAAAAAATGACATGAATGAAAGAAAATACATAGGAGATCCCTTGCAGAACATTTTTTTTTATCTTTGATACACAACCTCAGTGCTTGCTGATCTTCTGCCAGGAACACTGACCAAACAATCCCCCCTTCTCTCTCTCTCCACACACTAATCCATCCATCCCTACCATTTCAGAAAACAAGATATTTATAGGAGGAAATTGTGTGTGTGCGTGCGAGAGAGAGAGAGAGAGAGAGAGAGAGAGAGAGAGAGAGAGAGAGAGAGAGAGAGAGAGAGAGAGAGTCATAAAAACAGCATGTATTCTATTGAATATTGGATACTTATTATTTTATTATTTCCAATAACTGATGTGAATTCTGAGCAGAAGATATGATAAACGAATGTTTATCGTGAATTCTGAGCAGAAGACAGATAAACGAATGTTTATCATGTCAAATGGATCACTGCCTGGACATAAAAATCAGTCCAAAAAATACTGAAAGCTGCCTTAGTTTCTATGCATGAACCAAATTTTCACAAACACTTTGTATATTGTTCATTTGTGTCAGTGGCACACTACTTAACTTCAGAAGTTATTGACAGAATCTCACATTTTAAATGCATGCCCTAGTTCGAAATAAATTTAAATGATTTGAATAACAGGTTTATATTATTATATTTAACATGAGGTTTCAACTGATGGTAAGTAATTTTTTTAATGTTGCTTGTTTTACTGTGATTTATTCACTTGATTATTATTATTATTTATTTTCTTTTATGAGATTTGGTCAAAGTGCCATGCGCTTTGCCCGCAGAACATTTACAATCCTTGGAAGTCATGTTGCAGAACACTGAACATAATCCTGCTCCTGGAGTACATACATACATAAATATTAATTTGCACATACATTATACATATACTAGTCAGAAAAATATGAACTTTTATTTAGTATTGTGCAAGGCAACCTTTGTGACAAATGATAGTAAATATGTGGCACTATGTGGATTCCATGAGGTGCTTAAATTTATTTTTGTCAAAAGATAGCCGTTCCTGCAAAAAAATATCATGCAACTTCATGGAAGAGGACAAAGACACCAAACAGCTCTTTCCAGCATGTCCCACAGATTTTCAATAGGACTGGATCAGGGGAATGTGGACTAAAGAGGAGGTGATGGAAGTCCTCATGCTCATCAAGCCATTTTTGCATGACTCTGGTACAATGTGCTGTTGCACTGTCATCCATAAAGATGCCATCATATTCAAAGCAAAAAAAAACAAAAAAAAAACACACACACGAAAGACTATCCTGGTACTCTTTGTAGATAATTTATACTACAAATCTTGTGCATGCCAAGATCTTTGTGGGTATGAAATAAAATGAGCGATTTGTGAGTATAATGTACAACACAATGCATTTATTTGTGTCACTCATGACCGCACTAAGCCACAGTCCAGTACATACCAAGTGGAATTAAACCATAACAACAAACAATAAGATTTACTAATTCCTGACATTGAGCGGTACATAGGTAGGTGCATCAATGAATGTTACTGTCATAAAATCCATGAAAGGAGATATGAGTCATAAAAGTAAATATTTATTTAACTATGACAGTGGCAATAACATTTCGACTGTTCAGTTTTCAATAACAATATTTATTTTTAGCATTGTTATTATATATTGTTCAGATTTAGATGAACATAAGAAACAACCCTGACACCAATGAAATGTGATGTAGCTACATCCACATTTCATCTGGGCATGCACAAGCTAAAATCTGACCTCAAGACAGAAAAAAAAAACTGAATCACAAGTGTGTTAGTGAGGGAGATTGGTAACTTTTGGTCTAGGATATCTACAGTTTACAGCCGCATCGTGTTAGACATCATTTTAAAGTTCTTGGCAATAGCAGGTAGGAAGCCAAATGTCACTGCAACACACTGTTTTCTAGATATCTGAGAAAATCAACCTAGGTGGCTCACTGACAACAGCATCAAAATGCATTTTTGTAATGGCTTTCATCACATTTAGCATCAGGTTCTTGTAATTTACGCAGACTGCCATGAGATATTGTTACATTAATGGAAAATGTGATGACATAATGTTCAGTGATAGTTTAGTAAAATACTGTACATTAGTTGTAAATGAATTTATGGCACCTCTATTCCTATTGTACTTAACCTGGACCACCTGCTGGAATTCATTGCGGATGACCTAGCGGAAAAAATAGTCTTCCATAATCACAATAGAGAAATACTACTTGGCATATATGAACTGCTCCTGTTTTCTTTCAAGAATAATTTCTTCCAGTTTGGAAAGAAATATTACAGGCAAACTTCAGGACTTGCAATGGGTTCTCCACTAGCACCTCTGCTTGCAAATTATTATGTAAATAAACTAAAGGCAAAAATCCTTATACAACCTTTGATATTTGCTCTCTATGTAAGATACATGGATGATGTCCTAATTATAGTAGATACTGAGGACCAATCACTACCTCTCAGATTCTAGCAGAATTTAACTCGCTAGAAAGTACCTTGCAGTTCACCCTGGAACTGGAAAAAGACCATAGCATCAATTTCCTTGATTTAAACTTGACCTCAAGAGAGGGGAGAATATTCACTCAGCTTTTTAGAAAACCCACTAACACAGGGAGATGTTAGACTTCTACTCATTCCACCCTGATTATATTAAATCGAATACGGCAAGACAATTTTTGGAAAAAATTGAAGTCCTGGTCTCTTTAGATGCTCAAAAAGATCTTCACAGAGTAGAATTAAAAGAAATATTGGCAGAAAACCATTACCCCTCCCCTTATGTTGAGAAATTATTTAGACAAGTGCCAAAGAAGAAGCAGGAAATAAACATCAAATTCACCAGCAAAATTACATACCACAAGGAACTTTTCGAAAAACTGAAGAGGATCGGAGCAAAATATAATATCAGGCTTGCTCCAGATCTAAGTAACAAATTACAGAAATTCCTGCCAGCTTTAAAGCAGAAAGAAGTGGACATCCAACTGCAAGAAGGAGTAATATATTGCATCGACTGTAACTGCGGACTCAGCTATATAGGAGAAACAGGGAGAAGTATTAAAGTCCGAATGAAAGAACACCAAGCAGCTATTAGGAACATTAGTAACAAAACAGGGCTAGACAGACATAGTGGACACTCCATAAATTGGGACTCAGTAAGAATAATCTCCCACCAGTCAAACTTAGTAAAGAGGAAACTAGAAGAAGGAATCGAAATAGCAAGAAGAAGAAGTACCACAATTAACGATAATTGCGGTTGGACTCTTCCAACTGAGTGGCAGCAACTACTCCAGTGACGTAGTCCTGGTGACGAACTAGGCTTTAGTTCAAAAATTTGACCACCTACTTTTTTTAATAATAACCTTTATAAGACCCGTAAAAAAGTTAATTTCACAGCACTGTATGTTGTTGAGTAACAATGAAATTAGCTGTCCTTGTATCACTTCACGGAACAGCATGCTGCATGATCAGATTTCAGCAATGGTTTTGACAATGAAGCACCATTACCCATTTTCGTTACATCGAAATTTTTACTTGAGATTTACTTTACTACTGTCAGGAAAGATGCACAGCATCAAAAAGCGTAACATTGCAAGGTGCACTTGGTCGACAACACCACTCGGGTATTCCCATTATGTCACCTTACCTTCCACTGGTATCAGCAAATCCAGTCCGTACCAACAGAACATCCCCCATAGCATGGTGCCACCTTCAGATGCTTGGATTGTGTTCACCGGGTACATCACTTCATGAGGTTCTTGCCACATTATCAGCACAGACCATCAGTGCAAAACTATGTATAGTATGATTCATCTTATTAAATCACTTTCTTCCATTGCTCTAGTGTCCATTCACTGCCTCCTCAGAAGTAGAGTTTTCTATCTTTAGTGAGGCAAGTGGCTTTTAAATCTGCAGATGATTTCCACAACCTAATTTCTTTAACCCTCTATGTATGATTTGGGTTGAAATGGGCTGCTCCAGGCCTTGGTGAAATTCAGCAGTCAGTTGCTGCATAATGGAAGACGTGTTCTGCCATACAATCCTCCTCACAGAATGACACCTACACTCTTTAAGTCTACCTACACTCTTTCACCACTGCAATCAATGCCAGCAATGGTCAGGTGTTAATGGCAGAAAACGTAAGGGCCATTGAGAGTGCAGATTCGCCTCTGCCAGGCGTCTGGAAATGGTTCTGACAGACACAGGAGTCCCTTGTACAGCCGCCATATGTCTCTGGATATTGGACAAGGACGCCGTTGCATCTGTGCATGTCACTCTCACGATCCCACGATCCTCTCTGCTGGTGGGTCTGGGTCATCCAGAGCCAGTCTGCCCTGTCTGGGTGCCTTCCTGTATCCAATGCTCCCAACATGATCGCACCGTACTGTCTGACCGGCCTAAATGGGGGCCGATTCGGCGCGCCGGCCACTCTGCCCGTCTCATCCCGCCGGCATGGCCTCTTTCAAACTCCGTCAGTTGCCCCGTACGCACATCTACGGTGGCTCCTCGGCATGTCTATCGCTCAGGGATCTCACCCGATTATTACTGTGCACTTTGGCATGAATGCAGAGTCCCCTGTGTGGCGTCTTATAAGCCCCAAGGATTGCGATTGCAGCACCGGTCTTGGATGCACAGGCATGTGGAATCGCATGAAACTTTTATCATTTGCATGTCTGCCCTCCCCATAATTATTCGTTGAATTCAGTGTTAATCGCACATTTTTTTCTTGGTGCGCAGATTTTTATGACAAGGAGTGTTATACAAAATTGGCACATCATGGGCCAGACCTAAATAATAGCTGCATTTGACGGATGGTGCCTACGTAATAGCTGCAATTGGTGGGTCAGGACTTAAGTGCATGGGCTCACCAAATAAGGCCCATGCAGACCTCAATGATGTGATGAATATGACGCAGGAACAGAAGGGAGAAGAGGAGGAGGAGAGTGAAATTCTCCAAGTGAAAGATTTGAGCATGAAGATATTGGCATCATTACTTTCATGGTTGGATAATATTGCATGACACACTTTAAATGAGATTCTTTAAAAAAATCAGTTATGGCTGCACTCATGTTCGTGTCTTCCGACATGAAAACTTTTACCACTACAATCACAGTTGAATCTCATCCCCAATGAGTCAGGCTGGCTTATTATCTGGGAGAGCATTGTTCTATTTCAGTACAAATGAGGTATTTTTAATGTTAGTGTTCACATTTCTGATGTATTAACATGATTTTAAAGTGGTAAAAATTGATTTGAGACACTGGATTTTATTGTTGTTGCAC
This sequence comes from Macrothele yani, assembly GCA_039090855.1. Classification (NCBI taxonomy): domain Eukaryota; kingdom Metazoa; phylum Arthropoda; class Arachnida; order Araneae; family Macrothelidae; genus Macrothele; species Macrothele yani. The sequence goes on along the minus strand of CM076989.1, from coordinate 100,564,317 downwards.
ACAACTCCTTTTTTTTGTATGTGTTAATGCATTCAATATATGTGAGGTTCCAGCAGAATGTAACCGTTGCATACATTGAGGATTCACTGCACAAATAGCATTATTGCCACATAGGTATTCATTCCTTCAGAAAACTGAATTGGGGGATTTAGGTCCGATTTCTATTCCAGGGAGATGAATTTCTTGTTTTTTGAAGGATGGCTATGTTGGAAACAGCATAAATAGGGATATGCAAATGACATATTTTTCATTTGGCCTAACGGAAAGGAGACTCCCACTTTTCCTTGATAAAATTACTAATATACACCCTAAGTCTCCGGCAGCTGGAATGTACCTGGCCAAGGCAGCGGCCAGTGCGACATGAAGGCAGAGGGTGCTAAGAATCCCCGGAGGACCGGACTAGGCTACCATTTGATGCTGACCTTGGCTACCTACAACGGACGCTCCCTATCTTCTGATTCAAGGCTTCTTGAATTGGAAGAGGAACTACAAAGGATCAAGTGGGACATCGTCGGGCTAAGTGAGGTAAGGAGAAAAGGAGAAGATCTCATTGAACTGAAAAGTGGACATCTCTTCTATTATCGTGGGACAGATACTGGCAGAACTAGTGGTGTTGGATTTATAATAAACAAGAAACTGAAGGATAAAGTGGTAGAAGTTGAAAGTTCCTCTGACAGAGCTGCACGACTCGTTATCCAACTATCGAGAAGATACCAGGCTCAGATTATTCAAACTTATGCACCCACCACAAGTCATCCTGAAGAAGAAATTGAAGAATTTTATGAGGAAATTCGTGATCTAAATAATAAAGGTAAGCAGCACTTGAAGATAATTATGGGAGATTTCAATGCAAAAATAGGGCAACGGCAACAGAATGAAACTTCAGTAGGTAAATTCGGTCACGGCAACAGAAACCAGCGTGGAAATACTCTCGTTGAGTTTGCAGAGGCAGAAGGATTTTTCATCTTGAATTCCTTTTTCAAGAAAAAGCCACACAGGAAATGGACATGGAGACATCCAATTGGGACGACAAGTGAAATTGATTTTATTATGTGTAACAAAAAATTCGTCATCGAAGACTGCAGTGTGCTGAACAAGTTCAACACAGGTAGTGACCATAGATTGGTGAGATGTAAGATGCACCTCAACACTAAACTGGAACGTGGCAAGCTCATAAGACAAACAAAATGTATTGACATAACCAACCTTAAAAAACACCATAATACTTTCAAGTTGGAACTGAAGAACAGATTCTCTGCTTTAGAAGGCCTAACATCAGAAGAAGTGGATATTTCGGAAGTTAACAGAAAAGTAACCAAAGCTCTTATGGAAACAGCAACAAAATTAGCTGGGTCTAAGAACAAGTTGCATGTAAACAAATTATCAGGAAAAACCAAAATGTTGATGCAAAAAAGAAGAGAGATGAGGACAACTAAAGAAGATGTGACTTCCAAAGTGGAATATATAGAGCTATGCAAGACAGCACGAAAAAGTATCACTGAAGGCGTAAGGAAATTCAACTGTGAGCTAGTGAGGAAAGCAATTGAAAACAACCAAAGCCTAAAGATAGCAAAGGGACATCTCAGTAAGGGAAGAAAACAGATTATGGCTCTGAGAAAAGAAGATGGTTCTATAACAAGAAATAGAGGCGAAATTTTGACAAGAGTGAAAGATTTCTACTCCAAATTATATGAAAGGGATGATACATGTACTCCAGACATCATGAAAGGTACCAGAGTTCTTCCAGTCCTCCCAGCAGAAGTTGCTCATGCAATCAAGAACATGAAGCGGGGGAAAGCTCCAGGAGAAGATGGAATTACTATAGACATCATACAAGAAGCAAGTGGAGAAATTGAAACAGTACTCGCCCAAATTTTCACTCGATGCCTTAATGAAGGGAAGATTCCTGAGGATTGGAACAATGCTACAATGATCCTGCTACATAAAAAAGGTGACATTGAGGATCTCAGGAACTACAGACCTATCAGCCTCCTATCAGTGGTTTATAAAATCTTCACTAAAGTTCTTTCACACCGCTTGAAGGTGACACTGGACATGGCTCAACCGAGAGAACAAGCTGGATTCAGGAGTGGCTACAGCACAATAGATCATATCCACGTACTGAGAGAACTAATTGAAAGAGCGAGGGAATATGAACTTCCATTGTGCATGGCTTTTATCGATTATGAAAAAGCCTTTGATTCGGTGAAACCATCAGCAGTTACCACGGCTCTGAAATCCTGCGGTATTGAAGATGCATACATTAATATTATTAATAACATCTATGAAAATGCAAGTGCAAAGATTCGGCTGTTTGAAAATACAACACACATAAAAATTGGAAAGGGAGTGAGACAAGGTGACACCATATCTCCGAAGCTCTTTAATGCTACATTGGAAAATGTCTTTCAATCACTGAACTGGGAAAACAAAGGGATAAAGATTAATGGAGATTATCTAACCCACCTTCGTTTTGCTGATGACGTAGTCATTTTTGCAACTACCCCATCAGAGCTGCAGAGTATGATCCAGGAACTTGCTGACAAGAGTAAAGAAGTGGGATTAAAAATGAACTTTCAGAAGACAAAAGTGATGTTCAATGCTTTTACAAGAAATGAAGATTTATCGATTGATGGAGAAAAACTGGAGATAACAGATACATATGTTTATCTTGGACAGCAGATATCAAGTGAGGGTCACATTGATGAAGAAATTAATCGGCGTACAAAACTTGCCTGGAGAGCTTTTGGAAGAAACAGCATAATTTTCAAGAGCAATATGCCATTATGTCTTAAAAGAAAAGTGTTTGATCAATGCATCCTTCCAGTGCTTATGTATGGTGCAGAGACATGGACCTTAACTAAAAGAGACATACAAAGGCTGCAGACAACTCAAAGAAGCATGGAGAGGTGCATGCTTGGTATAACCAGGAGAGATAAGAAGAGGAACTCGTGGATCCGAAAAATGACGAGAGTGGAGGACATCATGATCAGAGTTAAATCCCTGAAATGGCAATGGGCTGGACATACTGCCAGAAGGACAGACCATAGATGGACAGCCAAAATTTTAGATTGGATTCCAAGGGACAGGAAAAGACCCAGAAAAAGACCACATGGGAGATGGGTGGATGAAATTCGTAAATATGCGGGAGTGACATGGAGGAGACTGGCACAAGACAGACCGTTGTGGAGGAAACTTGGGGAGACCTTCGTCCAGCAGTGGATTGATAATGGTTGACAATGATGATGATGATGATGATACACCCTATGAACAATTTCCCAATGGAGTTTGAATACAATAGTGCCTTACCTTATCTGGATGTTTTACTGAGTAAATTGTCAGATAACCGCATTCGCACACAAGTCTGTTATAAACCCACGTCTATCCTCAAACTGATGCTCAGCAGCTCATTCTGCTCTCCTGATTACAAGGTAGCTTCCTTCTGTTCTCGAATTCAAAGAGCCTTTGACGTCTCCTCCAATGTTCTTTTTTAGACAATGCAAACTAAAAAACGTCATGGAATTGGCCACTGAAGCAGGATACACCTCAAACCAGATAAATAACTTTATCAAAAAAAAAAAAAAAAAATGGTCATGTTAATCTTTCTATAGCACAGCTACACCATCAGGACTCAATTCCCTACTTACTAAATGTTTCCTATCAACTCAAGAATGCACTCAAGAAGATGAACTGCAGTGTCAGCATAAGATTTCTGACATCTTTATGTACCATGCTTAAGAGAAATACTGACAAGTCCACTCTTTCAAATAAGCCAGGTGTTTATGCTATCCCTCTACAATATCCAGACAGCTCCAAGTGATACTGCATTGGAATGACCAAGTGTTCATTTAAAATTACAATCAATGAGCATAAAAGCGACAAATAATGGTAAAGTAGCCACAGCCCTATCCAGAAAAGTCAAGTTCAAGTCCGCTACTCCAATGTGAGATGATATAAAGAAATTTGCTTCCTACTCTACACCGAAATCTATTACATTCGAAAAACCTCGGTAATCATTACCAACAATGGGGTTTGCAATGACAATGTCTCCCTAGAGTTGCCACGAATTTGGAACCAGTTTTTCATATGTCTTTTATTTTCTTTCAAGATACCCCATGCCCAAAGAGTACGATGCCCCATGTTTTTGAATGAATAAATACATTCGCATCTGTTTGTTTACTGTCAAGTCAAGTCACCATATTCAAACTGTTGGAGCATTCCATTATTCAGTTTGTTGTCTACCTTCCTCGAAAAAGCCATCTGGTTGATGTGGGAAAGCTTGGAAACTTAGATTTCTATTTTACGCCCCAATAAATTCGAATTACCAGTATAGTTTTACTACCTTAAGTACAGTAGGTGCACAGTTCCTAGTCATTAATTAGGAAATTGCGACACCATATGCCAGTAATGATATTGGTATATGCATTTTATATAATTGTGAACAATTATTTCTTCATAGAAGTCACTCCCCACTTAACTATTATCAGAAACCCTAAAGATATGTGACCTGTACATGGATGAGAAAATTGTCATCAATGATACAATGAAGCATGCATTTGGAACATTGCTTAGATTCCTAAGCTGCATCTTCTTAGCTTCAGTTGCTCAGAACTTTGTTGTCTTGAGTAGCATAACAGTAACATGCTCGAATGTAAAATGGGAGATGCGGGTTCAGTTCCCATTCCAGGGCAACATCAAGTTTTCTGAAAGATGGGTGCAATCAGGAACAGTTGAAAAAACACAGCACCTAGGTGCCACTAATGATATTGTCATTATAGTAGCTTTGTCCTGAGTTAGGAGATTACAAAATTACTTACTTTATTTTGCATTTTCTATCATTTACACACGGCTATTTTCAGGTATATGAATTTTTTACTAGTCTTTGCTACTTTATTAATATTTGAGTTAAAACTTACCAAGAGTTAATTGCCCAGCTAGTGATCTAACAAATGATATGCAAGTGGGCCTTCCTGTTGTCTGGTTAATAGCAGGATAAAACGGATCATTACTTGGAACAATAATGGGAAGGCATTCTGGATGAATATTTTCAGCTGATTCACAATCTGAACAGTCAAGTGGCTTTCCATTTGCTGAAATTTAAAATATTTGGTGAAAATGAAAATTAGTTACAAAAAAGAAACAGTCTAATACTATTTTAAAAGCACATTAACTGGAATAAATTATGTTTCTTTAATTTTAATTCACATGGATGTCTAAAAAGACTGAAAAGTGTTTACGATATTTGTATCATCTTTGCAGGTCTAAGTATGTGTGATTAGTCAAATACAGCGACAGACATGAAAAACAAACAAATAATTCAGTGAAAAATCAAAATTGCATTAATAGGATACTAATGAGGGACATAAAAATCATGGCCAAACAAAGCCAATATCAAAAGAGAAACATAAATACATTAATTTAGAATATTATGGAAAACAACTAGCATTTCAGTTTTTTTGCAGAAATCCATCATCAAATCATGTGTTCAAATGTAGGCAAAAAATTCATCTCCTACATAAGTGAACCAACACAGCACAGCACACCTGTTCAACTTAGAGTGTAACCAAATATTTTTCATTTGTTTTATAAACTGAAGTGCCAAAATTCATGGGATAGGTACCTAGTATTGTGTAGGACCTCTTCTAGCCCAGCAAAGTGCAGCAACTCAACTTGGCATCGATTTCACAAGTGGCCAGAAGCCTTCTGAAGAAATGTTGAGCCATGCCATCTGAATAGCCACCCACAGTTCCCTGGTATTTGTAGATGCAGGATCTTGGGTGCAAATGGAACTTTACACCATATCCCATAAGTGCTCTAATAGGTTCATGTCGGGCAAATGTGTTGGCCACACCATCCGTCGGAACTGTTCAGAATGCTCCTCGAACCAATTTTGGACAACTTGGGCCTGATGAAATGGTGCATTGTCTGCCTGAAAAATCCCATCATTGTTGGGGTACATGAAGTCCATGAAGGTCTGCAAATGGTCACACAGCAGAGCAACAAAGCAATTATCGGTTAATGTAATGTTTACGAGGACAACAGAATCCAAACAGTGCCACATAAAGACACCTCACACATGTATGGAACCACCACCAGCTTGCACAGTGCCTTGTTGAAAGCTTGGGTCCATGGCCTCATAGGGTCTGTGCCACACTCAAACCCTACTATCAGCTACTAACAACAGGTAGCATGACTCATTGGACCACACCACATGTTGTCAGTCTTTCAGGGTCCAATTCCCGTGTTCACGAGTCCAGGTGAAGTGTTGTGTCTGAAGTCGTGGTGTTAACAACAACACTTTAGTGGGTCTTCTTCTCCCATACTCCATGGACACTAAATTACGCTACACTGACCTGACAGATATGTCCCTGGTATCTCATGTATTGAATGTGGATGTTATTTCAGCCAGTGTCACTTGTCTGTTAGCATGGACAATCCTGGTCAGACGCCGCTGGTCTCGGTCCTTCAGCGCCTGTGGTCAGCCACTGCGCTGTCCACGGTGGGTGGTAATGCCTTCCATGGGGTATTCTCTGTACATACGTGACACCATGGATCGAGGAATGTTGAATGCTCATGCAACTTTGGAAATTGAATGTCCCATCCATCTGGCTCCCACTACCATGCCTAGTTCAAACCCCAATAATTCATGTTGGCTTGCTATAATTCTACTAGCGGTTGTTCAACCTGACTCATGAGATCACACCTCGCAAATGATAAAAATTGTGGTGTGCATCGAAGCCTTTATACGATGGCAATGCCAGTTAAAAATTTGCATACTGCTATTCCATGATTTTTGGCACTTTAGTGTATGACATGTTCTTTAAATCCAATGGCACAGTTTCTGTTCTACATGCCTGGAGATTAAAATATGAATCAGGGTTCATACACATTGGTGGGGAAGAAATTCAAGGATTTTAAAGAACATTAAAGTACACAAAAATCAAGGCTCATGCAAGCAAACCACACCTAAAATATTCATATAATAACTTTTAACTTGGCACCCTTTGTTTCTTTTTTTCTTTCAGTATTTTTTCAGTTGGGGCTTGTTAAATAAGGTGTGGGGCATGTTAAATAAGAAAAAAAGGAATGGGACATTTAGTGAGATATCTGCCTTTAAAAATATTTCCAACTTTTTTTTTTAATTATTAGTTTTTTAACCTAATAAATAAATGACAGTATGACTGTAATGACCAAAGGAAGAAAAAAGTACCATATTTTCCTTTACAGTAGTGCCGCAATTTATCCGGGGGTTATGTTCCAATGAGACTGCATAAAGCCAAAACCGTGTGTATTCAAAACCAATAATAAAACTACATACAATAAAATTACTTCACACGCTCTTTTTTGTTATATATGTTTGGTATAATGTGCATTTTACAAAGAACAATCTATATATACTTCGTGACAGTTACAGTTAAAATATGAGATAGCATGATGCAAATCCTTATGCATACCTACCTAATCGTTGCCTTCAGTACGTAACACTACAGCGGGGTCGTCAAAGCTGAGGTCCAAAGCTGATGCATTAGGTGCAGCAGTTGGAGATTCTGGGCGGGGCAATGAGGAACCAATAAAAGGAGCTTTTTTCTGGAAAAACAATGTTATTGGCAATTGTTGCCGCTGCGTCTTTAGCTGCTGAAAAATCTCATAATACGGCATTAAAGATTCCGCAATACTTCAGTTTATTTGAAGGTTACGTTCCATAAAGAGATTATAGTTAGAAATTAAATCTTTCAAGTGCTTTACTGCTTGGAAAATTTTGGCAAACTTGTGCAGATTACCACTAACAGTTTCATCTTGTTCAGCGGCGGCGTCATCATCATTTTGTCCGAGGACGTTCTCACAAGTTCTTCTAACTCTTCATTAGTCAACGGTTCTTGATGTCTAATCAAATCTGTTATTTCTTCAGAATATCGACCAGGCCTTCACCCCCAATCTGATTGGCCATCTGAGTAATATGTTTTGTTTCCTCGTTGATGGTAGGAAAACCTTTAAAATAATTGACAGTCATAAATGAGTGGTAGGCAATGCATGTAACTAACAAACTAATTAAGAAGAAGGTAGTGTAGAACACACTACGCTATGTATAAAAGTTTAATGCAAATATATTTCAGCCATTACTATGGCCTTCATCAGTGCGACTACGATTGGTTCGCACTGATGAAGGCCATAGTAATAACCAATCGTAGTCGCACTGATGAAGGCCATAGTAATGGCTGAAATATATTTGCATTAAACTTTCATATTTAACTTAGCGTGTTCTACACTACCTTCTTCTTAATTAATTGACAGTCACACCATAGGGGCTACCAGCATGCATTGATTGATCTTTCGTAGCTCCATTTCCCATGTGATATCAATCTAGCAGTGGGGCTGACCATGTATAATTGAATCCGAGTAAAATGTGGCACCACTGTATAGAATCTGCAGACCATGAATGAAAAGTCCTTCATATTATATCTAAGGTGGTGTATAATCCACAGACCATGAAATTCAGAACAAAAAATTAAACAAAAAAAAGAACTGCATAATTCACACCTGCAATGTTCATCCCAAACTGTCATTTTCTCAGAAAAGTTGCAATTCATGGGATGAATGAGCAGTCCAAAAAAATAGGAAAAAAACAATCTTATTAAAATTTTTTTCAAATTATGAATTTTGTTTTTCAGCATTACCACAGTTCTGCAGTTAAACTTGCAGAATTCACGAGAGCACGGGATGTTGAGTTTTCAGCAGCATATGATTGTCAGCGAGAGCACACACCACCACCTTTGTTGCATCATACTTTTTGTCAAAATGATCGCAAGTCTAAAAAAATAATAATATTTCTAACTGTTTGTAAACTGCTATCTTCATATTGCCTGATGTTTTTCTGTTATTAGCATATTTTTAATAATTTTCCAAACATACAACCTCTCCTGGCAATGCTTATTTTTTTAAATCAGTTTTTCAAAAAGGCTTTTTTTTTAATGCTTTCACTACCAATTTTGTATTTTTAATACAACACTACCAATTTCATACTTTTTAGTAAATGTACAATTTCATTGTGCTCTCATTTCAAAAGCACATATTTTATGATATTATGTTGACTAAAAAAAGAATTGTTATCAAAGGGGGAAACTGGGAGGAATTTGGATGGATGTACTGTATGTGTCCCATTGATATTTTAAGGTGAGATATATCTGTCTTAGTGGTATTATATACACAAATCTATAACAATAACACTACATACTTTTTCTTTTATGAGGGATATTCAATACATTATCTACTTGACTATGTTCTAATATTCGCATAGGTATGAAATCTTAGAGTATGTCCTGGGATATATACACTATATTGACAAAAGTAACCACATACCCCTTCAAAAGTAAATGAACGGATCCGCTGCATTGTTAAGAAGTGTGATACAGCTTCAAATAGTATAAAAACAAGCCTGCAGCTGACTGCGATCCTATCGCACTGTGAGGTTGAGCGAAAATGTCACAGCAGGAGAGAACTGACTTTGAGGAAGGAAAGATTGTTGGGTGTTATATTGGTGGGCTGTCCATAAAAGAAACCGAGAGGAGTTTAAACATACCCAAGTCAACTGTTTTGGATGTACTGAATATGTGGAAAACACGTGGCATACCTGAAGCAGCAAAACATACCAACAGACCAAAGAAAATCAGTGATAGAATGATATCTAAGCCTCAGGAGAGTCATTACAGCTAATCGACAGAGTGCTGCACAAGATCTCAGTGCACAGGTGAGTAAAAATGCTGGAACCTCAGTATGTACACGTACCATTCACAGAGAACTTCATTCCATGAGTTATGGTGGTTGTGTGGCTGCTCACAAGCCTTTCATCTCCACTCAGAATGCTACTCGTCGTTTAGCATGGTGTAAAGAACATTTATTGTGGACCATAGATCAATGGAAACAGGTCCTATGGACTGATGAATAAAGATACATGATCCATCAGTTTGATGGCTGTATGCAGCTATGGCAGCAGCCTGGGGAATGCTATTTACCACAGTGTACTGTTCCTACGGTCAAGTTTGGTGCTGGCAGTGTACTTGTGTGGGGTTGTTTTTCGTGGTATGGTCCCGGCCCATTGGTTGTCGTGGACAAACCTGTTAACCAGCATGTCTACCTCGATATTCTGGACAATTATGCCCTACCAACTCTGTGGCAATACTATGGAACTGAGCCTTGTTGGTAACAGCAGGATTACGCACTGAGCCATAAAGCAAGGACTGTTATGCTGTGGTTTGACGATAATTCCATATTGTGTGTGGACTGGCCAGCACAGAGCCCTGATCTTAATCCCATAGAGCACCTTTGGGATGAATTAGAGCACCACATAAGAAGTTTGGAACCAAGCCCTACTACTAAGCAACAGTTAGCGGCAGCATTATGTACTGAATGGAAGCGCATACCTATCGCTGTGTTTCAAAACCTTGTCTAAATCATGTCTTGAAGGGTCAGTGCATGCATTAAGGCCAAAGATGAACCGACACCGTACAAATGTATATCAGTAAATGCTATGTTGTGTTTCTCTTTTAGGTGTCCAGTGACTTTTGTCAATATAGAGTATGTCCCTGTGGGCATGAAAGGGTTAAGTGAATTATTATCTGGGTGGCCTCTAAATTCGACTTTTTAAAACAGATTATGGTAGTTGTCCTGAGGGCAGTGATCTTTCCTAATAAGTTATCAGAGGCTATGAGTTACTACTGTTGAATTGGACTTTGCATGACGGAGATGATTCTACAAAAGTTCACCAAGGAAAAGGTAGAATAAACTGCATACACTGAAGAGCCAAAACATTATGGCCACCTCCCTAATATGATGTTAGCCCACCACATGCCTCCAAAACAGTTCTTACCTGGCAAGGCAATGTATGCTAAAAGATTTTTGATAGGTGTCTTGTGGTATCTGGTACCAGCAGATCCTTTAACGCTTATAAGTTACATGGTTTAACCACAGCAGATCGAATTTGCTGCTCCAACACAAACCACAGATATTCGATTGGACTGATGTTTTGGGAATTTGGAGGCGATAACCGGAAGTCTTCCTCGTATTTTCTGAACCATTCTTGAACAATTTAGGCAGTGTGGTAAGGTGCAATATCCTGCTGAAAGAAAGCACTATTAGAGGGGGAAACTGTTGCCATGAAAAGATGTACCTGATCTGCAGTGATGTTTAGGTACATGGTTTTCCAGTGGAACATTGCCCAAAGCATTTAACTTTCTTCACCAAATTATTTTTTGTCCCATGCCTGGTCCAAACACTTCCCCAGGCGAACAAAACACACACACACACACTCAGCCATCCACATGGTGCAACAGGAAATGAGATTCATTGGACCAGATGACCATCCAATAACCTAAGGTCTAGTTTTGATGCTTATGTTAGAGGCCTGCACAGGCCTAATTTGGTGAGCCCAGCCCGGTAGCGTTTAAGGCCAGACCCGTTTCAAGTATCAGACGCTCAGCCTGGGCCCATCAATTGCAGCTCTTATTTAGGCCCAGCCCAGCCAGTGATGTGCCATTTTGTATTATTTAGCTTTTGGTTGGTTGGTTGGTTGGTGTATTTTAATGGCGCAAGGGCCAGGTCTGGCCAAAGAGCGCCAATCACGAAGCAATTAAAGAAAGCAAGTTAAAAGCTAGGTAGAGTAATAAGAAGCATGGCGGAGTAGGACAACTGAAAAACAAGAACGATAAAAGCTTGGTAATTTAGATTAGTTTAAGAAAGTCAATTTGCCTGACCGTTTTCTACTTTCCAGGGGAAGTTACTGGACATTGTGGGACTGTACTCAGAGTGGAGAAGCCTTTCCCTTTTGGTACGGTGAGCGCGGCACAGTTAACACAGCAGGGCTCTGAAGTGCATCCAGCCCCTTCGTGGTCTCGGGATCCACAATTCGCGTACCTCGCAGCACTGTTACAGGACCGCTGGGAATGCCCATACCTCTGGCACTTAAAACAGCGCAGAGGGTTAGGTATGTATGGACGAACTGCACATGACAAGTAACCAGCCTTTATTTCAGTAGGTACCTTCGGTCTGTTAAAAGTCGAAACAACATCTATTGTATTTTATTAAAATGTGAAAATTAAATAATGAAATGAGATATTATTGAAAATATTTAGTTGAATGTAAGCCTAAAAATATTAACTAAACTTTGACAATGATCGAAAAATATAACCTTTAAAAAGAGAGAAAAAGAAAGACTAAGCGCTTTCAGAATCTCCCTTTCTCTGAACTAGTAAGAGGTAACACGACAAAAGTCAATCCCTAAACAGATTAGGGGTAGAAAAAAAAATCCATGTCGTCACACTCTCTCATACAAACACACACATACCCTCAACCCATGCAGATATCCTCCGCCCCCCAATCTACACAACACACACACTCGCTAGGGGTCGAATCTTTTTTTGTCAACAAGCCCCAAAATGGCTTTACCATCTGATTGGTTAAAACACTATGAGTGCCTCTAGGAATAGTTAATAGGAACAGTTAAACACATCAGGAAATCGAGGAACACAAATATTTTCTTTCTTCACCACTGTGATAAAAAGAATGAGTTGACTTGGCCCGTCCTGTGCAGACCTCTAGCTTATGTGCCCATTGTAGGCACTTTCAATGGTGAACCAAGGTCAGTATGGGCACTTAGAGTGGCCTTCGGCTAAGTAGCCCCATTTTCAGCAAGATTGGGCGCACTGTGTGATGAAACACATTACTCTCATCACCAGCATTTAAATTACTGGTGCACTATGCCACAGTTTCCCTTTTGTTGGCTCACACCTTATGGGAAAGCCTTCGCTCACTTTCTGCATCAAAGAGAGCAGTGGTTGGCCCACACCTTGCCAGCGGTTCGTGGTTTTCTTCTCCTCAGACCACTTTTTGAAGGTACTAGCCATGACTGACGGTGAGCACCCCACAAGCCCTGCTGTCTCAGAAATGCTCTGACTCAGCCATCTGGGCATTACAATTTGGCCTTTGCTAAATTTGCTTAAGTCTGCTCCCTTTCCCAATTGAAGAACAAGAATAATACTGATTAACAGAACTCACTATGAGGTGTTATTTATACCATTTCATGACCTTCACATGTGCTGTCATTTGCCTGCAGTTGCTTCTATTTGCATAAAGACATACTGGTGAAAATGCTTTGGTTCTATGATGTAAAATATGCAGACAAGCTTGTGTTACTACAATAAGAGTACAATGGCCATTGGTTCCGATTCAGTTTTCCAGATTCTCATTAAGGCTGATAACTTTCAGATTGTGCATCGCCGTGCTATTATAATCATGGCTAACATTTGCGTATCACTGTGCTATAACATCATGGCTAAACTTTAGATTGGGCATCACTGTCACCTATTGGCATCTGGTGTCATATGAGCGATCCAGACTGCTCTTACGATATCCGTGGCTTATTATGGTTTTCTGACCTTCCATCAGTTATGCCCTCAGCTGGACAATAACTGGCACCTAAGGTTAGTAATTTGCTAGTATTTTGCACAGGAAATTATTCTGCAATTTGAGAAGTTAGCAATGCTGCAAAGGAGAAGCAATTCGGTAGTACCAATGTTGTTGTTGTCTTAGACAAATGCCACACTCATTCCGTGGGGCAGGGGCATAACTGTGCTGGAGGAGCAGCTGGTGATGTAACACCACCGTGCAGCCAATGGCATTCATCACTGGTTCACATGGTCGTCCTTGTCATGTGGCTGATGACACCGTCGATCGGCATTCCGTACCATATGGACAATTTAAGCTATCGGGGGCCTTATTAATTTTTTATGGGATGAAACTGGGGAATTAGATGATTCCAGTTTGCAAATATTTTTCTCGACTTTTGTCAGAAAACAGCAAAAAATCCCAAACAATCAAGGCCTTGAAACAATTTCTTTTCAATTCAAGGTATTTCCCGGTTTGAAAGGCTGTGCACACACACTGATAAATGAACCATACTGTAGGCAAACCTGACAACTTTCAAGAATCGCAATCTGTAAAAAAATTTCAGGGAACATTTCTCAAATATGTATGTATGTATGTATATATACACTAAAACTCTAAACGAAAAGACTGCGTATACCATACACACAAGAAAATGGCATTAAAAATTGCAAAAAATATTACAAAGAAACACAAGCACACACCCAGATGCGCGATGCAGCAGACCGAACTGTGCTCAAATATAAGATATAAAAATAATATATACGATATATATAAAGATTTTTAGATTTTTATATCATTTATATATATATATATATATAAAAGACCCAGAAGAAGACCACATGGAAGATGGGTGGATGAAATTCAAGAGTATGCGGGAGTGACATGGAAGAGACTGGCACAAGAAAGACCGTTGTGGAGGAAACTTGGGGAGACCTTCGTCCAGCAGTGGATTGATAATGGTTGACGATGATGATGATGATGATGATATATATGAATATATCAATTAAAAGCCGTTTTATGGTGCAAATTATTTGCTGATTTTAATCTATTTCATATGCTATAATTAAGATATTTGGCACTATCTCATGCTCACAGGGATTAAAATGCAATCGATAAATAATTATATGAGTAGGATGCTATCATTATGCTACATACACAGATAAAAATTTCATTTGTAACTGCGAAATTATCACAATATATTGCAGTAACTTTTTACTTAAGCTTAACTGAGGTTTTGACCTTACATTTTTGTGCCAACATATTAGCATCCCTTCAAAAACACAATTTTAAGTATTATATGAGGCTCATACTTCTCTGTCTGTCTGTCTTGTAACAGTTATTCCAAATCTTAATCTTACAGTATTTTTACCAAGTCTTTTCTGTTAGGCTGCGAACAGAGAAGGTTGGGAACGCAGAAGTGGGTGAAAATGTTATAAAGTACATCACAATATACAGGCCCAGTGGTCCTTGAGCACACGTATTTATCCCTGAAATTGCCCTAACCTAGAAAAGCGGGAGCTGGGGAGAAAAAAAAAACGGAAATCTGTAAAATATGTCATCCATAGCATAACTGTATATTAAGTAGAATTTCTGTAACTTTTATGAGTAAACCATGAAACTTGGCAAGTGTATGAGTGTAGGTCATGAAGAATGCAGCCAGCAACAATTCTGCAGAGGCATGAATAATGTAACTCATCTGCTATTTCTGTATTGATAGCATGGTCAAAATCCTTCTCTCAGATTACCTTCTTCCTTTATCAAGAGCTCACACAGGTGTGAAAGTTCTCCAGTTGTAGACATAATAAAAATACCCTGAAACACTTGAGATATATTTTCTGGCATAAACCATCCATCATCTATTCTACTTTCAATCTAGACTTTCACGAGCAAGTCACGCCAATGGTACGCTTGCTTATGAGGCCCAAGATTTCTCACAGTCTCAGACCTTATGATTGTAAGTAAAATGGATGAAATAGTTTGGCTTTCCAAATTTTTCACAGCATATTACATACATATCACTAAGCTGTTCTCTGAGATTCAGAGGTTAGCTCCAAAAAGAAATACAAACTACCAGATATATTTACTTATTGCTGTCGTATCAAACTTCTCCATTTACAGCGATTTTGACATACAACTCGTGCTTCACTAATATCCATTACACGTCGTACACAAGATCTTTTATACTTCATACTCATAATCTTTTTCTCATGCAGACACTCCTGAATCTGATCCACCCATGTCTTCCTTGGCCTTCCTTTGCCTTTCCTTCCTGCCACTTGGGCTGAAAAGATTTTCTTAGTAAGCATTTCATCACTCATTCTTTCAACATGGCCAAACCACCGAAGCATATTGGTCTCCACCTTGCTAACAACATTTTGCTTTACATCACACAACAGCAATACATCTTCATTTCTCACACAATCATATCATGTCTTGCCACAAACCCCACGTAAGTAACGCATTTCTCCAGCACACAAACGACTCCTATGTTTCTTCTGCAGTACCCAGGTTTCACTACCATACATCAGAGTAGGAACAATTACACTTTCAAACACAGCCATGCGGGACTCTCTAGAGATACCCATCATTCCTGTGAAGAGAGAGAAGTATAACTCTCCTACGATGTGGAAGTGCTGCTGCATTCATCCTGCTAACAGATTGTCACCAATATCCATCATCTACAGTCTACACATATTTTTGTCATTGTTTTTTGTTTGGGAGTTTAACAACCCTTATGTGCAAATCAATGGGCTATAAGAAATCCCTGATCCTTAATTTACAGCCACTGGTTCCAGGGAACAGAGAGTGTCTGTGCCATAAAACAAACACACCTTTCATACCTCACTTCGGATTTGAACCCAGACCCCTGTCAGACTACTGATCTAAAGCCAGTACCTTAGACCTCTCAGCCACTGGGGTAGCTGTTCATCTAGCTTACATATTTTTTTTAATTGATAGATATTCTTGGCCACAAACTCTACAGAAAGTTATGAGCTTGAACATTTGTCACCAAGTCTCATCATCTACTGTCTGTCAAGTAAACTGTTTTTCTGTTGTTCTTGGCCACAAGCTCTACAGAAAGTTGTGAATTTGAACACTTATCACTAATTCTTATCATTTATTATCCATCTAGCTGACATTTTTCTTATTCTTCACCACAAGCTCTACAGAAAGGTGTGAGTTTACAAGCCTGTCATCAAGCTCCATCAACTATTATCCATTCAGATGACACTGATACATATTCTTGGCCAGAAACTCTTCACAAAGTCATGTGTTTGAAAATTGTTTACTTGTTTTGTAAAGTGTTCATGTGCAGAGTGAGAAAGATAAAGAGATTTTCAGTTTAAATGATGATTCCTGCCTGCTTTATGTGTTTAAAAGGCACTGTTAAGTGACGAAATTAAGCAAATGATGACAACAACCAATGTCCTGTTAATAATAAATCGTTTTCCAATGCATTTTTGACACACTTGGTCAGGATATAATAATTATAATAATATTATCTGTAATACTAATAAGTGGCATACACTGCATATTACGGCAATAATGGGATATTCAGTGCACCATTATAATTCACCTTTATTTATAAATAGACAGATTTCATGAACACAGAAACAACAAACTGTGGCAATTAAAAATAAAATATACAAGCTTACCTGTGTTCATAGGAGTAAATGTCACATCATGGTCAAGAAACTGTCCCCATTGCATGACCATGAGTGAGTATCGCACATGAGGTGCAGTAACATCATAATGTACTTGTGTGGAGATCAGTCGGCCACTGGGTAATACAGTACCAAGACGACCAGCAGTTCGAGGAGAACTCATATCTAAACAGAATCAAAATAAAATCATTCTTAGATACTATTCATAAAAATTGTTAAAAAAAAAAACACAATCACAAAAGAAACAATGATCTCTCACTCACTCTTAAAAAAATTTTAATTATACTATTCTCGTATTTAGAGGGGGAGTGGCAAGCCCCCCCTCTAAATATGCTCCTGCATTGTGCTATTTCATCTTTACTTTACTTAAATAGCATACAAATTGTATTACTTTCCTTTAAAGTTTATCAGTAAGCTGCAGGGTTTACCAAACTATCAGAGACAGATGCATTTTGTTTCCACAAACACATGTTCAGAGATAATGAAAAATTAAATAAATTTCTAAAAAGCAAAGGGGGAAATTAAAGTAAGATTACCATCAGCATACTGTGCAGGAAGCAGTCTCTTGAATATCCTCATGCTTTTTCCCCACTCAGGGTCATTAAGATTGTTGCACCAGCCAGTGATTGTTCTAAATTTGGTTGTATGGTCACATGGCAATGTTTGATCATCACAGTCAAAAACTTTTGGTATGTCCAAAAGGTCCCCAACATCAATATTAGGTAAGGCAGCCATCAGTTCTTGGACGCTGTTTAATGACAGACCATTCTCTCTATCTCGACTAATCAGAGCAAAAAAGAAATAAGAAAATACAGGTTATGAAGAAAAATTCCTTACACATGACAAATAAATTTTGTTGTGATATGCGCAGATTATTTCATAAAATTATGGGATTTACTCAGGAATAGAAGGACATTACTTACACTCGAATTTTCGGGTAGCACCCCTACCCTTCCTCAGAACTACAAATATAGTAGGTGTTGCCATTCGTGAGCAAAATTCCAACCTTTCAAATCATTTAATGTTATAACTCTTCTTCTGTCTATTTCCAGTCCTTTTGATTATTTTCGCTTGAAAAAGTGCTGTTGATGTGTTGGAACTTTTACATTGTCTCAAGGCACTTTATGTCCTGTATTTTGAACATGTCTTTCCAAACCTGTCTTGTTTGTCAAATTTTCAATTGCAGCTTTATGTTCTCTGCCAATCTGGTTTTAAGATGTCCACATGTTTCTCCCACATAGCTGAAACCACACTCACATTTTATATTGTAGACCACAACTTGCTGTAAAAAGATTTTGCTTAAATTTTGGAAGATAGTTACTAATTTTATTTTGTAATCCTAGCACCAGTCTGATTATAAACTTCACACTAATCCTCTGAAATTTTTCAAATAATCCTTATGGTAAGTCACATCATATCATATCATATAACTCACTAAGCTGTTCTCTGAGATTCAGAGGTTAATTCCACAAAAAAATGCAAATTACCAGATCAATTTTTAATGAATTATTTACTTACTGTTGCCATATCAAATTTCTCCATTTACAGCGATCTTGACACACAACTCTGGATTCCCTAATATCCATCACACTATGTGCACAAGACCTTCTATATTCCATACTCATAATATTTTTCTCATGCAAACACTCCTGAATCTGATCCTCTCATTATTTCCTTTGCCTTCATCTGCCTTTCTTATCTGCCACTTGGGCTGAAAAAATTTTCTTAGTAAGCATCTCATCATTCATTCTTTCAACATGGCCAAACCACCTAAGAATATTAGTCTCCACCTTGCTAACAACATTGTGCTTCACATTACACAACTGCAGAACATCTTCATTCCTCACACAAGCAGAATGTGTCTTGCCCCCCCCATATGTAATGCATTTCTCCAGCACACATATGACTCCTATGTTTCTTATGTAGTACTCAGGTTTCACTGCCATACATCAGAGTAGGAACAATTATACTTTCATACACAGCCATGCAGTACTCTTTTGGGAACCATCATTCCTGTGAAAACCTCCCAAAGCAGCTATGACTTTCAATGACGAATTCACTTGCCTACTGATCTCACCATCCAATTTGTTCTCTCAGTCAAACATGCTTCCTAAATACACAAACTCATTCCACCTGATCAATCACTGTGCCATTTAGACTTATATTACATTTGGTGCTAACAGTTCCTCACTAAAAAACCATAACTTTGGCCTTTCCCTTATTTATACTCAGTTTGAATTTCATGCAAACTTTGTACATCCGGGACAACATACTCTGCAACTCACTGCCATAAACCAGTGTTGTCATCTTGGCATCATGCATCCATAACTATATTAAACAGCCATTGTGACGTTACACAGCCTTGTCTGACTCCTGTACCAATAGAAAACCATTTTGATAAAACACCATTCACTCATACACAAGCTCGATTGTTAGCATACATGGCTTTTACACTATTAAGTAGATTTCCAGTAACACCATATTTATTCAATACCATCCACAAAAGTATCCTATTTTACTCTGTCATAAGCTTTCTCTAAATCTATGAAGGCAACAAAAACTTTCTTACAAACAGCCAGATAATTTTCAATCATCATGCATAATGCAAATATTTGGCCAGTACAGCCTTTACCAGGCATAAAACCACTCTGAATATCCCACACTTTCTCTGATGTAAGACCTCACACTTTTTCAATAATGACCTAACCAAACACTTTCCCTGGCACACTCAGTAAGCTAATACCACGATAGTTCTTGCAGTCAGTCTGATCATCTTTTCCCTTATACAAGGGGGCAATGATAGCATCCTTTCAATCCTAAGAGACCAGCACAACTGGCAAATTTCAGTTAACAATCAATTGCAGAGTCACGACCATATTTCAACATCTCAGTAGTTATGCCATCAACTCCAAGAGCCTTACCATTTTGATGAGATTTTAGAGCTTTGCACACTCTTCTCTTGAGATCCCCTCCTGTGCTTCCATCTTTCACTGTGACATCATCTGTTTCTGTCTCAGAATTGCCTTTGCTTTTTTGATCAAATAACTCACAGAAGTATTCACCCCATCTTTCACTGAACTCATTGGGCTCCCATATCATTTCCTCGATCCTATTCGTCACACAACTTACAACTTTGTTTCCCCTATTTTTCCTGAGTTTCGTGTGCTTCCAGAAAGTTTTTCTATCTTTTCAAAATGCCAATTCATGCCTTTCCACCTTCTCCTTCCTCTGGTGAGCCAGCTTAGCTGCTTCTAGTTTCTTACAGTGATATTCATCCACAGAAACTCTTACCTTGCAACATCCCCAAATAGGCTCCATTCTTTCTCTTTACTGCCCCTTCAATCTCACTATTCCACCAAGCATCACCTCCATTGTTACCCACTATCGTGGTGCCACAGCAGTGACAACACAGTTCTTGAAACATTCCCACTTCTTTTCTACATCCCTCTCACATGACTTCAGCTTCTTCCATCATTCTCTGAGAGTAAAGCTGATGATCTTCAGTAAGCTTTTCAACCTTTATTCTTTCCATCCTAGGCCTCTTCCTATTCCTTTTCATCCAAGCAACATTCAGTTTCACGCGTGACATTATCAAGTAATGATCAGAGCCAACATTCACACCTCCTATCACACAAGAGTTAACAATTAAGAGTTTCAGATACTGATCGTAAACAACAAAATCTGTACCACTCTTTTTACCAAAAGTATGATTTTGCCAAGTATATGTGTGGATATACTTCTGATTAGAAAACATATTAGACACACACAAACCATTCTCAATGCAGAGTTCAATTAATCTTTCATCATAATCATTCACACAAGGGTCATTAAACTTACCCAGAACATTATCAGGAATCGTATTCTGCACACCTACTCTAGCATTGAAATCCCCTGCTATTATAATTTTCTCTTTAGCACCAAACTGGCTCGAAACTAATACCTACTGTAAAGAAATACTTGAAAAAAATTTCAAAATTAAAAAAATTACTTACCATAAAGGACTATCTGAAAAACTTCAAAGGATTAATGAGAAGTTTATAATCAGACTACAAAATAAAATTAGTAACCACCTTCCAAAATTAGGCACTTGCAGATGGTCAGTAATCCAACAGCAAGTTCTTAGTTCTACTAGAGGATCCAGCAGGTAGCAACTGGGGTGATACCCCTTACCCACCCCCAAGCAGACTTTTCCTTTCCAAATGACGAAGATCGCAAATAACTAAAGTAATTATTTTTTTTTAATTATAGGATAAATGCACAGATTTTCTTAAAGGTTTTTATAAAAATTAAAATTTATTGTGAATTTATATAGAGAGAGAACAAATTAAAGATGGCGAAATTAGTAAATTCTTCATTGAAAGTCATAGCTGCTTTAGGAGGATTTCACAGGAATGATGTGCTCTCAAAAAAATCTTGAATGGCTGTCTGTACATGAAAGTGTAATTGTTCCTACCCTGATGTATGGCAGTGAAACTTGGGTACTATAGAAGAGACATAGGAGTCGTTTGTGTGCTAAAGAGATGCATTACTTACAGGTTAGTGGCAATACTCCCTCTGATCATGTGGGGAATGAAGATGTTGCAGTTGTGTAATGTGAGGCAAAATGTTGTTAGTAAGGTGGAGACTAACATTCTTAGATCGTTTGGCCATGTTGAAAGAATGAGTGATGAGATGCTTACTAAGAGAATTTTTTTTAGCCCAAGGTACAGGAAAGAAAGGTACAGGAAGGCCCAGGAAATATTAAGAGGACCAGATTCAGGAATGTCTGCATAAGAAAAAGATTTTGAATATGAAGTACAAAAGGTTTTGTGTGCATCGTGTGATGGATGTAAGTGAAGCTCAAGCTGTGTGCCAAGATCACTGTAAATGGAGACACTTGATACACCCACAGTAAGTAAATTCTAGTTCCATTCGTTAAACATTTTTCTGGTGGTTTGTCTTTCTTTGAGGAGACAACCTCTGAATTACAGAGAACAGCTTAGTGATAAGTATGTATCAGCAGCGTATCTTGGGTTCGAGACCTGAGCTATTTCACCTGTACCCCCCCCCCCCCAGTACGTTATTTTTTTAACTTTGAAGTTTACTTTTTAATTATTAAGTAATAGAAGTAATTTTTCTAAATTTTAGGTAAATGCTATTGCTATAATAATACCAAGCAATTATGGGGATTAGAATTTTTTAACACTTTATTTTTTGAATACTTTACCTCATTCATTTAAGATGGGTTCGGGTTCATATCCCGGTGAGGCATGGATGTAGGCATGTGCTTTTTCCGCAGCAAAAGCATCAACATATCTTAATATCATTTATAATGGACTTTTATTTATGTATATCTAATTGACTTTTATTTGTGCATTCTCTGGGCTTCGCAGCTAGCCTAGAATATATGCCACTGGTATGTATGTACACACGCACCCAAAAAAGCTTGTCAACAAACATTGTCACACTGAGCACCACGAATGCTAAAGCTACTTAGCTTTGTTATACAAAGAGGCCATTAAGGAGGATGACTGACACTAATCCTTTCTGACTTATTACCTGATAAAAAGGCTGACAATGGCGATGAATCCAAGAAGGGATAGAGATGTTTCAATTACTTGTTTCTACCTATTGGCATGATGTTTGTGTCATGAAGACTAGCTCTTCCCCACCTTACTTTATACTTCATGGAACAGAAAAGAAAGGACTAGAAGTGAGCACTCATTCTAAGTGAAAGTTTAATGGTCAGTACTGCTGAGATTACCTGGGAAAGGAATTGTTTTGCCGTAGCTTTTGTAAAACTCAGCCTATATGTGAACATTTCTATTTAGGGAGTGCAGAAACTCTTGGCACCATTTGGTTCAGGCACATCGGTGGCTTAAAGGGTTAGGGTAGCAAATTCTCCATTTTACAATCCAACTTCCTTTTTTTTTTTACTTTTAAATTTATTTGGCAGGTAGGGGCATTTATATTTTCAGGATATGCATCTTTTCTGACAGTAGTTAAGTAATTCCGAAGTAAAAATTTTCAATGTAACAAAAATGCATAACAGAAGTAGTCACTGACCCAAAATCATTGTTGAAATCTGATCGTGCTGCATGCTGTCCCATGAAGTGATGCAACAATAGTTAATTTTGTTACTCAACAATATATTTTACTAAACTATTGTCAAAAATAATTCCATCACATTTTACATAAACGTAACAACATCTCATTGCAATCTGTGTAAATTACAAAAACCTGATGCTAAATGTGATAAAATCCATTACAAAAATACATTTTGATGCTATATAGTTGATGAGCTGCCCATGTTCTGTTTACAAATATCTCAAAAACGGTGTGTTGCAGCAACATTTGGCTTCCTCTCATCTCCCTGAAAGGGTGGAGGGTTACCTGCAATCAACGAGAGCTTCAGAATAATGTATATAACATGATGGAGTATCACCAGTAGATATCCGAGATCAAAAGTTACCAATCCCCCTCACTAACCACTTGAGATTCAGCTTTTCTTTCTATTTTGAGGACAGGTCTTAGCTTGCGCATGCACATATGGACAAAAGTAGCTACATCCCATTTTATTAGTGTCAAAGTCATTTCTTACATTCGTCTAAATCTGAATAATTTATAATAATAAATACTGTTTTTGAAAAACTAAAACAGTCAAAATACTTACTAATGCCACCAGCATAGTTTAGTAAATATTAAATTTTGTGACTCACATATCTTCTTTCATTGGTTTTACGACAATAACATTCATTAATCCACCTAAGTACTGCTCAATGTCAGGAATTAGTAAACCTCATTGTTTGTTGTTATGATTTAATTCCACTTACAAGAGATATGTGTGGTTTCAAACATGCCAATTGACATGAGACGCGGCGCATGTGTACAGGTAAGAGTACGGAACACGGTAGGGTGAGTCATTCCCATGTAAAACGTGTTAAATGCCAGCAGCGCCACCTGTCCTCCAAAACACACTTGTCATAAGTCACGTAGTTTGTGTGGAGTGAACGGTGTCCAGGTGAACAAATCGTGTGTATTGCACCGCACATTGTGTGAGGTGCTGTCGTAATTATTTGAACATGGTGAAAATTGCCACCATTAGCACCCTGAATGTTGTTGAGCTGCTGAAAGCCAAAATAAGGTGGCGATTTACAGATGAAATGCTAATTGGGTTGGAAGATGAGTCATTTGCGACAGTTTTAATCAACGTAATTATCAGCAAGAAAATGAATTGGAAATGATGCACACAGCGATATTTGACAGATATAGTGAAGACTACAGCATTGGGCAAGGTGACAACTCTGACAGGGGTGTATTCCTGGTCCCACTGTGGAAATATGACATTGGATTTCTCGGTAGCACCGCCGGCGTAAAACATGTTTTACACGGGAATGACTCACCCTATGGTGGTCTGCACGAGTACAGACACATGCTTGGCTGGAGCTTTTGTCTTGAGCCACACAAGTGCCACGTTTCGTGTCGATTGGCGTGTTCAAGCCCAAACACATCCCTTGTTAGTATGTACCACGCCATGGCTTAGTGAGGCACAAATAATTGCAATGTGTTGTACGTGAATAATTGTATACTCTGGAATCACTTGTTTTATATTTCACAACCACAAAGATTTTGGCATGGGAAACATGCATAGAATAAATTATCTACAAAGAGTACCAAGGTACTCTGTTTTTTTTTTTTTTTTTTTTGTTGTTGTTGTTGTTGTTTATACCTGCACAGGCTAATAATTTACACATCCTGAGCATCTTGGCCATGGTATTTTCCAAGAGCTGCAGTAAGTAAATTTCTACAGTACAGTTCTTAAAACAAATGCTTACCTGTTGAGATAAGAACTTGCAAAGCCTTGAGATGCAAATTCTAAAATCACTGATTGATTAGATATGAGCCTAGCTTGCCTTTTAGGCCTGAGAAAACTGAGATGTGCAGCTTGTGGACTTTTGTCTCCAGCCAAGCCCTTTCCTGAATGGAAAAGAAAAGAAAAACATAATAAAAATAAATAACTCATAGAAACTAAATAAACCTGTGCATGTGTATATACAGAAACACAATCAGTAGGGAAGCGGCGGCTGAAAAACAATTTTTCGGTTGCTGTGTGTTTCTAGAACGTGGTTAAGAGCGATGTATTTATTTATTATTTATTTACTTGTCGCCACGTATTTGGAGTAATTTCAACTTGTATCTCGCCCTTTGATTTAATTGCTATATTATATATATATCTAGTGCCGTTAATGCCCACCAGATGGAGACGTCTCAGTAGCTGAGCCCATCTTACGGATTTATGATGTCAGAAGCTCACTTAAAAATACACATAGCACCGTGGATTGTTGGTTACTGTGGCGTATATGTAACGCACTTGGCTAGATATCGAGAGTTCTGTTGGTTCATTTCCACAGCGGCGGCTGAAAAACAATTTTTCGGTTGCTGTGTGTTTCTAGAACATGGTTAAGAGCGACGTATTTATTTATTTACAATAATTAATTGAATAAATGTTGAAAATTGGCTTCCTAGTTTTTTAATTCAATTACTAATCAAAATTCCTATTATGGCAATTTTCACTAGGATTATTTTTTTATTTTAATTGCAAATTTTCAGAGAAAACTCTTCTTTAGGCTGTTTTCTGTTGTCACTTTTCCTCGTCACTATCACGGTTATGGTTAACATTGGCGGTTATGATTATTTTTCACCAAATTCTGCCAGATAATAGGCAGGAATAATCCTCTGCAGTCATTAATAATGGAATTCTGATTTTTCTCAATTTCTATTCCATCTTTTCCGTAATTTATTTTCCTAGTAAAAATTCCCATAATAGTAGTTTTGATTAGTACAATAATTAATGTACTAGATAATGGGTAATGAAGAATAACATAAATCGGAAAGAAAGGCATGAACATTTAGATTTGGCTTGGGCCCCTGGGAGAGTAAACGACCACAGTAAGGACCAGATTCCCTAAATTAAGGCTACTGGTTAAAGGGAAGGGAGAGTGCCAGTACCTTAAGAAAAATACAACACTCACGCCTCAGTGGGATTCGAACCCAGACCCATCTCGGATGAATGGTCAGAAGCCAGAGCTTAGACTACTGTGCCACCAGGGTGGCAATTTGGCTTTCATATTGTTTTCATATTATGAGAAGCCAAATTTAAATGCTCTTTTTTTTACCCAATTTTAAATTTGGTTCTCATGTTGGTTTCTTAAAACAGGTGTATTATAAAAAGAACATGAAACCTCTGGCAGTATTATAATGAATATAAATAATGTGGTACATTACAAATTGTACATGCGAGCCTTGGCAGATTAATGAGAGAAGACAGGAGTGGGATGAAAATCCACAAGGTTCAGTTCAATTGTTTTCAGTTTAGTGAGACTTTGGGCTTCTCCACAACTATACAGAGTTCTTCAACCCTAATCATTTATTGGTGCTACTAAAAGGAAAGCAGAAGAGATTTGGGGAAATAACCAGAGTGCATTCAAAATCAATATCACTGGAGGGCAGATCTCTTAACATTCCATAGAGGAAAGAATGTGATATACAGAGTGGATGCACCATATTAGAAGCCCATGTTTGAAACATTAGGATATCCTGTCTAATCTTCATAGCATTAAAGAATTTTGGTGCTAAACCCTTTTTTTTTTTATTTGATCTAATTTTTACAACAACAAAGTAGTCCAATTCATTTGCCAAATAACATCTGCTAATAAATCCATATTTTTCCTTATACACGGCCGAGTCACATTATTGTGACCACCAGCTAATATCCAGAGTAACAGCCGTGTGCAGCGCAGACAGCAGCTAGAGGGGCTGGGAGTGACTCAATAAGGTGCTGGAAGGTGTTCACAAGTATGTGGAGCCATGTTGACTGCAGTGCATCTGACAGCTGCTGGAGGGTACGTGATGGAGAATCCATAGAGCGAACAACATGATCGAGGTATTCCCAGAGATGCTCAATTGGGTTTAAGTTTGGGGAATTAGGTGGCTAAGGAAGTACTTTGAAGTCTTCATCGTGCTCTTCCAACCACTCTCAGACATTTCTAGCTGTGTGACATGTCGCATTGTCATGCTGGAAGATCCCATCCGTCCCAGGAAAGACAATCAGCATATATGGATGTACATGGTCTGCAAGGATGGATTCATAATGAATTTGGTCCATAGTACCTTCCACAGGTATGAGTGGACCCAAGAAATGCCACGAAAACATTCCCCAGACTATAACGCTCACCTACCAGCTTGTGTTCTGCCAGCAATGGTTGAACAGTGCTTGTTCTCCGATGTTTCTTGCCTTATACGTCAACGTCCATCTGTTTGATGAAGCAGAAAACGTGACTCTTCGGAGAAGGCAATACTTTGCCAATCAGCAGAGGCCCAATTCTGATACTGCCATGCACATGTAAGTCTTTTCAGCTAATGCACCTTCGTTAGCATAGGTGCAGTGACCATCCGTCTGCATCAGAGCCCCATACCAGGCAGGGCTCACTGAACTGTCATTTTAGACACACTTCCGGTGTTAACCCCCCTGATTCCTTCGGCCAGTGAGTTGCTTTGCTGTAGCGTGTCGATCGGCCCTCGTGTACCTTCGAAGCTGACGTTCACCTCTCACATAATGGCACATGGCGCTCTGCAGTTTCCACATCGCTTAGTCGCAATGGTGCCATTTTTACAATCACGATACAGTTTAACCATAGCAGCGCGCGAGCAGTTCACAAACTGTGCTGTTTCAGAAATACTGCCACTCTTGGGCCAAAAGCTGATAATCACCCTTTTTTGCAAATCTGATAAATCGCTCCTTTTATTCATCACAGCAATGTGTGATATGTTCTCAGAATACCTACAGCACACGTTATATACCCTCGAAGCCAGCTCACGACATGACTTCTTTCATTGGCTATGCGCTGTTGACATCAAAAGCAGGAGGTGGTCACAATAATGTGACTCAACTGTGTATTTTCGTAAGCATAAACAACTCTACAGAAGACAGTTATTTTAACATTCTTTACCTTTACTCTCTACTCATTTTCTTTCACATTCCAACCACTCTCGGACATTTCTAGCTGTGTGACACATCGCATTGTCATGCTGGACGATCCCATCCATCCCAAAGAAGACAATCAGCATATATGGGTGTATGTGGTCTGCAAGGATGGATTCATAATGAATTCGGTAAATCCCCAGATTTAGAGTCATGTGTAGAAATGACTCTAATGTGCAGAAATGTTCACTCCTGACAAAGCTGAACCATAGCTTTCTTCAAAACTATAGTAGACTTTAAATTGTGAAAATTGCATTAACAAACATTGTTTTCTGAATTAAATGTAATATAATTATGCGATGCCTGTAGTTCCTATTTCGATGTGGTAGTAGTTAGAATCACTGAAACAACGATTTTCATTGGTTTTACCTTTTCAAAAGGACTGTACACCTTTTTGAGTTCAGTAATTCAAAATCTTACATTAAGCATGGACTAACATTTCCAAGTAAACTGAGCTCCTCAAGAGTCATGGCAAAGAGCTTTCAACGGAAGATTCAGAAGAGCAAGCTGAAAAACTTACCTAAGAAGACACAGAGGAAAGTGAACCTGACTCTACAATGTCAGTCAGGACACTAACAGTGAAATTCTGTAGCAATGACTCCAACTGGGAGCAAAGCTCAACCATTATGAGAGGAATTGAGACAATTCTACAGCCATACTATAACTTATGAGAAAAGAAAACCAAACAGACATCTATTCTATCATTAAGAAAGAAATTGAGACAGTTTTATAGCCATGCTATAACTTATTATCAGAAAAGAAGAAATCCAGATAGATATCTATTCTATCGTTAAGAGAGGAGAATTGGGACAGTTCTACAGCCATACTATAACTTACCAGAAAAGAAGAAAACCAAACAGACGTTTATTCTATTGTTAAGAGAGGAACTGAGACAGTTCTACAGCCATATTATAACTTATTATCAGAAAAGAAAACCAAACAGACATCTATTCTATCACTAAGAGAGAAATTGAGACTGTTCTATAGCCAGAGAACTAAGTCCTCTTTGGCTTTCTTCATACTATAACTTATTATCTGAAAAGAAGAAAACCAAACGGCCATCTATTCTATCGTTTTGAAAGCAGAAAATATTTTTTTTTTAATATTATACAATTTTCAATACGTAAATTTCATAAAATAAAATATTTTGAATATTTTGTGTTGATTACTGAAAATCTTGGAAAGGAACCTAATGTATTTACACATGTCCCCATTATATTTTTGCTTCTACTTACACCACTTCATTTTATGCCAAAAATCTCAGGAACATAACCCTGGCATAAACCAAGTCCTACCTGTATTAAACAAAACAAGAAAAAACGACACAAATTGGTCAGAAGGACTTTCAAAACAAACAACACTACACTAGAGAAGGTAGGACATGGTTCGTAAATCATCCAGAGCTGACTCTGAAAAGGAAATGAAATGATACACATACATTATCAGTCATTGTCAATCCACTGCTGGATGAAAGGTCACTTCAAGTTTCTTCCATAATGTCAGTCTTGAGCCAGAGTCCTCCACATCACTCCAGCATGCTTTCAAATTTCATTCACCCATGTGGTCTTCCTCTGGGCCTTTTTCTGTCCTTCGGCATCCGGTCTAATATCTCAGTTGTCCATCAGTGGTCTGCTCTTCTGGCAATATGCCCTGCCCATTATCATTTCAAGAATTTTACTTTGACCATGATGTCTTCCCCACTATCAGACCTGTCAACCTCACAGAACCAAAAAATGTTAACACTCAAATAGAAAAATCATAGCATGATGCGTGCTGATAATTTTTAAAGCCTATTTCAGCTATATAAATTCTCGATGGTGTAAGGCGTAAGGGGAGGAAGGTTGATTTGAATAAACAGACACTCGTCCACATTTCAGTGCCGACCAATCAGCAGCTTTAAGTATGCCAAAGAGTCGAAAATACGAATCAGTCTCAAACGTTATATGAAACAAGTTGGCATTCGTCCATTGTTTGCTGACTGCACTTGACTTGACTTTATTTCCATTGGAAAACTAGAGGCAGGGGAATTTGTCAAGAGAAATTGGAAACCTCTCCGAGAAAAAAATCTTTCGCAGGGGAAGAAACAGATTGCATATAAATTGTTCCTTACTTCTGTCTGAAAAGGGGAAAAATGGGAGAAAACACAACTTTTTTTAAAAAAATCGTATTTTTGGCGGCAAAATCATATTATTGTACTGCAGTGTGATTTATTGTACTGAATATGATAAAATCATAACAGTTGGCAGGTCTGCACTCTTGTCATTTTCCTGATCCATGAGTTCCTCTTCTTATCTTTCCTGGTTACACCAAGCATGCGTCTCTTCTTGGCAGATGGCAGCCTAGTCTGTTCCCTAGGTTTTTGTTAACGCTATCTGTCTTCATTTTGCACTGTGTGTCAGACATACATACATAAATATCTGGAAAATTCACCTATGGATAGCCAGTGATATGGATAGCCTGTGAATCGTGATATTGAATTCATGCCATCTTTGTCATAATTTTATCATTTAGAAGCGATGAAGAATGGGGAAACAAATCTCATGCTTTACATTGCTCAGTAATAAGATTTACTGTCCAGTGAACTACCATGTGATTCAAGCCACTAACTAGGAATTAATGATTTTCCATTAATTGATACAGCACACTAATACTCCAGGAACGGGACATTTAAGCATTAGTGTATAGCGCACTAATACTCGAATGTCCTGGCACTGGAGTTTGTGCTGTCGTCCACTGTTGTCTTTTGTAGAAGTCTTCTCTGTGAATTCCCATGCCGACATGACCTTAGATACTATTTCTCATGAGTGTAGCTCCTGGCGAATGCCTTCCAACAATCATGCTTCTTTCAAAGTCACTTAGGTCTTGACAACATGGCACCACTAATCTTCAACAGTGTGACCGGGTTTGCCTTTATGCATATGATGCTAAGCATGCTGGGATATTATTGTATGTAATCATCAGTGGCCTGCATACACTGCTATTTTGGATCAACCTCAGCCTTCCCACAAAATTTCTGTGTTTTCGGGGTTTTTTTAGTTTTTGTTTTGTTTTACAATTAACTGCATGTACATGTACAATGCAGTACATGTACACTGCATACATGTACACTGCATGTACATGGGGATGTAAGGTCAGGTGATGCGTAACATCACAGCCTCTCCTTGACAAATGTCAACCCCGCCTTCTCGTGGTACATCCTGTTCCCACTAAAGGGGCTCTGACGACCGCCAATAGCGGTATAACTATACCATCGGGATTAGAGGAAATGCTATCCCACACTCACCAACCCGCTTGGCCAGCGTGGTGAGTTATGGCCAAACCCCTCCAAAATGACTCCACAACTTAAATCTTGGCCCTCAGTCTCCGGCAGCTGGAATGTACCTGGCCAAGGCAGCGGCCAGTGCGACATGAAGGCAGAGGGTGCTAAGAATCCCCGGAGGACCGGACTAGGCTGCCATCTGATGCTGACCTTGGCTACGTACAACGAACGCTCCCTATCTTCTGATTCAAGGCTTCTTGAATTGGAAGAGGAACTACAAAGGATCAAGTGGGACATCGTCGGGCTAAGTGAGGTAAGGAGAAAAGGAGAAGATCTCATTGAACTGAAAAGTGGACATCTCTTCTACTATCGTGGGACAGATACTGGCAGAACTAGTGGTGTTGGATTTATAATAAACAAGAAACTGAAGGATAAAGTGGTAGAAGTTGAAAGTTCCTCTGACAGAGCTGCACGACTCGTTATCCAACTCTCGAGAAGATACCAGGCTCAGATTATTCAAACTTATGCACCCACCACAAGTCATGCTGAAGAAGAAATTGAAGAATTTTATGAGGAAATTCGTGATCTAAATAATAAAGGTAAGCAGCACTTGAAGATAATTATGGGAGATTTCAATGCAAAAATAGGGCAACGGCAACAGAATGAAACTTCAGTAGGTAAATTCGGTCACGGCAACAGAAACCAGCGTGGAAATACTCTCGTAGAGTTTGCAGAGGCAGAAGGGTTTTTCATTTTGAACTCCTTTTTCAAGAAAAAGCCACACAGGAAATGGACATGGAGACATCCAAATGGGACAACAAGTGAAATTGATTTTATTATGTGTAACAAAAAATTCGTCATAGAAGACTGCAGTGTGCTAAACAAGTTCAACACAGGCAGTGACCATAGATTGGTGAGATGTAAGATGAACCTCAACACTAAACTCGAACGTAGCAAGCTCATAAGACAAACAAAATGTATTGACATAACCAACCTTAAAAAACACCATAATACCTTCAAGTTGGAACTGAAGAACAGATTCTCTGCTTTAGAAGGCCTAACATCGGAAGAAGTGGATATTTCTGAAGTTAACAGAAAAGTAACCAAAGCTCTTATGGAAACAGCAACAAAATTAGCTGGGTCTAAGAACAAATTGCATGTGAACAAATTATCAGGAAAAACGAAAATGTTGATGCAAAAAGAAGAGTGATGAGGACAACTAAAGATGTGACTTCCAAAGTGGAATATATAGAGCTATGCAAGACAGTACGAAAAAGTATCACTGAAGACGTAAGGAAATTCAACTGTGAACTAGTAAGGAAAGCAATTGAAAAAAACCAAAGCCTAAAGATAGCAAAGGGACATCTCAGTAAGGGGAAAAAAACAGATTATGGCACTGAGAAAAGAAGATGGTTCTGTAACAAGAAATAGAGGCGAAATTTTGACAAGAGTGAAAGATTTCTACTCCAAATTATATGAAAGGGATGATACATGTACTCCAGACATCATGAAAGGTACCAGTACCAGAGTTCTTCCAGTCCTTCCAGCAGAAGTTGCACATGCAATCAAGAACATGAAGCGGGGAAAAGCTCCAGGAGAAGATGGAATTACTGTAGACATCATACAAGAAGCAAGTGGAGAAATCGAAACAGTACTCGCCCAAATTTTCACTCGATGCCTTAATGAAGGGAAAATTCCTGATGATTGGAACAACGCTACAATGATCTTGCTACATAAAAAAGGTGACATTGAGGATCTCAGGAACTACAGACCTATCAGCCTCCTATCAGTGGTTTATAAAATCTTCACTAAAGTTCTTTCACACCGTTTGAAGGTGACACTGGACATGGCTCAACCGAGAGAACAAGCTGGATTCAGGAGTGGCTACAGCACAATAGATCATATCCACGTACTGAGAGAACTAATTGAAAGAGCGAGGGAATATGAACTTCCATTGTGCATGGCTTTTATCGATTATGAAAAAGCCTTTGATTCGGTGAAACCATCAGCAGTTGCAATGGCTCTGAAATCCTG
This sequence comes from Macrothele yani, assembly GCA_039090855.1. Taxonomy (NCBI): domain Eukaryota; kingdom Metazoa; phylum Arthropoda; class Arachnida; order Araneae; family Macrothelidae; genus Macrothele; species Macrothele yani. Next base: position 100,530,902 of record CM076989.1, on the reverse strand, counting down.
CGGTATTGAAGATGCATACATTAATATTATTAATAACATCTATGAAAATGCAAGTGCAAAGATTCGGCTGTTTGAAAATACAACACACATAAAAATTGGAAAAGGAGTGAGACAAGGTGACACCATATCTCCGAAGCTCTTTAATGCCACATTGGAAAATGTCTTTCAATCATTGAACTGGGAAAACAAAGGGATAAAGATTAATGGAGATTATCTAACCCACCTTCGTTTTGCTGATGACATAGTCATTTTTGCAACTACCCCATCAGAGCTACAGAGTATGATCCAGGAACTTGCTGACAAGAGTAAAGAAGTGGGATTAAAAATGAACTTTCAGAAGACAAAAGTGATGTACAATGCTTTTGCAAGAAATGAAGATTTATCGATTGATGGAGAAAAGCTGGAGATAACAGACATGTACGTTTATCTTGGACAGCAGATATCAAGTGAGGGTCACATTGGTGAAGAAATTAATCGGCGTACAAAACTTGCCTGGAGAGCTTTTGGAAGAAACAGCATAATTTTCAAGAGCAATATGCCATTATGTCTTAAAAGAAAAGTGTTTGATCAATGCATCCTTCCAGTGCTTACGTATGGTGCAGAGACGTGGACCTTAGCTAAAAGAGACATACAAAGGCTGCAGACAACTCATAGCAGCATGGAGAGGTGCATGCTTGGTGTAACCAGGAGAGATAAGAAGAGGAACTCGTGGATCCGAAAAATGACGAGAGTGGAAGACATCATGATCAGAGTTAAATCCCTGAAATGGCAATGGGCTGGACATACTGCCAGAAGAACAGACCATCGATGGACAGCCGAAATTTTAGATTGGATTCCAAGGGACAGGAAAAGACCCAGAAGAAGACCACATGGAAGATGGGTGGATGAAATTCGAAAGTATGCGGGAGTGACATGGAGGAGACTGGCACAAGACAGACCGTTGTGGAGGAAACTTGGGGAGACCTTCGTCCAGCAGTGGATTGATAATGGTTGACAATGATGATGATGATGATGACATGTACAAAAGCATCATATCACACAAAAATATACTATCAGCAAACTGCAAAGTTCGGTTCGCATTTTTATGGCAAGATGGCTAAATTTTAACATGCGATGCCAAGAACATACAAGTTAAGGTAATCTACTGCTCATGTTAAGGAGACACAATTCTCAGTAAAATATTTATTAAATACAAACAGAAAAGCTTAACAATGCAGTAATTAGCTTAACAATGCCTAACAATGCAGTATTTAAACAGAAAAGCTTAACAATGCAGTAATTCAAATGCATTTAATGATTACTCATTTGGGAGTATATTTCTGAATTTATGAGAAACAGTTGTGACCATTTACAAGGCACCTATTTAACAGTCTCCTGCCTATGTTGTGTTCATTAACCTAGATCTATAAAGACAGAGTGGGGTAAAGTAGTAATAAATATGCTAATTTTGAAGATATGTCAAGCTGTGGCCTGAAATTTCCAAAGTAACAATTTTGTCTCCTGGAAAATCTATACAATAGTAGTCATATACACCGTCGTATCAGAATAATATGACCACCTACCTAATAATAGGAATAACTACCCTTGGCCCTGATGGCAGTGGCGAGTCGGCATGGCACAGACGCAATGCGGCCCTGGAAGGTTGCCCGAGGCACATGTGCCAATTTGGACTGCAGAAGAGCACGGAAGTCCAGGAGATGATGTGGTTGTGGGTCGGCACATTGAACATGTTGTTCCAAATACTCCCACTAGTGCTCTATGGGATTGATGTCGGGAGATTTTGCCAGCCAAGGGAGAATGGAGACATTGCTGTCATGTTCCTGGAATTCTGGAATTAGACATGCACCCCCCCCCCTAGTGATGCGGCACAATGCATTGTCCCGTTGGTAGACACCATCACCACTAGGGTAAATGTCCAACATGAAGAGATGCATGTGGTCAGCGAGTACAGACAGGCAGCCATTGGTAGGGAGACATCCAGTGGTACTAGCGGTTCCGGGAAAATATTCCCCAGTCATGCACACTGCCACTACCGACTTGTACTTCACCAATAAGCATGTCTGAAGCCCTATCTGCCACCACCCATCACTTCTGTGGAGTAGAAACCTCGATTCATCGGAGAAGGTAACCTTTTCCCACTATTCTACTGCTTGATAAGCGTGTCTGAAGCCATATCTGTCACCACACATCACTTCTGTGGAGTAGAAACCTCGATTCATCGGAGAAGGCAACCTTTTCCCACTATTCTACTGCTTGATAAGCGTGTCTGAAGCCATATCTGTCACCACCCATCACTTCTGTGGAGTAGAAACCTTGATTCATCAGAGAAGGTAACCTTTTTCCACTATTCTACTGCCTGATAAGCGTGTCTGAAGCCATATCTGCCACCACCCATCACTTCTGTGGAGTAGAAACCTCGATTCATCAGAGAAGGTAACCTTTTCCCACTATTCTACTGTCCAATAATGGTAGTCCCATTCGAACTGCACGCATGTTGCCGATGGACCTGGGTTAACATGGGCGCCTTGACGCAGCGTCGACTCCAGAGACCCATGCGTAACGGGGTTCTTTCCACTGTTGTCGAGGACACATACCTGGGTGCCCCAGCATTCATTTGCATGGTCAATTGCTGCACTGTTGCATGTTGATTGCCCTTTATCAGTCGATGCAGGCGATATTCTCCTCTGAGTTCGATGGCCTTTGAGGCCCTACAGTTATGACATTGGAAGGTACTCAGTGGGCCACCGGTCCATTCTTGGTGTACCCTTACTACAGCTCCTTGCAGACAGCCCATGAAGTCTACTGTTCTGAGATGCTTCCACCCCTGGTGCGGTAGGCAATGATCATTCCTCTTTGAACATCCATCAAATCACTACCTCTTTCCATTGTGCTCATTGCTCATGTTATGCACTATGGCTCATCTGGACCTGGACCTGGGTTCATCTCATCTGTCATGGCTGGCTGCTTATATCTCCATGTGGTTGACTTTGTTGCATGTACTCTGTGATGTACCTCGGCAGGTATACTGTGATTCCGGGGGTGGTCATATTACACTGAAGAGCAATTGAATTAGAGACAGCTGACGTTATGCAAATGTGCGCTGTGGGCAGCCCTGTAAACGGAAACGACATGACGTATGCAGCGATCCGACAATATAAATAGTGATGTGATGGGAATCAGTAAGAATCGGATGCAGTATGGGTAAGACAAAGGATCTAAGCTCATTTGATCGTGGGCAAATTGTCGGGGCCCGACGAATGTGTCACTCCATCTCGGAAGTCGTGCAGGCACTGGGATTTTCACGAGCCACTGTGTCGCGGGTGCACCGCGAGTACATCGAATCCGGTAAAACTATCCCTTGCAAAGGCCAACTGCCATGCACAACAGCGTGTGGATGAGCTGGGTCATCGTCGGCTAGCTCGCATTGTAACAGCGGATAGATGGGCCTCAGTGCAAGAAATCACTCGGCAATTTAACGTTGTTGCACAAAAACGTGTAAGCAGCCACGCCATCCAGAACCACCTCCTCGCTATGGGGTACAGAAGCCATCATCCCACGACGGTACCGCTGCTGACCGCACATCACTGGGTGCAAAGATTAGCATGGGCGTGGGAACATCGCCACTGGACCCTAGACATGTGGGAAAATGTTGCCTGGACTGATGAGTCGAGATTCACGTTGGTACATGCGGATGGCAGAATACAAGTACGGCGCAAACCACATGAAGCGATGGATCCTTCTTGCCAGCAGGGTACTCTTCAAGCTGGTGGGGTTGGCATTCTTGTCTGGGGACTGTTTACGTGGACTGAAATGGGACCCCTGGTACGTGTGACATCGTCCCTCACAGGTCAACGTTATAGGGATATCCTGGACGACCATTTGCTCCCGTTTGTGCGTCTTCAACATCCCACTGGGGACCTCATCCTGCAACAAGACAATGCACCATGCCATCGTTCCTGAATTGTATCCGAATGGTTGGATGAACACTCCACCGACGTGACCTCGCTTCCTTGGCCAGCTAGGTCACCTGACTTCAATCCCATCGAGCACATCTGGTATACCATCGAGAGAGAAGTTCGAGGCTCTGACCCCCCTCCAACAAATCTTCGTGAACTGTGGGAGCTTGTTCAGGGGTCATGGATCTGTATGGCTTTCCAACGCTTCCCGTGTCTTGTCGAGTCCTTGCCGAGACTAATCGCCGCCGTCATCAGGGTGAAAGGTGGTGCTACACGTTACTAGACAGGTATCACTAATTCAATTGCTCTTCAGTGTATACGACCGTGTATTAATGACATTCAAAAATTTTGTGAGAGGGAAAGAAAGCATGCAAACATATTCAAACACACATATATTACTTTTATTAATTGTTGCCCTTTCAGCTTCCATGAAATCTGCAGCTTGTCTCTTCGCACGATTCAAAGAATCCTTCAAGATTGTTGCAGAAACTTGAAACCTGGGTGATGCTGAAACCATTGGGAAAAAAAAAAAAAAAAATAAAGTAACTCACATGCATCTTCATTTCATTAGGAGATGAAAGTACATGAAATTTTACATTTTAGAGTATCAAAGATTTTTAACATCTTTCAAGGGAATTTTGTTCAGCAGAACTTAATCCACGTATAAAAAGTAACTTAAAAGACAAATGATTAAAGTGCAAAAGTAACTTAAATGTGTTTTGATTTTTTTATGAGATGGAGATACATTTCTTTTTTTTTTTATTATTATTATTTTGGATAATAAAGAAAGTGTAAAATTTTAAAGAGAGGTTATCAGTGTCCTGTGAACATCTACATCAGGGGTACTACAATCCATCTACGAATCAGGGATAATAGTTCTATGAAAGAGGAAAGGCTCCTGCCTAAAACATAAAAATACGTCGCCTGCACAAACATTTAAAAATCCTGCTGATTTCAATAGCTTATTGCTTACAACAAAGTTGTTATCAGACATGCCAACCTTCAAAATCTAAAAATCAGGGGATTTTTACAGCTCATAAAATCACACAAGCGCTATTTTTTATCAACATTTTCCACATGTAGGAACAATTTTCCAGTAGTACTATAGGCGCATAGCAATTTAAATGTTTAAAAAGTTATTCTAAATGCAAACTGTATGTTTATTTGCAAAATGAAAAGCATAGTGAAAATAGTTGTTAAACAAATATAATTAATAACATATTAATAATTAATACAAGTCATGTATTTACTTTTTGATACAGTATTTAATCATAATTAATCTTTATCCTTATTTAGAGAATGTACAGTAGTCATAATTAATAAATAGGAACTGTACACCAACTATACTATTGATCCGAATGTCTTGGCATAGTATAGAAATCGGAGTTTCAAGCTTTAGCACATCAACCAGATAGCTTTTTCTGTCTACCATCCTTGAAAAAGCCATCTGGTTGATGTGCGAAAGCTTTGGAAACTCTGATTCCTATACTATGTGACGTACCTGCCAGCAGGACGCACACGACATAAAGGCAGATAGGAATCAGAATAAACGTCTGCGTAGCTCAGTTGGTAGAGCAACTTGTTCCGGAATAAGCGGCCTCAGGTTCGAATCCCGGCGTAGACCAAAAATGACGGAGAAATTTACTTCGTTATAATGGCGCCCGAACTATCCGGATGACCCGACCGTTCAAAATCTCGCATTGGTGTGATGTTATTTCCACACCGCGAGATAGGAAAAATCAGAGAATCCCTTTTCCAGCGCTTTGAAAAATAAAAAATGTGTGATGTTGCATTCCACACAGCAGATTGACTGAGAGTTCTCAAGTGCACGTTCTACAGTGGATGGCTGCCTGCAACGATTCATGGTCACGGCTGACCCGTGGGCCATGCCCCGGCCCTCTTTCGGGGGGAGATGTGACGTACCTGCCAGCAGGACGCACACGACATAAAGGCAGATAGGAATCAGAATAAATGTCTGCGTAGCTCAGTTGGTAGAGCGACTTGTTCCGGAAAGAGCGGCCTCGGGTTCGAATCCCGGCGTAGACCAAAAATGACGGAGAAATTTACTACGTTATAACTACACCAAGACATTCGGATCGATAGTATAGTTATACTAATTTGAGTACAGTAGCCAATTTAGCTCTTTTTAACAAGGATCTACAAAAGTTTTGTTCAAAGCAATTTTCTTACATTCTGGATTTAACTGACAGCTGTGAGAGTGAGTGAGTGAGTGAGTGAGAGTGTGTGTGTCTTTATAACTAAGCTAAACACTCTCTTTCATTCAGCATTGATATGGGGCAGTGTTAATACAGCAAACGTGACTTTTGATAACAAATCACACTTGCTACTGCCAACTAAATTTCTCAACCTGCTAATCAGACTCCACTGAATATCAATTCTCTCTTCACATTTAATGTTCTCCAATCTATTTTTCCTGTTGCAATGCACAAAATTGGGTCTGCAAAGTGTCCAAACCTGTATCAGCATCCGTGTTAGAAAATAAACCAAGAGAGAAGTGCCAGAAACGTATTCACAAAATATTTTAAATCTGAAAATGAAGCTTCCTCAATACATGTCAGTGATGCAACTTCAGATTTTATGAGAACTTCATTTTTTGAAAGGGAACTTGTGCATCACATAACTGCACACTGTGATGAAGTACTTGCTTATTGTACCAAAGAAAATGGCCATTGCATTTGACTTTCAGTTCTCTACAATACGAGAAGCAGATTGTCCTATAACTGAGTCAGCCGTCAGCCTTTCGATTTTCTTTCTTGTGATAGTTAACATCAAGTAGTGTTGCAGATCACTTTACTGCTGATGGCAAGACAAACCTCAACAGTAAGTCTTTCAACATATCAAGTAGCACTGATCGTAACACATGGATATGAGGAACTCTTGACTGCAGCTTAACATTTGATTCTTCAAATACGGGAATGGCATTCAGAAAAAATAGGCACAATTTGTTGAAATAGATGAGAGAAATATGAAAAGCCTTTCTTCATGAGTGATCACTTTATTTGAAGATATTTTAGAACTGTCTTCTGTGAGTCTTAACGCGTTTGAATTAGATGAGCTGGAATCAGAGCCTCTTTTCTTATCTAATGCTGTATTTATAGCCTTAAACTCAGAGCAAACAGAAGATCAGCTAGAAAGTGTTTGCTTCCTTGGAATATAATCTTTCAATGAACCAACAGGATCATTGTTGTTCTTAACCTCTTCCCTCAACAGAGAAGTTAATGGATCCCACTGCTGCAATAATCTACTTAGTCATCGACCCAAAGAGAGCCAATGAGCAGAAACATACTAATATCTGTTCAAAAACGTTAAATTTAACCAATGAACTTTACTACATGGCATATTAAATTGAGTTCTTTAGCAGGATATCATAAAAGTCCTGTCATTTTTTCTGTTCTTCACGTTTTTTTACACAAGGAAATTTAAAACAGCAGCATTCCAATATTACCTAAAAAGAGCAATTATACTTTCATCTAATAATACTGCAAGACAAAAAGAGTTGAAATGGATTAAAACTCTGGCTGGTGACTCCGGCTATAAGGAGAGATTGATCGACGATCTTTACAAACAAATTCAAAATAACCAAAATAAACGGAGGCAGAATATGACTGATACATACAGATTTTGTGGAAAACTACCATATTGTCCACCTATATCCGCTCCTTTAAAAAAGGCATGCCATAAAGCAGGGTTACTTATTGCAGATACTGTACTTGACAATAGCAGATTATTACAATCAAGTAACAAAAAATGTTCTATCTTACGTAAAGCAGGTGTATACAGCATACCAATTATTAATATAAATAAGAACCTAGATAATAAAACAGTTTACATTGGTAGCACAAAGCGAAATATTGATATCAGATTACGTGAACATTTAAATAACTGGAATAAGGGTGAAATTCGAACTTCACTTATACAATATTGTTATAATAATGAAGCCATACCCGACTGGGAGAATATAAGTTTAGTTACTTCTCACAACACACATAAAAAGATTCTGACTGCAGAGGCCATTATAATAGAGAAAACCAAGGCATATAATTGCAATTTAACTGTCCCGATCGAATTATCACCAACATGGTTGAACATGATAAAACAGGAAAAACAATGAACTGTCCAAATAAGAAGATCAAGTCGACAAATGAAACAAAGATTAAAAAACAGGATGGCACTAGAAGGTGCCAACGACGTTTTACGTGATGAGCATGATGATGACGCAGATGATTGAGATGGCAGCACCGTCGACTTAATTAATAGTTAACACGCAAGAAACAGTACAGCACGAGATCTCCTTGAAAATGGCCACGAAAGAGTGTGCCGAAATGCGCATCAGAAATTCGGGATCTGGATTCCTTGATGAAGACTGTTTTGCATATCGTTCTCAGTCGAATTTGAGGTTGGAATAATGGTTTTTTATCTCGATTTTATTATTTTCATTGGATTAATTTTCTTTCAAGTTCTATTTTGAGGACAAGGATTTTTTGTGTTTTTGATAAAAGATTTTATGGGTTTTAGCTATCATAAATACTTCATTGTTGCCTACGGGGAACGTTCATTTTATGGAACTTCGACTACGAAGTTTTTAGAGCGACTTGTTCCTATAGAGCGACTTGTTCCTATTGGAACAGAGCTACGGGGAACGTTCATTTTATGGAACTTCGACTACGAAGTTTTTTGTTCTTGAGTGCATACCGGGAGCAACTAATCAAAAGGAGACTGCAAACCAAGAGGTAACAATCTTATTGCAACCCTATCATTCATTTTTCTTTTAAGAAATAAGTTATGTGTTGTTTAGTTCATATTTTAAATAAATATACCATTTACCCTCAATATGACACCACCAGATTGAATAAGAGGTTCAGGAGTCCGGATGCCGTAGTTTTCAGCGAACTTGTGTAAAAAAACGTGAAGAACAGAAAAAATGACAGGACTTCTATGATATCCTGCTAAAGAACTCGAGTAGAGACATGTTTCACAATCTTCCTTACTTCCATGCCATGCATTGATTGAAAATGTTTAATTTTCCATTTAGAACTTCTTTCCAAGTAATAATATATTGCACCTTATCAAGAAAAGTGACACAAGTCAAAAACACACTATTTTACAGGAACGCAAAAAAATAGATTGCTTGTATCATTAATGCTTTATATCACTAATACCAATATTAATGCTCTCTACCGGAATCTTTTGCAGTTAGACTTGTGACACTTTTCTAGATAAAAATATACACTTTTCTACTGCCATAGAGAACCAATAAAATGAAAAATTTCTGATGTGTCACTTTCTCGCAAATAGGTGTTGATTAAATATCCATCAACTTTATTAGGGAAGCATTCTGCACCTTTCCCTGCAGCCAAATTTATCAAATGGCAAACACACCCGATGGCAACCAAATGCTCCATCTGGCCTTTCAAAGTACCTGCAACTTCTGTTTTCATGCCCACCACCATGACAGGAGAATTTTCTGCCCCAAGGGCTAAAGAATTTTGTAATGGAATACCACGCTTGTTTAGAGTATCCAAAATGAGATGCACAATATTATATCCAGTAGCATCCCAACCCAATACTGGTACTGATAACAAAGTACTTTCAATTTCCAAGTTCTGCTCATTGTAATAACAGACTAAGATTGGAAATAACTTAGAATAACTTTTGTTACTTCCATCTGTTGCGACAGAAAATGGCCCTTTCTTCAATATGGCAACAACAGATTGTTTTTCGATCTCACCCATTTCACCAATAATTGCTGTTGTCTCGGTTTGTGCAACAACATATTTTTTTGCAATATCACTGTCGGGGTACATTTTTCACAATAATGGTGCTGTATGATCTGTACAGGTGATTGGGAAATTGAGCTCACAAGAAATGCCATAAAACGCATCTCTGCACATATAACACTGTCGTCTTGAGCGTGAAATTCAATTTTTTTATTCTGTTCAAACACCTAGGCAAAATCCTTGTGCTTTTGTCCCTTCAAGCGTTTCACAATATCGTTCTTTCCACCATGAAGAATAGAAATGTCGGAGTGGCAATCTGTACAAAATGCATATGCATTGCTCTTTCTAGGAGCAATAACAGACAGATAATCTTGAGTGTAGAACTTCTTAAAACTAGTGTAATTTGATTGACATTAAATGTCCGTCATTACTGTTTCACACGTTATGCAAGTTCTGCAATCGGGAGATTGTTAAATGATGTTAGATACATATGGGGCATAGTATTGGCAATTAAAATCAAGAAATAATAAACTATATCTGTACTTACAATATTCGTAGTGGCTGTCGGGGCTTCATATGTACGTCTTCAAAGAATGTGAACTTTTTCAATCGTGAAGTTTAGAATAAAATTCATGATATTGTAAAATCTGCACCAGATAAAATTGAACAAGATGAATTTTTCCAATGAAGGTAAAAAATTCCTTTAACAACAACGGAATATGAAACTGAATTAAAACCTTGTCGATTTTTTTCGAATATGAAACTGAATTAAAACCTTGTCGAATTTTGCTTTGCAATCAAGATGATTATTTCTTTTTCAAGACTGTTCGTTTTTTTTTATTTCGGCAAAATTATAATTCGTCTTCATGTTTCGTTGTTATCGTGGTGCTTCACAGTCAAGATGATTTCCAATTCGAGATTATAGTTCGTTTAAAAAAAAAAAAAAAATGACAAGGTTTTAATTCAGTTTCATATTCCGTTGTTGTTAAAGGAATTTTTTTGCCTTCATTGTAAAAATTCATCTTGTTCAATTTTATCTGGTGCAGATTTTACAATATCATGAATTTTATTCTAAACTTCACGATTGAAAAAAGTTCACATTCTTTGAAGACGTACATATGAAGCCCCGACAGCCACTACGAATATTGTAAGTACAGATATAGTTTATTGTTTCTTGATTTCAATTGCCAATACTATGCCCCATACGTATCTAACATCATTTAACAATCTCCCGATTGCAGAACTTGCATAACGTGTGAAACAGTAATGACTGACATTTAATGTCAATCAAATTACACTATCGTGGCCACGTAAATAGTATGTTCATCGTAAATTGGCGAAATTTGAACAACGATATATTTTCTTAAAACTAGTCGCATATTTTCTTTTCAACATTGCAATTTATTGAGAGAGTACAGCACAAAAATCAAAACCTTCCCCCCCCCCCCCCAATGAAATTCGTTTTCAGGTACGTTGATTCTGCAAGATAATGAAAACGTAAAATGGCCCACAGGTTGTTGTTTTTTAACGAATAAAATAGCAGACAACTGTTTTTCATTTCTTCTCCTGGTTATCTGCGAAGGCAAAGACGACACAAAGCATCATACTAACATTGCCTTTTGTTATAAGGCGAGGCCTACTGTAATTACTCCCTTTTGTTGTTAAGTGAATTTGCCACAACTCAACTGTTTATTATCACTTAGAATGCACACAGCTGGGTTGAGGTGAGGTGTTGAAAGACTGAACAGCAAGGAGAAGGCAGGGCAGCTCCCATCTGTCAATCATAATATTACTGACTCTCCCCAGCATTCTAGTGCTAGAGTGGGTGAGCTCTTTGCTGAAGGCGTTGTATGACAATCAGACTGGGAGAAAAAATTTTAAAGCAAATTTTTTCAGATTTTTAATATAAGTGAGTGAAATTTTTGCAGTAAATGAGATGCTGCCGCACAAAGTTCAGTTTTAATTTTTGCCAGAATCCACTGAAAACTTTTAGAAGTTACGTATTAATTTTTGTTTTGTTTTTATTACTACACATCTACGACCACAATGAGCAACTCAATGGGCTATAAGCACTTTCAGAGAAAGTGTGGGATGTTCAGTGTAGATTTATGCCTGGTAAAGGCTGCACTAACCAAATTTTTGCATAATGCATGATGATTGAAAAGTATCTGGCTGTTGGTAAGAAAGTTTTTGCTGCCTTCATAGATTTAAAGAAAGCTTAGGACCGAGTAAATGGGACACTTTTGTGGAAGGTATTGAATGAATATGGTGTTACTAAGAATCTACTTAATCGTGTGAAAGCCATGTATGCTGGCAGTAGAGCTTGTGTATGAGTGAATGGTGTTTTATCAAAATGGTTCTCTATTGGTGCAGGAGTCAGACAAGGCTGTGTAACGTCACCATGGCTGTTTAATATATTTATGGATGTGTGCATGCGTGATGCAAAAATAAATAATACTGGTTTATGTCTTGGTGATCTCCGTGTGTGCAGATTGCTGCATGCTGATGACACTGTCCTGTTGGCAGAGAGCAAAAGTGAGTTGCAGAGTATGTTATCCCAGATGCACAAAGTTTGCATGAAATTCAAACTGAGTATAAATAAGGGAAAACCCCAAGTTATGGTTTTTGAGCCGCGGATGGCTTAGTGGTTAGAGATTCAGACTATCGATGCAAGGTCCTCAGGTTCCAACCTGGGCTGATCTTTCAGAGATGGTGTGATTTACTAACAATCGCTGAATATCCACCGTGCATCGGACGAGCACATTAAGTGACGGCCCCCAGGCTGGACCCACTGGTTAAATGGGTATCCTTTCCTATGCCCCCCTGAAATTCTCTCACCCCTCTGTGTGCAACATCGTACTTGTACGGTGGCGCCATCTATTGTACTCTAATCTCACTACAAACTGTTCTGTCAAAGTCGCTAGACTTGCTCTCATTCCTTCCGTTTCTGTGTCCTGCCCAAAAGGCAATCTCGCTGTAGATGGCTGGGACCTAAACTCTACTCACTGTGGACGGAAGTCCTACAAGAAAATGACAAATACTGTTATGGTTTTTGAGAGAGGAGCTGGTAGCACTGAATGTAATGTAAGTCTAAATGGCAGAGTGATTGACCAGGTGAGTGAGTTTGTGTATTTAGAAAACATGTTTGATAGAGAGAACAAATTGGATAGTGAAATTAGTAGGCGAGTGAATTCTTCATTGAAAGTCATGGCTTCTCTGGGAGGTTTTCACAGGAATGATGGGTTCTCAAGAGGGCCCCGCATGGCTGTGTATGAAAGTGTAATTATTCCTACTCTGATGTATGGCAGTGAAACCTCGGTACTACAGAAGAAACATGTAGGAGTCGTTTGTGTACTGGAGAAATGCGTTACTTATGGTAGGTTTGTGGCAAGACATCATCTGATTGTGTGAGGAATGAAGATGTGTTGCAGTTGTATAATGTGAAGCAAAATATTGTTAGCAAGGTGGAGACTAATATGCTTCGGTGGTTTGGCCATGTTGAAAGAATGAGTGATGAGATGCTTACTAAGAAAATATTTTTAGCCCAAGTGTCAGGAAGGAAAGGCAAAGGAAGGTCAAGGAAGTCATGAAAGGATCAGATTCAGGAGTGTCTGCATGAGAAAAAGATTATGAGTATGAAATATAAAAGATCTTGTGTACAGCGTGTGATGGATGTTAGTGAAGCCCGAGTTGTATGTCAAGATTGCTGCAAATTGAGAAGTTTGATACAGCAACAGTAAGTAAAAATTATCTTGCAGTTTGTATTTCTTTTTAGAGCTAACCTCTGAATCTCAGAGAACAGCTTAGTGGCATGTATGTATGTGTGTATGTATGCATCCATTAACTACTTTTTTTTAAATATAACTCTGCAGTTTTTTTCCTTTAAAGCTTTTCTTTCTTTCTTTTCAAACCTAGTTTGAAGACGCATTTATTTACCATTTTGGAGGATCATGGAGTTTATTATTATTTTTTTAACTTCAGAAAAATATGAAGTTAAAAAGTGTCAGGAAAGAAAGGCAAAGGAAGGTCTAGGAAGTCATGAAAGGATTAGATTCAGGAGTGTCTGCATGAGAAAAAGATTATGAGTATGAAATATAAAAGATCTTGTGTACAGCGTGGATGGATGTTAGTGAAGCCCGAGTTGTATGTCAAGATTGCTGCAAATGGAGAAGTTTGATACGGCAACAGTAAGTAAAAATTATCTTGTAGTTTGTATTTCTTTTTAGAGCTAACCTCTGAATCTCAGAGAACAGCTTAGTGACATGTATGTATGTGTGTATGTATGCATCATTAACTACGTTTTTTTTTTAATGTAACTCTGCAGTTTTTTCCTTTAAAGCTTTTCTTTCTTTCTTTCCAAACCCAGTTTGAAGACGCATTTATTTACCATTTTGGAGGATCATGGAGTTTATTATTATTTTTTTAACTTCAGAAAAATATTTATATATATATATATATATATATATATATCACCAAGACATAAACCAATATTATCTGTTTAATAAAGGTAAGCAGCACTTAAAGATAATTATGGGAGATTTCAATGCAAAAATAGGGCAACGGCTACAGAATGAAACTTCAGTAGGTAAATTCGGTCACGGCAACAGAAACCAGCGTGGAAATACTCTCGTAGAGTTTGCAGAGGCAGAAGGGTTTTTCATCTTGAACTTCTTTTTCAAGAAAAAGCCACACAGGAAATGGACATGGAGACATCCAAATGGGACGACAAGTGAAATTGATTTTATTATATGTAACAAAAAATTCGTCATAGAAGACTGCAGTGTGCTAAACAAGTTCAACACAGGCAGTGACCATAGATTGGTGAGATGTAAGATGCGCCTCAACACTAAACTCGAACGTAGCAAGCTCATAAGACAAAAAAAATGTATTGACATAACCAACCTTAAAAAACACCATAATACCTTCAAATTGGAACTGAAGAACAAATTCTCTGCTTTAGAAGGCCTAACATCGGAAGAAGTGGATATTTCTGAAGTTAACAGAAAAGTAACCAAAGCTCTTATGGAAACAGCAACAAAATTAGCTGGGTCTAAGAACAAATTGCATGTGAACAAATTATCAGGAAAAACCAAAATGTTGATGCAAAAAAGAAGAGTGATGAGGACAACTAAAGAAGATGTGACTTCCAAAGTGGAATATATAGAGCTATGCAAGACAGTACGAAAAAGTATCACTGAAGACGTAAGGAAATTCAACTGTGAACTAGTAAGGAAAGCAATTAAAAACAACTAAAGCCTAAAGATAGCAAAGGGACATCTCAGTAAGGGGAAAAGACAGATTATGGCACTGAGAAAAGAAGATGGTTCTGTAACAAGAAATAGAGGCGAAATTTTAACAAGAGTGAAAGATTTCTACTCCAAATTATATGAAAGGGATGATACATGTACTCCAGACATCATGAAAGGTACCAGTACCAGAGTTCTTCCAGTCCTTCCAGCAGAAGTTGCACATGCAATCAAGAACATGAAGCGGGGAAAAGCTCCAGGAGAAGATGGAATTACTATAGACATCATACAAGAAGCAAGTGGAGAAATCGAAACAGTACTCGCCCAAATTTTCACTCGATGCCTTAATGAAGGGAAAATTCCTGATGATTGGAACAACGCTACAATGATCTTGCTACATAAAAAGGTGACATTGAGGATCTCAGGAACTACAGACCTATCAGCCTACTATCAGTGGTTTATAAAATCTTCACTAAAGTTCTTTCACACCGCTTGAAGGTGACACTGGACATGGCTCAACCGAGAGAACAAGCTGGATTCAGGAGTGGCTACAGCACAATAGATCATATCCACGTACTGAGTGAACTAATTGAAAGAGCGAGGGAATATGAGCTTCCATTGTGCATGGCTTTTATCGATTATGAAAAAGCCTTTGATTCGGTGAAACCATCAGCAGTTGCAATGGCTCTGAAATCCTGCGGTATTGAAGATGCATACATTAATATTATTAATAACATCTATGAAAATGCAAGTGCAAAGATTCGGCTGTTTGAAAATACAACACACATAAAAATTGGAAAAGGAGTGAGACAAGGTGACACCATATCTCCGAAGCTCTTTAATGCCACATTGGAAAATGTCTTTCAATCACTGAACTGGGAAAACAAATGGATAAAGATTAATGGAGATTATCTAACCCACCTTCGTTTTGCTGATGACATAGTCATTTTTGCAAATACCCCATCAGAGCTACAGAGTATGATCCAGGAACTTGCTGACAAGAGTAAAGAAGTGGGATTAAAAATGAACTTTCAGAAGACAAAAGTGATGTACAATGCTTTTACAAGAAATGAAGATTTATCGATTGATGGAGAAAAGCTGGAGATAACAGACACGTACGTTTATCTTGGACAGCAGATATCAAGTGAGGGTCACATTGGTGAAGAAATTAATCGGCGTACAAAACTTGCCTGGAGAGCTTTTGGAAGAAACAGCATAATTTTCAAGAGCAATATGCCATTATGTCTTAAAAGAAAAGTGTTTGATCAATGCATCCTTCCAGTGCTTACGTATGGTGCAGAGACGTGGACCTTAGCTAAAAGAGACATACAAAGGCTGCAGACAACTCAAAGCAGCATGGAGAGGTGCATGCTTGGTGTAACCAGGATAGATAAGAAGAGGAACACGTGGATCCGAAAAATGACAAGAGTGGAAGACATCATGATCAGAGTTAAATCCCTGAAATGGCAATGGGCTGGACGATACTACCAGAAGAACAGACCATCGATGGACAGCCAAAATTTTAGATTGGATTCCAAGGGACAGGAAAAGACCCAGAAGAAGACCACATGGAAGATGGGTGGATGAAATTCGAAAGTATGCGGGAGTGACATGGAGGAGACTGGCACAAGACAGACCGTTGTGGAGGAAACTTGGGGAGACCTTCGTCCAGCAGTGGATTGATAATGGTTGACAATGATGATGATGATGATGATATATATATACATTGTCATTGAAATACTTTTTACCTCATTCGCATGATATTATTACCATAAAACAGAATCAATGAAGACAATGGCATGTGTCAAAACAAATGTGGAAGTATCAAGCTTTCTTGCTTTTTTTTTTTTATTGGAGGTTTAACAACCACCATAAGCAACTCAATGGGCTATAAGCTGTCGCCTATATCTAATTTACAGCCACTGGTTCCAGGGAAGGGAGAGAGCCAGTGCTGTAAGACAAATATAACATCCATGCCTCACTGGGATTCAAACCCGGACCCATCTCAGACGATTGTTCAGAAACCAGTGCTTAGACCAATGCGCCACCAAGACGGCTTTCTTCTTGCAGATAGGAGAGGAAAGGTACAAAACTGATGACCGTAATGCTGCCTTGCATTGCTGCAGAAAGAAGTAGATCTCACAGGTGATTCGAAATCATGGTGGTTGATGGAATTTCGACTATCCTAACAGCTAATTCTCAGTGAAAATCAGGAGAATTTGACATTCATCCGGAAGGCAGGAGGAAGGGCTGAAGATCCAGAGAATCCCACCTAAGTCCAGAAAGTTGTCATGTCTGTGCTATATTTACAAACATGCATAATTCCACAACAAGAAAGAATGTAATTACTACTAAAGATATATATAGATATATACTTTGGAAGTCAAATCTTCTTTAGTTGTCCTCATCACTCTTCTTTTTTGCATCAACATTTTGGTTTTTCCTGATAATTTGTTCACAACAAATTGCATGTGAGCAAATTATCAGGAAAAACCAAAATGTTGATGCAAAAAAGAAGAGTGATGAGGACAACTAAAGAAGATGTGACTTCCAAAGTGGAATATATAGAGCTATGCAAGACAGTACGAAAAAGTATCACTGAAGACGTAAGGAAATTCAACTGTGAACTAGTAAGGAAAGCAATTGAAAACAACCAAAGCCTAAAGATAGCAAAGGGACATCTCAGTAAGGGAAAAAAACAGATTATGGCACTGAGAAAAGAACACAAATAACAAGAAATGTAACAAGAAATAGAGGCGAAATTTTGACAAGAGTGAAAGATTTCTACTCCAAATTATATGAAAGGGATGATACATGTACTCCAGACATCATGAAAGGTACCAGTACCAGAGTTCTTCCAGTCCTTCCAGCAGAAGTTGCACATGCAATCAAGAACATGAAGCGAGGAAAAGCTCCAGGAGAAGATGGAATTACTGTAGACATCATACAAGAAGCAAGTGGAGAAATCGAAACAGTACTCGCCCAAATTTTCACTCGATGCCTTAATGAAGGGAAAATTCCTGAGGATTGGAACAACGCTACAATGATCTTGCTACATAAAAAAGGTGACATTGAGGATCTCAGGAACTACAGACCTATCAGCCTCCTATCAGTGGTTTATAAAATCTTAACTAAAGTTCTTTCACACCGCTTGAAGGTAACACTGGACATGGCTCAACCGAGAGAACAAGCTGGATTCAGGAGTGGCTACAGCACAATAGATCATATCCACGTACTGAGAGAACTAATTGAAAGAGCGAGGGAATATGAACTTCCATTGTGCATGGCTTTTATCGATTATGAAAAAGCCTTTGATTCGGTGAAACCATCAGCAGTTGCAATGGCTCTGAAATCCTGCGGTATTGAAGATGCATACATTAATATTTTTAATAACATCTATGAAAATGCAAGTGCAAAGATTCGGCTGTTTGAAAATACAACACACATAAAAATTGGAAAAGGAGTGAGACAAGGTGACACTATATCTCCGAAGCTCTTTAATGCCACATTGGAAAATGTCTTTCAATCACTGAACTGGGAAAACAAATGGATAAAGATTAATGGAGATTATCTAACCCACCTTCGTTTTGCTGATGACATAGTCATTTTTGCAACTACCCCATCAGAGCTACAGAGTATGATCCAGGAACTTGCTGACAAGAGTAAAGAAGTGGGATTAAAAATGAACTTTCAGAAGACAAAAGTGATGTACAATGCTTTTACAAGAAATGAAGATTTATCGATTGATGGGGAAAGCTGGAGATAACTGCTACCTACATTTATCTTGGACAGCAGATATCAAGTGAGGGTCACATTGATGAAGAAATTTATTGGCGTATAAAACTTGCCTAGAGAGCTTTTGGAAGACACAGTATAATTTTCAAGAGCAATAAGCCATTATGTCTGGAAAGAAAAGTGTTTGATCAATGCATCCTTCCAGTGCTTACGTATGGTGCAGAGACGTGGACCTTAGCTAAAAGAGACATACAAAGGCTGCAGACAACTCAAAGCATCATGGAGAGGTGCATGCTTGGTGTAACCAGGAGAGATAAGAAGAGGAACACGTGGATCCGAAAAATGACAAGAGTGGAAGACATCATGATCAGAGTTAAATCCCTGAAATGGCAATGGGCTGGACATACTGCCAGAAGAACAGACCATCGATGGACAGCCGAAATTTTAGATTGGATTCCAAGGGACAGGAAAAGACCCAGAAGAAGACCACATGGAAGATGGGTGGATGAAATTCGAAAGTATGCGGGAGTGACATGGAAGAGACTGGCACAAGACAGACCGTTGTGGAGGAAACTTGGGGAGACCTTCGTCCAGCAGTGTATTGATAATGGTTGATGATGATGATGATGATATATATATACATGTATTTCCAAACATGTCTGGTTTGCTGATATTCTCAGATCTGAACCTCAACAGACCGAAAAGGCAGCTGGGATGAAAGAAGAAAAACAAATGAAGGCAGACCCTAATTACCGTACTTTCTAGTGTATAAGGGAAGACTTTTCCTTCGGAAGTCCAGGTTTGACTTATATGCCACACTGACTTACCTATTGCCTGGTCATTGAAATGTCTCAATGAGAAATAATACACACACACACACACGCACACACGCTTTTAGCCAGAAACTGGGTAACAATGGTTGGCACGTGTGATGGAGCATTGTCATGGAGGAGGAACGATTCTTACTTTGATGCAAATCCGGCCTAACTCAGTGAATTCTCTTGAGAAGGTGATCCACCTATGAGGCTTTTGTGAGAGTTGATGACAATTTAGCTGTTTGTGGTGAGCTCACAGATGATGAGATCTTGGCTGATGTTATGAATAAGGAGACCTACTGTGTATCTTCAGATGAAGAACTGGAACGGCCAGAATTTCCTGAAGAGCGCCTTCCAAATTCAGTAGAGGCCTTGGTTCACCTTCAACAGTTAAGGAAGTTTGTTGAGGGGCAGCAGAATGTAAGTGACTCTCTATTTCATTTGCTCGATAAACTTGAGAAATTTACACTTATCCATAACATAAATTTTAAGAAGCGGGCCAAAATTTCACGTTTTTTACAAAAATTGTTTTAATTTACCGTACTGTACTTTTTTGTATGTTATGAATAAATATGTTGTTTTTTACAGTGCTTGAATGTGCCCATATTCAAATTTGCCTAATTCGAATTTGTCGATAATTCAAATTATTTTTCTGGTCCCTTCAGCTTCGAATTATCTAAGTTACACTGTATTTACATTTGATAGAAACATCATTAAAATCACCTTGACCAATTTGGAGTGGCAGCAGTCGAATGTCAATTGCATCCCCCTTATACGACCCAAAGGGTGGCATTCACCTGGTTTTACTAAGCCACCAGAACTACAATTGGTGCACTTCATTTGTCTCATAATAATTAAACCTTTGAAAAATATCACTACCACGCAATTGATTGGCTGGTGACAATCATGTCGACAGGCAACGGCGCATGCACTTTAAGAACAGCAATGACCAGCAGCTAGCAAAGGCAGTCTTTTTTTGCTTTGTCAATCTCTGAATTGCATCTCTCAACTAAATTAAAGTCATTGATTGCTTCCATTTACTATGCTTATCTTAATTTATTTCCGTTTCTGATTGAAATCAGTTCTTTTGGCTTCTGATTTCAACTGGGCTATGTGAGAAAGTAGTTAATAATAACTCATGCTGCAAAGCATCACTCTGATTTGCTGTACTTGCGTGACTTTTTTGCTTGTTTGTTTGTTTATTTTTTTTTTTCACCTTTGCACACCAGCTTCTACTGGTTGTTCAGTGAGAAATAATATGGTATCATCAGTTCGTAAGAAAAAATGAGCTTACGGAATTCAACTTTTTGCTGAAAAGAAAAATGCGGAAGTTAGCCACTGTACCCCAAACTTTATTTGAAATTAACGTGTCTGAAGCTTGATTTTAGTCTTCAGTTATTCAAGGTTCTTCACATGCATATAATGTATTTAGCCTGGTATCCCCTCAATTACTTAATTTTTCACACATAAGAATATTAGAAATCATTAACATTCAGAATTTTTTTAAGTGCACAAAATGTGGAAAACATTTTCATTTCTTAAGGGAGCCATATAAACTTTACCATTTATGAGGGGTTGGTTTTGAAAAAGAAATCTAAAAGTGTGCTCTTCAGAAACAAAATCTCACACACTACTAATTAAAATAAAATTTATTTACCAGTTCTCCATTTAGTCAGATCCATTGAAGGAATATCAACGGAACTACAAGTCTGATAAGCATTTCTGAAAATAGGCAAAATTAAACATTAGTGAACTGCAATATATCACATGTTCTACTTAACTTTAATTACTGTGAAACAAAAGTACAACACAACATAATATATTTACAATTCTAGACTGCAAACTTACTTTGCAAAGAAGTACTGCTTTTTATGGTATCTTTATAGGAACACCCTGACCATCAAGTCTGTTATGCAATTTACCAAAACAAAAATCAAAAGAACAGAATAAAACAAATTTCAACAAGGAAAATGATTAACAAGTATCTTCCCATTTGAAATTTGCTTCTTTTTTTGTACACTTAAGTATGGCACGAGCTCATGAGAAAACTACCACAATTTTCAGGCTAAGTACTAAATTGGTGTAAGAGCGACACCTGAAAAATATCGCAATTTAAGAAACCAATTCTGCGCAAGATACACACTGGGGAAAAGACCACACTCCAAAATTTTGTAATTTGTTTGCCATCAATGTACGAGCTTTGATATACAGGGTGTCTATAAATGAAGTATACAACTTCAGTATGCTATTAAAAAAATACGATAGAAAAAAAAAACTTTAAATGTCAAGAGACGTGGCAAGTGTTAAAGTTTGTTCAGTCAGATAATAGATGGCGCCAGGTGTCTCATGTAATGAAAATTCTCGTCAAACACGGAATACAACAGACATGGCTTCCCCGGTGGAGAAAGCAGCGTATGTGTTTTAATTTGCGGAGTCAAAATTTATAACAACAGTTCAGCGTAAGTTCAGAACGAAGTACAAGAGACAGCTACTGACACAAAGGAGAATCGAACAATGGGTAAATAAATTAAAAGCAACAGGAAGTGTCATGAAAGGCAAAAGCACTGGGAGACCCTTCCATTTCGGACGATGAGAAAACTACCACAATTTTAGATGTGAGTAAGGCTTATTTAAGGAGCCCGAAGAAATCCATTCATGTTGCCAGTTGTGAACTCGAAATAATGCGAGCAATGGTTCACAAGGTTCTGCATAAACGTCTCTGCCTATATACCTATAAATATGGATTCCAGACAACCCGTAAAATATGGGATTGTCCCGTTTTTGGCTAATGCGTCCCGTTGTCCCAAAAAACTCTTCGGGACAGCTTTTTGTCCCGTATTTTAGAGTTCAAGACTGAAAAACAAAATCGATGAGTTACAAATTTTATTCTTTTACAAACATATTTTTTAATTTGCACACCAAGCTTCCCCAAAGCTGACTGTTATCTTCCGTGACGATATCTCCTGTGACTAACTCTGTGGTTAATGCTCTCATTACGTAGGCAAGCACAGCCGTGGCAGATTCATAAAAGTGTCCCATTTACTCAGTCGTAAGCTTTCTCTAAATCTATGAAGGCAGAAAGAACTGTCTTACCAACAGCCAGATACTTTTCAATCATCGTGCGTAATGCAAAAATCTGGTTGGTGCAGCCTTTACCAGGCATAAAATCACTCTGAACATCCCACACTTTCTCTGATGTAAGACACCGTACTTTTTCAATAACAACCTTACCAAACACTTTCCCTGGCACACTTAATAGGCTAATACCACGATAGTTCTTGCATTCAGTCTGATCATCTTTTCCCTTATACAAGGGAACAATAATAGCATCCTTCCACTCCCGAGGGACCATTCCGAACTCCCAGCACAACTGGCAAATTTCAGTTAACCAGTCAATTACAGAGTCACCACCATATTTCAACATCTCGGCAGTTATGACATCAACTCCCAGAGCCTTACCATTCTTAAGAGATTTTAGAGCTTTACACACTTCTCCTCTTGAGATCCCTCCTGTGCTTCCATCCCTCACTGTGACATCATCAGCATCTGTCTCAGAATAATCTTTGCTTTCCTGATCTAATAACTCACTAAAGTATTCACCCCATTTCCTCGATCTCATTCTT
The DNA here is from genome assembly GCA_039090855.1 of Macrothele yani. NCBI lineage: Eukaryota > Metazoa > Arthropoda > Arachnida > Araneae > Macrothelidae > Macrothele > Macrothele yani. The sequence continues at coordinate 100,507,789 of CM076989.1, read as the reverse complement.
CACACAACTTACAACTTTGTTTCCCCTATTTTTCCTGAGTCTCATGTACTTCTAAAAAGACTTCCTATCTTTCCAAAAATGCCAGTTCATGCCTTTCCACCTTCTCCTTCCTATCTTTTGCCTTACTCTGGTGAACCAGCTTAGCAGCTTCATGCTTCTTTGAGCGATATTCATCCACAGAGACTTTACCTTGCAACATCCCCAAATAGGCTTCCTTCTTTCTCTTTACTGCCTCTTCAATTCACTATTCCACCAAGCATCACCTCTATTGTTACCCACCATCGTGGTGCCACAGACCTCTTTAGCAGCAGTGACAACACAGTTCTTAAAACATTCCCATTTCTTTTCTACATCCCTCTCACCAGACTTCAGCTCCTTTAGTCGTTCTCTGAGTAAGTCAGAATAATGCTGATTATTTTCAAGGAGCCAATCAACCTTTATTCTTTCTATCCTGGGTCTCTTCCTATTCCTTTTCCTCCAACCAACATTAAGTTTCACTCGTGACACTACCAAGTAATGATCAGAACCAACATTTGCACCTCTCATCACATGGGTGTCAACAACTAAGTGTTTCAGACGCTGATCATAGACAATAAAATCTATCACACTCTTTTGACCAAGAGTACGATTTTCCCAAGTATATGTGTGGATATACCTGTGATTGAAAAACGTATTAGATACACACAAACCATTCTCAATGCAGAGTTAAATTAATCTTTCACCATTACCATTTACACAAGGATCATTAAACTTACCCAGAACATTGTCAGAAATTGCATTCTGCACACCTACTCTAGCATTGAAATCCCCAGCTAGTGTAACTTTTTCTTTAGCACCAAACTGGCTCAAAACAGCTTTTAGCTCATTCCAGAATATTTCCCTTATCTATTTCTGCATGTGAGGTTGGGTTTAGTTTCATGAAGATAATCCAGGATGATTGGAGGGGCAGTTTAAACTTACAAAAATTGCATGCTCTTAAGAGTATTGAGGTTGAAGACAAGTTTGACCCCAGGCCTGCTATTTTAAAGTGGTATGAAGAAAAGACCCGAGACCCAGATCATAAACCATACGGAAAATAACTTAATATTTTGAATAGTGTTTTTAAATTTTGTGAATAAAGTTAAATTAAAAAAAAATTAATATTTGCATTTGAATTAAATTGTTAAAATTAATCTGTCAGGTCATTAAAAGGTGAGTTATATCTAAATATTTGTAATCTTTTCAGCATTACAATGTGACAGTCACAGGGGTGAAATCAAAATTTGTCATGATTGACTAATGGAGAAGGACATGTTAAAGTTTCTTTTGTGTAATGTTAATAAACTTAATATTTGCATTTGAATATAAAAAAAATTAATATTTGCATTCGAATTTAATTGTTAGAATTAATCTGTCAGGTCATTAAAAGATGAGTTATATCTAAGTATAACAATTTTTAATAAGGAAAATAACTAAAATTTTGAATAGTGTTCTTGAATTTCGTGAATAAAGTTAAATAAAAAAATGTTGTTGTTTTTAATATTTGCATTCGAATTAAATTGTTAGAATTAATCTATCAGGTCATTAAAAGGACTCTGAGGAAACAATCGATTCAAAAGTCCAACGATTGATCCAAAAAGTCTCTGAGGCTAAATGATCGGCGGAACTTGGAATCCCAAAGGCCACCATGGCTCACAAGAAAACAGATCAGCAATTGAAATCCTATCTTCTTGTGTTTATCAATGAGCTTACTGATGCTGATTTGGAGAAACGAAGTGCCACATGTGCAAGATTGGTGGAGACGTTTGTGACGCTTCCTCAAGGTGGGGTGGTGTTCTTCAGTGATATACGTGTCATTTACCGAAGTAGCCGTGCTAGGAATGTTTGTTTTTGGAGCAAAGAAAACCCGCTTTATTATGAGGAGCTGGAGAACAATCCCCCACATGTGATGATTTGGACTGTACTGTCCAGTAAGAACTTGACAGGCCCCTATTTTTTCAATGGGTCAGTTGATCAGCATTCCTATCTCGCCATCTGAGGGACTGGTTTGTTCCCGAGCTGCAAAGATGTGGTCCTCTAGCAGAAAGCTGGTTCCAACAAGATGGCACACCAGCTCATATATTCAGGAATATTTGGTTGAAGTGTTTCCTGATAGGTGGATTGGAAGAGGATCTGCTTACCTGCCTGCTCCTCTCGAATGGCCTCCACGGAGTCCAGACCTCTCCTCTTGTGACATTTCCCTATGGGGTATTAATAAGAACTGTGTGTCCAAGACAAGGCACCAGACAACCGACCAGTTGCAAGACGCTGTTCGTTTTGCATTTACACAAATTGATAAGGCTTCTCTCTGTAAAATCTCGCACAAGACATGGAGACGAATTATTTTGTGCCACGAAAATGGTGGAAGTCATACTGACCTTCTGGATCGGTAACTTCGTAAATTGTTCTGCAGGAGTAACAGGACATTCGGACCACCTTGTACATGGCCCTTTTGCCTGTGAATGGAGAAGCCAGTCAGTTACTAACTGGTTCCAAGGCAAAACAAATGAGAGTGACGTGAAGATTGTAAGGTTCTGGTATTTTTTGTGACATGTTGTGAATAAAGTGAAACCTCTGGATAATTCTCACCTCTCAGACTAGTAAAAAAAGAGTTACTTTTGTTGGGAGGGGTACCACTGTTCAGAGGTTAGGCTTAAATTAATACTGTATGTCAGTTGCATTTTGGCTGAGCAAATCCTGGAAATCAATGCGGAATTAGAGACAGATGTGGTCAGCAATGGTAGTGTTGCAGAGATCAGAATGCAAACTGCATAACATTAGTCTACAGAAAATTAAGCTTAGTTCAAGAGTGAAAATATCCAGATTCAAAAATGTAAATACAGCTGCTCATTTACAGCTGAATTTCTGTACCAGAAAAATGAATAAGCATAATGGAGATTGTGGAAGAAATATTTTTTGCAAATGCATGGAACAACTACAGGATTTTTAAGGCTGCATACAAAATATTCATTGCCTTGCTTACCATTCAACATGTAACTTTAACATAAGACATCTTGAAAATTACACTTCCCTGGAGCGGGAATCGAACCTGCATCTCCCGATTTCCATTTCAAGCAATCTATCCATTACACCACCCAGGATAACAAAGTCCCAAGTATTGGTGTGTTAAGAATCAGAAAATTCTCTGATTAGGTTAAGTTACTCTATAAGAGGGAAAAACAGAATGGTTTTAGAGACAGTGGAATGTAAATGCATAGTTAGGTGGCCACTCATAGGAAAACAAGGACCAAACCAAAAAACACTGCCACCAATGGGCAATATTCCAGAGAATGTTCTGATTCTTAACACTCAGAAACTTTGGATTTCATTGTCTTGCATGGTGTAATGGATAGCGCAGGGATCATAGCATACTTCTGGAAAATTTTAGGTAGGAATTTTAGGAATTTTTAGAAAAATTTTAGGAAAATTTTAGGAGTGTATTTCAATAAAAACTAGATGTATATTTGTATACATCTAGTAAAACAACTTTGTATACATTGTAAAGAGTTTGCTTCACACCCTTCAACCATATATACTGATAGACTGCGCATGACATCAAAATTTCTGGCTCCAACATAAAATCACATGACAACAGTCAAAAAGATGGGTTACACCTGCTGTGCTTATGGTTGCTCTGAGCGATATAGTAAAGAAAGTTCTATGATTTTTCATGGGTAAGAAACGAATTAAATACCTAAGTCAATAAAGTTCAATTACTTAACCAGAAACTTGCAGCTATTGATATAAAAATATAGTAACTTAAGAAAAAAAAATGGAATGCATGTTCCAAATTCTTCGCAAATGTTCATCACATTATAAATCACAAAATGTAAACAACCCGATCATGCATGTATATAGCTCATAAGTAAACTTACCTGAAGAGTTTTCATTATATATGAGGCGCATTCACATAATACACCGAAAACACTGAAGTTCTGCAGCGTAAATTAGTAATCATAACAGCATTTTTACACGAAATTTGGAGTCTGATGATGACGTGCCCAATGTTTGAGCCATGGCGGCTTTGATGCAGCTATTGCCAATGCGCAGTCCATTAGTATATATGGTCGAAGTTAACACCCAAATTTTTTGCATAACGTCTAATGTCTAAAGTTTAAGTATGATTTACTTCTAATGTTCAGTTCTTATCTTTTCACGTGTTATTATCATATTCAAGTATATTTACCACATTCAAGTTTCACTTTGAACATTAATATGCTGTTGAACCAGAAGCAATTCACGATTTTCACAGTAAAGTTTTCAGGTTTCACATTAAACTATAATATCCTAAAAAGGTAATTGAAAACCAAGAACTATGTACAATTGTTCACTGAATTACTTTTTTCATATTATTGTTTTAACCTTTTCCTGATTAGCCTATCTTTTTCTGCTTCTACCACAACTAATTTACTTTCAGTTTTCTTTATTTCAGCTGAACCTTGTATGATCAAGTTAGAGGCAACTGCTATTTCAACAGTATTTTATTTTTCTACAGCTTTTCTCATTCTTTCTGTTCCCTCTTGAATTATTGCTAGGGAGGCTTCTTTATCGTTTTTAAGTCTATTTATTTCTGCATCATTTTCTTTTATTTTGTCATCAAACTCAGCTTTTCTTTTTTTCTCTAGCTGCTTTTCCTTATTTTCCCTCTCTTTCTGCTTCCTTTCTTTTACCTTTTTTTATTCTTCTTCCTTCACCTTATCAACATACTCTTTATAAAATTTATGTGAATCACAAACACTATTTAACAAATTTCTTGTTATGGGAACTTTACTTACACATCCATAGTGTTTAATGGCCCCTTTAACTATTCTTAATGATGTTATAGTTGAGTCTTTTAAGTTAGCCTTGTCCTTCCTTAACAGAGCAGTGTTAACCGAAAATCCCCTTTCTGCATCAGCATTACCATGAGGTAAAACTAAAATTGACTTTATGAGTTTAGCAAGATTTGAGTATTTTTCTTTTCCGCTAGAGTCTTTAATACTAAATATATTACGCCAGTAATGATCAATCCGCACTGGAATATGCCCTTCCTCTGAAAATTTCACTAGTTCATCTAGAGTTGGCTTATCGCAATTTAAAAGTTTCCACTCTTCTCTTACTCTATCAATTTGTTCCTCAGAAAGATGCAAAACACTTGAAATTCTGGTTATTTCCGAAAGTCCTTCAGTGACTGAAAGTTGAGTTGACTCTTTCTTTGGTTCTTTTACCTTTAAAACTTCTATGTCTCTTAGCTTTTGATTGCAGAATGGCAAATTTGACTTTAAATATTTTGTGGTTGCAATTAGTGATGATCTTACATCTAAGAGAAATAATTTCTGCCTGGTCTCCTGAACATTCCTGAGGAGATTTTTTGTCTTCATACCAACTTCTAACTCCCCTAGTTTTTTCCATGAATTTTTGTTTTCAAAATCTACATTCTTTAGGTCTTCTCCAAATTTCCCTGCTATAACATCATCTTGGATAAACTGAGCCATAACATTCCTCATTAAAGTATTTAAATCAGAATATAACTGGTGTATTTTTGGTTCTTCACTCTGATAACATAATGAAAACTTTTCAAAATTTTGGTGTGAAAATGAAATTAATGCTAAATAGCAAGGAGTAAGCTCATTTTTCAGGAAACAGTGAATTCTTTTATACCTTGCCGAATTGTGCAGTTGTTTTTCAAATATTTTTTGAGATGGCAAGAAGTTTAAAAAATATTCTGTAATATTTAGCCATTGATCCAAGAGCCTCTGGGCTACAGAACCAACGGTTAACCATCTGTTGCTGACATGACGCAAAAGAAATTTGGCAGTGACCAATGTTATATCCTCGACAGATTTATAATCCTCTCGTCTTGCAGCACTACTCTTTAAAAAGTAATGCATATCAGTAGCAAATTCGTCAAAATCTATATTTAAGCTTGTCAAAAAAATTTTAAATGCATTACTAACAACATGCAGGTTGCAAAATCCTAGTTCCAAAGATTTCTGGCCTGTTTCTTGTTTTACAACTTCATTGAATTTGCGTAAAAAGCACTTATTTACATTTGGGCTGTCCATGGATACACAAATAATTCTGTTCAACGAAATATTGAAGGATGATAACACATCAAGAATTTCTTTTAGCAAAATATCTGCTGTTGCATGACCCAGAAAAACGCTTGTTAGGTATCGGCAAGAAACTGAATTTATTTCTGAAGACCAGTACCTGAGATACACATCCAACTGCCGTTTCACTTGTGTATTTGTAGTTTCATCAAATCCTATAGTAACCTTTCCTGGGCTACTAGATGCAATGTCTTTTTTCAAATCCTCTTCAAAATATTTTGACAATCCATGTGATATCACATAAGCAACTTTTTTTCTTTAAGTTGCATTTTGGCTGCAATAGCAGAATCAGGAAACATTTCTTTGAAAAGTTCAACTGTTTCAGTGCATGAAACAAAAGACATATTGTCCTTAGCAACTTTCATGGCCCATAATGCTTCGGCTTTAGCCAACTGTAAATCATGACTCAGTACTTCACTAATATTTGTTTTGGGCTGAAGATCCCGTCCTCCAAAGGCTTTCAGGATGGACTTATTTTGAAATTTACTTTGAAATTTCTGCAAATGTTTTTTTCCTTTATGATGCGCTTTTACTTGTGAAAAGCCACTATTAGAAATGTTGAAAATTTCTGAACACAATATACACTTAGCAGAAAATATCGTTTCAGTTGCAGAACACCATTCTTTCAACTTCACTCCGTCCAATTCTTTGGCGAGCCACGCATCTTGAAATTTCGTTTTGGATTTAGGCATCTTAAACACTTGTATTACTAACCAGAAAATGAAAGGGAAGTACAAAAACACGTTCCAATATTGCAAAACCAGACAACTTCCCGAAATTTGGCTGCGAGGATGTCAGAAGATATGAAAAAAAAAAAAAAAAAGCAGGTCACCACTAGAGAACTGAACCTGCACACAGCACAGAGAACACCATAAAAGACGTAAAACCAGAAACTATCATACGCATCTCACGCAAGTTCAGTCAAAGCGAGTCGGAGCCGAGATATATTGCGCATCGAAGGTCGCTGTCGCCAACGCATGATCGAAGGTCAATGATCACGTGCTCTACTGCCTGCCAAGATAATACTCAGCTACCATCCCATCGTCATTACCGGAGGTTACGGAAGGAGACCACATGTTTCCTCTTTGCTTCCACCCACCTGCGGTTTACAATAAAAAGCAGAAAGAGGAGGTTCCACAAGGCATGTACAAAAATAAAGTACGATCTTCTGCGTGCCACGGAGTTCGTCTGCAAAGCGCAAACCAGGGGTGAAAATGACCCCTCCCCTTTTCCCTTAGATCTCTTGTTACTCTCGAAAACTGTTCGAAGGCAAAAAAATGGAACGCCCGCCCCGAAGCAAGTGCATCTCGATGGCGTCATTTTTCCCTCCCTTCAGCAGCACAGCATATAGGCTGTGTTTCTACAATAACAGGTCTTTTTACCTTACCGTAATGGTAAATTTATTGGCGTTAATAACGGTTGTGTTTTTAATAAAAATAAGCTTACGAAAATTTTAGGATGAATAGCAAATTTTAGGTCTAATTTTAGGAATTTAAGGAGGGTCACAAAATATTAGGAATTTTAGGAATTTTAGGAGGAATGCGATCCCTGATAGCGTGCTGAAACGGAAATCGGGAGATAAGGGTTCGATTCCCGCTGCATGGCGATGTAATTTTCAAGTTTTCTGAGGTTGTAGTTACACCCTGAACATTAATGCATGGCAATGGCTGTTCTGTTTGTAACCTTAAAAACAAGAATGATTTTAGCAGTTTAAAGGAAGGAATTTTTCTCATTATCTTCACCTCTTATTCTCTGGAACAGCAACTAGGGCCTCTGTGAATCTTGGAGAGGTGCAAGCTAGTTCTGTGTGACATTGGCGAAAAGACCCCAACTCACTGGGTTTTGTTCCAGAATCCTTAGGTTGAATGACCAACTGGAACCCTCAGCCGTGGGCTAATCCCCCACACTGATGTACTTACCTGATTAAAAAGACAAAAAGAAATATTAAGAATGACTCAAGTGTGGGATATGGTGGACCTACCACACTCGAGAAGGACGGTCCACCACGGAATCGACCTGGACTTTCTAAACGGCGTATGAGAAAGCGATCTCGGCTGAGTGAATGTAAGATTGGTGTATGGAATACTAGAGGTATAAATGGCAAGATGAGTGAGGTGATTGAGGAGATGAATAAGTATAGACTGGATGTGCTGTGTGTAAGTGAAACCAAAAAGAAGGAAATTGGGGTAGAAGAAGTGAATGGCACGGTGAGTGTGTGGTCTGGAGTATTGGATAATATGAGAGGACAGGCTGGTGTAGGTGTGATTTTAAGTAAAAAGATGAAGAACAACTTGATTCACTATAGTTGCATAAGTGAGAGAACTCTCTGGATTCGTTTGAAAGTGAAACTTCAGAGAATTGTAATTGTTGTAGTGTATGCTCCTCGTGACTCGGAACCTTCTGATAAGAAAGAAGATTTCTGGAATGAGCTAAAAGCTGTTTTGAGCCAGTTTGGTGCTAAAGAAAAAGTTATAATAGCAGGGGATTTCAATGCTAGAGTAGGTGTGCAGAATGCAATTTCTGACAATGTTCTGGGTAAGTTTAATGATCCTTGTGTGAATGATAATGGTGAAAGATTAATTGAGCTCTGCATTGAGAATGATGTGTGTATCTAATACATTTTTCAACCACAAGTATATATACACATATACTTGGGAAAATCGTAACTCTTGGTCAAAAGAGTGTGATAGATTTTGTTGTTTATGATCAGCGTTTGAAACACTTAGTTGTTGACACCCGTGTGATGAGAGGTGCGGATGTTGGTTCTGATCATTACTTGGTAGTGTCACGAGTGAAACTTAATGTTGGTTGGAGGTAAAGGAATAGGAAGAGACCCAGGATAGAAAGAATAAAGGTTGAAAGGCTCCTTGAAGATCATCAGCGATATTCTGACTTACTCAGAGAACGACTGAAGGATCTGAAATCTTGTGAGAGGGATGTAGAAAAGAAGTGGGAATGTTTTAAGAACTGTGTTGTTACTGCTGCTAAAGAGGTCTGTGGCACCACAATAGTGGGTAACAATAGAGGTGATGCTTGGTGGAATAGTGAGATTGATGAGGCGGTAAAGAAAAAGAAGGAAGCCTATTTGGGGATGTTGCAAGGTAGAGTCTCTGTGGATGAATATCGCTGTAAGAAGCGTGAAGCTGCTAAGCTGGTTCGCCACAGTAAGGCAAAAGATAGGAAAGAGAAAGTGGAAAGGCATGAACTGGCTTTTTGGAAAGATAGAAAGTCCTTCTGGAAGTACATGAGACTCAGGAAAAATAGGGGAAACAAAGTTGTAAGTTGTGTGAAGAATGAGATTGGGGAAATGATATGGGAGCCCAATGAGTTAAGTGACAGATGGGGCAAATACTTCTGTGAGTTATTAGATCAGGAGAGCAAAAATGATTCTGAGACAGATGCAGATGATGTCATAATCAGGGATGAAAGCAAACGAGGGATCTCAAGAGAAGAAGTGTGTAAAGCTCTAAAATCTCTTCAGAATGGTAAGGCTCCAGGAATTGATGGCATAACTGCAGAGATGTTGAAGTATGGTGGTGACTCTATAATTGACTGGTTAACTGAAATTTGCCAGTTGTGCTGGGAGTTAGGAATGGTCCCTCGGGATTGGAAGGATGCTATCATTGTTCCCTTGTATAAGGGAAAAGGTGATCAGACTGAATGCAAGAACTATCGTGGTATTAGCCTACTGAGTGTGCCAGGGAAAGTGTTTGGTAAGGTTGTTATTGAAAAAGTACGGGGTCTTACATCATTGAAAGTGTGGGATGTTCAGAGTGGTTTTATGCTTGGTAAAGGCTGCACTAACCAGATTTTTGCATTACGCATGATGATTGAAAAGTGTCTGGCTGTTGGGAAGAAAGTTTTTACTGCCTTCATAGATTTAGAGAAAGCTTACGACCGAGTCAATAGGACACTTTTGTGGAAGGTATTGAATGAATATGGTGTTACTGGGAATCTACTTAATAGTGTACAAGCCATGTATGCTGGTAGTAGAGCTTGTGTACGAGTGAATGGTGTTTTATCAAAATGGTTTTCCATTGGTGCAGGAGTTAGACAAGGTTGTGTAATGTCACCATGGCTGTTTAATATATTTATGGACGCATGCATGCGTGAGGCCAAAATAGATAATAGTGGTTTATGTCTTGGTGATATCCGTGTGTGCAGATTGCTGTATGCTGATGACACTGTCCTGTTGGCAGAGAGCAAAAGTGAGTTGCAGAGTATGTTGACTCGGATGCACGAAGTTTGCATGAAATTCAAACTGAGTATAAATAAGGGAAAAACCAAAGTTATGGTGTTTGAGAGAGGAATGGGTAGCACTGAATGTAATGTAAGTCTAAATGGCACTGTGATTGACCAGGTGAATGAGTTTGTGTATTTAAGAAGCATGTTTGACAGAGAGAACAAGTTGGATGGTGAAATCAGTAGGCGAGTGAATTCTTCTTTGAAAGTCATAGCTGCTCTAGGAGGTTTTTACAGGAATGATGGGTTCTCTAGAGAGTCCCGCATGGCTGTGCATGAAACAGTAATTGTTCCTACTGTGATGTATGGCAGTGAAACCTGGGTACCGCAGAAGAAACATAGGAGTCGTTTGTGTGCTGGAGAAATGCGTTACTTATGTGGGGTTTGTGGCAAGACACGATCTGATTGTGTGAGGAATGAAGATGTACTGCAGTTGTGTGATGTAAAGCAAAATGTTGTTAGCAAGGTGGAGACCAATATGCTTCGGTGGTTTGGCCATGTTGAAAGAATGAGTGATGAAATGCTTACTAAGAAAATATTTTCAGCCCAAGTGGCAGGAAGGAAAGGCAGAGGAAGGCCAAGGAAGATATGGGTGGATCAGATTCAGGAGTGTCTGCACGAGAAAAAGATTATGAGTATGAAGTATAAAAGATCTTGTGTACGGCCTGTAATGGATATCAGTGAAGCATGAGTTGTATGTCAAGATCGCTGTAAATGGCGAAGTTTGATACGACAACAATAAGTAAAAATATCTGGAAGTTTGTATTTCTTTTTGGAGCTAACCTCTGAATCTCAGAGAACAGCTTAGTGATATGTATGTATGTTATTCTCTGGAATTGGATGACCTCCATCTAACTAGTTTTAAAAATCATTCATGGTGTACAGGATTTTAGGAAGGCAGTGTCTGACCCTGGTCTTAAACAACCCTTAAAAATAGTAAACTTGGAAATAAGGGTTAAGTTACTCTATAAAAGAGAAAAACAATGATTTTAGAGACAGTAGAATGTAACTGCATAGTTAGGTGGAAAAGGAACTGAACAAAGAAACACTGCCACTAATGGGCAATATTCCAGACTTCACCACCCACAATGGCTAGCCTTGTTGGGGGGAAGCTGAGATGTACATAAAACTTGGAGTTCACCTCAAATAATTACTGTCATGTTGCATCAGAACTTAACTCCTTTCTTTTCACTTAAGTGCCATAATGTAACTTATCCTACCCAAGGCATATTTCCTTCAGCAACATTCTTTGTAATAATCTCCATAGAATTAAGTGAGAACACACAGAGCTACTTACAGTAATAAAATTCATTAAGCGACAGCTTTTGATCATTTGATGGTCTTGATCACCCACAATCAACTGAATAAGAGGACTGGTGGCCAGAACTACAATGTGAACTGGAGGTACAGGAACTGTTGCCATATTTTAGTACAGATTCAAATAAATGGGATTTGATGAGGAATTTCCGAATTGCAGTTCAGTTGATCACAGGTGATCAAGACCATAGCATGGTGGAAAGCTTTTGCTTAATGAATTATTTTGTTTACTATACATAACTCCACGTTTATAAGTGAGTCACGGAAAAATTCTCATCGGCCGCCACCGGGAATCGAACCTAGGGTCTTCCAGTTACGCGCCGGATATGCTTCCACTGCACCACAGTGGCCTTGAAATTCTCCAGACTCACAAACGACAAACTGCCAAACCACATGGCAGGGTTGCTTTTTTGGAGCCCCACACAATGCTGGGGATTCACACAGATGAACAGCAGCAACTTCTATTTAATGTTCTATTTGATGTTCCTGGTCCACGTGAACTGCAACTTCTACATATCTGACAACTTCATTTATAAGCAACTTCTGTTATTTGACTTCTATATATCTGACAACTTCAGCAGCAACTTCTATTTGATGTTCCTGGTCCACATGAACTGTAACTTCTATATATCTGACAACTTCATTTATAAGCAACTTCTGTTATTTGACTTCTATATATCTGACAACTTCAGCAGCTACTTCTATTTATCTTACTTCTATTTGATGTTCCTGGTCCACGTCAACTGCAACTTCTATATATCTGATAACTTCATTCATAAGCAACTTCTGTTATCTGACTTCTATATATCTGACAACTTCAGCAGCTACTTTTATTTATCTTACTTCTATTTGATGTTCCTGGTCCACGTCAACTGTGTATTTATTTTACATAACTCTGTGGTGTTCTTATTTAATTCTATGATGGTTATTGTTGTACTGTTGTGTGACGCCTGCTGTTTTCCATCAACATTATTTGTTCCCATTTCATTCACATGCTGAAGGTGCTGAATAAAATTCCAAGGAACATGGTGTCCATAAGACTTCCTTCCTGTCTGGGGTGTCTGTTTACTACTGTTAAGAGATCCCACTGTTTGGAGGTTATCGCTAATGTTAATTCTACCATAGCCGTTCTGTACTAATAAAGACTTGTTGTTTGGAGGATACCATTTTTCTGAGGTGTCCATTAATTGAGGTTTCATATTAAATGTCATACACATGTACTCACACTCAAAATTTAGTTTTGTACTCCATCGGATTGCTGTTTAACACATGAGCTTCTACAGTCTAGCTGCCTACCAAACAGAGAATGATTTGCATGTGACAATAACATTTGAAAACAAATGTCTAGTGAATGTTACATCTGGGATACTGTTTTAGAATGTAATTAATATCTCCATTCTTATTTTGAATCAGACTACAAACTATACTTGTTTGTCTCCCAGTGAGTTTAGGAAATTACTAAACTTAACTGAATAGCTGATTTTTCACAAATAACTTGTCTCCACACTTTAAGTACATACCAAACATTTTGAAGTTCATTAAGATGCATTTGGTTTCATGTTATTAAGGTTTTTCTTCAACACCTACAATCTATATCTTGAATGACGAAAGATTTCTAAAACAAGTTTTTTTCTTTTACAATATTAGCGGAATAAAATGTGTCAAAGACGTGGTTAAAGGCTTGAATGCATGCCCAAACAGTGAAAATATTGTGAATATGTTCACTAGCATCTAATTTTATATACAAAAGTGAAGAAACTTACAAGAATGGATCTGTGATATACATCGCAGATGGCTGCATAAAATCTGCTGAATCCGCATTATCACACAATATACGTGCTAGTGATGTCTTCCTAATTTCAGCAAGCTGATCTGAAATGAAAATGATAGTATATTATTCTTCAATAAAATGGAAACAACACATTTTTGAAATATATTCTTTCAGTAAAAAGTCTTGACAAGAACACCACAGTAAAACTTTTCCACATGTTTATTTCTCTTGCTCATTTTCCAATGCAAAATATATCTTAAAATTTCACAGGAACTTAAAACCAACATTTTCACTAATAAATAGGTATGCAATCTTCAATTAAAAAATACCACAAAAAGTACAAAATTTAAATAGTTATATCTTATGTACTGGGAAAATGCACAGTAAATATGAGCATGGAGAAAATACACACTTTACTATAATGTTTTTGTTAAGCCATTCTACTGAAAGAGTCGACTTGAAAAAGAGATTGTCTATTTAGCATCGAACATTTTTCTCTTATGCATTGTAAAGCAATACATTAAATAATGTATACAATAAACTAAAGCAAAAACATTAGAACAGCAAGCAATTCAGAAAACTATACCACAGTAACCAAGAATGTCAGCCAAAATATCACGTAAAAACAAGTAAATGATGTTCTTTAAGAATCATATTCAGGACAACACAAAGCCTTAAATATTTAGAAAAAATTGTGCTACACTTTCAATTAAGTTAGCCTGAAAGCTCGCTTTTCTTCGTGATGGGAGGCAATTATTTGCCAGTGCATGTGTTTTTCTCGAACAGCCTGCAGGCTGCAAAACTCAGTTCATTTATTAAAACATTAAATTAATTATTAATTTAAAATATTTAAAACAGTTGTAGAATCTCGAAAGTTTATCTCTTTCTGTACACTATGTGGACAAAAGTGATTAGACACTGTAAGTAAATAAAAAAACAGTATTGTATTTACATCAGTAGTGGGTAGGTTCTCCATTTGCAGAGATTACAGCAGCCACCCATCAAGTTTCACTGTCCACAAGTCCAAGGAGCACAGAGAGCAGGATGTTCCTCCATTCTGCTTTGAGTACATTACCAACTCTGTCAGTGAAGAAGGTCATGTTGGTGTAGGAGGCCTCACTGGCTGTTCAAGTTCATCCCATAGGCATTCAATGAGATTGAGGTCCAGGCTCTGAGCAGGCCAGTTCCATCCATGAGACCTGATTTTCCTCATACCACTCCATTGTAGCCCTGGAAACATGACATGTGGCATTGTCATCCTGGAAGGAAAAAGCATTCTGTCCATAGAACTGCCACAACGTTGGAAGAATTATCTCTATATGGCACAGAGTTCATGTTGCCATGAATAACAACCAGTGGACCTACACCGTACCAGATGCAAAAGCCCCATACCGCAGCTCCACCTCCTCCGTACTTCACAGTCGCCACTGAACACTCTGGAAGCAGACGTTCTCCACGTAACGCCAAACCTAGACACGTCCATATGATCGGAATAATGTGAAGCGAAATTCGTCACTCCATAACACCTGCTGCCATTGCTCCAATGTCGAATTTTTGTGCTGCTGACACCTTCGTAGCTTTATTGGTCTTTGTGTTGAGAGGTTTATAGGTGGCTGCTTGGCCATGATACCCAGGTGCATGGGCCTCTCTTTGAAGTGTCTTGGTGGAGACCATAACATCTGCGGCCATGTGGAACTCGTGCTATATCATGCATTGTCCAGGACCTGGTTTTCCGGATTTCTCTCTACAGCAAATTTTGGTTCCTTGGTTGCAGTTTCGCGAGTCTTCCATGGCAAGGTGAATTCCTGCAATGTCACGTCTTCTTCCACTTGTTGATGGCAAAGACCACAGTCGATTTAGCGACTTGTCTGACATTTGCAATGCTACTTATGCTCATACCTCTAAATGAGCAGCCTATTATAATGCCCTTTTCAAACTTGTAGAGCTGCCGCCCAGGTAGCGCAGTGGTCTAAGCGATGGCTTCTGATGATTTGTCCGAAAGGGGTCAGGGTTCAAATCCCAGTGAGGCATGGATGTTGTGTTTGTTTTACGGCACTGGCTCTCTCCCTTCCCTGGAACCAGTGGCCTTAAATTAGGGACAGACGACTGCTTATAGCCCATTAAGTTGCTCACAGTGGTCGTTAAACCTCCAATAAAAACAAAAACAAAACTTGTAGAGCACTCTCCTGTAGTCATTTTTATCAGCGATTGATCTGAGCATACTCCCATTGCTGTTTTTATACCTCATCGACCACATGTCTGCTGCGGAAGTACAACATTGCACCTGTTGCGGGTGCCCACTCACTTTTGTCCACACAGTGTTCAACCGCGTTACTGAAACATGCAAACCATGTGGTTGCAAGGCATTATCCTAGTTTAGTTTCAAAGCCTATTTGAACTTTATACATCTATGCATAGTATAAAATAAAGTCCTCGGTAGGTGTCTGTCTGTCTGTTCGGGCTAATCTCGAGAAGTGGACAGGCTAATCTCGAGAATTGCCGGACGACTTTTGATGCGGTTTTCACCATTCCATAGAGCATTTGTTGAGAAAGGTTTAGGTGTATGAAACAAAAGGGAGCCAAGCAGCAATGATTTTAGTGACAAGTCAAAGAAAAAAACGCGATTCCATTCTTTCGTGGCTTCCACTGCCTAGACAATGATGCACGGCGACCGGTTTACGAAACATTTTTGCTCATCGGGGAAAAAGATGCGAGGCGCATACGCGCCGTCCGGTCTGGCAGTGTGTAAGGTCACAGACTGAAGGCGTAGTTACATGAGACGCTGAAAAAATTGGTTTATCGGCACTCGCACAGACTAAATGCATAATTGCCTTCGTCTACATGTATGTATCTCTTTGAGTAGCTCTTTAATTAAAATTTAAATATTGTATTAACATTATGCCAAAATGAAAATTGAATGTAGGTCATAGTACATCGGACGCTAAAAGAATCTGTTTATCCCGTCATAATGAAACTTTCCTAGAAACAAAATTTCGATTGGTAAATGAAAGGGTACAGTATTTTTGCATTCCCCTCTGGCAAGAATGCATCCCTAACCCCTGTCAACAAAAGAACCATCACAATTTGTGAATACATCATTCCACTTATTTTAATCTCATGGCTGACATTTTACCCCATAGTGATGTCATAGCCAAGGTACCAGCTGTCCACGTGATTCCCTGAGTTAAACGCAAGTTCTGCACTATTGATCAGCTTGGTGTTTTTATTCAAGAACTACACAGAAATCTCCTATACAACTTTTTAGCACAATTATTTTACACAAGCTCTTTCATATCATTACTTAAAAAGCAAAACATTTTTTTTCAAGTACTATTTATGGAGCCTTACAACAGAGAACAAAAGCGAGTTGCAGAGTATGTAGTCCCAGATATACGAAGTTTGCATGAAATTCAAACTGAGTATAAATAAGAGAAAAACCAAAGTTTTGGTTTTTGAGAGAGGAACTAGTAGTATTGAATGTAATATAAGTCTAAATGGCACAGTTATTGACCAGGTGAATGAGTTTATGTATTTAGGAAGCATGTTTGATAGAGAGAACAAATTGGATGGTGATATAGTAGGCGAGTGAATTCTTCATTGAAAGTCAAAGCTGCTTTGAGAGATTTTCACAGGAATGATGGGTTCTCAAGAGAGTCCCGCATGGCTGTGTATAAAAGTGTAATTGTTCCTACTCTGATGTATGGCAGTGAAACCTGGGTGCTACAGAAGAAACATAGGAATCAATTGTGTGCTGGAGAAATGTGTTACTTTTGTGGCAAGACATGTTCTGATTGTGTGAGGAATGAAGATGTGTTGCAGTTGTGTAATGTGAAGCAAAATGCTGTTAGCAAGGTTAAGACTAATATGCCTTGGTGGTTTGGCCATGTTGAAAAAATGAGTGACGAGATGCTTACTAAGAATTTTTTTTTAGCCCAAGTGGCAGGAAGGAGAGGCAGAGGAAGGCCCAGGCAGTCGTGGGAGGATAAGGTTTAGGAGTGTCTGCATGAGAAAAAGATTATGAGTATGAAGTATAGAAGATCTTGTGTACAGCGTGTGATGGATGTGAGTGAAGCCCGAGTTGTATGTCAAGAACGCTGTAAATGGAGAGGTTTGATATGGATACAGTAAGTAAAAATTATCTGGTAGTTTTTATTTCTTTGTGGAGCTAACCTCTGAATCTCAAACAACAGCTTAGTAATATGTATGTATGTATTAGAATTTTTCAAGTGCTTTCAAGGACTTGAAAATGTATTTTTTTCCAAGGATTTTTCAAGGAATATACAAACCATGAAGACTGTGGAAGAGGGTTTAACAAAACTGGATAATGCAGAGTGGTCCACAATTGTGCTAGACATACAGAAATGGCAGAAGACTGAGGTAGCAGCCAAGGCTCTTGAAGATTCGTTATGCTAAAGAAGTGCTTGTAACCAATTCTCTTGAAAGTTCACCATATTAAAGAAAAGATGCATTTACTAGAAGATCCTGCTTAAATCTTGACAAGCACTCTAGACACTTTCTGGACACTCTTGAAGGTTCACCATGCTAAAAAAGTGCTTGTAACCAATTCTGACACTCTGGACACTAATGGAATCCAGACTACTCTGACACTCTGGACAATCTTGAAGGTTCACCATGATAAAGAAGTGTTTGTAACCAATTCTCTTAAAAGTTCATCATATTAAAGAAAAGATGCATTTACTAGAAGATCCTGCTTAAATCTGGACTATAGACTTTCACATCTGTGACTTTCCTCAATAACAGAGAATCTGATTTTTAAGGAATGGGTATCATAGTGCTTCAGAATTGTGGAGTTTTATAGTGCACAGGACTAATGGAAGTAACCTTTCACGTCAGTTTCAGGACAAACTTCGGTAGTGGACACAAATTTCTTCAAACCACATATAAATCATAAGTTTATATGCAACAAAATACAGGGTAATTCAAAATGATTGCCACAATTACACATGACAATACCTGGCTTATGAACATAGATACAAAGGATCACATTGCTGCACAACAAAGAAGGAAGTTTAGAATTTTGTTTCCATACTTTACAAATGTTCTATGAGACTTCCCTGGGCCTCGCGGACAACATCTAAATGGTAATCCATTTCACGCCATACATTATGAAGCATATCTGTAGTAACTGATGCCAGTGCAAGCTAAACACACATCTTTAGTTCTTGCAGTGTTCTTGGCAAAGGTGGCACATACACATGGTTTTTGACATACCCCCACAAAAAGAAGTCACAGGGGTAAGGTCCGGAGACCTGTGGGGCCACATGCAGAAAACCCTGTCCTCCTGTCCTCTGAAACATGTGGTTGACGGGTACTCTTCCCTTTAAAAAAACATCCTGTTTCTACAAACTGCCTATGCCACCTCCTTATGCTCTCAGCATCTAGACAAGCACATTTGAGCAATTACAAAACATTCTCTCCACTGTTACAACAGAATTACACATTTCAAACTCCAGCATGCAAAATGCCTCCTTTTCTACTGCAATCGCCATTTCTTTCCACTGGCTTTGGCGCACGGGTAGCTCACTTTCCTACGTCACCAAAGCAACACAGCAGTAGGTTCCAATAAAATTATAAACTTCTTTTTTGTGTAGGGATATCAGCTGTCTATTTATCTTCATCAACATCATATTGTCATTTGTAATCGGGGCAATCATTTTGAATTTTCCTGTATTTTGGTACATCATCTTACAATGAATGTGATCAATATGCAGGTACTGTTGATGAAAAGCTGTTTTGAAAAGCTATTGTCAAATATATCTTAACAAATAAACACACCAATTTAACTTTTTCAGCAAAGTAAGCTTACCTTTAGTAAAGGATGAAGGTGGTATGTCATTTTCATACCAGAACCTGTCTCCCCTTCTGAGGTAATGGAACTGACGTCCCAAAAGACATCCAAAAGTTGGACCAATAACAGCACCATTTAAAGGTGTCTCCGCCAAACCTCCAGTAAACAAGTCAATATCATCAACATTTCTAAAAAAGAATATAAACACACCACTTAAAGTAAGTGAAATCATATTTTGTTTGATTATAAATAATGAAAGAATAAATTAAATGGTGAAATCCTGTGCTAATTACTGAAATCAAAATGAAATTTCAAGCTAAATAGCACCTTTCTTTGGAAATTTAGAAAATCCAGCCAATTTTTCAAAGAATTATGCCATTTTCATGACAAATTTCAGAAAGATTACAACTTTTCCTTGCTTGAAGATCACAATCATTATGCAACAACTAATAAACTACTTTCAAATTCAGCCAGAAAATATGCCTTTTCATGGCTTTTATCAACACTGATTATAGTTACATGAGATATCAAAACAGTTTATAGGATAACATGCTATTTTCACACCAAATTATTCCATGATATATTTCCCCCTTCAATGAAAACCAGTTTACATACATAGAACTGCAATGAAGCTATTTTTATTACACTGTAAATCTTTGATTTTATCTCTTTTACTTCCATTTGGATATATTTCTATGAAACATCAGTTACAAATAAATAGACTGTCTTGTATGCTGTAATGCCTATCATACTAAGCAAAAAACAGAAGATGCAGTTCAATTCTGACTCCTATCAGATGTAATTTCAAAGTTTTCTAAGGTGCCTGCCAATAGACAAAATAGACAATAGCTACCAATGGCATTTGTAAGATAAAAAAACAAAAGCAAATATATGCTATTTTTATACATAATCCCCCCATACGACTGATTCTCACCATTTATTAGGAATAGCTGTTACACTGATGGTGCCATGCATAAAACCATTTAAGAGTATGCTGTTACATCTACAGGAAGCTGTACTTACATTTTATCATAACACTGCCCTGTTTATCTCTACTAAAATAGCTAAGAGACACCATATTTACAATTTCTTTTTATTACAGTTCATTTGCTCACACTACAGTAACTGTTGAAATTGAAAAGCAAACACCTAATTAAACTTATGGTAAGGGGTTTTTTTTTTAGAGGAAATATTTATTTTAAATCACAAAATTTTGGAGAAAACTCTTCTCCTTCATCAGGCGGTCTTTTGTTGTCATTGTTTCTCTGTCACTATCATGGTTATGATTAACCTTGACAGTTACGACTATTTTTCACCAAATTTTGCCCGATGTTAGGCAGGGACAAACCTCTATAAGTCATTGATGATGGAATTCTGATTTTTCTCAATTTCTATTCCTTCTTTTATATTTTGTTTTTGAAAGTTGCTTTGGAAACTGATGACTTTAAGGGAATTCAAGTCTATATTGTGGCCAGTTTCTCTAACATGCCTACCTATGTTAGAGAAACTGGTCACAACATGGACTGGAATTCCCTTAAAGTCATTAGTTTCCAAAGCAACTTTCAAAGAAAATTAAAAGAAGGAATAGAAATTGAGAAAAATCAGAATTCCATCATCAATGACTGCAGAGGTTTGTCACTGCCTAACATCTGGCAGGATTTAGTGACAAATAACCATAATCATGATAGTGACAGAGAAGCAACAACAAAAGAGAGCCTTATGAAGAAGAAGAGTTTTTGTTGAAAATTTGTGATTTACAATAAATATTTCCCATAAGAAAAAACCCATATTAGAAGTTTCATTAAATATTTAATTTAAGAAACTAGGAAGCCAGTTTTCAACATGAGTGTTAGTCAAAGAATTGAAAAACAATGTTAACACAAAGTAATTTTGCAGCATTATTTTGATAATGTTTAATGACAAAAATGAAACACAAAATTCTGATTTTAATTAATCATGTGTGGCAAAAATGTCAAAAAATTTATATTTGAAATTGATTTTAACATGCTTTGTGAGAACTGAGAAAAGCCAATTACTAAGAACTTTTGCATAGCCATACACACACACACACACACACACACACACACACACACACACACACACACACACGAAACTCAGATACACAGAAGTGCTGAGGAAAACTAAGGACTCACTTGTACATTCTCACCAATTTTTCAATAGTAAAACTCATAGAATTCTGCTGGAAAAAACTAAGAACTCAGTTATACACTTTTGCCAATTTTTCAATAGTAAAACTCAAATACACAGAAATGCTGGGTAAAACTAACAACTCACTTGTACACTCTTGCCAACTTTTCAATAGTAAAACTCAAATACACAGAAATGCTGGATAAAACTAAGAACTCACTTGTACACTCTTGCCAGTTTTTCAATAGTATCAGATGACATCACAGCCCTAAGATCAACAAAGTCATTGATGATAGGATCCAACCTACAAAACTTTCTCCAATGGGTATATCCTGGTAAACCATGATCACGTCCTTGTTGTATAACGACAGCAGCCAAATCAGTTCCAGAGCCTACACAGAAAATATAGTTACAATGTCTACAGAATGAAAGCTTATGTAAAATGCTTCAGTATTTATCTAATGGTACATATATAATGACAAATATTAATTCACACATATTTATTTTTTCTGGATGAATAAATATGTTCATTATTCTGTCATGTGACTTTCAAATCCTCCACAATACCATTACACATGATGAGGACAACCAATGCCTTGAGTTAACAAGGTTGATTTTCCTGGAAACATCTTTTTGTTAACGTATTCTCAAAGGAAGAAGTCATAGGCACTTATTTCTGGTGGCCATTTCAGCCCGTATGCATTGCAGGCAGGAATCATTGAGGAAAACACATGGACAGAAAGTGTCATGCAGAAAGCTCAAGATCATGTTTTCTGAGTGTGGTGTAGCCCCATCTTACATATTAAACAGCAAACCAATTGCAATTAGTTGAGGTCCAAAACTGTGAGCCGCCTTAATCAATAAGGGAGAGAGATCCCTATGTGTAAGCTCAAGATCATGTTTTTTTAGTGTGGTGTAGCCCCATCTTACGTATTTCACAGCAAACCAATTGGAAGTAGCTAAGGTCCAAAACTGTACACCGCCTTAATCAATAAAGAAAAAAAGAGAGAGAGAGAGAGAGATCCCCATGTGTAAGCACAAGAACATGTTTTCCAAGTGTGGTGTAGCCCCATCTTATGTAATTAACAGCAAACCAATTGCAATTAGTTGAGGTCCAAAACTTTACACAGCCTTAATCAATAAGATAGAGAGAGTGCGTGCACATGAGTGTGTATGTGCTATTCACAGTAAGGGCACAAAAAATAGTCAAATCAGTCCATAACAGAAGACATTAGCCCACGCTGTAATTTTTTAGTGTAGGATGCATTTTCTCAATGGGAACACAATGATTTTCAAAGTCCCAACATAAGAAGTATTTGCTTGTTCATTACATTGTCCAGGTGAAAACCTATACATTGTTTCAAGTACTTCCAATATTGGATTTCGTAGGAAAAAGTCCGCTATTGAAAAGTTAATTCGTTTTTTGACGTGCATTAATGCAATTGCATTTTTGGACTTATTAAATCCATGTTGAAAATATAAAAGTCATAAAAAGCTGTAAATCCGAGAAACACCTCAGAATAGCAGAGTCGGTAATGATAGAAAAAAATAGAGCAAAAGTTTGCAACCACAATGACCCTAATATTTTA
The DNA here is from genome assembly GCA_039090855.1 of Macrothele yani. NCBI lineage: Eukaryota > Metazoa > Arthropoda > Arachnida > Araneae > Macrothelidae > Macrothele > Macrothele yani. The sequence goes on along the minus strand of CM076989.1, from coordinate 100,484,803 downwards.
AGAAACAGCTGGAGGAATTTAATTAAAATTGAGCAAAAAAACGAAAAAGTTCGAAAAATGAGATCGCTGGCCAACAAGAGATGGCGCCACAACGCCCAAGAGGAAGCGATAGTCGCGAACAGATGCAGCCGACGAGAACCACATAATGCTCTGCCGACACGGTCCGTGCAGGTCAGAGCAAAACGTCCCCTAGATGACGGTAACAGAATGTTACCGAAAGTACTTTTTTTTTTTTTTTTTTTTTTGATTGGAGGTTTAACCACCACCGTGAGCAACTCAATGGGCTATAAGCAGTCGCCCGTCCCTAATTTAGGGTCACTGGTTCCAGGGAAGGGAAAGAGCCAGTGCCGTAAGACAAACACAACATCCATGCCTCACCGGGATTCGAACCCGGACCCCTTACGGACGAATGATCAGAGGCCATCGCTTAGACCACTGCGCAACCAGGGCGGCCCGAAAGTACTTGGGTAAAAACGTATCGAAATGTAGAAGCAGCAAAGGGGAAAAAATTCATTTAGTGATGAGGCCAATTAAAAAGGAACAGCAACCGAACGAAAAAAAAAACCCATGCCGCATCTACACAACGGAAATACGGAAACCAACACGTGCGGTAAGTGTTCAACATGGATTTAATAAGTCCAACAATGCAACTATACATTGTTGTAGTGAGACTCCTTCAGGTACTGTACATACAGCAAACTAAAGTCTCATTGCATATCAATCAGGGAGTTCTTGCACTACTATCAGAGGAATTTAAATTAAAAACAGTGTACAAAGTTTGTTGCACTGATCTTCTGAAATTCTTAATTTCACCGAAGCATTTTCAGTTAATTTTCTCATGCACCTTTACTTAAACATTTTGATTGCTCCCAAGGTTTGTGGGTATACCCATACATGCATGCAGAAAATCTACATTTCCTTTCTAGTACCAGGGCTTCCTGTTGAAATTGATTATCAGTTCTGTGAACTGTTTTGGCATTGGGGTTCCACCTGTACCAAAATGAATACAAAATCATATGCATTTCCACTCTGCCTCTTTAAAAAAGAAAAAGAAAAACGAAACAAAAAACTGTTTGCACTCTGTGTTGAACCATGCATTACCCCTTCTCAGTCATCTTCTGTACATACCAGAGAGAAAACTTGATCTGATCACCTCACATTAGCACATGTCAGGTACATAACATCTAGTGATATCCCTACATTTTGGGTCACATGCCAGAAAATTTCATGTTTAACTAATTTGCTGATTCGTCATTAAAATATATAGGATTTCATTTCCAAAACTACCCTGTAATTAAATGGTCATGTAATGAAAGAAAATAATTTAGAAAGGCACAAAACATACTTCATGCAGAAAAATTTAAGGAGACAATTAAAATTGTTAACTGAATGTTTTACATAAAATCACTAAAGTAAAAGGTGCACCACTGTCATTCAATACTCATATTTTATCCAGATTAGTGAGTATAGCACAAATCATTTTGTCAGCTGACTTATTCCTTCAGGCAGCAAATAAAGCAGCCATGGGGCCTCGAATTCAAAAGGATCTCCCAAATTGTTCACTCAACTTATAAACCTTACACAGACTGTTCATTATATTGTTTGTTTATGTGTGTGGGCGTGCTTTGCGCTTTTTTTGTTTCGGAGTCTAAAGACCACCATACCCTTTTATTCTAATTTTTAACATTCTGAAATATTAAAATCCCAATTTAAATTAAAACCTACACAATTAAAATGTAAAGTACCATATGTGAGGCCTATGCACGAGACGTTACCAACATAATTACTGATGTTTATATAATTTTGAACAATAAAAAGTAACTATAACTAATTAAAACCTAATACCTAAAAACATTTAAAATAGTGAACAGCACTCCACATTTAAATATCATTCTTGGCTAAAGCGTTTCACTAATACTATCACAGTGTTATGGCTCTGATGATGCTATAGTGTTAGCGAAAGGCTTTAGTCAAAAATGATGCTTAAAAGAGGAGTGCTGTTCACTGTTTTAAGTGTTTTTAGGTATCAGGTTTTATTTAGTTGTAATTACTCAGTATTTTAAATTGTATTTCTGTAAACATATATTTAATTGCAGTAACAATGTAGGTAGTGTCTCATACATAGGCCCCATGTACATTTTAATTGTGAAGGTTTTAATTTAAATTAGCGTTTGAATATTTTGGAATGTTAAAAATTAGAATAAAATTGCAAATACTATGATAACTATAAACAATTTAGTGGAACATGTAAACTCTGGGACAACCACACCTTGCCAAAATTGTGTGGCATGGACATGAACAAAGACAGCAGGTATGCGAAAACTTTATTTTTTTTTTATATCCCATTGTCCACTCTTGTGTCTTGGAATTAACTAATGTTATAAGGTGTGATAGTATTGCTGAGACTACTGTCTTGTGACATTGGTGATAAAAACTATCATGATTGGCATTTTATAAACACATTAAAATTAATTAATACAGTGAATGCATAAAATTATGGTTTGTCTCACTGAATTTATATCCCAAATATAGGAAGTGTGATTTTTTTTTTTTTTTTATTGAAGGTTTAACAACCATTGTGAGCAACTCAGTGGGTGCTAAAAGCAGTCACCCATCCCTAATTTAAGGCCACTGGTTCCACAGAAGGGAGAGAGCCAGTGCTGTAAGACAAAAACAACATCCATGCCTCACTGGAATTCAAACCCAGATCCTTCTTGGATGAATGGTTATAAGCCAGCGCTGAGACCAGTGCACAACTAGGCCAGCTGGACCTTTGCTTTGTTAAGGGTCTTAAAGATCTGGTAAATAGGAAAATTATAGGTGAGAGGAAGAGGGAACTCATTTCAGGTATCACCAAAAGGAACAACTAATTGAGTTGGGAAAAGATAAAGAAACAAGGGGAAGCAATTGTAAGAAAAAAGAATGAAGGATCTGAAATATACAATTATGTAGTTAGAGACACAGGGCATACAAATTTGGGGGAGGCACAATGCAGTGATGACAAAAGTTTATTGCATTTTAATAGTGGATATGGGCCAGTGCTTGTGATGCTGACAAGCATGCATCTGTTACATGTGCCACTGCACACTTAAGAAAAAGGCATGGAAGGAACTTTGTGCTAAAGCCTGTATTGTGGTTAATATTGACAGATATTATCTCTAGCTGATAATTCATCATCATCATCATTGTCAACCATTATCAATCCACTGCTGGACGAAGGTCTCCCCAAGTTTCCTCCACAACAGTCTGTCTTGTGCCAGTCTCCTCCATGTCACTCCCGCATACTTTCGAATTTCATCCCCCATCTTCCATGTGGTCTTCTTCTGGGTCTTTTCCTGTCCCTTGGAATCCAATCTAAAATTTCGGCTGTCCATCGATGGTCTGTCCTTCTGGCAGTATGTCCAGCCCATTGCCATTTCAGGGATTTAACTCTGATCATGATGTCTTCCACTCTTGTCATTTTTCAGATCCACGAGTTCCTCTTTTTATCTCTCCTGGTTACACCAAGCATGCACCTCTCCATGCTTCTTTGAGTTGTCTGATGATATGTAGGAGAGTGAAAGTGTACATAAAATGTTTGTTGCACTATTCTTAATACATTATTACTGAAATTGTTTTAATACTCTGAATCATAATGATGTAACAAAAGTCTGTGGAAATTTGTATAAAAATCATTCAAAGATGTATTAAAGTTTTTTACTCTCTTTTCGGTGTTCAGTAATTTGAGTTTAAAGAACAGGATATTGTTATAATGAATTAATAACTCTAAATTACTAATAAAAGTGCCTCCCTTGATTACTAATGAACATACTGAATACTCCAATTGAGAATTGCATTTAATTTTTAAGATATTTGTTTATTTTCCTATAACTTTATGGTTTATCTTTTGATAATGATAAGAAAAACATGTTTCTAATTCTAAAAATCATTTCAGAAGTGCAAAATATCCTTCTGCCAAAGGTTCTGTGAACCTTAAATCTGCTATTACTTATTCCTGCCTGATTACAACTTTGAAATTTCCTAACAAGCATGAGTTTCCCTGGAATATCATTTTCGACAGTTTAAATCACAAACTTATGCGTAGTTTGACATTTGAAAAATTTGATCACGATACCATTTGTATGACTTGATTATTACTTAAACAAATATCTATGGGAAAGAACGTATCACTGTTATCATTACCTGAATTTTGCTCTGTAAATAAATTATTAGTCATCTCCTTAGATATGAATTCATCTCGTGTCTGAGCTTTCTGATTCACCAGTCCCAAGAGATATTCGTTTAGCTTATCAGGCAGGTACATGTCAGTAGGCTGAAAAATGTTTCACTCATGGACTTAGTTCCCACTTTGCGGAAGTCTCTTGAGAATAATTCAAATTGTGATGGCATCATGGAGAAGAAAAAGGCAAACACAGCAGTAGCTACAGCATTGGAAAGGCCAGGGTTGATGTTGATGTCATATCCAGTATAATGCCCACTGGACTGTGGCTGGAGGTCATACTTGTCAACTATGTCTTGACCAAGAATAGCTGGAAGCAACTCGCTGTAAGTAATATGCTGCAGCTGAAAATTATTAATGAGGTAAGTTACCAAATTTAAGGTACATATCTCTGAAAAAAAAATAATAAACACAAAAAACAAAAATATGCAAGAATCATATTTATCATTCCAAACACTCCACCCCTTCAAGTAAAAAAGAAACATTACAGGAAAATTTTAAGCAATATTTACTCATTACTGATACATTGTTTGTTCGTTTGTTTGTCTCAGGATTTAATGACCACCACGACCAACTCTAAGGGCCACCAGCAGTTGTTCAATGCTAATTCAGGGCGAATGATTCCAGGAAAGGGACATGGCCAGCACAATCAGACAAATAAACCACCATGTCTTATCTAGGACTTGAACCCAGGCCCATCTTGGATATATATATCAAGAGCTCGGAGGAAAAAGGGCTAATGTCAAAATGAGGGTTTTGGAATAATGACTGCAAAGTTTGAAAACCCTCCCAGGATAGTAAGGGTGAATATTTCAAACATGATAGATTAACGAAACTCCATAATAAAATACTGGCATTTACTATCCTGGGTGGGTTTTCAATCTTTACAGTCATTTTCCCAAACCTTTATTTTGAAACTCGCCCTTTCTCCTCTGACCTCCTGATATGCTTTTGATATATTTTCTCATTGTTCATTAAAAAAAAAGGTTACAGCAACACATTAAAAATTGGAATAAAAAAGGAAAAACCAGCTCTCATCCAGCATTACATAAATAATAAGCAGCACTCCAAATTTGAAGACATTAAATTACTAATTCCATACAAACAAAAGAGAATTAGGAAATAGTGCAGAGTCCTGGACTTGGAGATTGTGCTTCTTCCTGATGATGACGACTTGAGTCATCGGAAGTTCATCAACATCACATTGTATCACTGAGCTGTTCTCTGAGATTCAGAGGTTAGCTCCACAAAGAAAAAACTCCACCAGATAAATGTTTAACAGATTATTTACCTATTGTTGCCGTATCAAGCGTCTCCATTTATAGCGATCCTGGTACACAGCCCGAGCCTCACCGACATCCATCATATAACGCACACAAAACCTTTTGTACTTCATACTCTTTACCTTTTACTCACGCAGACACTCCTGAATCTGGTCCTCCCATGATTTCCTTGGCCTTCCTCTATTTTTCGTTCCTGCCACTTGGGCTCAAAAAATTTTCTTAGTAAGCATCTCATCACTCATTCTTTCAACATGGCCAAATCACCTAAGAATATTAGTCTCCACCTTACTGATGACATTTTGCCTGACATTACACAACTGCAACACATCTTCATTCCTCACATGATCAGAGAGCATCTTTCCACAAACCCCTTGTAAGTACTGCATCTCTCCCGCACACAAACGGCTCCAATGTCTCTTCTGGAGTACCCAGGTTTCACTGCCGTACATCAGATTAGGAACAATTACACTTTCATACACAGCCATTCGGAACTCTCTTGAGAGCCGTTCATTCCTGTGAAATCCTCCTAAGGTATCTATGACTTTCAATGAAAAATTCACTCGCCTACTAATTTCACCATCTAATTTGTTCTCCCTGTCAAACATGCTTCCTAAATACAACAAATTCATTCACCTGGTCAATCACTGTGCCATTTAGACTTATCTTGCATTCAATACTAACAGTTCCTTGCTCATAAACCATAACTTTGGTTTTTCCCATATTTATACTCAGTTTGAAGTTTGTACAAACTGCGTACATCCAGGACAAGTGCTTGCAAATGTTAACCAGTTTTGAGATCGACCTTTCCTTTAGTTTTTAAAGTTAGTTTTATTGTTGAAAATTAATAGTGTTTTTAATTATTCAAAGTATCTTTAATCTTAGTTAAAAACGTTAAACTTTGATTTAATAATTTGTTAAGATTAATTGTAACTTGTCAAATGTAAAAGATTTACTAAAGGAGGGGTCGACCTCGATGAACAAATATACAGAATATGTTCTTGAGATGGGCAAGTGAAAACGTATCTTAATTAGTATAAAATATTGCACAAAATGTTAAGGAAAATATTATTTCCTTGGATCTTGAGACCTCTGTTGATCGCAGGCACCAATGCACCACAGGCACTAAGAGGATCTATGCTATGCAGCTTGCTGAAATCAATCAAAAGGTTTTACATCAAACCCTTGCAGTGGTAAAGTTCAAGTAAAACACTGACAAGTGTTTTCATATTAACTCTGGGGTACAGCACACAAAGACAAGATATTGCAGCTTCTACTGTTGATCTACAATCTAAAGAATTTTGTGATAGATGCTGAAATAGGTAGTTTTAGTATCAACTGTTTAAATTGTAACCTGATGAACTGGTGTGAATAACTAAGTGTCAGTAGCTCCCAGTATAATCCTAATCAGCTGAGAAGGCCTTGTGAAGAACATGAATATACGGTTTTAAGCCAAACTTCTAAAGACTGTGTGCTTTTCTAGGGAAAGGTGCTTGAACAGGTAATATATTTTAATTAAAGTGTAGTATTTAATGATGAAGGAAAGCTGGCCAAGGAATCAGCAAAGCCGTAAAAATCTCATATCAGCTGTATAAGGCTATTATCTTCACTAAGGAGAAGGTTGGTGGCTGTGTCCAACGTGGTATACATATTTATCCCAGTGGTGTAGCCCAGGAAAAAGTGGCCCAGCACTCTGAAGACTGCCCCAGATGTTATCAACTCCAGCAGGTATGCAGTGGGGGAGGGGGGGCAAACCCTTGAAATTGAATATATACACACACTAAATTGACAAAAGCCACCGAACACCCTTTCAAAAGCAAATGAACGGATCCTCTGCGTTGTTAAGATGTGCGGTACAGCTGCAAACGGTATAAAAACAAGTCTGCAGCTGACCGCAATCATATCGCACTGTGAGGTTAAGTGAAAATGTCACGGTGGGAGAGAACTGATTTTGAGAAAGGAAAGATTGTTGGGTGTTATATTAGTGCGTTGTCCATAAGAGAAACCAAGAGGCGTTTAAACATACCTAAGTCAACTGTTTTGGATGTACTGAATAAGTGGAAGGCACATGGTGTCCCTGAAGAAGCAAAACATACTGGCAGAAAAAAGAAAATCAGTGATAGAGGACATCGAAGCCTCGGGAGAGTCGTTACAGCTAGTCCACGGAGTACTGCACAAAACCTCAGTGTACAGTAGAGCAATAATGCTAGAACCTCGGTATGTACACATAGCATTCACAAATAACTTTATTCCATGGGTTCCTGTGGTCGTGCAGCTGCTCATAAGCCTTTCAATTCCACTCGGAATGCTACTCATCGTTTAGCAAGGCGTAAAGAAACTTTATCGTGGACCGCAGGTCAATGGAAACGGGTCCTATGGACTGATGAATCCAGATGCACGATCCATCAGTCTGATGGCCGTGTGTGGGTATGGCGGCAGACGGAGGAGAGCTATTTACCACAGTTTACTGTTTCTACAGTCAAGTTTGGAGCTGGCAGTGTACTCGTGTGGGGGTGTTATTCGTGGTATGGCCCCGGCTCATTGGTTATCATGAACAAACCTGCTAACCAGTATGTCTACCTTGATATTCTGGATAATTATGCCCCTACCAACCCCGTGGCAATACTATGGAACCGAGCCTTGTTGGTACCAGCAGGATAATGCACCAAGTCATAAAGCAAGGACTGTTACAGCATGGTTTGACGATAATTCCGTAAAGTGTGTGGACTGGCCAGCACATAGCCCTGATCTTAATCCCATAGAGCTCCTATGGGGTGAATTAGAGCACCACATAAGAAGTTAAGAACCAAGGCCTATTACTAAGCAACAGTTAGCGGCAGCATTATGTACTGTATGGAAGCACATACCTATTGCTGCGTTCCAAAACCTTTTCGAAAGCATGTCTCAAAGGGTCAGTGCATGCATTAAGGCCAAAGGTGGACCGACACCGTACTAATGTATGTCACTAAATGCTATGTTGCGTTTCTCTTCTAGGTGTTCGGTGAGTTTTCTCAATACAGTGTATGAGGGAATAACATGGAGGAGACTGGCACAAGACAGACCGTTGTGGAAGAGGCTTGGAGAGACCTTCATCCAGCAGTGGATTGATAATGGTTGTCAATGATGATGATGATAATATATATATATATGGTGCAGTCCTAAAAAAAAATCCCTGGCAGTCTCCTACATCTGGTTTCACACTGCCAAATTACAGGGTAGGGTGAGTTAGTTGGAACAGCGGGTCAACCAAACAGTTATAGGTAAAAAGTAGCCTGGCACCACCAGGCCTTGAAAGGAAGTGGACTGCACCCTGATTTATCCTGCTCAATAGCAGTGAGAGTTGGGTTCAAAGTTGAGTTCTCATTAAACAGTCAGAAGTGGCTGATATGAAGGTGGTAAGAAGGTTATGAAGAACAGGAAAAATGGATTATCAGTGGCAATGCTAGAGTTAATAGCATATACACTGAGTGGCCACTTTATTATGACCACCTGACAGTTTTAAGCAAATGAGCTATGGCTACATGCTGTTGACGCCAGAGGGCGAGGCTAGTATAAAAAGGGAAAGCTTAGTGCTTGCGACAGTAGTACAAGTGATTTTTGGGTGACGAGATGGGTAAAAAAATGCAATTTGACGGACTTTCAACATGGGATGATTGTAGGAGCTCGGAGCCATGGAGCGAGTATCACCAAAACCGCCATATTCGTGAAATGTTCCAGAGCAGCTGTTGTTAAAGTGTTTAAAGACTGGACTGTCAGCAAAAAAACTGGCTCTCTACGTGCAACGTGTGGTCGTCATCGACTAGTGACTGCTCGGGCGGAACGGAGAGTGTCCAGACTGATAACAGACAACAGAAGAGCAACAGTGCAGCAAATTACAGACCATCTTATTCAAGGATCCCCTCATATGATCTCTGCACGCACTGTTCGCTGTACATTACATCGGATGGGATATGGCAGCCGAAGGCCTGTTCGAACACCTTTGCTGTCTGCAGTTAACAAGAGAAAACGTCTCCAGTTCGCACAGGAGCACAAGGATTGGACAGTCGATAATTGGAAACAAATTATGTGGTCCGATGAATCACGTTTTCAGTTGCACCATGCCGATGGCCGAGTGAGAATTTGGCGGAAACAGCACGAAAGCATGGACCTCAAATGCATTGCTACAACCCTTCAAGCTGGTGGAGACAACGTTATGGTTTGGGGAATGTTTTCCTGGCATGCTTTGGGCCCTTTAATTCGTGTTGATCAACGTCTGACTGGAACATCATATCTAAACCTTGTTGCGGACCAAGTGCATCCTGTCATGTGGATGGTTTATCCCAATGGCGATGGCTACTTTCAACAAGATAATGTGTCCTGCCATAGTGCTCGTATTGTACAGGATTGGTTTCAGGAACATGCCGGTGAGTTTACTTTGCTTAGGTGGACCCCACAATCTCCAGATCTCATCCCCATTGCGAATTTGTGGGATGAAGTTGAACGAGCCATCAGACAGCTGGATCCACAATCCTGCAATCTCACACTCCTGGAAAGCGCTATTCATCAAGCATGGTCTCAGATTCCACAAACCACCTATCAACATCTCGTGGAGCCCATGCCACGAAGAATCGATGCAGTATTAAAGGCGAAAGGTGGCCCAATGATGTACTGAGGAGGTGGTCATAATAAAGTGGCCACTCAGTGTATAAGACCAGAGTTGAGTACTTTTGCACAAATCAAAGATAAAGAAAACATTACCTTGGTTTCCTGTATGGTATTAAAAAAGACTTGCATAGCATTGTGTTCCACTCTGAAGCAAATGGTCACAGATAAGTAAGCCCCACAATAAGATGGATTAATGATGTAAAATGGGCCATTAGTGACAGTAATTTGTCACAGGATAAAATCTTGAGACTACTGAGACACACAAGTATATGCCAATAAAGTTCAGTGACTGGCATTGTAACATGTGAAAGGAAAGATTGTGAAAGGTGTTGTATCTTGCATGGCACAGCCAAGAACATAAGCAAACATGTCAGTGACCATCACAGAGCCAGGTGTGGCACAGAGTTGTTGCAGCAACAGATGTAGGTGAACATTGTTAGCGGGCAAACATGGAGATAAGGACCACTACCAAATTCTGCAATTCTGAAAGAGCTACTGCTGCATTGAATCTCCCACCGTATTCACCTGATCTAGCACTGGGGTGTGGCCATCTTTTTTGTTTCTTCAACCAAAATCTCTGAAAGGGACAAGATTTGTAGATACTTTGGGAATTCCCACGAATGTGACAACCCAGCCATAGACAATAAGAAAGGAAGACTCTTTCCACAGCTTCCAGCAGTTATAACAACAGCAAAGTTTTATTGCATGGGGGGTATTTTAAAGGCTAATAAAGTAAGTTTCTTTAAATATTACCAGTTGCTCACTTTTACTGTGCATTCCCAAACTTCATCAACAACCTTGTATGATGAAATTTTTAAGCAATGAACATTAATTTTTATTTTCATTCTGACTTTCTGGTCTCATAATTTGTACTTATCTTTTGAGCCTCACAAACCTGAATACCTTTAGATAAACATAAGTGAGAGAAAGAGGTACATATTGCACTGAAAACAAACAACCTGGATCTGTTAAACAAACTTTTTTTGAGAACAATGTACCAATCACCTATGTATTAAACCACAGAAGACCCCATGCAAATGCAGACTTGAAGTTTACAAAAACACATACAAAAAAAAAGTATAAGCCACAATAAAATTCTGATTCAACAGAAAGCATTCACAAAGCAGGGGACATGTGAGATCATGACATTTTTGTACTAAAGATATAACTTACAACTAATTAATAGTTAATCAATTACAACTGATACACATTGCAACTATATCTTTACTGAATGACTCTGGAAATCATCTCTACATTTTGTTTACCTCAGATCCTATGATCCGCCTGGTTTCTTCAAATATTTGATGATCATCCCAGTGTGGATTAAATGCTGCTAAAGCACGGGCTATGCGGTTATGTTCCCTCAACCACACAGTATGCATCACTACCAGACCAGCATTCTCATTTACACGAATATCACCTGACAAAAAAAAAAAAGAAGGGGGAAAGAATATTTGTTGTGCAATAAAAATAACATTTAACATGAAATTATATTTTTGTGTGAAATATCTTTGCATTAACTTTCCTACATGAAACTGAAATAATACAAAATTCTAATGCACAAGAAGACATTGTGAACTTGCAATATAAAGATGTTTACTGCATTTAAGCACCAATGCTGAAAATGACTAGCATCGATGTTTGAAAGTGAATATGTTAATGAATGAAATACGGGATTACAGTGACACGGGTTCAATTCCCGTTCCAGGACGACAAAACTTTCAAGTTTTCAGATATCATCTGACTTAACATCCATGTTATAATTACACCAATAAATGGATTCACATCTTCCAAATTTCTATTGTGAATATGTAAGTCCAAAATCTAGAAGCTATTATAGCATAGTAAATCCATTTATTTACTGGTGTAATATGCATATATACAGTCGCCAAGATTTAATATAAGTTAATAAAAGCTTGGCAAATATTTATGCACATTACATCAATAAATAAATGGATTTACTATGCTACAAATGCTTCTGGATTGAAAGTAAATATAATTACCATCATTAAGGCATACACCATGGCTAATTTATGTAAATGAAACAACTTGACTGTTATTTTCACTAAGTTTCATGTCAAAGTTAATAATATTTTACCTTATTCACTGTTAATTTATATTATTTAATTCAGATCCACCTTTACCAAAAGATCTGCAAATAAGTTTTAAGAAAACAATTAATTTTCCTGCTTGATGGGATGTAAGAGGGTAAATTGATAAAACTTTAGGCAAATCATATTCATGTGTGAGAAAAACTTCAAAGACAATTGACTGCACATGTTCTGTGTTGATGAATATAATGGAAATTGATTTTTTTCCCCCCTGCAAAACACATAGTTTCAGAAATTAAAACATGCACAACAGTTTTCAAGGTTTTGAAAAATGGGCTGCAAATACACCAAGAATATTTACAAGTGTCGATTTCTGTTTGATTGGTGTAAGAGTACAAACTAAAAAACTAGAACGCTAGCTTTCACCGCTTCATCAGGCTAATGTTTACAAGGTTGAGTACAGGATTCTGTACTCAACCTTGTAAACATTAGCCAGATGAAGCCGCCCGTCTTAGTCAGTGAAAGCTAACATTCTAGTTTTTTTAGTTCGTACTCTTACGGCAATTAAATGGAAATTGGCACGCTCGTGTTGTAAATACACAACAGTATCTTCATCAAGTATAATATATGCAAAGTACTTCTCAAGAAATATAAATTGTGTACCAGTTTTTATACATTTTTCAGATTTCTGTGGTTTTCTTTAAGTGAACTGTGATAGGTATAAGCCACTGTCACACAAAGTGTTTCGCAATGATAGAGTTCCACCTGTAGTACTATTTTTAAAATTCACCGGTTCCATTCCATATTATCCATCCTTCACCTACAAACTAGTTAAAACTTCTAAAAATTCTGGGTATAAGTTAATTATCAAACCTCTTCTAATTATTCATAATTTAAGATACACAGTTGTGATGTTGAAATAGAATAAATTATCAACATTTATTCGCAATTAAATGCTTTATTAACATTGACTATAGTTTTGTAGAGTACTTGGTCAGCATCATCAGGACAAATGGAGCGCCAACCTATTGATGTTCAATAGAAAGGTCTTACTGTGAATTAAACAATGTATTTATTAAGTAATAGCATGAAAGATTTATTTTCGTCATTAATTTTCATTTCAACTGTTTACTAACGAAAGTTAGCAGGGCTAAATCAAAGTACATTATGCTAAGTACACATACACATCACTAAGCTGTTCTGGAGATTCAGAGGCTATCTCCAAAAAGAAATACAAACTACCTGATATTTTTACTTACTGTTGCTGTATCAAACTTTTCCATTTACAGCGATCTTGACATACAAGTCGGGTTTCACTGATATCCATTACACACCGTACACAAGATCTTTTACACTTCATACTCATAATTTTTTTCTCATGCAGACACTCCTGATTCTGATCCACACATGTCTTCCTTCGCCTTCCTCTGCCTTTCCTTCCTGCCACTTGGGCTAAAAAGATTTTCTTAGTAAGCATTTCATCACTCGTTCTTTCAACATGGCCAAACGACTGAAGCATATTAGTCTCCACCTTGCTAACAACATTTTGCTTCACATCACACAACGGCAACACATCTTCATTCCTCACACAATCAGACCGTGTCTTGCAACAAACCCCCTGTAAATAACGCATTTCTCCAGCACACAAACAACTTCTATGTTTCTTCTGTAGTACCCAGGTTTCACTGCCATATATCAGAGTAGGAACAATTACACTTTCATACACAGCCATCCGGGACTCTCTTGAGAACCCATCATTCCTGTGAAAACCTCCCAGAGCAGCTATCACTTTCAATGAAGAATTCACTCGCCTACTAATTTTGCCATCCAATTTGTTCTCTCTATCAAATATGCTTCTTAAATACACAAACTCACTCACCTGGTCAATCACAGTGCCATTTATACTTACATTACATTCAGTGCTGCCAGTTCCTCTCTCAAAGAACATAACTTTGGTTTTCCCCTTATTTATACTCGGTTTGAATTTCATGCAAACTTCGTACATCCGGGACAACATACTCTGCAGTCTTTGCATACGGGTGGTCGTAGTAAACGATGGGCTTGCCTCCTCGGGGCACTCTGTGGTAACAATGGCAACTAGGGCCTCTGTGAATCTTGGAGAAGTGCCAGCTAGTTCTGTGCGACATTGGTGAAAAGACTCCAACTCACTGGGTTTTGTTCCAGAATCCTTAGGTTGAATGACCAACTGGAACTGTCAGCTGTGGGCTAATCCCCCACACTGATGTACTTACCTGATTAAAAAGACAAAAAGAAAGCATTATGCTAAGTGCTGCCAATAAACAAAAGATGTGGAGCTGTTTTAAAAATTCTGTATAAATGGTATTCTCCCAAGAAAATTGCTTTAGTCAAGCAATGAGGAATGCCGGCTGGGTGGTACTTTTGCCCTTCCTTGCTTTCTAATAATGGAGGAGGTAAAACAGTTTTTTAATTCATTTCTAAAAATGTTGGAATTTGTAACTCATAGGCATAGAAATATTACTAATGAATTATAAGAAAACAAGAACATAAAATGAATAATTGTAATTTATTTACATTTGTTCACGTAAACAAAAGCAGTATTTAAAATTAACAGCAGTGGTATTGCATAACATTTTCAAGTCTCTGCTTGCAGGAGAACTGTAACTCATATGAAAGATCCCCCCTACCCCTCCAGAATAACAAGACAGGTTAAAAGCCTTAATTTTCAATGCCACATGGACCTCTATCTTTGCACTGCATTATATTTTTATTTTATTTTTGTTAATGAATATTTGGCAATTTTCTAAATATATGACCTATACTGACAATTACAATGCAGATTTTTAAAAATCAAAGATCACAAAAATGTTTTTTAAACAACATATTATTTGCTTTGTTGTATTATTTGCAGAGCCTAAATTTATAACTTTTTTCAATGGATAATGCACAGATTATATGACAAAAATTATGGTACATGTAAAATGGCACTGTAATTGCATTAAACAGTGCAAGACATATTTCTATAAAGTAACCTGAAATCTTATTTACAAAGGGGGTTTGAAAAGTTTCTAGCCTCTCACAGAAGGAATGCTGTAACCTCCCTCCATATTTCTTTCAATTTAGTCCCCCCCACCTCACCCCACGCACACACCCAAGTCTACACAATTTTTGGCCAAATTAAATAATTTTGGTATTTTGCTCAGTTAAAATTTAGAAGATACTGACTAAAACCATTTTTTGACTGTGTTCATCACAGCATTGTCAATGTTGAATTTCTGTGCTTTCAAGTTCTTTTTAAGATTTGGAAACACGAAATAGTCCAATGAAGCCAAATCTGGTGAGTTGGGCAGATGATGTAATAGCTTGAACCTATGGTCAAGCAGTATTATGGCATGAGTAACCAATGCTGTGTGCATTCACAGTCTTGATGGAAGATGACTATTTTGGTCAATTTCTAGTGTCTCATGAGCTTCAAGTTATTGTGGAAACATAATAATATTCTGCATTGATGGTGGCACCACATTCTGGAATATGTGAGCAATGGAAGAATATGCAATTAAGGATTTTAAATCTTTTTGTTGGGTACAGTTGATTCTGAAACCCTGATCACTTCTTCTGTATCCCAGAAGATGGATGGTATGACTTTTCCAGCCAACAACTTCACTTCAACCCATTTAGGAGAATAGGGATGTCTCCTGTGTTTCGATTGTTCTTTTGTTTCAGGGTCAAAATTTTGCACCGTTTTTCTCTCCGTAGAGACATACCACCCCAAAATCTGAGCTTTATTAAGACCAAATGCTGCACGATCTTATGACAACACAACACTATTTCCCACACCTGACCTACCCATATTATGCTTTAGAAGGACCCACCTAAAAGAAACCTCCTTTCCCAAAACATTCACAACAATATAGTGAAGTAGCTCATAGATGGTGAATGTTGTCTCAATGCATTTCAATGGTACTCTGCAGTCTCCCACTCATGAACATAATCCACATTTGAAGGTGCTGGCACAGTAACAGGCCTCCCATTGTGGGGTGGGCCTTCAACACTGTTTCTTCCACTCTTAAATTTTACAACCCCATATTTTTTTTTTTTTTTTTTGATTGGAGGTTTAACGACCACCGTGAGCAACTCAATGGGCTATAAGCAGTCACCCGTCCCTAATTTAGGGTCACTGGTTTCAGGGAAGGGAGAGAACCAGTGCCGTAAGACAAACACAACATCCATGCCTCACCGGGATTCGAACCCGGACCCCTTACGGACGAATGATCAGAGGCCAGCGCCTTAGACCACTGCGCCACCGGGGCGGCCACCATTTTTGACAGTGGTGTATGAATAACAAGATTCCCTAATGTTTGCTGCATGTCCTTATGAATTTTTTTTTTGGCGACACACCTTCCACGTGCAGATATTTAACGACTGTATGGTGTTTTGTTTTTTCAACACTCGCCATCTTCATTCACGTTCCGCACTTCAGCACCCTCTCTAAAGGAAAAGAAAATAGTTACACAGCTGGAATTTTCTGTGAACACACAGGAAGAGTCACAGCACAGATCTGGCAATACAGTAGATTCTGGTTAATTGGGACACATTGGGGCTCCAACACTTTGGCCCAATTATGCTGAGCGTTAACCCAAAGAGCTAATTTGGGATGTTCTTCAAGAATTGTCCCAAATAAATGGCTGCCCCAATTAACCGATGGCCCAATTAATCAGAATCTACTGTATTGTCTTTCACAAAAACTTTTATTTTTTATTAGAGGTTTAACGACCACTGTGAGCAACTTAATGGGCTATAAGCAGTCGCCCGTCCCTAATTTAGGGCCACTGGTTCCAGGGAAGGGACAGGCCAGTGCACTAAGACAAACATAACACCCATGCCTCACTGGGATACGAACCCGGACCACTTTGGAATGTATAAGCCATTGCTTAGACCACTGCACCACAGGGTGGTAAAAAATTTTTCAACCTCCGTTCGTTTATCAACAGAACATGTTTGTTATCTATGTTTTCCACTTCTAACAAATCAAATACTTTGATGAATATAGTACAGTCAACCCTTGATGTAGCACCCCTTGATTACCACCACCCTTGCATAATGTTACCTCTTGGGTCTGAACAAACATGCTCTATATCAGTGGTCTCACACTCAGACCTTTGCAAGGCCCACTTTCCAGTTTTGACGAAACCCAGGGGGCCACATGAATATTAATAAATTTCTTATGAATAAATATCAACTTTACAAAACTACTCTAATGGATTGGCACTATATGGAATATTATTTCTAATTATTGGTAAATAATAAAAGCAAATGCTTCATCAATCAATTAAAACAATCACTTTTACGTAACAATTAGTTTCACTTAAATCTTAAAACAATCACATTTTATCAACTGAACACGGTACATGGTACAGAAAATATTACATATTCTGACCAGAAACTGGGGCTCACTTTTCTGTCTCTAACTTATCGATATTTGGAATAATGTCCTTTGAACATGCTACTTTTAAAAGTGAGCATAAGTGAAGTGACTGTTACTTAATCTATTCCTTTCAAGACATTTTACTTGGTTCATTCTTGAAAACAACTGTTCACATGAGTATGTTGTCCCGAACGTAGACAGAACCCGTGCAGCTAGGTTATCAATGTTTACTTACTTGTCCTTTGAAACTAACTAGTAAAACTCTGTTAGATTGCAGCTGTTGATTTTTTTCTTTTAGGAAAGAATCACACCAAAAGTCTATTCATTCAAGTTGAAGTTCTTCAGGTGCATGGTCAGCATTATAGGAAAATGGAGACTTGAATATATTAAAAACATTTTCCATATCTTTGAAACATTCGACCCACCTGTTGGAATCCTCTTTAAAAATAACTATCTTCATAGAAAATTCACCAAAGTTGATTTCTTCTTCTTCGGATGAAGCTTTTAAAATGGGAAAGTGAGCAAGATATACATTTTTTCCTAATTAATGTTAAACATAGTGCTAATTTCGATGAACCATAATTTACAAAATTTGGGTTACTTAAAAATAATGGGTAAATTTGATTAACACCACCCTTGATATAATGCCATGATATAGTGAAACAAATGGTGATGGTGATACATCAGTGGGGTGACTATTAAATTTCATAAGGCTTCTCACACTCAGATCAGTGAAAGAAATTTGTTAGAATAAATTCTGTTGACATGAAAATGAATCAAGACAAAATGTTTAAAAAAATACATCTAAATAATGCTACATAATAGTTATAATACTATTCCATTCCACACAGGGTCATTTTTCAGGCAAATACCTGCTAAAAAACATCTGGTCCGTCCACTGCTCCTGCAATCGGACAGCTCCATATCAGGTGGCAAGAGTTCTCTTCCAGCAGTGGTTTTCTGGTTTTTAAGTTCACCATTTTTGAAGGTCCTTAACCTGTCAGCCTCTTGTACTGATGATCCATAAATGACAGAACCATCCAGGAAAGATGTCACCTGATTAATCTGCTCACGAGGCCCAAGTGTACATCCAATTCTAGGTGCTGTGCAAGATCTTATGTATTCCATGCAGTTTTGGTTTCTGCGGCCAAACACTGGATCCGTAGAAGGTACTCGAATAGGATAGCATTCAGGATGGAACTGACTTTTCTCCACCAAGCAGCATTTAATCCTGCTGCCCTGGAAACCTGAAAAAAATATTACATGAAAAAAAAAATTTCATGTACTGTCTCAATGCTCTACAGATGTACGCATGGAAAAATAACTGAAATAAACAGCAGACATTTATAAGAAAATTTATAGCAAATCAATAAGAAATTAATTTTCACATTTTTTTATATACACTGGTGCTCAAAATTTAAAGGACAATTTATACATTCACAAGGCTTGAAAAATACCATGCTTGAGATGTGCAAGGCATGTAGATTATTGGCCTGGGGAGGTAAAAAAACAAACTAGTTGCCTGGATTGGGCAACAAAATTTAAAAATGAAGAAGTTCAGAATAGAATTTCCTACTACAGGAAAAAAGACAGTCATTGCATGTCATGTTTCATTTCACTGCTAATCCCCCAAAGTTGTATCATTGTTAAGGAGTACAAAGGATAGAAGAATATCACTTCTTTAATTATATTACAGGGGTTGTGCTGCTGATGGCATTCTTCACAATTTGCAAAAAAAATCATTTTAGCAGTGGTAAAAAAGTTTTGGCAAAACTATTGGCGATTACCTTTTTTAATTATGTCCAAGCAAAACAGTCTTTTAAAATGATTGCTTTTGCCTGGACGTCATGTCAAATTTTGCTTTGCTGATGCCAAGAATATTTAAAAAATTAATATAGAATTTTTTAAATAGTGAAACTATTAGTGATTACCTTTTTTAATTGCGTCCGAACAAAATCATTTTTTTAAAAAGATTGCTTTTGCTCAGATGTCATGTCAAATTTTACTTTGGCAATGCCAAGAATATTTAAAAAATTATTATAGAATTTTTTTAAATGTGATCATATTTGTGGATTTCTTATCTTTTGATGTGAATCATCAACAATATTACATGACTCATAGGAAAACATTTATTAGAACGAAAGTTTTATAAGTTATGAAGTGCAATTTTTCAGCAACTGTTTTTTTTTTCATTACACTGGCTCTCTTAGAACCAAGCCACAAAATAAATATAATACCCAGTTTTTCAATTAACTTAAAATTTATCCTGTCAATAATTCTTTGTTTAGAAATTTCATAAGTTCAAAATTGAAAATAAGTGTCTATATTTCTTTCTGTTAGGATTCGAGATTTATAATATAACATTTTGTTGCTTAATTGTACAGAATCTATACCATATTGTTTTTTAATTATTCTTAAATTTTATGTTTTTATGGTTTTTATATTTCCAATGGAGAGTAAAAAAACAAATTGGCAACTGCAGATTGTATTTGGTGAAAAAATACTGAATTTGGCAAATGTGCTGGCGAAGTCTTTAAAAAAGCTAGAGCAATCGCTGTATTATGTTCTAGGTCCAGATATTGGAACCATATATAATTTTGCTCTAAATGTGGTTTACAGTCAGTAACAAGATGCATGCCTCTCTCTGATCCTCTGGTGTTTACTGATAAAGGGCAAAAACTTTAACAAAAAGAACATGGCAGAATCACTAAATTTCTCAAATATCAATTTCATCATCATACCATTTCATACCAATTTCAGCATCATCAACTTAAAACTTAAGATACATGCTTCTGTGCGTTGAACATTTTGAACACAGACCCTTAAAACGAAAATACAAAACATGTAAAAAAAGTTTATCATATTTTTTTAACTTAAAAAAATCAGGGTTTTCATTTGTCATCTCAAGACATAAATTTTCCTGGGCATCCAGCTTTTACTACCTGGGCAGGTAAAATAATTTCTGCACATGCCCAGCTGGGCATGTAACTTTTCATATATCTTTCTAGCCCTGGTTATGATTTGTTATATTAAAAGATAAATTTTCCCGACTGTTAAGCTTTTACTACCTGGGTGGGTAAATAATTTCTGCACATGCTCAACAGGGCATGTAACTTTTCAGATACGTTTCAAGCTACGATTTATACATATCTGGAAGCATTTAAGAGGAAATTCAAGGCAGATTCATATAAAGAGGTTTAACAATGCATAACTTGTGTAACTTAAACACAAGAAAAGCATAATCTTGTACAATAATTTGCATGTCTCAATTTCGTAATCTTGTGATTTACATGAAAGAGCAGTCCATGGAACAAAATTTGAAGTCTTTTGCTTAAGACACATGCAGGGCTCGATTTTGCCCGGTAGTTAGTAGCAAATTGCTAGCAAGCAAATGCATTTTGCTTGTGATAAAAAGTGGTTCTAGCAAAAGTTTCTCGTGGAAAATTTTTGAACGTTTTAGTGTAAACTGTAAAGTGTCACTGCATTGCGTGTGTGGAATATTTTAGACACATACAAAAAGGAACAACTGCTTTCTGGAAATGAATGTTTCTTGAAAAGCACAAACATTATAAAAACATTTTGACACTAATAAAAATATCCAGTATATATTTCCCTTATCTATTTCTGCATGTGAGGTTGGGTTCAGTTTCATGAAGAGAATCCAGGGGAAAGGCAGTTTAAACTTACAAACATTGAATGCTCTCATGAGTATTGAGATTGAAGGTCTGTCAGAAGATAAGTTTGACCCCAGGCCTGCTGTTTCTAAAATGTTATGATGAAAAGACCCAAAACCCAGTTCGTAAACCATAGGGAAAAAAAATTGATTAGTGTTCTTGAATTTTGTGAATAAAGTTAAAGAAATTTTTTTTTTCAAATATTTGCATTTGAATTAAATTGTTAGAATTAATCTGTCAAGGTCATGAAAAGGTGAGTTATATCTAAATATTTGTAATCTTTTCAGCATTACAATCTGACAGTCACAGGGGTGAAATCAAAGTTTGTCATGGTTGACTAACGGAGGGGGACATGTTAAAGTTTCCCTTGTATAATGTTAATAAACTTTCGCTAGTAGATAATGCAATGTGCTAGTAAAAAATAAGACCACTAGCAAGTGTTGCTACTGCTAAAAAAAACGAAATCAAAGCAAGGACACATGATATTTTAATATACAGTAAGATCACCCCTTGACAGCCAGCAGAGCGACTCCTTATACTGTTTATGAGAGTATTAATGAGATTTCAGTGGATTAATGACCACTAATGAACACGACATGTTCTGAGTGTTTTAAGTGTTTTGCCAAGGGGCTGGAAAGCTCCAATTCATTTTGCTAGAGCAAAAAATACATGCTCAGTGGGAATGTGGTCAGGGGATCTAGGTGATTGCACCATTCAGTGAATATCTTCCTCTTCAGGAAAATCGTCAACAAATGAGCTTGTTCATTATTGTCCACAAGAATAGAATCTGGATTAATAGCTCCCCTGAATGGTCTGACATATGGTTTTAGGATCTTGTCTCTGTAGTAACAGAGAGACTCTGATAGTTGTATGGGTCTATGCACCTGTTCATCATCATTCCTGCCACTATCACCAGAGCAGTCCCTTTCTCTGATGTTAGAGGGACTATTGTGAATCACTGATTCTCTGCAGTGGAGAATATTTTGTGAATCAGTACTTAAGCTGAATCATGATTCATATGAGAGAAAAACATTCACCCATTGGTCTGGACTCCACATGTAATACTGGTGACTGTTAGATGGAAACAAATAACTGGCTTCCTTGCATAAAGGCATTGCTTGCAAAGTCTTCTACTAAAAATATGCTTGAAACTCTCATTTCTGTAGTTGCTGCAAGATCCAAAGAGAGTTGCCTAGAGGACATATGTGTTCCATCTGACAGTCAGAGTCATATAACAATCATCTGCAGCAGTTGGGATGGCATTGTCCTGTTTGACAACAAACATCTCCTGCCTGTTGAAACTGTCTTCAGAGTCTTGACAAGACATTTTGTGGAACATTCATTGCTCTGAAAACTTCTGTCTGGGACTGACATGCTTCCATCCTGCCAATTGCTTTCCACCACCGAAATCATCTATGTGATGTTTTTGTGATATAACCAGCTGGACATGGCATTGAATGAAAGCAAGAATTATCTAAAACAGCTACAAGATGTGAGTAGACTCTCGCTTCTTTTTAACGCAATCTGAATGTGCATATTCTGGCTTACCTATGGCAAAAAGTAAATGCAAGATAGTATTCTGCATAGTAAAATTTGCATCTTCGTCAATTTTCAATGCATTATTTCACATACATTGCTGCTACATATTGTTTTGTAGATGATCATTTAATTTTGAGCACCAGTGTATTTCCGTCTGCCATTTCAAGACCTGTGAACATGCCCTCGAGATGGAAACTTGCTAACAGCAGAAGTCTATCACAGAGTAGCAGAATGTAGATGTACGCACATATGTGCATAATTTCCAAATTATTAGCAGATTTTGCAGATATTTTTTACTTACAGATTGAAAAAAAATGTTACTTACAGCAATCAAAACACTTACTCAAGGCTTTACTCTGATTAATATACTTAATTCTATTTTAACTTGAAAAACTTTCAATTTTTTTCACATCTTCTGAGTTCTTTTGTTTTTACAGACGTTTCTGGCATCTAGATTTCATCAAGGCATGTCATGAATGTATAGGAACTGTATCAGAAGTTTTGTTTGCACAGAAAGAATTCAAATTTTGTTGCACGTTCCTCTTGCAGTTGTTAGTTATTAAATTAAAATAGTTTCCTTATGTAGTTTGTAAGTCTATATTTTTGAATTAAGTTACTGAAAATGCTATTTATAATTTTTGAAGGTTCATTGATGGAATTGTTTTTCTGAATGTAAAAACTTTCTTTAATTAGCTTCTTGTTTTATGAGGTTCGTACTCTTGTTTTACGAGGTTCATAGTCCAATATTTTAATATTTTACCATAAAGGTCCACATTTCACAAACATTGCTGCACACTCAATTGTAATGTACTTATTTAGCTCTTATTGGATATGTAATGTTCTAATAATTATTTATTGCTTTATTAATTTTTCTTTAAATTATCTTATTCTATTGCTAGCGTGGCTCATGCTTCGCGGGTCTGCAGTATGTTTTCTGTTTCAATAGCTGTGTACGCAGATAAGGTTTTTTTTTTTTTTTTTTTTTTTTTTTTGTGCAACTCTGGGCTATCATTGATATAACATATCAGCTTAAATACTTCCATAAATTGAAAACACATTGTTTGGAGTACAATCATGGCCAGTGCTTTTTTTCTAAAATAAAGTTTACTGGTTACTTTCTCATTCCATTCCCTTACACAGCTCCATTGTTTTTACCAATGCCACGTAAACGACAATAATTATTACTATTATTATATAATGATAATGATAATAATAACATGTATTAAATCACCTACTCATGGCTTTACCCAGATATATTCATTTGGTTCTAGTTCCAGTTGAAGAACCAGTGGGAAGGAAAGATTAAACAAAATTTCTTCAATTGGAACTAGAACCAGATAATAAGAACAACAACAAATATGAATACCTTATATCAAAGCTGATTCCAAAATGCCATTAATGCATTGTTATTGCCATTTTCACGTGTCCATGCTTTGCTCTTAATATCAGTTGCTAGATGTCCACTTTTCAGGAGCCAGGAATTTATGTAAGGCAAAGGTCAAAACACATGCAGAGGAAGGAATGACCAGCTTGATGGACATCAGTGAACTTACAGTCTTCAGGTGTATTGATGCCTTTGTTGGTGTTGCAATCAAATTCATTTGAGTAGCTCAACTGGCATGCGAGTGCATGCCAGTCTAACTTTCTGCTGCTTAGAGCTAACTTTGTTAATTTTTTAGAAGTTTTAGAGCCTTTCTTGAAAAGATTGGCTGGTATGCATACCGGTACGAACTGGCTGACAAAAAGTCCCGGTCATGGCTACCACATTTCAATGGATATGGAACAAAACTTATTTATATAACATTCCAGAATTATCTTATTTTTAAAATTCCCAGAAAAGTTCTTAACATGAATTACAATCGCCAAGCAGAGGTTAAGCTATGGTCGCTATTTTCATGAAATGCAATGAGTTAATCCAAAATGCGAGGAAAAAATTGTTTGCATAGCAAAATGGTGCCAGCCATTTAAATACCAACCCTCAGCAAATTCTGCTCTGGCTTTTCTACTTCTGTGAAAACTAAAGTTTCCGAAATTCTGGCAGCATTTTGCACTCCAGTAATGTTATTTTCTTAATCCTTAAGGTATGTTGTTACAGCACCTGTTGGCTCAATCATCCCCTCCCCATCCATACACTGTAGATCATTCCATAGGGGGTGTGGTAAGGTTATTGAAGCTAGTGGGTAAGATTATTGAAGTTTTACCTTTTCCCTCAAAGCTGAAGTTTAAACCAGAGTCAGCTGCGATGTCTACGGCATTCCCCGAGGCCATAAAGTTTTCTACTGATGTCCAAAGCCTTGTCAGTGTGAACGATTCAATCGAGGTTATGATTTTCCTAGCGACAAAAGTGGCTAACTACCTTTGGCATTCTGCTGCAACTTTTTTCCCCATTTTAACATTTTTCCTACAGCATTTTTTGAGCCAGCTTTAACTCTGTCACCAAGTGTAACAGTGCCATGTAAAGCTAGATTTTATACACATTAAGTTTTTAAAAATTTATTATGACTTGGTGGTACAGGTTATACTCTCCATGTAAATACTACACAATATATATATACTAGTTGTTTGTTTGTTGGATATTTAATGACCACTGTGAGCAACTCAATGGGCTATAAGCAGTCACCTGTTCCCATTTTTTTTTTTTTTTAAGATACATAACACAAATATACATATATAAAAATGTTTACCAGCTGACTGTGCAATGTGAGCAATGTCATGATAAATAAACTCCCCAAAGATTGCCAATATAGTTGTGACATGGGTATGTGGTTTATCTGAATCAGTGTGTACAGCCAAGCTGACTTCTCTGGCACTTGGAAGGAATTCACCACTGCTTGCTTGACGTGGCAGTGCAACATCTGTAAGAAAAATTCTGTAATGTCACAAATATTACATATTCATACAGCTACACATATTATAAAATACAGTGTGTATGAACAGATGAAGAATGTACTAATTCAACAATGAGGCAGAGCAGAGTAGCTGAATATATGTATAGACATACACATGCATGCAGATAGTTTCCAAATTATTAGCAGATTTTGCAGATAATTTTTGCTTGTAGATGAAAAAAATAAATAAAAATGTTATTTACAGCAATTACAACACTTACTCAAGGCTTTACTCATTAATATACTCAATTCAATTTTAACTTGAAGAACTTTCAATTATTTTTCACATCTTCTGAGTTCTTTTATTTTAACAGATGTTTCTGGCCTGTATATTTTATCAAGGAAGGTTCTCAATGTATAGGAACTGTATCAAAAGTTCCATTTACACAGAAATAATTTAAATTTTATAGCCAAGTTCCTCTTGCAGTTGCCAGTTATTAAATTAAAAATTTTTCCTTATTTATTTTGTAAGTCTACTATTTTTGAATTAAGTTCTTTAAAATGCTATTCATAAATTTTGAAGGTTCATTAATGGAACTGCTTTTCTGGATATAAGAACTTTCTTTAATTAGTGTTTTATTTTTATGAGGCTCAAAGTCCAATATTTAAATATTTTGCGAATAAAGGTCCATTTCACACACATTGTTGCACATTCAGTTGTAATGTACTTATTCTGTCCTCATTGGAATATGTAATGTTCTAATAATTATTTATTGTTTCATTCATTTTTCTATAAATTATTTTATTCTAGTGTTATTGTGGTTCATGAGTTTGCAGCAAGTTTTCTGTTTCAATGGTTTTGTTTGCAGATTTTTATTTCATTTTTATACAACTCGGGAGGTTAATTAGAGACAAGCGACACTTACATTTTTACCCCACCCCCCAACATATTAAAACGTGAAAAAAAGGATAGCATCAATGGTCTAAATTTGAGGCCCTCAATGAATGTAAGTCCAAATGCCTTTCATAGAATAGGCCCTGTGAGCAACATATAAAAGAAATATTTTAGCTCCTAAATCCACCATAGCAACTAACAGTAGATTTTTAAGTACTGCAGAATTTTAAATTTACAGCAAAACTAAATGAGCAGCATTCACAACAACAACAACAACAAAAAATGTGGTACCAGAATCACAAAAATCTAGATATAAGAATTCCTCATGAAGGAATAAGGAAATCTTTTAGAAAGAAGGCATTCCCATTTTTATGAATTATAAGTAACCCAGCGGATCTGTTTCAGCACTTTACTTCATTTTGTTACTTAAATAAACATTTCCGCTAGTGGAAATAATGTTCATGTTGTTTTATTCATATAACTTTGTTAAAAATGTATTGAACATGCTCTACAGAAAAGCAACCATTTGGTTTGCTTACACTAGGTGACCTTAGAGTACAGCGGACTACGCTATAAACATATAACAAACTGCCAGGGCATTGCCAACTAAGTTCATTCCGAGGAACAGGATATGGATCCGCACAGCATTTCCTCCTGCACTGTATAGACGGTAAAGGTGTTGCTCCAGCCAGCAATGAGTTCACGTCCGTCATTCTTGGTTCCTTGTTATTATCATCATGCTTTTACTTTGCAATCTGTTGCTGCTTATTCATTTAGCCAACCCCCCACCCCACCCCTTCCCATGTGTTTTAATGTTTTAAAGCTGACAACCAAGAATGTAGTGCAAAGAGATATTCAACAGTTGTTTTTCCTTGCTCTCATGTTCAGGAAGAGGACAGTTAATTGATAATGCACTACTTTCCCCTAAACTAACAATGTCAACATCTGTAACAGCAAAAAAAAAAAGGGGGGGGGGGGTCAGAGAGTTTTTGACAGATTTTTCAGAAAGAGTTATGTGATAGTTCAGACATCACGGACCATGTCTGTTATTCTCTAGTAAGAAAATTGGGACAGACTTCCGATAATGATCACACTTACATACATAGGTCGTTCAAAAAGTAACAGCAAACTGACAGCATTTTATGAAACAACAGCAAATTGACAATGTTTCACCCCAGGCATTTCAAACCCTGTGCAGGGAAGATATATTTTTATAGGTGTTGACACTGTCCAATAGATGGCATGGTGTTCTTCTGCAGAAGGGCAGCATAAACAAAGTGGCAGTGCCCTGAGCTGTTTGCACTACAGGTGTTGCTGGACATTCTACCGCATCCATTGAGAGAACACATCCCATCCACCAGGAGTTGTCATAGGCACATGCCACAAAACCATTCATACAATCAAAATCTACATCTTGAAATTCTGGAGTGATTTTAATACAATGTAAAACGGTATCATGAGAAGCTGAAAATGCTTTGGTTTCTAATTTTTCAGTTGATACTGGGTGGTAAGTATGAAACTTCTGAGTTCCTGTAACAGCAACTGCTTCATCAAATCGTACTTGTAAAAATATCTCCTCTTCCAGGTATTCATCATTTGAAATATAAAAAGAAACTTATTGCAGGGATGTTTGCCTCCCCCACTCAAACAGCTGTTGAGGTGCCATTATCTGATTTGAGAGGGGTTTTTGAAGGCTGGCATTTGCTGCAAGTCTCTTCACTGTGCCTCCAACACCATCACAAACTCCTTTGCCATGTGCAGTGGCATAAAAATGCCACTCTGCTTCAATGCCTTGGAAATCAGTGTGGTGGTTACACAAATTTGCAAAACTCTTACGATTTTTGTATTGTGCTGCACAGCCATCTGAAAAGTAAAATATATTTTTCAAGTTTGGGAGCAATTCTGCTTTCAAAGCATTAAGAAGTTTTCTTTGGAAAGCATGAACAAGAACTGTCATGTTTCAGACATTCTGAGATGAAAATAAAACCCTTATGTCTTAGTTGATCATTTTCCTTGTGGTACACAACAAAGGGATGAACAGTTGCCGTTGAGTTGTTCCAATGGAATAACTAGGCTTCAACTTGCAGAATGAATTAATAGTTCTCAGAAAAATCACATCAGCTCAGCTTTGTTAGGGCAAAGGGTAATTTTCTTCTTTGCAATAAAAGCAAATTGCTGTTTAGTAAAGAAATCATGCTTCTTCAAGATGATTAGCTGGGCTGAAAACTCCTCAACAAAATCCTCTGTGGTTTTGCATGTAGTTTCAAACAAACAGTGGCCCACTGAAACCTGCTGCTTGTAGGTGATGTTATCAATTATTTCTTCTTTAAGACTTGTCAATAATTCATCAGTGCTAGGATATGAACCACAGTCACCTAAAAACATTTCTGTGCTGGGGGATCCTTTGATGATACATGTAGTTACTTACTCCAAATTCACTTTCTATTCTTTTACAGGACAAGCTGTTTGGTAAAACTGTCAAAATCATGAGCTTTTTACTTCTGTTTGTGGTTTTAAAATTTTCCTTTAGTTGCTGAATAATTTCTGAATCAGCACAGTGACATTCTTCCTCATCTAAATCATCTTCAGAAGTAAAAAATAACTCTTTGTAGATCCTTTTAATCTTCCCCATCTTTTCTTTGCAATACTTCTTAGACAAATTTAATACTTTCTTCTTACACACTGGAGACCCACCAAGAGAGGTCAAAGAGGCATTTAAGTGGCTAAAGCTGCATCAGGGTCCAAATACTGAGACTCCTTAATATGACTAGGACTCGGAATCTCATAATTCTCAGGAGGAATTTCCTTTTCAAGTATATTGTTTTCCATCTGACAAGGCTTCTCTTTTCCTAACTGCAATCTGCATGAAGTGCATACTTTCATGTGTGGTTTGATTTAACTATTTAACGAAATTGTCCAATCAGTTACTTTCCTCAAGTCTTTACTAACCCAATGTCCCCTTTTTTTAAAAGGGTTGCAACAGTTTTTTGACCATTTATTCTCCTCCATATTTCAAATCATGTAATTATCAAACAGTTAATGAAATAAACTTAATAGACTGATAAAGCAGCTTCACAACAAAAATGTCCTAGAAAGCTTCACTAAAATCACACTGTCCAAACGAACTGAAGTGCATACACAGAGAGCCTGACCACAACTAAGCTGTCTGGAAGGTAACATGGTGGAGGAGGAAGGGCACATGAATAAACAGGCACAAACATGTCAGGGCTTGTCTTGCATGTTTTGAATAGTCCTTTGTCAAGATAGCGTGCCCCATATCTCTCTCTCTCTCTCTCTCTCTCTCTCTCTGTAAAAATCTGGTTATAATTTTTTTTTTTTTTTTTTTTTTTTGTGGATTCATTTCGGTTTACCACAAAATTTTACCAATGTAAATTGTAGAAAAATGGACTTGAGGGGTTTAATTCCTTGTCACTGCCAACAAGAAAATTTAATTTTTGTATGATACCATTGAGATACCACCTTGAAATTTGGACTGGCTGGCTACAAGACATATATACCTATAAGTGTGAATTTTCTGAAAATTTACAATTGTGTCATGTTGTATATCAAATGTAAGCCCTATTCATAAGCTTTAAACTGACACCTGTCCCATGTTTGTAGCTATCATAGGTATCTTGTAAATGGCATTTGAAGTTATGGTGGCTAGTGAAATTTGGTGTTTTTAGGCAATTTTGAAAATTCAATCTCTCAAAAACAGGTGGACCAAAAAAATTGAAAAAAATAATTTTTACACATCTCATGCTAAGGTACAAATATACCAAAAATGAATCAAATCCATGGCATTAAGGTTCCATGCATTGGTTAATTTGACATGGAATGACCCTGCATTTAAAAATAGGCAAACATCCACCTGTGATGAGCAAAGCTCTAGTTGTGCCAGCACAGCTGTCACTGATCAGAAGGTGGGTCGCACTGACACCATTATTCATTAAAACAGATGCATTTCTTTAGGAGTTCTGGCCAGGGAATCGGATATCAGTTTCGGATCCACTCATACCATTGTCACTGAGGTTCTGAAGTATTGCAAATTGTGTGCACTGTGGGTGCCTAGGATGCTGACTGATGAGCACAAGATGATTCATGTGCAGGCTTCCACAGCCTTTTTGGTGTGGTATAATGATGAAGGAGACAATTTCCTGGCATGTATCATCACAGGGGGACGATGAAACCTGGATGCATCACTATGAGCCCAAAAGCAAGAGGCAGTCTTTATAACGGTGGCACACATCTTCTCCAGCCAAAAAAAGTTCAAGTCTCAACCCTCTGCTAGAAAGGTTCTGTTCACTCTCTTCTGGGATATGAATGGACCAATTTTGGAGCACTATCAGAAAAGGGGGAAACAGTGAATAGTACCCAATACAGCACAATGTTGGAGGAGAAGCTGAAGTCAGCAATACAGAGCCGTCGCAGAGGACTTTTGTCTAAAGGCATTCTTCTCCATGATAATACCCGCCCTCACATGGCCACGTCAACTCTTTGACATCATTTGGAGATTTCAGGTCTTACAACATTCCCATATGCAGCCCTGAACTTGCTCCCTCTGATTATCATGTGTTTGGACCCTGAAGGATGCTTTGAGAGGATGAAGATTTGGGAGTGATGAGGTCAAAGAAGTGGTACATTCCTGGCTGAAGGCATAACCAAAAACATTTTTTTTCTGATGGACTAAAGAAGTTGGTGCAATGGAGTGTGAAAAATGTATTGAAAAGACGGGCGATTGTGTAAAAACATGAAATATCATTTGTATCGCTCACTGAATCATGTATCTCAAAATATTAAATTTGCTTATTATATTTGCACTCTTAAGGTATTAAACCCCTGCAAAGTGCGCATAGTTTACGTGCAATTCATAAATGAAATACTATTAAAAAGCACCAATCACTTACCCTAAAGACCATGGTAATTTTCATCGACAACACACTTCCAGCACGTCAATTATCGTAATGTTGTTGGCCTTCAAAGGTTTACAGACATCTTGCTTACGATTCCTTCTTCTGGGGATGAAACATCGTATTTATTTTTTTTTTTTTTAAGCCATATGAGATGCAACTATAAGCTTGTCAATTCCATAAAAACCACACAAGCATACTACTCATTCATACAATTCAATTAAAAACTATGTACATATTTACACAACCTTACATTCCTAGGTGGTTAAACCTTTGTCAACTGTAACAAACTGCTCCTTCTGTTTCAAAACCCCTGCCACTCCCAATGCAAGTGTCACACTCATTCAGCCCCTCACACACAAGGAATGTAAGGTTGTGTAAAAATGTACATAGTTTTTAATTGAATTGTATGAATGAGTAGTATGCTTGTGTGGTTTTTATGGAATTGACAAGCTTATAGTTACATCTCATATGGCTTAAAAAAATAAATAAATAAATACGATGTTTCATCCCCGGAAGAAGGAATCGTAAGCAAGATGTCTGTAAACCTTTGAAGGCCAACAACATTACGATAATTGACGTGCTGGAAGTGTGTTGTCGATGAAAATTACCATGATCTTTAGGGTAAGTGATTGGTGCTTTTTAATAGTATTTCTTTAAATTTGCTGTTACGTTTTGAACTGCCTTTGAAGTTCCCAACTTTATATGTATTGCTTCATCACATTTAGATCAGCTAGCTCACACTCACCAAAAAGGAGCACAGGAAATTGCTTCACTACTAATGTAAGATAGTTAAAAACATACGGCAAAAATGAAATCTTACAATTTGGAGCTTTTTGTTTGTTTCCATTTGCTTTCTTTACTATGATAAAAGTATTCCACAACTCTAAAAACTAGACATTTACTTGTCATGCAAAGCATCAATATAGTGTTGTGGTGACTCCCCCTAATATTGGAGCGCAGTTATGGATAATAACTGGCACAAAGGATTAGTACTCAAAACAAAATTATGAACAAACTACTGGGTTTAATGATATTTTTTTTAATGTGCTCATTTTGTTATGGCACAAATTTCGTTCTTTCTGAAATTAGCATATGTGCACAAGTTCATACCCACAGACCACTAAAGGTTAAGTGTAATCTTGCAGCCAATAAGGTAGATTGAGCTTACAGTAATGAAAAGATTTCTTCCTCTTACTATTACTCTGGATTTCCTCCATGTGAAAGAATTTACATTTTTGTGTATCAAAAAATCCATGTCATTGCAGTGTTAAAGTTAATTTTCTATAAAATTATTTTACATGAAACGTATGCAGAGCTAGTTACTTTGCCCCTTCCATTCATGATACCAATAAAACACAAAAAAAAGCTGAACTTTTTTAATTGGGTAAAAAATCAAGACGAAAGTGTAAATATAAATCACAATTACCTATAAGGATGTCAACAACGTTCTTAATATGTTTTTAAGTAAAAGCATGTCAAGTCAAAAGTAATTAAACAAATAATCTCAAAAGAATATGAGCATAACTCACCTTCTTCTCAATCCATTTGTTTTCCCACATTTTAGTATGTTACTTCCTCTGACTGTTCATTTTTATATTATCGAGGACAGACAGGCTTTCATACATTAATTAATAAATATATCCTTGATCAATTTGGATTATGGTATTTAATCAATTTTATAATTGATTATATTTTAATTGATTTATTAGTCCTTTGTTAAAATTGATTATGAAATAAATAAAAACATAACATTTCATAATCCAAATTGATCAAGGATATATTTATTGATGTATGAAAGCTGTTCCTCTCCGACAACATAAAAACGAGCGGACAGTCAGAGGAAGTAACATACTAAAATGTGGGAAAATGAATAGATCAAGAAGGTGAATGAATTATGTTCATATTCTTATATTATTTGTTTAATTAGTGTGAATATAATGCGGACTGCTTTTTGTTGACTCTGCAGCTGCACAGCATCCACTGCTTAATTTCTCTTTCTGCTAATACCTTTGTCTTCCCATTTCTTCATTGTTGCTTTTCTTTCTTTTTATGCCCTCTAATGACAATAATTTCATCCATCATGCTGAAATAATTTTCAGGCTGAGCACCACAAGTGCATCATATCAAAGTTTTCACTGTTTCATTACGGGTATGTAAAAGTTTCCGCCGCTAGCGAGTGCTGTAAGGGTCTAACTGGCCGGCGACCCATGCCATCAGTTTGTACATGAAACCAAGCATGGCGGTCAATAAAGTTCATTTGCGGCACTGTTTGTTATTCATGTTTAATTTAGGGAAAAGTGCAAGGGAAGCATACGGTTCAATACGTCAGGCGTATGGTGAAACGGTTATGGGTGAGGGGACGTGTCGAGAATAGTTCGCCAGGTTTAAGAAAGGTGATCTAAGCTTGGAAGACAAGCCATGTGCAGGTAGACTGCAGAAACTCGGAGACGAGGAGCTGGAATCGCTGTTGCAAGAGGTAATTGACCACGCAACTGGCGAAACATTTGAAAGTGGCTCAATCGATGGTGTTACTGCATCTACAGGCACTTGGGGAAGATCCAAACGCTTCACCAGTTGTCGCACATTCTTTAATGGAGCATAATATTGGTTAACTATTGGGATGTGTAATATTGGTTTACAATTGGCACGTCGCAGCTGAAAAAGTTTCAAGGGAAGAATTTCTTGCAGAAGGTTGTCACCGGGGATGAAACATGGGTCTATTGCGGCAACCCCGTACGCAAGCAATCTTGGGTCGACTCAGGCCAGCCATCAACATCCACTGCAAAACAGGATATCCACGGGGAAAATGCGCTCTTGTGTGTGTGTGGTGGGATATGCACGGAGTGCTGTACTTCGAATTGTTGACACCGGGTGAAATAATCACTGCACAACGATATAGCGATTAGTAGATGAAACTGAACACCCCAATTGAGCAAAAACACCCATGGACAGGCAAAGGAGGCCACCCAGTCATCCTGTTACACGATAATGCCAGACCACATGTCGGCACCACTACGAAATCAACCCGTGAACAGTTACACTGGGAGGTTTTACCGCACCCGGCTTACTCCCAGGACATTGCACACTCAGAGTTTCATCTGTTTTGCTCTACGCAACATTCCCTAGCCCAACAGCAGTTTACCACAGTTCCATAGGTGGAAAATTTTGTCACTGCATTCTTCAGCTCAAAACCCAAATCCTTCTATCACAGGGGCATTCATTTATTGCCAGAAAAATGGCAAAATGTCATTGATGCTAATGGCCATTATTTTGTTGAATAAATGTGTACTGGTTTCCCGATTGTTCCAGTCTCCTTTCTCCTTAAAACGGCGGAAACTTTTGCACACCCCCAATAGATAAATGATGTAACTTTTGAGAATATAAATAATTCAGAACCATGTAATAATTCTTACTAATTTCCCAACTTCATCACTTTTGTTTTTGGAACCTTCTCTCCCTTTTCAGGCTGAAATGCAAATATTTATGGAATAAAATGATATTTGTCAATGATACTGGGAAGAAGGAACATCGCTAGAAAAAATTACGACTACGGAAGAAATATTCACTTCATTTCTCATCCATTTTCAAAAGCAGTTTCAGAAGATGGAATTCTGTTCACCAATGGGAACTGATGAACTAGGTTCGCATTACCTCCAGATGAACTAGGTTCATGCTGGCACCTGATGATGCGTTGGTTCTAATATGAAAATTTGACATTGCAATGTGGAAAGGCGTAATTTACCTCTAAAAGAAGGGGGGGGATATATAAAACCTACCAGTCACTACATCACTTAAAGGTTAAAGGGGTCATGACCTCATTTAATGCCTCTATAAGCACATTTTTCGGTATACTTTTGTCCAAAAATGTAGATTTCGTACTGTAGTTCTAAAACACCTGAAAATCTTGAAGCAGTGTGGTCATCTATTAATGGTGGTGCTAAAGAGGCAGAGATGATTCAAGAGCCAAAAAAAAAAAAAAAAAAAAAAAAAAAGGGCATTAAATGATGAATCAGATGAATCAAAGAAAAAAATTTTATATGATAGATAAAACACACTAATTATGGGATTTACTTAGGAATAAATGAATGTTTTTAATTAACGTCAAATTCCATAATCCGTGTGTTTTATCTATCATATGGCTGTCTAGGAATGGGCACGACTTCAATTATTACTAAGTTTAAGATTTTTTAGTTTTAACTAATTGGTAATATTTAATAACAGTCGGATAATGGCGATTTTAAGGTAATTCCTTTTAACTTCAGAACACTGAAGAATGAATTACACTCGGACGTATGTTCTGCTTCCACCGAAGGAACCTAAAACTCAGATTCTACGAAAAAGTGATCAAGAAATTCATGTCGGAAGGAAGGGCTGGAACTCAAGTGACTGTAAATGCGCAGCTCGTTTTTGCCTAATTTTCAAAATCTAATTATTTAAATTAAATGTTTTTCTTCCCTATATATATTATTCCAGTAAAATATCTAGTAGTTTAATGAATAACTATCTATTTAGTGCCCACAGCATGAACATTGCCTTTCTTGATTTACTCAGACAATTTTTAGTTACGAACATGTCCCTCAAAGCAAAATTTAAGTAATTAGTGGCAGAAAATAGAGGGTACGGGGGTTAATACAGCAGGCCACTTTTAGCACCGCCTAATGTTCTGGGTCACGAAACGCAATCAATTTCAAGTTGGTCAACTTAATTTACCTTTGAAATTGAAGCCACTTGTTGTTCGAAACTTAATTGTCAACAAAACAGCATTGCAACACAGTTGCCATACTAAAGTATTATATTAAATAACTACTTCATGAGGATTATGTCTTACGAGTTCAATTGTTGTCGAACAGAGGAGGCAGCATGTGAACAGTTGACCCAAAAAATGAAAAATGCTTGCTCTTATCTTTTCCACTCAACCCACAGTTTTGCTTAATGCAGTTCAATGGTTATGACCCGAAAGCTAAGTTAACGGACCAGTAGATTTTTTTTTCGGTTTCTTTAATGGGTTAGCTGTTTTTCTTCTCTTTTCTAAATTTGAAGATGACAATCCGATTTTTGGCGTAAATGTGACAAGGATGGTAAGTCAGATAATATCCGAAAACTTGAAAATTTTCAACGTCCTGGAGCGGGACTCGAACCCGCGTCTCCCAGAAAACGCCCGGGTATGCTAACCACTACACCACCCAGAACGACCAAGTGTCAAGTATCCGATCAATTTGTATATAACCATCACAGGATTCGCTAGTCGAAGCAACCGGCATTCATGTTCAGCGAATCTGGAGGTTAAGAATCTTATCCCGTGTTTGCCCGGACAAGCAGATAAATCATGAAAGAAATACGGGATTACGCCATATAATACGAAATTTGAAGATGACAATCCGATTTTTGGCGTAAATGTGACAAGGATGGTAAGTCAGATAAATTTATCTGACTTACCATCCTTGTCACATTTACGCCAAAAATCGGATTGTCATCTTCAAATTTCGTATTATATGGCGTAATCCCGTATTTCTTTCATGAATTCTCCTTTCTTTTTTTTTTTTAAATACGCGGGTTGTAAAACACCATTCGTTTTACTTTACCACAGTGTTCCTTTTCCGGAAGGAGCAGTAAAGTAGCCCGCACAGAAGTTGCATGCGGTGAGGAAACCAACGACTGAAAAATAAAATAAAAATGATGATTTTTTTTTAAATCACTTAGATTAATTATCCTCTCCCACTGTCTTTTTGTTATACGTATAATATGTAAGAAGAAACGTAGAATAACCGCAGAGTTTTCCTTATAGTTCAAGCGCCTCTGTGGACGAGTGGTCAGAGGGTACTGCCGAGTGCAGGTTTCTTGCTAGTAGTCTGAGATTATCGTAGGTCTGATTACAGGATTATGATAAATGAGTGGTGAGCCGACTCTTTCTTTCCACTGGAATCAATGGCCTTAAATTAGGAACTGGAGACTGCTTATAAACGATCGAATTGCTCATGGTGGTCCTTTAGGATCAAGGAGGCTAGAATAATGTTTCTGGAGATACCCTGAGTATCTTAACAGTGAAGCCCCAACGTGTGGGGAATTTGACATCGTTTACATTATATGTACGTCATTTCAACTGTGTGTATTTTGGAATTGCGTGGTTTTTGGTTGCAGAAATCGATCAATGGATGATATAATTAGTTGGTCAGCAGAATTTTCCGATAAGCCAGACTTCGTGGATAACCAGAAAGTCAAACCAATCGGGGAAAGGTTTGTGTGCATGTACAGTAAGTAACGTTTTGAAACAATATGCTCAACCTCATCAAAATTTTATATATTTTACTGACTTTTCTTTAAATTACGTCTACTTTAAATCTCATATGAATTTAATAGAAAAACTCCATGTCATACACTTTTATTACAGCATTTGAGGTCAAAATGACCCAACATGGCTATAGTGTATTTTCCAAAAAATGCTGGACATCAGTACAAACAATGTGCATATATGCTATATGAAAATTTTCCCGGAGCGAAAAAACTTACCAGATTAAATTTTATAAAACGACTTGGTGAAAATGTGCCACTAGGAGATAAAGATCATTATCTTATATTTCATATTAAGATCTTTCCTTCAAAAATATTACCAAAGCTCCGAAATTAGGTTTGCCACCAAAGACAGTAATGAATTCTAGAATAAACAATATCAGTCTAAACAGAAGTGGTGTTAATGGACAGTTGCTACTCCTGACTACGCAAATCGGATAACGAACATGCAACATAGTGAATATTTGAATTCGCCGCCCCGGTGAAGCATGGATGTTGTGTTTGTCTTACGGCATTGGCTCTCTCCCTTCCCTGGAACCAGCGGCCCTAAATTTGGGACGGGGGATTGCTTATAGCCCATAGAGTTGATCACGGCGGTCGTTAAACCTCCAATCTCAAAAAATATATATACACTATCTATTAACAAGTAATTGGACACCTGTGATAGCAAAGGAAAACGAAGTTTATTCACCTTCAATAGTTGGTTGAGCCTCCACGAGCGGCGATTACAGCTGCGACCCTCCGGGACATACTCTCAACCAGGCGTTGTACGACGGCTAGCGGTATTTTCTTCCACTCGCCTTGGAGAAGACAGGTTAGCCCCTTCGCCGATTTCGGACGGTGGGGCACCCCTTAAGTCGACGCTCCAACTCGTCCCAGAGGTGTTCGATAGGGTTAAGGTCCGCGCTCTGCGTAGGCCAGTCCATTCGATTAACCCCATTGTCACCATACCAAGCCATGGTGAACCTCGATACATGACAGGTGGCATTGTCATCCTGAAAGTAACATGGGTCCACCCCGTAAAACTT
This sequence comes from Macrothele yani, assembly GCA_039090855.1. Lineage (NCBI taxonomy): Eukaryota > Metazoa > Arthropoda > Arachnida > Araneae > Macrothelidae > Macrothele > Macrothele yani. Next base: position 100,446,040 of record CM076989.1, on the reverse strand, counting down.
CCACAACGTAGGAAGCGCATGGTCATCCAAAATGGTGCAGTAGGTCTCGGCGTTGAGTCTACCAGGAATTGCGACCAAGGGTCCCGTGCCATACCAGGAGAAACACCCCCATGGCATAATTCCACCGGCGCCGAACTTCACAGTTGGCAAAATACATTACGGCAGGAGGCGTTCTCCAGGCTGACACCAAACCCAGACCCTGCCATCCGCACGCTAGAGGGTAAACCTTGATTCGTCGCTCCAGAGAACCTGTTTCCACTGTTCAACGGTACACTGTCGACGTTCTTTGCACCACGTTAGCCGAGCAGCTATTGTACTTGGTGATCAACGGCTTGTGGGCGGCAGCACGTCCATGATAACCGAGCAGATGGGCTTCCTTACGGATGGTATTCATCAAAAGAACACTCCCGGATGCCTGTTGAAACTCCTCGCGGATGTGGCCCATCGATTTGGTGCGGTTCTTCCGAATTTCTCTGGCCAGCACACGTCGGTCTCTAACTCCCAGTTTTGTGGGTCTGCCGGGTCGGGGCACATTCCGACAGTCACCTCTCATCTTCCACTTGCCAATCACGTAGGCCACTGTCGATTTTGGGTACTTCAACTAGCCGGATATGTCACGTATGGATCGGCCATTTCTGTGATACCCGACGATTACACCTTTCTCGAAATCAGAGAGCTCCGAACTGCGTGGCATCTTGCATGCGACTGGTTGTGTTGTTGTTTCCCATACGATATTTAACGGTGGCGGCCGTGACGTGTATCAGGACCGCACATATCGCCGATTGCAGGGGTGTCCAATTACTTGTTGGTAGATAGTGTATATACTGTATATATATATATGAATTCCTTACACTACGAATCCCACACCAAAGATGCATTGCAAATATACCAGCATTTTTATGCTTACCATGGAGCAGAATATTTTACAAACATGACAGTGATTTTTTTTATTGGAGGTTTAACGACCACTGTGAGCAACTCAATGAGCTATAAGCAGTCGCCCGTCCCTAATTTAGGGCCACTGGTTCCATGGAAGAGAGAGAGCCAGGGCAGTAAGACAAACAACATCCATGCTTCAACGGGATTCGAACCCGGGCCCCTTTCGGACGAATGACCACCGACCATCGTTTAGACCACTGCGCTACCGGGGCGCGGTTGACAGTGTTAACCATGGCATACAAACAGGGGCGTTGCTAAAGTGTTTTTATTGGGGGGAAGGGGTGTATAGATGAAAATCACAGAATTCTTCCAATTAAATAAGATCGACTTAATTTCATGTGGGGCATGCCGTCAATTTCAAATTTTAGAATATTTGATTATCATAAATTCATTTTATTAAGAATATGACAAAAATCAACTAGCGCGGCTTTGTGAGGTTTAGAAGAAAAATGCTGGGATAATTTTCCCAATTTATCTTTAACGACACACTTCATTTTGTGCCATTGCCTTACACCCGTTTCATTCCCAGTAGAATATGATTTCTCCCTGTCTGGACTTTCAGGGAAAAAAAACAAACAAAGCGATAAGCAGCATCTTTAATAATGCTATATTCTAAATGAGGATATTGTTTATACTACGAAGGAGCAGGAATAGAAGGGTTTGAAGGAAAAATAGCTAAGTTAGGTCGATGAGGTCCAATAAAAATTAAATATTTTATCTCAGCATCTGTTTTAATTTATCTTCTCATACCAGAATCACGTTCGACTTTCCTGCAGTTGTTTAAACTATCATCAACTGTTTCTGCTTTTTTTTCTATCCATCTGATAATGCATCTTTACAAGAAGTTAATATTTTGCCACACTGCTTATGAATAATTTCTGTAACCTCCAAAATTTCAACTAAAATTAAATCAATGTTTATTATTTCCCTGTCTTCGACATTTTTCAATTATTTCCTTACAGCCATAAAAATTTGAAAGTGACCAAATTTGTCCAGTCTACAGTGAAGTTCGAAAACGGTGGCTCATTTTCAGGTTCTTTACTGTTGATACAGGCATCTTCCACTACGTTCTTATCATCACATTTGATTTTTTTTTTTTTTTTGATTGAAGGTTTAACGACCACCGTGAGCAACTCAATGGGCTATAAGCAGTCGCCCGTCCCTAATTTAGGGTCACCGGTTCCAGGGAAGGGAGAGAGCCAGTGCCGTAAGACAAACACAACATCCATGCCTCACCGGGATTCGAACCCGGACCCCAGACGGACGAATGATCAGAGGCCAGCGCCTTAGACCACTGCGCCACCGGGGCGGCACATTTGATTTTATGTCGCAGTCAAAAACTTCTATGTTGGTTTGACTGAAAATTACAGTCTCTCCTTTTTCCCACGGTAAATCCACGGATAATGTTGTTTTTGAAATGCTCTCTTCATGCTGTTTTTTCCTTTTTACAGCTGCTTTGAAAGTGTTTGCAGGAGATCCAACACATTTCCCTTTCACTGGTTGCTTATCGAGGCAAAGTTCTTCATGCTTGTTTTTTTAATCCATATCGAATTGTTTTATACATTTGCAAACATTCAACTTTGTGCCTGTTACGTCTTTTAATATCTTTTTGGTTCCATTTTACACCTTTTCTGTGTAGTTAATCATATTACCACGTCCCCGGTAATGCGGTGTTCGCGGAATACTTATTTCGTCATCTACATGAATAAACAGTAAGGTTGTGTCCCCATAAATGTAATAGACCCCAATCTCAAAGTTTACGGACGTTGCGTTGTGTTTCATATAGGGTCGTTACGAGGTATTCGTTAAAAACCCATATGCCGCAAATTATGATTTAGAAAAATATACACAGCCTAGAAAAGTTTGCTACACGAGATTAAGTAATTAACACTTTTATTATAAAGAAAAGTATGTTGAACCAAGCAATTACAGCCTCTAGGTGAAGGACAAATAAAGTTACATTAAATTAAAAGAATAAAATTAGCCATGTTGACTGGCCTATCGCTGCGTATGCCTGTACACTCCTGACCTTAAAATTGAAATTAATCTCAATCTATCTAAGAGGATGCATAGCGACTGTGTATTTGTATATACACATATAACATTGGAACTGGAATTGGAGAGAAAAACATCATCTTACCTTACGTCTGGTGGGCTGCTGATCTTTGGGATCAACAGTGGTCTAAGATCTTTGGGAGCGCAGTGGTCTAAGCGATGGCTTCTGATCATTCGTCCGAAAGCGGTCCGGGTTAGAATCTCGTTGAGGCATGGATGTTGTGTTTGTCTTACAGCACTGGCTCTCTCCCTTCTCTTAAGCCAGTGACCCTAAATTAGGGACGGGCGACTGCTTATAGCCTATTGAGTTGCTTACGGTGGTCGATAATCTTCCAATCGAATCGAACAAACCTTTGGGCAGGGTAGATCTTTCCTGGTACACTAACTAACTACGAAATTTGCTCCATTGGCTTGAACTGCCTACCATCGACTCTCGACTGTGTATTCCCTTTATCTATGGCTGACTATGACTACATTATATGACTAATATTTTTATATCCCTGGGTTTCGTTATTTCTGTGAATATATATGAGTCTCTTTTATTTCCCACGTGATAGGGGCGTGCCCTCAGCCCTCAATGGGTTTTCTGCCTGGGGTCTGCATTGGTCAACTGAGTTGACCAGTTCTTGACCCTAGTGATTATTGGTTGGCACCTGAGCCACTTAGCTGCCCGCTACTAACAGCTGGCGTTATGGGCAGGTGATGGTTTCCGTACTTAAATGGGACATATTTTCTTGGACCTGGTGAATAGCGAAATATGACGGTGACTTACCTATGACAGAGTTACGACTTTCTTGTGACACCGCAATGTATTTTACGACTTTTGCTGGTGCCTACTTCAAGAAGAGATAGTCGTAAAACGTAAACTTGACTATACATCTGACCGGGATTCCGACTTTGCAATGTGCATTTCTGAGATACCGGGAGGTTTGTCCACCAGCAATGCTAGCACTGGGGACGGACATTTCTTAAATTTCGTGAATACCATGCTTCTCACGAGAGTGAAAAAAGAGAAATTCCTTGGTCATTCCCACGGGTGTCCGAGGTAAACGCCATAAACCGCCTTGACCACCTGGGCTTTATGCTCTAATAGGGGAATGGGGGTATGAGGCAGGAAAGAGAGCAAAGGAAAAACTATTTGATTATATAAAAAAATAAAAGTAAATTACGACTGCTATTTGTAATTAGTTAAGCCGCCAAAACAATCTGGCCCGAATTCTATCTCATTTGTTCCCATTCATTGGTCACATGAGGAAGAGAAGAGAACAACCTGAATCATTCTGCTTTGTTTGAACGCTACAGACGGCTGGAGGCGGTTTCTATTTAGGTTCAGCCAGAGTGTCGGCTCGGCAGAGAACTTGTTCTAAAGTCCGAAGTCCAAGCATATCCCGCATGGCACAAACCGCACAATTACTGTTGACCGCCAGGCTACACAGGGATGTTGTTTATGACATGTCAATCAGAGCACAATACATCCGAGGGCTACCATTAGGATGGTCACCAGGTCCGACTTATCTCTTTACGTACAGGTTGACAGCCAGCGACTCCAGTAAACCATGTGTTTTTACCTTGTCTCCGTACCTCTCTGAGACCCTGGCCATGCTGACATTAATAACAAATTCTCGGAACGAAAATGTGTGGAGATTTTTTGTTCATAGAAACAACTTTCATCCTCCTCAGCTGTGTCAGTGATTAAACAGTAGAAAAATAATGGTTCAGTTTTTTTATAAACCAAAATTTAAAATGATATTTTACGTAGATGTCAATAAATAATTTTTTGGTTACAAAGTTCGGTAATTTTTGTCCGAGTTGATTTACCGAAAAGAAATCAAAATACCGATTTTTTAAGGGGTGACATCCCCGACCCCCCTATGGCTAAACCCCTGCATACAAGTGGTCGCAATGGTTAATACACTGACTACATAGACGAAGCAGCAGGCGAATCCCCACGCTCAGAAAATCGTCACCAATTACCTATCGTCGTCGTTATTGACTGAAATCGCTCGATCGTTCTACTAGGATGTAGAACCCCTATATTCCACCGGCCCGGCCTTATGGCTTTCGTTCTCACTTCTCTCTGAAACCAGTGGGCCATCTCGTTGGCGGACTGGTACAAGGCTCTATCTATGATCATTCGTCCGAGATGTATTCGGGTTTGAATCCCGAATGAGGCATGGATAGTGTGATTGTCTTACACCACTGTCTTCATTTTTCTGAAACCTCTGGCCTCAAATTTAGGACGGGGGACTGCTTATGACCCATTGAGTTGCTCCCTGGGGTCGTTAAACCTCCAAACAAAAATAAAAGAAATTATCCAGTAATCACCATATAGTGCCCATTTTTATGCCTGAGACAAAATTCGCAAGTATGCAGCAATAATAAAATGATATAAAATTTTAAAAGGGATAAATAATTCTGGAAACTTTGCATAGGCATCTTCATGATAAATGATAGTGATCACAAAGCTTAACTCGATCGGACAAAACAAAATCAAGCAGCAGTCCCATCAAGAACGTATCCAAGGGAGAGTCAGGTTCCGCGGTGCCAGACCTACGTTTATTTTTGTTCTTAATAGCGCGTCACACTACACTACAGTGCCAGAATTTTTTCATATCTTTTGCTCTACCTCTTTATATCCTTTGTCCGACCTCAATCATCAGCTTCCCTCCCAACTTCTCTCTCTAGCTACAGGTCTGCGGCCCATTCTACAAATTCACCCTCATCTTGCACCATGTGATGATGTTTTTTTATTACTGTTATTGAAGAATTAACGACCACCGTGAGCAACTCAATGGGCTATAAGCAATCGCCCGTCTCTGATTTAGGGCCACTGGTTCCAGGAAAGGTAGTGAGCCAAAGCGGTAAGACAAACACATCTATGCCTTACCGAGATTCGAACCCGGACACTTCTCGGACGAATTACAATTCGTCCGAGAAGGGTCCGAATATGCCAGCGGACCTTTTTTTATAAGCCAGCGCTTAGGACATTGGGCCACCAGGGTGGCCATGTGATGTTTAGTTGCTTCGAAAAATTAGAAATTCATTTAAAGGGAAGCCTTTTTCAAAGGTGCAAGGCTTAACAGAATGCTTTCATTTACATTTGCAGAGTATTCGCCAAGAGTCTCAGAATTAAGGAAAAGTCCGCAATCAGTGGGGTAGCCAGAAATTCCTTAATAGTGGAGTCTACAAATTCTCATCGTCGATGAATGTCCATTGGGAAAAATAACCGAAGTGGAAATACGCACAAAGTCTTGAAAATCGAAAAAAAATATGCCGTCCCATAAGGGAGAGGAGTCAAACCAGTAGAGTAAAATTGGCAAACTACCCACTGTGCGTGCCTGTTTACTCACCTTTTTTACTACATTAATTACACTGGCGTGCAAAAATTAAAGACGAGACGGTTTTTCGAATGTAACGTCGTGCAGAAGTGCTCCACATCGACTCAAATCACACCATACGATCCCCAAGATGTAAGAATATGGGACAAGTGAGCAAAACCGTCCAAACAAGGAATCCAAAGGATACAAAGGCATTTTATTGAAAAGGTAGCTTCGAGCACAACTGGACAGAAGACATAAACGTCCATGTAACAGGCAGCTGCCAAGAAAAATCCAGGCTTTAGTAGGGGATATGATCACCCCTGACTGCGTTGCAGGAATTACAACGTCTTCCCATGCTGAGGATGAGGTTGTCAAGGAGCTGTTGAGGCATCTCGGTCAATTCCTCTTGTAGCGCCAATCGCAGCTCCGGAATCGTTGCTGGTGGCTGGTGACGTGATGACAAGCGTCTCCCGAGAACGTCCCACACGTGTTCGATTGGATTTAGGTCCGGGGGCCTTGCGGGCCAATCCATGCGTTGAATATCTTCACTCTCCAACAGCTCTGCGACAGCCGCTGTACGATGAGGTGTAGCGTTGTCGTCCATGAAGAGGAACTCAGGACCCACAGCACCTCTAAACAGACGCACGTGAGGCAGGAGAACCTCGGTACAATAGCGGACACCAGTGACTGAACCTCCTTGGAAGATGTGGAGGTCAGTACGGCTACCAAGCATGATACCGCCCCAAACGAGAACTCCGCCACCTCCAAACCGGTCCCTTTCGATGATGTTGGAGATATGATTGCGTGTTCCCTGCTCTCTCCAGATGTGTATACTTCCAAAATCGCTGGTCAGACTAAATCGGCTCTTATCCGTAAAGAAAACTCGACCCCATTGCTGATGTGTCCAGTTCTTGTGTTTCTGGCACCACAGAAACCGCCGTCTCCGATGAGCAGGCGTTAATGGCACACACCGTACTGGTCGTCGTGCAAATAGACCACCTTCGTGCAGCCTCCTGGCCACGGTAAAACGCGGTAACATACGTCCAGTTGTCTGTGGCATGTGCCTTGCGATTTCTCCCGCTGTCTGCCGTCTGTCTCTTCTCGCCTGTAGGACAATATACCGGTCGTCCGCCGCCGTGATTGCTCGTGGACGACCACTGCTAAACTCTCGGACAGCTGTTCTTGTCGTTTGAAATGCTCTCGAAGCTCGTGAAACGATGCTGTGAGCGATCCCGAACTCCTCGGCATCACTAGTCACACTTCGACCTTCTTCCAACTTTCCAATGACGCGACCTCGGGTAAAGTCATCCAGATGGCCTGTTGGCCATATAACATGGTGGCAGCAACTCGACGTCGTTCAAACCGATGTACACCGTGCAATAGCTTTCACCGAATTGCTGAGCGTACACCGCCCGTGTGCTTTATACCCTTCCGACACTCCCCCCCCTCCTATGTCATGCTGCATATATGCGCATGCCCTACCGTACTGCACCCTAGTCTATCTCCTGAGTGGTTTTTCGGTCCGTTCTGTCTGCTTGTTCCGCTGTTATGCTAATTTCTCCTCTTCGTCCTTAATTTTTGCTCACCAGTGTAGCTTATCGACATCTGCTTGTTTAATGAATATTCCACAACAGAACGTTATCTAAATAACCTAAAAAGAAAAGTTGTCTGTGATAAAGAATTTTCGGGGAAACATTGTGGAAGAAATATTCTTCACATAGTATGTGGAAATACTGTACATCTGAATTATTAATACAGCAATCATACATCTTTGAATTGTGTTTCTATTTACTGTTTCTCAAGTAACTTTAATCACATCAGAAAACTTTAAAATTGCATGACGCTGAGGCAGAAATCGAATCCGCATCTCTCGATTTCCGTTCGAGCATACTATCCATTACACAACCCCGGAGGACGAAGTCCCAAGTATCTGAGTATTAAGAACCAGAATAGTCCCTGATTTTCACCAGTCGAAGCACAGTCCGCTTTATCATAGGGTAGTTAAGTAAATCTCCAGTCATTCAAGTAGCGGATGCCAAGTTACCTTAAATCCAGGGTGACCTGACATTTTGTATTGCTTTCATCGGCTGTATTGAGATCTTGTAGCAGTCAGAAGCGGACTGGGCCGCCGGGATGCAGGGAGAATTCCCAGTGGGCCGCCATATTCTGGGCCAGTAGGCCTTATGCTAACTCGAGAAAAAAATGCATATACCCTTGTACTTTACCATTCTTGTGCAAGAAACTCAAGTTATGCTAAAACGGTAAAATTTGTTTATTACTTTGAGGGTTTCAGAAAAAACAAGAAAAAAAGAAGTAGAAGAAACATAGGAAATGTTCTCCCCCTCCACGACAACATTATACAACCTTTCTTCTCCTTCTCGACTTTCAAGTTTAAGCTCCGTTCTTTTCAGCTGATTTCCTCTACCCGATTTCTCTTTTGTTGATTGCAGTTGCAATTAAGTACTCAGTTCAACATAATCAAATATTTTATCACTGGGACATGGGTGTGGGATAGAAACTCGAAATTCATTGTGTATTGGCTCACCTACAGTAAAATTTTGGGGTCCTTTATGTATACATGCCTGCTTTTCCTTCTTTCTTTTCTTTTGTTTTCTTTTGAACGGAATCTGCATCTGATTTGCTATTTTTGTTCCTTTGAGTTAAACGAATTCTTGAACTGCAGTTCTGGAAAGTCTGTTTCAACTAAAAAAAAGTGATTTTCCATTTGAAAGTAATTAAATGAAACCTAATTTTTGCCTTCTTTAATTTTTCTCCCTTCTAAATTTTCTATAAAATTCTTTCAAGTCTGGACATTTTCAATTTTTTCAAGATGTTTTTTTGCAGTTATTTTGTTTATGACAGGTAAGTCTTGAAAAATAAAATTATTTTTTTGCACATTTGTTTTTTTTTTGGCTAAACCCAAACTATTCAATTCTGAATTCAACTAGCGCAATATAATTTAAAGTCTTCGATTGTCTCTCTCAGAGAATGTACCTTGTCTAATGCTTGTTAGCAGCGGAAGTAATTCTCTTACGCTAAATTTTACTAGGGACCTGCTCTCCAGGAATGTGTACAAAATGTTGTCAGTTATTTATTACCCAATATAAAAACTGCGATAATTCGTAGACTTGTGTCGAAAAGATGTTTGAAGAAGAAACGGTGATTATGATATACCGTTTATAATGGGGCTGCTTGATAATTTTTTTCCAAAAGTAGGCCTTGCAAAATCGACTTCCATCAGGGCCGTTAATGGAACGTTAATCCGCCACTGGTAGAAGTAAAAAAATACCAATGCACAAAGCTCCTAAATTTTGTTTTCATTGGTAACTGTTACGTGCGTAACATTTCCCAAATAATCTGCATTAGCTTTGCGACTCCCTCACAGACACTAGTCTTATTCACTCCTACGGTACCATTCAGCTGCAGGTGTCAATAAATGGAAATATCAGCTCGTCTGACTTCATGTTGGTATAGATATGTATATGATTTGCCAAGATAGTAGCTTCTTCCATGGGAAGGATCCGCCGGAATCCCCAGCCCCCAAGAGTGTCCTTAACCTTCATTCATCAGATGAAGGAAACAAAGATGATTTCTTAAAATACAATAGTTTAAATACAGCTAAATTGAAAATAATCTATCTGCGCATGGTTTTATAGAATTCATACTGTCGTTATGATCAGTTATTTTTCTGTACGTCTTAGTTGTAGTTTTCGTACACCGTTAAAAGTTTTGTGGTAGATTGCACCAAAAAGTGGTGCTACACCAGCTGTACTACTTTCTGAGAAAAGGTACACCATTGTGTGGTGCACAAAAACCTAACAACGTGGTGCAACTCTGCACCAAGTTATGATACAAGGTTGCACCACATGATGTTGCAAGGTTTCACCATGTTATTGGGTTTTGCTTGCAACACACAAATATGTATCTTTTCTCAGAAAGTGGTGCAGCTGGTGTAGCACCATTTTTTGGCGGAACCTACCCCAACATTTTTAACAGTGTAATCTTTGCTATTTATCTGTACGTCTTGCGATTTTACAATGATTATAAAATTTGTCTTGGTTAAGCGACATACTGACGTACTAAAAATTCAGGAAATCACGCTGATGTATATTTACCGAAAACTCGAGAGTACCTTGAGTTTTCGGTCAAGCCAGATGAAAAGGAAATGACTGTACGTATATTTACCGAATATTCAAGAGTATCTTGAGCTTTAATCAAGCCAGATGAACATTAAATAATTGCATGTGACTGCAGGAGAGGGCAAGTCAACATCTATCTACAGCATGTTACCTACAGAGAGCTCTGTTAATTAGAAACTCCCAGCGTCTAAACACTGCTGGCCACCCAAAATGCAACACCAAGAAGGACACGAGATAGCAAAGCCAGATTTACTGGGCACATAACAACAGATACAAAGATGAAACGATTGAGCTTACAGGCCCGTGCGACTTCCGGAACACGCAGACATCAATAGTTCGTGTGGCCTCCATGGCCGGCAATAACGGCCGCTACACGCCGCGTCATCGAACAAAAGAGGTTTTGGATGTGGGCTTTGGGTATGTCGGTCCAGGCTGCTTCCTCACCTTGCCAAAGTTCATCCGGCGTAGCCGCGGGTGGTGCTTGCCGGGCCACTCGGTTGCCGATCAGCGACCAGACGTGTTCGATGGGCGACATATCGGGAGAACAGGCGGGCCACGGCAGCAGTGACACCTGGTGGGCCTTGAAGAATTGTTGCACAATGCGCGCCACGTGCGGGCGCGCATTGTTCTGTTGAAACGTGGCCGCTGGCAGGTCATGCAGGTAAGGCAGGACTACAGGCTCCAAAACGTCGGAGATGTAGCGGTGACTGTTGGGTGTATCGGCGATGCGTACCAGAGGGGTGCGTGTGTCATATCCAATTGCGCCCCAAACCATAACGCCAGGCGACGGACCGGTATGGCGATGCATAATGCAGGCGTCATACAGTCTCTCGCCGCGGTGCCGCCACACGCGGATCCGACCATCGTGGTGTTGAAGGCAGGAGTGGGATTAGTCGGAGAAGACAGTGTCGTGCCATTGTGTAGTCCAGGTGCGGCGTTCAACGTCCCACTGCCGCCGCACTCGCCGGTGGTGTAACGTCAATGGTAATTGGAGCAATGGGTGCCGTGTGACAAGTCCCCGCTCCTGCAGACGACGTTGAACGGTACGTGCTGACACAGGTTGTTGTGCAACACACCCTAATTCCTGCGCTAACGTTCGTGATGTGGCGGTGCGAGCCGTCAATGCCCGCCGCACAATATGCCGGTCCTCTCGTTTGGTGCTGCGCCGCGGCTGCGGCAATCGCTCACGTCGGTCCGTCCGTCCTTCCTGCACCCACCGAATCCATACTCGCCTCACTGTGGCTGGATGTTGTCCCACACGGGCGCTGATGTCTCGGTAGCAACCATTCGGCCTCTGTCGAACTCCGAAACGTGGTGGAATGACTGCCGTATTCTGCGACGAGGCATCAGGAAGCTTCCCACGCACAAGTCCGGCAGTAAAACACACTTCCACTACTTACACCCCGCCTTCTGTGCACCCTTCTTATAGTGCTTCTCGGTGGCGTGCCGGGCGCATATGTTTGCATATGCCCTGCAATGCTAATCTTTTGCATGTTCTCTCGCGGGCGACACATGGTGCGAATTTCAGGCCAATCGGATGCTCCTTTCTTGGTGTTGCATTTTGGGTGGCCAACAGTGTAATTGTTGCAATCTAAAATTCTTTGTGTTTCGCAATAACAGGATGCTTTTGTAAACTGGAAGCTTCCGGATATTGTGCTTGGTTCCCGAATATGATGGCTGCTACGATAAATATTTTTACTGGATTTTGTGTCTGGTAACATGAACATCGCAAGCATTACGCATGGTTGTATATTTTTACAGTGTCGTTTGCGGATTGTTACGAAGTTCGTTTGGACAACGAAGTAAAAAAAGAAACAAAGTGATGTATCAGCTGTCTGAAGATGTCTGGCTGCTTAAGGAAACTCACTTCTCATGACGATTACACAAGTTCGAGAGAAAGAGTGCTCTTGTTTTTCTTTTATTTTTACTCACGACCTCCTAATGAGTACTGAGAAACAATGTGTTTCCTTTGACACCAATTTGAGGTTACTGAATTCATGAACAGGAAAGAATTTAGACTGGAAAGCAAAAGTTTCGTATGTCTCACGTGCAGTTCAAACCCTCTCCTCGGGCATGAGAAGATCACATTTCAGTTTGAGTCGCAAGTAGGAAATATATGTTGTGTTTGTTGGACTCTTCTACTGGTGCTCCTCAGCAAGTGTCACTTACATCCCTTAGATGCCCATTTCTTACACCCCTTAGATGCCCATGGTACTATTAATAAATAATTCAATGAGGTGGGAAGCGAAAGCTTGATGTGTACATTACTGCTGAGAAATTCGGCTGTTTATAAAAAGGTAATGAATTACTACTTACAGTCCGCGTAATCTGGTGGTAGAAATCTCACGAAGCGAGTGTTGGAATTACCCCAGCTGGGGTTCTGAACATTGTTGCAATACCCGCTAAAAGCCCGGTATTTCCGTGGTTGGCAGGGAAAGTCCACCTCAAGGGGGCAATTCGTACTCAGTGCTGTACCTCGAATATCGGCTGTAGGAAGACCGTAGGTCACTTGGTCCTTATTCAAACCATATCTGTGAAAAGAATAGGAAATATTAAAATACAAAAAAGTCTGGCTTGAACAAAACTTATAATTTTTTATTACATTTAGTTTTCTTACACATGCACTCAAAGGCGGGTCCAGAAAAGTTATAAAGTGGAGGCCACAAAAATGAAACTTAAAACAAATCAAAATATAGTGTGATGAAATAACCAATATATTCCGTCTGAACAAAAATACACTATATTGACAAAAGTCACCGAACACCCCTTCAAAAGCAAATGAACGGATCCGCTACATTGTTAAGATGCGCAGTAAAACTGCAAACGGTATAAAAGCAAGCATGCAGCTGACCGCAATCATATCGCACTGTGAGGTCGAGTGAAAATGTCGCAGCGGGAGAGAACTGATTTTGAGAAAGGAAAAATTGTTTGGTGTTATATTAGTTGGTTGTCCATAAGAGAAACAGAGAGGCGTTTAAACATACCCAAGTCATCTGTTTCAGACGTACTGAATAAGTGGAAGACACGTAGCGTGCCTGAAGTAGCAAAACTTACCGGCAGACCAAAGAAAATCTGTGATAGAGGGCGCCGAAGCCTCAGGACAGTCGTTACAACTAATCGACGAAGTACTGCACAAGGCCTCAGTGTACAGGTGAATAAATATTCTGGAACCTCTGTATGTACATGCACCATTCGCACAGAACTTCATTCCATGGATTACCGTGGTCGTGCCTTGCTCATAAGTCTTTCATCTGCACTCGGAATGCTACTCGTCGTTTAGCATGGTGTAAAGAAGATTTATCATGGACCGTAGATCAATGGAAACGGGACCTATGGACTGATCAATCCAGATACACGATCCATAAACCTGATGGTCGTGTGTGGGTATGGCGGCAGCCAGGGGAACGCTATTTGTCACAGTGTATTGTTCCTACGGTCAAGTTTGGAAGTGGAAGTATACTCGTGTGAGGATGTTTTTCGTGGTACGATCCCGGCTCATTGGTTATCGTGGACAAACTTGTTAACCAGCACGTCTACCTCGATATTCTGGACAATTATGAACTACAAACTCTGTGGGAATACTGTGGAACCGAGCCTTGTTGGTTCCAGCAGGATAATGCACCGAGCCATAAAGCAAGGACTGTTACGGTGTGTAATTCCGTATGGTGTGTGGACTGGCCAGCACAGAGCCCTGAGCTTAATTCCATAGAGCACCTATGGGACGAATTAGAGCGCCGCATAAGAAGTTTGGAACCAAGGCCTACTACTAAGCAACAGTTAGCGTCAGCATTATGTACTGAATGAAAGAGCATACATATCGCTGTGTTCCAAAACCTTGTCGAAAGCATGTCGCGAAGGGTCAGCGCATGCATTAAGGTCAAAGGTGGACCGAAACCATGCTATTGTATGTTAATAAACACTGTGTTGTGTTTCTCTTCTAGGTGTCCGGTGACTTTTGTCAATATAGTGTATATCTTACAGACAAAATCTATTATCAGCCTGTAACAACACTAAAGAAAAGTGTCTTTGCAACAAATATAAATGTAATCTAGACTGCACAAAGAGTAAGGCACATTAAAATTTAATTCAGTGAACTCCCAAGGGTAAAGTCATGGTCTCTCTCGTCCTTCCCTTATATCTGCGCCTGCATACGCACTTTTTTTCTTACAGAACTTATGCTTCACGTCAGTATACCATCAAGGGCGGCTCAGTGTTATTACTGAACCTGCCTTTCCTCTCTGCTTTCCGAGAGCAGAAGCATATGTTTTCCGAGAAACAGACTCAAAGGCTGGTATGAGATAGCCAGCCAGCTGATTCCATCATCTTGTCTTATATTCCAGGTGAGTCTTAATCCTTTATGAGCAATCCTTGCATGTGGCTGCTGCTTATACAGTCAAATATTTTCTCAATGATGTTATACAACATCAAATAAAGGTCTTCGCTCTTTCCACGTTTTTAAGTGAATCACGGAACAATTCTCATTGGCCGCCACCGGGAATCGAACCCTGGGTCTTCCAGTTACGCGCCGGATATGCTTCCAGTAAACCACAGCGGCCTCGAATTCCTCCAGACTCACACACGCTAACTGCCAAGACAATTTGGCAGGTTGATTCTTGGAGCCCCGCACAATGCTGGGGAGGCTCCAGAAGCAACCTGCCAAATTGTCTTGGCCGCCCCGGTGGCGCAGTGGTCTAAGCGATGGCCTCTGATCATTCGTCCGAACGGGGTCCGGGTTCGAATCCCGGTGAGGCATGGATGTTGTGTTTGTCTTACGGCACTGGCTCTCTCCCTTCCCTGGAACCAGTGACTCTAAATTAGGGACGGGAGACTGCTTATAGCCCATTGAGTTGCTCACGGTGGTCGTTAAACCTCCAACCAAAAAAACAATTGTCTTGGCAGTTAGCGTGTGTGAGTCTGGAGGAATTCGAGGTCGCTGTGGTATAGTGGAAGCATATCCGTCGCGTAACTGGAAGATCCAGGGTTCGATTCCCGGTGGCGGCCAATGAGTATGTTTCCGTGATTCATTTAAAAATGTGGAAAGAGCGAAGACCTTTATTTGATGTTCGTGGTTCACGTCGGGTGTCTGTGTTGATGTTATGCAAGTAATTAGGAAGTCCTCAATACACCCCTCCCCCTCTCTCACTGTAAAATTCACAAATTTGTCGCTGACGGGGATCGAAACCGCGTCTCGTCGCTTCGGATACAGTTGTTCTAACCAACTAAACTACACCTACGGAATGTATCGATGCAAGTTTGTCGTCTTGACACGTGCTTCACCTCTGCAGTACGTCACAACACACACAAATAACAAATTGCCGTGCTCAGAATGTACAGCTTTAACTTTCGTACTGAAAGCACTTCACACATACATACTTGAATTGTTCCTATTATGCTATGTTTTTTTTGCTTTACAGGATGCTTCCACTTGTCGCTTATACTAATACTAGACTAAAAACTGCATTTTGATGCGCATACTGGTAAATAGGAAAGTTGCTGCGACAGTGTTCTCCATTGAGCTACAGTTTTTCACTCACAGTGTTGTTGAAACTCACTGAGAAAACAACAGCAAACCAATTATATTCTGAGCGACGAACATTTTGGCTTCTACGAAGTAAAGCAGACTATTGCATTTAAAGATCCACGATTACGAGTTAGCTTATCTAAAAATTTGCACAGCATTCGTTTATGTTACACTGGGCTGTAGATTTCAGTGCTGAGGCATCAGAACTAGCAGCAAGACAATCAGGAAATACCCAAGGTCAAGATATGTATTTTTTATGATTAAACGAGTTAAGTCAAAAAGTTTTAAATGAATTAAATCTTTGTAAGGAAAAACTACCAATTTACATGCATTTTTTGTACGATGTTTTCCCCCTCTCACGTTTCTTAGTGAAGCGGTATCCGAAGAAGCAAACCCCATTCTTCTATCCCCTGAATCTGATGATATCAATAATGACATCAGTTAATGGCACCATTCTCTTCCTCGGATCTTGGCCTTCATTTGGACCATAATTTTTGCACCATAATAACTATTCCATTAATGTACGATTAAACAAAATTAAGTTTATTTATCTTTATGTTAAACATATAATGTAAGTGACACGTGAAATAAGAAATTTAAAATGAAGTCCTGAGTTATTACGCAGCTTTTTTTACTTTAGTGAAAAAGTTTGTTATTTCATAAGTAAATCCATTTTCATTCGTTAATAATGTATCGAGGAAAGAAGCTGACATAAATGCACATTCTTAGACCAAAAAAAAAAAAAATAGAATCGACGCATCCCGATAAAATCATCCACGCACAGTGAAAGCCTGTGCGTAAATACTCATTTTGCACCGGGCATTCAAATGACTACTCTGAAGTGCCAAAGAAACAGGGACACCACTCTGATACCCCGTTGGTCCTCCACGTGATCGTATAACGGCAGCAACGCGACGGGGCTGTAGATAGTGCACACTATGCTTCCTGAAAAGCGTCTTACAATTCTATAATACTAGATGAAAGCCCGTTAATAATGACGGGGAAAATAAAATTTATGGTACAGAAATTATTGACATTTATTTAGAGTTTTTGTGTTCCACGTCAATAGATGGCGACGTTGGCTCACAGCTTTCTGAAAATTTCCCAAGCAGTCGGTTATGGAATTTGACACGACAGGTTGTCTGTTATGTGTTTTGTAAAACCATTAGTCCCTATTTTGTCAACACTTTCTGGAACACAACATTTTTCGTATACACTGACTGTGAACCCTGTACCAATTTACCCTGTTCTTTTCCGTGAACTATTTTTCCCGGCTCAACGCCATGCAGAGCGGCATCATTAATGCTTTATTGTTCAACTTCATAAAGTATTTTGCATGCGTCAGCAAAGGGATTATTTTGAGACATGAAAGTGCTTAACTCTTGCATCAGACTTGGATTGCACTGGGCGTTTTCCCTAATCCTCATTTTTCGAACACCAGCCTCTTCCGGGTCCAATATATACAGTTGAGAAAACCTTCTCTGGTCCCCAGGGCCGCAGGTGGCCGTGTGAGCAACGTTCGTGACTGCCACGGAAAGGACCTCAGGTTCGATCCCAGGCAGGTACGAATGCTGATTCCACTAAATATCCGCCGTGCGTCGGATGGGCACGTTAAGCCGTCGGACCCCGGGTACTGCCCCCGGTAATAAATAAGGGCGTCTTCCTCCCCTCTCTACTTCGCTTCCGTGTAACTTTCCTATCGGGCACTCTAGCCCAAATCTACTAGCTTCCTCTTTCTAAGGGTTGTTTAAGACCTGGGATCAGACGCTCCCTTCCTAAAATCCTCTACATATGATCATCTCTGGTTCCCATTTGCTGGGTGCAAAGCTCCTGTTCGATGGTATATTTGTCCGTTATTTCGGAAACAATAGGGGCCGTATCCAGGAGGCGGAGCAATGTTAGCTCCCATAAACGCAAACGCCAAAGCGCTATTTATTGATCTTATGTTGTCCATGAAATGTTTCGAATGTTGATGCTGTTCTTTCGTTAACTGCTGAATAACAGGGGCTGATATTATCATTTTGCGGCAGAACAGATGGCTGTTCTGCCGCAAAATGTTTTGCATGACAAAATTCGCAAATACTGTCCACGGAACCACAGTTATGAGCGTCTATACATTTGGTTCTACAACGTTAACTGCGTCAAGAACAGCTTGGTCTCTAGTTCGTGGATTTTGTCGGCGGATTGTAACACCACGTCTCTGGCGTAATATTTGCGATTGTGACATGTCTGCAATCTGATGTCGTTTGCGACCTTGTGCGATTTGTTCTGACGTCATGTTTGCAATTCGCTGTCGTTCCCGACTTCGTTCAATTTACTGAGGAGTTATATTTGCTACGCGATGACGATTCCGATCGCATTCTCTTGGCACAGCAGACATACTTTCCCGAAGGGCACTTTCTTGCTCCGCCTTTCGTCTTTTTGCTGCTTTTTTTTTTTTTTTTTTTTTGATTGGAGGTTTAACGACCACCGTGAGCAACTCAATGGGCTATAAGCAGTCGCCCGTCCCTAATTTAGGGCCACTGGTTCCAGGGAAGGGAGAGAACCAGTGCCGTAAGACAAACACAACATCCATGCCTCACCGGGATTGGAACCCGGACCCCGTTCGGACGAATGATCAGAGGCCATTTGCTGCTTCCTTCCGGAAAGCTACTTCGTCAGCAGATTTTTTCCATTTAGGAGGCATATTTGCAGTGTTGTTGTTAAAACTCATGCAAAACAAAATCGATGTTTTGAGACAAATGAATCACAATATGAATTAAAAGACTTCGAATCGCACACACCCGAAAATAAAAAAAAAACAAAAAAAAAACTCTAACTTCGAACGAAAGAAAAAAAGATGTAAACAAAACATTAAACAGGAACGGTTACGGATAACACAGTTTGAACACCGGAATATAAATCTTTTTTTCTGTTGAACAACGTAATAAAGCATATTAAGGGTATATAAATAATAATAATAATGAATTTTATTTTATTTTGTTACATTGTAGGCTGCAAAAAATAAAATTTATTACTGTATACCCTATATGAAATAGAACCAAAATTCCTGACGTAAAGTTTTCGAATCTCTGAAGAGTTGACCGTCTGACTTAATGCATCTCTGACGTCATGTGAGAATGATTTGATTAGATGACACCACAGCAGCAGCTGTGTTCTTTATTGCTATGACAACAAAACAAAGTCATACACTGAAGTGCCAGAAAAACTGGTGCACCAGTCTATTACTTGGTATGTCCCCCACGGGAGTGCAGGACTGCAGAAATACGACAGGGCATGGACTCCACTAGCTTCTGGAAATATGCTGTAGGCAATGCACACCATACCTCCTGCAGAGCGTTCCACAATTCGGGTGTATTCCGAGTTCTCGGATTCCTGTGTTCGATAGCGCGTTGCATGGCATCCCAAATGTGTTCTATCACGTTCAGATCTGAGGACTTGACTGTAAATGGCAACACTACAAACTCAGATGAATGCTCCTCTAGCAGTAATGTGGCGTCCAGGCACTTGTGTGGAGGAGCATTGACCTGTTGGAACAAGCCCAACCCATCAGCATGAATCAGGACATGAACGGGTGTACCTCGTCAGAAAGGATGCGCACATAGCGTTGGCAGGTCACAGACGTTTGTAGACGTACCAGGTGTCCCAGTGAAGTCCAGCTAAACACACCCCATACCATTACGGACCTCCCACCAGTCGGTACAGTTCCCTGTTGACAGGCGGGATCCATGGCTTCATGCGGTTTGCGCCATTAACGAATCCTTCCATCTGCCCGATACAGTTGGAAATGCGACTCGTCAGACCAGGCTACTTGTTTCCAGTCATCAAGTGCCCAGTGGCGGTGTTGCCGTGCCCAAGCGAGGAGCATAGCTCTGTGTCGTGTAACCATCAAGGGGACTCGAGTTGGGCGTCGGCTCCCAAAGCCCATATCATGCAGGGTACGTTGAACAGTCCGGACGATGATGCTTGTTGAGGCTCCAGCATTGAATTCCGATGATACCTGCGAGAGTGTTGCACGCCTATCGCGTGAAACGATTCTTGACATCCGACGATGGTCACGTTCACCCAATGTCTTTTTACGGCCACACTGATATCGTAGGTTGGAGGTTTTGCCGGAATTCTTGTAGTCACGGTGTCGGCAATGGCACCCTGGTAGGCCATCTGCTCCAGGACCCCACAGAACACAGGGAACGTTGCACTGTCCGAACGCTGATGCTACTACTGGCACCAACATTGAATTGCGCTGTGATTTGCTACAATGTTGCACTCCGGGCAGATGTTTCGATGTGTGCCAAACGCCGCTGCTCATGATCGTTCAGGGCTTTTGTACGGTCACACCGGTCTCGCACTCTCCTCCTGATTTTCCCTCCTGATTTTGTGTAATCCAGGTACACCCTTGAAATTGTTAACCGTGTAAATCCTAATTTCGTGGTAATTTCCGAGACAGAGTGACCCATTTCCCGGGGCGCAGACTGTCATCCCAAGTTCGAAATCGTTAAAATCCTTATAAGCTGCCATCCGAACTGCGAATGCTACTACTTGAGCTTCAGGAGATATGTGCCTCTATATTTATGTCGTACCATTTACTGCATGGGTGTGGTGATATGTAATGAAAATGGTAACGCCCTTCCCAGGTTTTTTTGTTTTTTTGGAACCTCACTGTAAAGTTTTACCGCCAATGAATGTGCATGTCGTTCCTAGAGTGGATTTGAATCGCGCACCCTAAGGGCTATCAGGCGCTTGCTGTGAACATTCTGTATGAGTTATAGGATACGTTCACTTCAGTTGCCACTAAGCAACAACTGACGACGCCCTAGAAGACCCTACAAATAGCTGAGCGCTTTTTTGAGGAGACGCATGGAGGGTCTGCCGATAGCAACTGAGTCGTAGTGATACAGCAGTGAGACAGTGTTGTCAGCAGTGGATACGTTTGGGCAACATACACTTCGCGAATGTTCTGGTTGGCCTAGGCAGACAACTGGGTGGGAGGATCGTCTCATAGTCCGACAATCCTGAACCTCTCCGATGGTTTCTGTGTCCACCATGCAGAAAATGTAGTGGCCTCCACGCAGCAATATATATCAGTATTTCGAGAAGTCTTGCACAAGCAGGACGCCATTTTGGTTTTCCTTATGACGTCCTCCATTATCCACCCTAACATCGGCGGCTACGTCTGGAGTGGTTTGGTACCGGGGAATCCTGGTCAACCCCTGATTGGTGTGGCATCATTTTTAGTGACGAATCCCTCTTCTGTCTTTGGGAGGAGTACCACCGCATTTGCATATGGACGACGACTAGGTAGCACTCATATACGAGCTCAGTTTTGGAGCTGCACACAGCTACCACTAGTGGTGTTGTGGTATGAGGAGCTATTTTCCATGCCAACCAGACTCCCCTAGTTGTGGTAACAGGAACGTTAACAGCACAGCGATACGATTAAGATAACCTGCAACCCGTCGTCTTACCTTTGATGTCATATCTGCAAGGGGCCATTTACCAACAGGATAATACCTGGCCACACACGACTCGCCACTCCCATGGATATCTTCCTTGTTTTGCAACCTTCCCTTGGCCATGCATCCTTCTCCTAACGTCTGGGGCATCAGCTTCGGCCATCATGAAATATAGGGCATCTCGTGCAGTAATTACAGGACTCTTGGCTCAGTTTGTCAAAGGACAACACCACAGACTTGTTTGACTCAATGTCACGCCGTATATCAACATGCATCGCAGCAATCGGTGGCTTTACCGGGTACTAATCTGTAACAGTTATGCTACGACTCGTATGAAATAAAGAGTCCTACCGCTGTGATATATTGCAAACACTTCTATATCCCTTCCTCAACAATGCACGTGCTAAGTTTCATTTAGATGGAACATTTGCTTTGAGGTTCGTCGATTTTTTTTTTGTATAAGAGTACATATGTAAACTTTATTTAACAATTAATTTTATATAGTAAAAGTGTGCGAAACTTTATGGTAAATGGTTAATAGGATCGCGATGTTCGATACCTCCACAATGGCAGCCTGCCTGTAGTTGGATACTACTCAGCCTGCCGCACGAGACTACTCTTTGAACGTATTCACAGTTCAAAGAGTAGTCTCGTGCGGTTACCATCGAGTGTGGAAAAAAATTGTATACAGGTATGATCGCAGAATTTTGATGAAATCTTATTTCTACTGAGGACCCCTAACTCAAAGTTTCCAGTTCCGGGCAGGGTCCGATAAAGGACTCTCCAGTCTGTCACAAGACAACACCAAAGGCCCAGGCTAAGGCCCCGCATTTTAGAGGGTCCCTGAATCGCAATGCGAAATTTTTTTTGTGTTATTTTATTAATTAATTATTATGAATTGAAAAAATGCCTTTTTTTACTACACACCTCTTGAGAGAGGTTTTGCATTGCTAAGACACTTTGTAGAAGCTTTGCGTATTTCATATTGTAAAGTATCGGATTTTAAAATTGCTTGGGTCTAAATTAAGTGAATTAATGAGCTGAATAAGAGTTTAATGAGCTGAATAAGAGAATTAATGAGCTGAATAAGTGAATTAATGAGCTGAATAATGTAAATTAATGAGGTGAATAAGTGAATTAATAAGCTGAATAAGTTGCTTGGGTCTAAATTAAGTGAATTAATGAGCTGAATAATGTGAATTAATGAGCTGAATAAGAGAATTAATGAGCTGAATAAGAGAATTAATGAGCTGAATAATGGGAATTAACGAGGCGAATAAGTGAATTAATAAGCTGAATAAGAGTTTAATAAGCTGAATAAGAGAATTAATGAGCTGAATAATGTGAATTAATGAGCTGAATAAGTGAATTAATGAGCTGAATAATGTAAATTAATGAGGTGAATAAGTGAATTAATAAGCTGAATAAGTTGCTTGGGTCTAAATTAAGTGAATTAATGAGCTGAATAATGTGAATTAATAAGCTGAATAAGAGAATTAATGAGCTGAATAATGGGAATTAACGAGGCGAATAAGTGAATTAATAAGCTGAATAAGTTGCTTGTGGTCTAAATTAAGTGAATTAATGAGCTGAATAATGTACTTTTATGAGTGTGAGAATTATCCAGTTATGTGTGTTTGCTCAAATCTGAGTATTATTCCTCCGTTAATAGAATTACTCTACTATAATATTGAACACATCGCAGGTGATTAATCACCTGTGATGAGACTAACCAAAAGACTTTGGTTAGTCTCATACAGTATTCCATGCAGTTAACCAGGGTACAGAGTAACATACACTATGAGGTGCGAACATCTCATATTCATGAAAAGAATTTTCCAAAACAGTGATTGGAGACATAAAAATTAATATGCTGATATACCTAACCTCCATGACCTTTTCGAACATGTCGTTGGAATGAAGAGCTAATTAATCATTTGGACTATGTCGCAGAAAGTTCTCTGAGTGTTTAACCTTGAACGGAATTTTTCCAAGCCCTACCCCTGCAGCTTCTTCATATTGTTACATTCATTATCCGATATTCATTCGTTCTGCGCTGGTTTGTTTTTCGTTCTGCATTTTGTGGAGTGTTGTGTTGTCGGCGTTCACATAACGTTTACGATTTACTTGGTATTTAAAACTTGTAGTTCTTGGATATTTACTTAGTTTTTACATTTTTAATGAAGGTATGTTAAAAAACTGAAATGCGGGTTCTGAACGATCATAATACTTTCCTGTAACGACGATGAGTGAGAAAGAAGAAAACCACGTATTATTTGAGTGGGACACGAAGGGGCGTAATTTTGATCTCCAAGGGGCATAATTTCAAGTCTCGCCCTCCCAGATAAGCAAAGCTTGCTACGGCCCTGGTAGGGGGCCTCACCTTGTGTTGTGCCTAGGGCCTGATTCTATGTAAATCGGGCCCTGGTGCCGGGAACAGGTAGAAAATCATAACAGTAGTTTGGCACAACACAAAAGTGAGTCTTTTGGTGAAAGACGTCACACAGAAATTTATAAAACAAAGAGAGGGAGGAGAGGGCGGAATCAGAACGCTGCAAGTAAAGACAAATCAAAAACTAGTAATAACCGTAATAATAAAATAATTAATTTTATATGTGACGGAAAAACCATTGCTCCATAACAGCTAAAGTGTAAATGAAAAGTTGCCAGTTCCTTTGCATCACAACTTGCTTGTAAGCTGTGTCACCCTTTAACCCATAATGGGACTTTTATTTCAGTAATTTTAGGCAAATTCAGCCTTAGAGCACTTTGGCGAAAAAATAAAAATAGGTAGGCTCAATTCTGAAAATTAATGTAAGTACATTGCCGTCTTTGCACGATAAAATAGTTTAAAAATCTTTAATGTAAAAACACCTTAGTCATAAAAGCATTCACATAAAAGGCACACTAGAATCTTTCAGATCCGCAACGTATCCATCCTCAGGTGTAAGTCTGATGGTTAGATCAGCAGGATATATACACAGTGGGGTGAGATACACAAATGACGTAGGATGTAATGAAGGCATGCGCACTACAGAGACATAAAAGTTCAAACAGGTGAGTGTGTTATTATTCAAAGTTTATAAAAATGTTTTTAGAGGCTGCTATCTGTAGCAAAAATCTCCAGGGATTATGAATGAAACTTGGGTAATCGTCGTTACAGCATTGGTGGCGATGAGCGAAAATCTGCAGACTCTCAGTAAGTAGGGTTAGATGCTTAGATTTGGGAGTGGTGAGATTTGTTTTTTTCCCACAATGGTTTAAAAGGTTCGTTAATGAGTAAACATGACATTGCTGTATTGGAAGAACAAGTTTTTTATATTATATTTGTGTTCTTTAAGGCGAGTACTCAGATTACGAGTTGTTGAACCGATATAGAGTAAGTCCTTCGTTCCAGGTTCGATAGCTTTGAGAGGTATTGCATAGATTCCATGTTGGTCTGATAGCTGTACGGGATCTCTGTCTTTTTTTATGATGGAGTAAATATTGCGTGTTTTTATTCCAAAATTAAGATCAAAAGGTTTACAAATATTTTTCAGATTGTTTATAACAATCGGAATATAAGGTACAGATCCCCATTTTCAACCTCCAGCGCAAAGTGTTTTTTACGGACTCAACGAACGCCGGCTCAATTCTGATTGAGCCGTCAGTTTGGAACGTAGGACTACGACTTGCAGATCGGGGAGTTGAAATGAGCTAGTCGAGTATGGTTTAAAGCGTTTATCTAATTTGTTAAAGCCAACACAAGTGTATGTAAGCTACCTCAACACCATTATGTAAGCTACTTTTCATATCTATGATATGAAAAGTAGCTTACATAATTTTTACAAATAATGCTGGATACATTGCGAACACAAAGCAGATCGATACACGAATTATCCAACGTGGTGCTCTGCGTGGGACCGATTACCACATCCATGCCGAGATCTCGGGATATAAACTCTTTGAATCTCTCGTAAGTGGCTTTGTCTTTGATGTTCAAGTTGAAGTCGCCCAACATAATGATCGGTATATTGCCGTATTCCTTCATGACCAGATGCAGAAAGGCTTCTGAAACCTTTAATGTGTATAATACAAGCTGCTTTCAGGCGTTCTCGATACTCTCTAGTTCGTTGGGCCGCCTTCTTCTTGGGCTTCTTACATTCCTCATCACTTGCTCTTGCCTTTCGTTTTGATTTTCTCCACTTTTGCATGCGTTCATTCTACGAATTCCGCGGCGTTGTCGAAAATGTTAACCCGCCCTCACAAAAACAACTTTTAAAAATTTTAGTTTAAATCACCTCGATATGTTCTTTATATATTTGAATAGATCTCGTCGAGAGCTTTAAAACGATACCACGCACGGTCATTTTGCACTCACGGTTGTCCAGATAAACCGCAATATTGTCAAAAGTGTTCGCAGGTTCACAAGAAAACAATTTTTTAAATGTTCAGTTCAAACCACTGCGAAATATTCTTCGTATATTTGAATAGATCTCGTCGATAGCTTTAAAACGATACCACGCACAGTCGTGTTGCGCTCAGGGTTGCCGAGATAGACTGAGTCAAACGCGGCGGCACACCCAGAAATATTGCATCATCTCTTCTGCGCACAAGGAGTGTCGCGCGCACGATGTATTGCGCAGTAGGCGAATTGTACTCCATGCTGTTTACGAATATGCTAACACGATTAGGGTGCGGCACGTATTTTTAACGCTGTAATGATTTCAATTGGGTCCTATTTTCGTCACAGGCTGTCGGCCATGAGTCGTCCCATACTATCCGCGGAGTTAGACGTTTTTTTTTTTTTTTGGTTGGAGGTTTAACGACCACCGTGAGCAACTCAATGGGCTATAAGCAGTCGCCCGTCCCTAATTTAGGGTCACTGGTTCCAGGGAAGGGAGAGAGCCAGTGCCGTAAGACAAACACAACATCCATGCCTCACCGGGATTCGAACCCGGACCCCTTACGGACGAATGATCAGAGGCCAACGCCTTAGACCACTGCGCCACCGGGGCGGCGGAGTTAGACGTACTCCTGCGTAAAAAAAAAAAAAATCTCTCACACACAGAAGAAGAAAGCAATTATCTCCCTGCTGATAAAAAATGATGGACGGCCGCTAATTTTATTATGCGACTGAAAATTTCGAATTGTGTTTTGACGGCAGGTAATAATTACCCATTCGCACAGTTCGCTGGACGCTGAAGATCGTCTCTGTCTCCCTCAAGGTCAACCGAAGAAAAACATTACGTCACTCCACGCAAGACGAGGTACCTTAATCCTGGTTTAATTACTTCGCGTTGTGGAATTCGACGATCGTGCAGAACCAACAAGATTAGAGACGCCATGACACGCGAACAGAAAAAAGGAAAAAGTAAGGAAGGACGAGGCATTCGAAAAGAGAATCGGAAAGATCGACCGAACAGGATTTGGGGGAAACTGTCTTGAAAGGGGACCAGGAGGTGCGGCTTGGAGAAGTCTCTGGAGCTGATGTTTTAAAACAATGGGTGAGCTTGGGAGGCAGGCACACTGACCCAGCAGCACCAGATTCTTGAGGATGACCCAGATGCAGGTATCAATTCCGTGGGCGGATGAAGATGATCCGACCGCAAGACACGGAAGTGGATTTGCGTGAACTGGATACACACCTTCTACTTCAATAGTCCCTTCATGGTAAAATGGGAAATTTCCCGAGGTTGTAACTATTTATTTCGTGCGTAATAGCTGATAATTTAAAGAAGTGAAATAATATGTGCGTGTTTGTTTAAGGAGTTTAGTAAAGTAGTTCACTTTTTCGAAAGGCAATAGGATAACCTCTTGCCCGGCAAACTGGGTTCTAGTCTTGTGCGACACTCACAGGTATTGCATTTATTCTTTGATTCTGGTTCCTTCCCTTCCCTGGAATACTAGGAATCAGGGGGCGTATTTAGAATTTTTTTACTGGAGAGGGGAGGTAACAGTAAATGAAAGTTTTTCAAATCCATCTGGACAAAATAATAGTCAAAAGTGCAAGCAGCCCCGGTGATGAAGTGGTCTGAGCGATTACTTCTGATCATTCGTCCGAGATGGGTCCGAGTTCGAATCCATGGAGGCATGGATGTTGTATTTGTCTTACGACACTGGTTCTCTCCCTTCTCTGGAGTCAGTGACCCTAAATTAGGAACGGGCGACTGCTTATAGCTCATTGAGTTGCACACGGTGGTCATTAAACCGTACATCAAAAAAAAAAAAAAAAGGATAAAATTAACGCACTTTTTCTAATGTAAATTGATGCCTTTTTTTTATTAAATTTAAGCATTTTTCTAAAAAAAAATGTTAAAAATTGAAACACTTTCGGGAAGGGGACAAGGTCCCTTCCTCCTCTTAGTACAGCCCTGCTTCTTCTTGGTTACTCACGCGAACCCTGGTACTGGCCCCCCGGTAATAAATAAGGGCGTCTTTCTTCCCCTTTCTACTTCGCTTCCATGTCACTTTACTATCGGGCAACCTAGTCCAAATCTCCTAGCTTCCTATTTCCATGGGTTGTTTAAGACCTGGGGTCAGACACTCCCTTCCTGAAATCCTCTACATATGATCATTTCATCATTTGGTTACTCAGTCCAAGGACTGGTTGTTCAGTAGATGTACTCTGTCCCTACATTCCTCTCTATATTCTCCGAAGTTCTCTTCAAGTCATAGTACACATGTGTATGTCCTAGTATTAGTGTCTTGGGGTAATTGTGCCACAAAACCATTCCTTGGCTGTCAGTTTCCTCTCTTGCCTTGAATTTTCCCTTCCAAAACTTTCAGAATCGGGCCTCCATGGCGCAATGTGTGTCCCATCTATAACATTCTTCTTCTTAACATGTTGATCAGATTCCTGGGTTCTCCCACTCTCTCCAGGACCTCATCATTAGTCTTTCAATCGAGCCAGCTTATTCTCTCCATTCTTCTATAGCTCCACATCTCAAATGCCTCCAGCCTCTTCACTTCCCTCTTGGTCAATGTCCATGTCTCAGAACCGTAGAGAGCCAGTGGCGTAGCCAGAAGGGGAAGGGGGTTCGGGGTTTGAACCCCTCCCTTGAGGGGAGACTGAGCACGAATTTAAAGCGATATATACTTGTATACGAGGCTTTCACCAATGAACCAAACACATGACCCCCTTAAGAAATTTCTGGCTACGCACTGTAGAGAGCTACTGACAAAACACATGCCTTTAAAATTCTCCTCCCCAGTTTTAGATCTATATTTTTGGATGTCAGTAGTCTTTGATTATCTCTAAAAGCCGTTTTTGCAATTCCCAGTCTCATTCCAATTTCCTTTTCACATCTCGCATCTTCAGTAATAATTTGACCTAAATAGCGGAAAGATTTAACTTGTTCGATGCATTGTCCTTCAATTTTAAGGAAAGCCTGTTTTGGATCCTTCCCTATTACCATTGGGTTTGTCTTATTTTTACTTATCTTCATTCCATAGATATCCGCATTTTTGACATCATGCGCTGTAATGCTTTGGCTGATCCTGAAACAATTGCCTGGTCATCATCAAACTTAATGGCCTTAATTCTCTCTCCATTAACCCAAACTCTTTCTCTGGAGCTCCCCAAGGCCTGATCCATCATAACTTCGGTATAAATACCAAAAAGGCCAGGTGACAACAAGCATCCCTGCCTTACACGTTTATTTATTGACACTGGATCAGTCATTCCCTCTTGAATTGAAATCAACCCCTGTGGAATGAAGAAATGCGCCCCTGCTAGGAATAAAGAAATGGTGATCAAGCGCTTATCGGGTTCGGAAAAAGTAGTCCGACGTTTCATTTGGATGCTGCACACTAAAGGGACATTAAAAGGACATTACAGCATAATCTCCAATTCATTTCATTCTTCTATATCAATCAGTTGGCATCTTACAAATAAATAAATACAGAGAGTACCCTGGTACTCTTTGTAGATAGTTTATGCTACATTATGTACCTTTCGCACGCGAAGGACTTTGTGGGTGTGAAAGTATACATTTATTTACGTGCGACAGGTTGCATTTACTCGCGTCAATCACGACCACACCGAGCCGCAGTCCGGTAGATACTAAGTGGAATTAAATCATAACAATAAACAATGAGGTTTACCAATTCCTGACGTTGAGCTGTACTTAGGTTGTTGGATTAATGAATGCTATTCACGTAAAACCAATGAAAGAAGATACGTGAGTCATAAAAGTAAATATTAGCTCAGAGGTGAAACTTTATCCCGTTAATTAAAAAAGCGTTATGAGCTACACTTTGGTTGTAAAGTGGGTGACCAAGAAAGGAGTTTAGCCCCTCATATATTTCTTGTGTTATATGTGCTAATGGAAGTTCATATTCCCTCGCTCTTTCAATTAGTTCTCTCAGTACTGATTGAAAGAGCAAGAGAATATGAACTTCCATTATGCATGGCTTTTATCGACTATGAAAAGGTCTTTGATTCGGTGAAACCATCAGCAGTTACAATGGCTTTGAAATCCTGCGGTATTAAAGATGCATACTTTAATATTATTCATAAGAGCTATGAAAATGCAAGTGCAAAGATTCGGCTATTTGAAAACACAGCACCCATAAAAATTGGAAAGGAAGTGAGACAAGGTGACACTATATCTCCCAAACTCTTTAATGCCACATTAGAAAATGTCTTTCAATCACTGAACGGGGAAAACAAAGGGATAAAGATTAATGGAGATTATCTAACTCACCTTCGTTTTGCTGATGACGTAGTCATTTTTGCACCTACCCCATCAGAGCTGCAGAGTATGATCCAGGAACTTGCTGACAAGAGTAAAGAAGTGGAATTAAAAATGAACTTTCAGAAGACAAAAGTGATGTACAATGCTTTTACAAGAAATGAAGATTTATCGATTGATGGGGAAAAGCTGGAGTTAACCAATACCTACATTTATCTTGGACAGCAGATATCAAGTGAGGGTCACATTGATGAAGAAATTAATTGGCGTATAAAACTTTCCTGTAGAGTGTTTGGAAGAAACAGCATAATTTTCAAGAGCAATATGCCATTATGTCTTAAAAGAAAAGTGTTTTATCAATGCATCATTCCAGTGCTTACATATGGTGCAGAGATGTGGACCTTAACTAAAAGAGATATACATACAAAGACTGCAGACAACTCAAAGCAGCATGGAGAGATGCATGCTTGGTGTAACCAAGAGAGATAAGAAGAGGAACTCGTGGATCAGAAAAATGACAAGAGTGGAAGACATCATGATCAGAGTAAAATCCCTGAAATGGCAATGGGCTGGACATATTGCCAGAAGGATAGACCATCGATAGACAGCTGAAATTTTAGACTGGATTTCAAGGGACGGGAAACGTCCCAGAAGAAGACCGCATGTGAGATGGGCGGATGATAATCGAAAGTATGCGGGAGTAACATGGAAGAGACTGGCACAAAACAGACCGATGTGGAAGAAACTTGGGGAGACCTTCGTCCAGCAGTGGATTGATAATGGTTGACAATGATCATGATGATGACATGTGCTTGGCTTCTCACATAGTGGATGGATATCTTTTGCAGTTCTCATGGTTTGGAGGGAACCAAAAGGTTACTTTTCAGACTGTTATTTCTGTTTAACAAATATAACAGGGATCACATCTTAGTCCAAACACTCCATGAAATTAAGACTAACCAAGGATGACCTTGGTATATTTCAACTACGCACCAAAAGAAAAGGCGAGGATAGTTACCGTCGAGGTACATTGACACATTTATTCATTAAAAAATATTAAAATATTAAAACACACAAGTACTTTCGGAAAACTCAACTTGTTCCCACCATCAGGTATGAAAATGAGGCGGTTAAAAGCTACGTGATATTTCTAAGTTAAAACCACACGACATGTAAGAGACAGATGATACGTCTACTTGAAGGACAACATAACATACACAGAAGACATAACAAACTTACAGTTAAGGATGAAAAAGTACGGTTAACAAGCTAGATGTCTGGTGATCTCATGAAGTTAAATGCTGTGATAATCATGTCAGATTACGCTGGCGATGTTTAATAGAGTTTATGAGCTGTAATCATTGCAAGCATTCGACAATTTGTGAATAACGACAGTTTCCCCGCATCTCAACAACCATTCGTTTCCATAACCCGAAATAAGTTTAATATCAGACCAGATGGGTGTTAGATTCTTGTCTCGGCAAGTTCTCGTGAATGCTGTGGTGCGAACTTTATTTCTCAAAGATCGTTGCTGTTTAGAGAGTCTATGTTCCAGTCTTATTTTAGTACTACCTACACAGTAGGTTGTATGTGGTACAGGGGAACCAGAGTTAGAGTAATTACTCAAAGGAATGAGGTAGACCTTTAAATACCTTGATTTGAGTAGACTCCAGGAAATACCTTGATTTGCCTTCTGCAATGCAGGCAATTTCTCATAAAGAGGGTTTACCTGTGCCACAACCACTAGAAAATGTGTCATTGAGGGATGACGGTTTGTCACGTTACGGGGGACAGGAGAGATTTTTTTTCAGTGAAGGGCATTCATAAGACATTAAGGAAAGGCCTCAAGGCACTTTTCTTTCGAGCATCTCTTCTTTAGCCATCTTTCTTTATCGTCTTGGCGTTGCATTTGCATAACACCGGATACACGTCTTTTGTGGCGGTTGTTCGAGGCGAGATAAAAGAGTATGTAATGAAAGTATTTTCGCTTTGCTTTTCTTTTCTTTCTTCATTGTGAGGAAACAGCCGTTGAACCTTTGAAGCCGGGAGTCAGTCGTCTTACTGGCGTTGTGCTGTCCGAGGAATGCAGAACAACAGGAGGAGCGGGACTGTGCGTGTGGAGAGTGATGCCTTAAGTTGAACTGTCGTTTCCATTCTTTTTGCCGACGATTGGGTAGAGGCACATAGGCCGAGTTTGACTACTTATCGAACTCTCGTGAGAGCTTTCTCCGCTGATAACTGTTTTTACCGAGGAGAGGCACATAGGCCGAGCATGACTACGAATCGCTGAACTGTCATTTTCATCTTTCCCTGCTGAGGTGGTGTCTGCCCAGGAGTGCTTCGTGGGATTACTTATCAACTGAGTATCGACAATTGTGTTTACCGAGGAGAGGTGTATAGGCCGAGTTGACCACTACTTCCTGAACTGTCATTCTCATAGTTTCCTGCCGACAATTGTGTCTACCGAAATTAGTACTCACATTAGTAGTCATGCTTGGAATAGGCCAAGAATGACTATTAATTACTGAACTGTCATTTTGATGTCCCTGCAGACGTGGTGTTTGCCTAGGAGTGCTTCGTGGGATTACTTGTCGGCTGAGTGGGACGAAGTGACAGCTCCTTTCTACAGCATAATGGCTGTTTCAATTCGATGGAAAATTATAATTTTGAATTCTTCTGTTCTGTGCAAGGCTTCGTGCTGTAAAGAGACCTTTAAAGGTAAATGTTGTTCTCTGATCTAAAGTTAATGTTGGAAATTAAACAGTTGAGTTCAAAATTTGTGTTTGTTAAGATTTTTTGTGCACTGTCAGTAATTTTAATGTACATGTCAACTTAGCTTTAGACAGTCCTCCCTGCGGGGTTGAGCTAGTTGCTCTGGTGCGAAGAGTTAGGCAGGGTTGGACCGCAATGAAATTCATCAAGAAGAAAACGTTCATCACGATCCCAATTTTGAAGCAAGTACTTCATGTGAGCGTCATTTATTAGCACAAGAAGACCTTGATGACTTGGTACGTTATCTAAAATTTTCCAAAAGGCTAACTGAACTTTAAGATCCAGGATGGAATCTTCTCCACCAAGGTACGATTTTTTTCGCAACTGTCAGGTTGAATTTGCTAATTTACTTGTTCACGAAAGAATTTAGTATTTTGTAATTACGTTTTCTTCTGTAATGGAAGGGCAGGCTAATGCAGATGATACAACAGAGTAGTACTTATTCGTTGATCTTCTAAAGTTAGCTTGAAAACTGTGCCTTTCAAAACTGAAAAAATTTCCGTTGGTGTCATTATCGGACGCTACTGCCATGAAAGAGTCATACGAAAATGTGAAACCACTTTTGGAAAAGGTCCAGTAAGAAAAATATGCTTAGAACATTTGTATCACATAAATGAAGACATGTTTCCATTGATCCCATCACATAAATGAAGACATGTTTCCATTGACACCAGGGGTTTTGCATTCGCAGCTCAGCCGTAAATATTGTGCTTATGCAATTCCCTTTGCACGGTATGGGTCGACACTGGGTTTTGGAGATGTGCATTAAGCTCAGCAGTCACTTTCGTCGCCGTGGTCTTCCTCCTTGCGGTCACAATCCTCTTTAATGTCCTCTTGTCTCTCGCAGTGAGTTTGGTTTTCGCAAATGATGTTGTGCCGTGAACATTGTATGCTGTCATGACCTTTGACACAGTACCTCTCGATACCCCCAATACCTGTACCACTGTGGTTACCGACGCACCAACCAGACGGAATTCTACAATCTGCCCTCTTTGGAACTCCGACAGGTCACTCATTGTACCTTCACCTGGAACGAAATTATGCAAACACCGATTTACAATGCAATCACACAGACCCTTGAGACTATAAGCAATTTTTTTTTACAAAAAAAATTGTAGCTACATGTTCGTTTTACTCGAAAAGCCGCACATACTAAAGTCACTGTTTTCAGCGAGGTGTTTCCAGTATTTTGGACAATCCCTGTACATGCCATTTAAACAACTTCGATGTTTCTCTCTTGCATTAAATAATAGAAAAGATTAGTTTCCCATTTCTGTTTGTAGCATGCATTGCAATTCGGCTAAGTGGTCACTGGAAAACTGGACGGAGTTCGGACCTAGGCCTTTTTAACAGTTTTTATTCTACCAATGTCATCTTCATAACGTTTACATATAAAATCAGGTTAATAACATCCCGCCTTTACTTACGCACTAAATATTAATTCATAAGGCCTGCCTTTTTAACAGTTTTTTTTTCTACCGATGTCATATTCACAAAGTTTATACATCAGGTTAATTTAATAATATTGCGTTTTTACTTAGGCGCTAAATTTAAATTCATAGGCCCTAGGCCTATGAGGTACCTTGTAAAGAGCTGAGAAATGATCCGTTGAATGACTTTTTTTATGATTTTTAAAATGTTTACAAGTACCAAATATGTGAAAATCATTTTTCCAAAGGCTATACAGAAGAGAACAACTTAAGTTATTATTACTTTCTTAAAAATAAAAAAAGTTGTCCGTCGGTAGGATGATACCATTGGACGAATCGGCATTAGACTAATCGTACCATTGGACGAATCCGCGTTAGACCAATCGTACCATTGGACCAAACGGCATTGGACCGATTGTCCCTTTGGACGAATCGGCATTGAACCAATCGTACCATTGGACAAATCGGCATGGGCTAATCGTACATTGAACCAAACGGCATTGGACTAATCGTACATTGAACCAAACGGCATTGGACTAGTCGTACATTGAACCAAACGGCATTGGACTAATCGTACATTGAACCAAACGGCATTGAACTAATCGTACATTGGACCAATTGTCCGTTTGGACAAATCGGCATGGGACCAATCGTCGTTGGACGAATTGTACGGGACCGGTTGCACATAGGTTCGAGGAGTCAATAGTCGTGAAGGGAGGACAAGAACAAGAGTATAAAAGAACGGCGCTGTTGTCAAACTGCAAGTAAAGGACGTGTTGTCTTGAAATGTCCCACAGACACAATTTAAATGATGATATGCGATGTCAGGCGATTACTAAACTGGAGGCCGGGCAATCCCAAATAGAGCTGGCCAGTTGGCTTTGCGTGTCTCGAATGGTTGTCAACAGGCTCTGAAAACAGTTCCAAAATAGAGGAAGTGTTTGCATACGATCTGTACCCGGTTGCCCAAGGTCAACTTCTGTCCCCGATGACAGCTTTCTTGCCTTAAAAGCAAGACGCAACAGAAGCATGACATCTCGTCAGCTGACTTCAGAGCTGAGAGAAGCAACTGGACGACCAGTATCTCACTGGATAGTGACCGGAAGGGTTCAGGAAAGCTGCCTTCATGCCAGAAGATCTGTGGTGTGCGTGCCGCTAACATCTTCCTACAGGAGAGAAGGATTACATTGGGCTTGGGAACATTTGCAATGGACACGTGAACAGCGGTCTAACGTTCTCTTCACAGATGAGTCGCGTTTCTCATTGCAAACGGATTCCCGACGAGGATTTATCTGGAGAAAACGTGGCATGCGTTTCCATTCATCGAACACTCAGAGAGGAATAAATACGAAGGCGATGCTCATATGGTATGGGCAGGCATAATGCATAACGGAGGAACCGACTTACACCTGCTTTCCAGGTGTTTCATCAATGCTATCAGCTATCGAGATGAGATCGTAGTACCTTATGTTCGCTTGTTTGCAGCTGCTGTAGGCTCAGCATTTGTTTTAATGCAGGACAATGCCCGAATCCGTTCAGCTCGACTGGTACTGGGATATCTTGAAAGTGAAAGTGTTACGGTCATAGAATGGCCAGCAAGGTCTCCGGAGCTTAATCTTATAGAACACCTATGGGACGCTTTAGGGAGACGGGTGGCTGTTCTGAGATCTCCTCTAAGAAACGTACAGGTGCTGCGAAGTGCTCTTACTGCTCTCAGAACTTACTGACTCCCTTTTGGACAGCATGCCGCGATGCTGTCAGTCAGATATCACCATGAGAGGCGATCACATCCCATACTAAGGTCAAAGTATGCCCTTCTGGTATGTTTATTGATTTGCATATTTGCGTTCTTTTTTAGCACGTCTTTTGTAAAAAAAGTTCGTGCTTATGTTAGCGGTTTGTCCGACCGTCCGTCCGTCTGTGGGACACCATATCTCTGCAACCATTAGCCCGATTTGAAATTTTTTTTTTGCATTGGGAAGCTTGAAATATGCGAATGATGTTCTTCATTTAGTTTTTTACGATGTACAATTTCGCCGCTAGAGGGCGTAAATGCAAATAATATCGAATTCAAAATACATTTTATTCCATGTAATTGCTTCTAAACATCCGATTGAAAAACATATTTTACCTTTCGATTCCATTTATGTCAAAGAATATTTTAGGTATAGTCACTTTTTCAAGTTACGCATAGATTTTCCGCTAGGGGGCGTAAAAGTAAATTGCGTTTTCTTTTTTTTTTTTTTTTTTTTTGATTGGAGGTTTAACGACCACCGTGAGCAACTCAATGGGCTATAAGCAGTCGCCCGTCCCTAATTTAGGGTCACTGGTTCCAGGGAAGGGAGAGAGCCAGTGCCGTAAGACAAACACAACATCCATGCCTCACCGGGATTCGAACCCGGACCCCTTCGGACGAATGATCAGAGGCCAACGCCTTAGACCACTGCGCCACCGGGGCGGCAATTGCGTTTTCCCCGCTATCTCTACTTCTAAAACTCCGACTTAGGAAAAAAAAATTCTTCAGCGGAAACGGCTCCTGATGGGAAATCTTTTGCATATATTTTCTAATTTTTGGTTAAGAATGGTTTGGCCACCAGGGGGCGCAAGAATTAATTTCTCCTTCTGATGTATTTGCCACAATATCTGATCTTCTAAAATCTCGATTGAAAAAATTCGTTCGTGGACCAATGCCACTCACGTGGATAAAACTTTCCGGAATATTTTCTTCTTAAAATATTGCGTGGTTTCTCCACCAGGGGCAGAGATGTGTTTTATTTTTGTCAATATCTATGCTTCTAATGGCCCGCTCTGAAATCCTTTCCTTATTGGATAGGGTTTCCGGTGCGACATGTTTTTTATAGAATTTCCAAATTTTCAAGTAATTCACAGACTTTCCGCTAGGAGTCGTTACGGCAAATTGCGTTTTTCCCGATATTCCTGCTTCTAAAACTCCGATTTGAAAAATTCTTCTTGTATCGCATACAGCTTCTGATGGGAAATGTTTTGCATATAATTTCTAATCTTTGGTAAGGAATAGTTTGGCCACCAGGGGCGTAAGTGTTACTTCATGCTTCTGATGCATTGCATTTGCAGCAAAATCTGAGCTCCTAAAAATTCGATTGAAAAAACTCTTTTATGGACCGATATCGCTCATACCGAAAAACCTTTTGAGAATACTTTCTTCTTAAAATAATGCATGTTTTCCCCGCCAGGGCGCGTAGATGCATATCTTATACTTGTCGATATCTCTGCTTCTAAGAGTCCGATTTGAAAAATCCTTCCTTTTTTTAAGAGAGTTTCCGCTGCGAAATGTTTCTCATATAAATTCATGTTTTTGTTAAAAAAAATATCGACTAAGTTCCTGAAGTTTTATATGTTTTGAAAAAGGCTTGCCACAGACAGAACATAGACTTTGGTATACAGACTCATAAATTATTTTCCTTGATTAGGAGTAATCGGGATAGGGTTAATACGTTCCAAAGGCACGGTGTCTGTTCCATTCCATTAAAAGCTACTGACCCTGATATACAAGACACCAATTACGTAGAATCCACGATTCGGACTGTTGCTACCCGTATTTCTGAACACAAGTACAATGTCCGGACTGGATCGGGTACCACAGCTTTATCCCGACTAGTTCAACAAGGCCAACACATCCCGGACTGGAACAGCACCAAGATCTTAGCAACGCCTACAACTAAGACTGGCTTATTATTCACTGAAAGCTTGTACATAGCTCTATTTGCTAACCAGTGTTGTAATGATGAAATGCCGTCGACACTACCCTCATCATGGAGACATTTTATTTTACAACATTGTATATTCCATCATAATCCGTAATTGTGTTTCTTGTACTTTTGTAAATGTGCATGTTTATATTTTCTAACAAGTGCGCATGCGTGGACATGAGCGGCGCTTCCATGAGGGTGCATTATTGGTTGTTTTGTACGGCTATATAATCCCGGAACCACCCCTCTGCGGTGCTTGATGATGGACCCATAGTGGGTCCGAAAGATCTCGCGTGTGTATATATGGTTTTAGATTGTAAATAAAAATTCATCTTTTAATTTAGCAATTATCTAAATTGTTTGGTACCGTGTCTAGACAGCATTCTCTTATTTTGGTGTTTTTCTTAACGCACAAGTCTGCAACCAGAGGGCGTAGGCTCACGGTGCCGTTTACAGCAATATCTGCGAGATTAAAAACCCGATTGAAAAACTCTTTTTGTTTTTTTTGTTTGGAGGTTTAACGACCACCGCGAGCAACTCAATGAGCTATAAGCAGTCGCCCGTCCCTAATTTAGGGTCACTGGTTCCAGGGAAGGGAGAAAGCCAGTGCCGTAAGACAAACACAACATCCATGCCTCACTGGGATTCGAACCCGGACCCCGTTCAGACGAATGATCAGAGGCCATCGCTTAGACCACTGCGCCACCGGGGCGGCGAAAAACTTCTTTCTGCGGTCATATACTATTGTTTTCCATACCGTTTCCTTTGACTTTAGCTTTGATAAATTTAATTCGCGTCAGAGCTGATTCTTTTTTTCTTTTTGATTGGAGGTTTGACGACCGTGAGCAACTCAATGGGCTATAAGCAGTCGCCCGTCCCTAATTTAGGGTCACTGGTTCCAGGGAAGGGAGAGAGCCAGTGCCGTAAGACAAACACAACATCCATGCCTCACCGGGATTCGAACCCGGACCCCTTTTGGACGAATAATCAGAGGCCATCGCTTAGACCACTGCGCCACCGGGCGGCCAGAACTGATTCAAAAAGAGCAGCTTATTACATCCGAAAATACGGTGTCATCTTTCTTGTTCTATATTTGTGTTTATTTGAATGCATTTAGTTCTTTATCTTCATTTTGGAGTATATTACGTGTTGTTGTCCATGTGATTGTCCTGCCGCGTTTCGATGTAATATCTCTAACCATTTCCTTACAATGTTGGCATTTGTGTTTGTGACTTCACTTTTGCACATGAGTGTATCTGCGCGCGGGTAGGTACACGTGAATGCGACTTTCTTCAAGGAAATGAATTTTTCACGTATCAAGGAAATCATCACCATGGAACTGCCTAATGACCCTCATGTATGCAAATGAGTGGGCGGTGTTCATGTCCGGAAGTCAGATCCCCATCATTTGCGAGTCACAAGTGAACTGGAAAGTTTGAAAGAACGCAAGACTACTTCTAAGGCAATAAATAAATTCAAAGACGCCACCGCAATCTAATCCGGTTGGTGTAACGTGGACAGTGAACGTATGAAGTGATAGAGCAACTAAATGCTAAGGAAAGATGAAAAGTACAATCAAAGAAACACAGAAGTGGAAACCGATGGTAACATTCATTTCAAGACTAAGGTTGGGAGCATAGTAATGCTATTGAAACAAAAAAAGTAGACAAATCATGAATGAACTGCACCTGTCGTTGATGACACTGTCCAAAACTGGAGTTCCGGTTGTGAGAAAATGAGTGGGCGTGAATGCACGCTAAGCATCAATTTGCGCCGGTGATGAGCGTCTGCCATTCCACCAAAGGGGTTGTTATGGCGTGGTGCACCAGGAAACGAACAAATCTTAAATACCCTTTTATTTGTGAATCTCAAGTAATTACGAAACAGACTGGGGAAGACTTAAAAGTTTGCAGTTGATGACCTAAGCTAAGCTATACTGAAAAGGAAATTGCAAACAGTTGGTGCTGAGAAAAACGACTAGCAAGGAAATCAAAGCATTAAAAAAAAACTGAACGCAGGCGATAAATAGGCGGACAGCAGGGCTTCCCAACTGTGTATCGCAATTGACGAAAATGCTTAAACGTGGTGATCTGAGCAACTTTGATCGCAGACTCATTGTCAGCGCAAAACAGATGAGTCATTCTGTCGCCCAAGTATTAAGATCCCTAGGGTTCCCGAGGGCAATCGTATCAAGGGTTATGCCGCAAGTGCAAGTATACCATCGAAGGACGTACCAGCGCTCAGAGAGCAAGTGGTGGCCGACCACACGCCATCTATAACCGGGCTGGACCTCCAAGTTTGTACAGACCAATGGCTTGGCAAAGGTGGCGAAAATCACAACAATGTTAAATCTCGGAGGCCCAAGCAGCGTCAGCCAACGAAGAGTCATCGACATAACGCCCCGCCTGGTGTTGGGAACATAAAAAAAAACTGGACCTCCGCAGGGTGGCGTCTCATCGTGAGGTCAGATGAATCCCGTTTCCAGCTGTACAGAGCTGACGGGAGGATGCGGGTGTGGCATCGACAGCGTGAGGCCATGGGGCCCCATCGTGCTAGATGGGCTCTGTTAAAGACAGTGGTGGCTCTGTGACCGTTTGGGGAGCCTTATCATGGGGCACATAACAGGTCATTTAGTGTATCTGGAGAGGTCCTTAAACGCTGTATGCTACCAGCATGTGCTGGCTGATCATCTACACGCTTTCGTGGCATTTGCGCATCCTGCGGCCGATGGTCTGCATCAGCAGGACAATGCGCCGCCCCACCGGGCCGCAACCACCCAGGCAAGGCTCGCTGGCCTATCATCTGAGTTTGTAACCAATCAGGGGCCCCCAAGATCTGCGGATTTAAACCCTGTATAAGCTCCCTGGAATGCCGTGAAGCTGAACATCAGATCCATGGATCCTGGACCGATGTGTCGGATGGAGTTGTGAACAATGCTGCAACAGGCATGGCTGGGAACATCAGATCCATGGATCCTGGACCGACGTCTCCGACGGAGTTGTGGACAATGCTGCAACAGGCATGGCTGGGAACATCAGATCCCTGGATCCTGGGCTCGGACGGAGTTATGGACAATGCTGCAACAGTCATGCTGGCATTAGCTCCAGAAATTTTCCAGCATCTGATGGAGTCGAGGCCTTGGCGTTTACAGGCTGTTAGTCGCGCTTGAAGAAAACCAACAAATCATTAGGTATAGGCATGTCTAATGTTCTGTCCATTGAGTGTATATATATTACAACTACCCTCTTCCCATAGGAGAAGCTGTAACATGTTTATCATCGTACATGATGAAAACTTTTTTACCTGTAAAACAGACTTTTGTGAAAATTCACAGAGGGGAAGTGGACTTCTTGGATTATTCTGCAGCGTCTTCTGAACTATAGAGTTTTACATATTTTCTTTTCTTCAGCTTCGTGAGACACAATTGTGTTGTATGAAAACTCTTAATC
Organism: Macrothele yani; assembly: GCA_039090855.1. Classification (NCBI taxonomy): domain Eukaryota; kingdom Metazoa; phylum Arthropoda; class Arachnida; order Araneae; family Macrothelidae; genus Macrothele; species Macrothele yani. The sequence goes on along the minus strand of CM076989.1, from coordinate 100,404,559 downwards.
TAAGGAAAATAGAAATAATATTTTTAAAAATATGTGTTTCATGTATAAATTAAAAAAAAATGTTCCCGTACAAGGGGCGGTAAATCTGAGCCTGCAACCGGGCGGCAAGTCCCCTTGGCGCGCCCCTAAATGAAATTAACTACTGTTCCGTCACTTCATCGGACGGCATTCAAAAATAAGATTTCAGCAATGGTTTTGACTTCCTCCGTTCCCCATTTTCGTTAGGTCAAAATTGTTTGCATTGGATTAACTTTACTACTGTCGGGAGAGATGCGTAGCATCAAAACTGCTACATTCCCTAGGCACAGACATAAGACGCTTTCGACCAAACCTCAGCGCCGTGGATTCGATTATTTTGTCGTTTTTCGGTACAAATCTTACTAACTCGACAACAATTTGAGACTTCCGTAATAAGCAGGCGTAGCATTCAACGAGAGAGATTCCAATCAACTCGAATAATTTCAGTCCACCTCTCTCTGTAGCGTGCAGAAGTGCTGCACATCGACTCAAATCATACCATAAGATCCCCCAGATGTAAGAATATGAAACAAGTGAGAAAAACCGTCCAAACAAGGAATCCAAAGGATTCAAAGGCACTTTATTGAAAAGGTAGCTTCGAGCACAACTGGACAGAAGACAGAAACGTCCAAGTGACAGGCGGCTTCCAAGAAAAATCCAGTCTTTAGTAGGGGATATGATCCCCCTGACTGCGTTGCAGGATTTACAACATCCGTCCATGCTGAGGTCGAGGATGTCAAGGAGCTGTTGAGGCATCGCGGCCCATTCCTCTTGTAGCGCCAATCGCAGCTGCGGAATCGTTGCTGGCGGCTGGTGACGTGCTGCCAAGCGTCTCCCGAGAAGGTCCCACACGTGCTCGATTGGATTTAGTCCGGGGGACCTTGTAGGCGAATCCATGCGTTAAATATCTTTACTCTCCAACAGCTCTGCGACAACCACTGTACGATGAGGTGTAGTGTTGTCGTCCATGAAAAAAAACTCAGGACCCACAGCACCTCTAAACAGACGCACGTGAGGCAGGAGAACCTCGGTCCAATAGCGGATACCAGTGACTGAACCTCCTTGGAAGATGTGGAGGTCAGTACGAATACCAAGCATGATACCGCCCCAAACGAGAACTCCAAACCGGTCCCTTTCGATGATGTTGGAGGTGTGATTGCGTGTTCCCTGCTCTCTCCAGATGTATATACGTCCAGAATCGCTCGTCAGACCAAATCGGCTCTCATCGGTAAAGAGAACTCGACCCCATTGCTGATGTGTCCAGTTCTTGTGTTCCTGACACCACAGAAACCGCCGTCTCCGATGAGCAGGCGTTAATGGCACACACCGTACTGGTTGTCGTGCAAATAGATCACCTTTGTGTAGCCTTCTGGCCACTGTAAAACCCGATAACGGACGTCCAGTTGTCTGTTGCATGTGCCCTGCGATTTCTCCCGCTGTCTGCCGTCTGTCTCTTCTCGCCTGTAGGACAATATACCGGTCGTCCGCCGCCGTGGTTGCTCGTGGACGACCACTTCTAAACTCTCGGACAGCTGCTCTTGTCGTTTGAAATGCTGTGAGCGATCCCAAACTCCTCAGCCACACTAGTCACACTTCGACCTTCTTTCAACTTCCCAATAACGCGACCTCGGGTAAAGTCACACCGCCCGTGTGCTTTATACTCTTCCGCCCCCCTCGTCATGCTGCATATATGCGCATGTCCTACCGTGCCGGACCCTAGTCTATCTCCTGAGTGGTATTTCGGTCCGTTCTGCCTGCTCGTTCCGCTGTTATGCTAATTTCTCCTCTTCGTCCTTAATTTTTGCACACCAGTGTATAATGTTTCCACAATCTCTCTCTCTCTCTCTCTCTCTCTCTCTCTCTCTCTCTCTCTCTCTCTCTCTCTCTCTCTCTCTATATATATATATATCTCACTCTCTCTCTCTCTCTCTCTCTCTCTCTCTCTCTCTCTATATATATATATATATATCATCATCATCATCATTGTCAACCATTATCAATCCACTGCTGGACGAAGGTCTCCCCAAGTTTCCTCCACAACGGTCTGTCTTGTGCCAGTCTCCTCCATGTCACTCCCGCATATTTACGAATTTCATCCACCCATCTCCCATGTGGTCTTTTTCTGGGTCTTTTCCTGTCCCTTGGAATCCAATCTAAAATTTCGGCTGTCCATCTATGGTCTGTCCTTCTGGCAGTATGTCCAGCCCATTGCCATTTCAGGGATTTAACTCTGATCATGATGTCTTCCACTCTCGTCATTTTTCGGATCCACGAGTTCCTCTTCTTATCTCTCCTGGTTATACCAAGCATGCACCTCTCCATGCTTGTTTGAGTTGTCTGCAGCTTTTGTATGTCTCTTTTAGTTAAGGTCCACGTCTCTGCACCATACGTAAGCACTGGAAGGATGCATTGATCAAACACTTTTCTTTTAAGACATAATGGCATATTGCTCTTGAAAATTATGCTGTTTCTTCCAAAAGCTCTCCAGGCAAGTTTTGTACGCCGATTAATTTCTTCATCAATGTGACCCTCACTTGATATCTGCTGTCCAAGATAAACATACGTATCTGTTATCTCCAGTTTTTCTCCATCAATCGATAAATCTTCATTTCTTGTAAAAGCATTGAACATCACTTTTGTCTTCTGAAAGTTCATTTTTAATCCCACTTCTTTACTCTTGTCAGCAAGTTCCTGGATCATACTCTGCAGCTCTGATGGGGTAGTTGCAAAAATGACTACGTCATCAGCAAAACGAAGGTGGGTTAGATAATCTCCATTAATCTTTATCCCTTTGTTTTCCCAGTTCAGTGATTGAAAGACATTTTCCAATGTGGCATTAAAGAGCTTCGGAGATATGGTGTCACCTTGTCTCACTCCCTTTCCAATTTTTATGTGTGTTGTATTTTCAAACAGCCGAATCTTTGCACTTGCATTTTCATAGATGTTATTAATAATATTAATGTATGCATCTTCAATACCGCAGGATTTCAGAGCCGTGGTAACTGCTGATGGTTTCACCGAATCAAAGGCTTTTTCATAATCGATAAAAGCCATGCACAATGGAAGTTCATATTCCCTCGCTCTTTCAATCAGTTCTCTCAGTACGTGGATATGATCTATTGTGCTGTAGCCACTCCTGAATCCAGCTTGTTCTCTCGGTTGAGCCATGTCCAGTGTTACCTTCAAGCGGTGTGAAAGAACTTTAGTGAAGATTTTATAAACCACTGATAGGAGGCTGATAGGTCTGTAGTTCCTAAGATCCTCAATGTCACCTTTTTTATGTAGCAGGATCATTGTAGCATTGTTCCAATCCTCAGGAATCTTCCCTTCATTAAGGCATCGAGTGAAAATTTGGGCGAGTACTGTTTCAATTTCTCCACTTGCTTCTTGTATGATGTCTATAGTAATTCCATCTTCTCCTGGAGCTTTCCCTCGCTTCATGTTCTTGATTGCATGAGCAACTTCTGCTGGGAGGACTGGAAGAACTCTGGTACCTTTCATGATATCTGGAGTACATGTATCATCCCTTTCATATAATTTGGAGTAGAAATCTTTCACTCTTGTCAAAATTTCGCCTCTATTTCTTGTTATAGAACCATCTTCTTTTCTCAGAGCCATAATCTGTTTTCTTCCCTTACTGAGATGTCCCTTTGCTATCTTAAGGCTTTGGTTGTTTTCAATTGCTTTCCTCACTAGCTCACAGTTGAATTTCCTTACGTCTTCAGTGATACTTTTTCGTGTTGTCTTGCATAGCTCTATATATTCCACTTTGGAAGTCACATCTACTTTAGTTGTCCTCATCTCTCTTCTTTTTTGCATCAACATTTTGGTTTTTCCTGATAATTTGTTCACATGCAACTTGTTCTTAGACCCAGCTAATTTTGTTGCTGTTTCCATTAGAGCTTTGGTTACTTTTCTGTTAACTTCCGAAATATCCACTTCTTCCGATGTTAGGCCTTCTAAAGCAGAGAATCTGTTCTTCAGTTCCAACTTGAAAGTATTATGGTGTTTTTTAAGGTTGGTTATGTCAATACATTTTGTTTGTCTTATGAGCTTGCCACGTTCCAGTTTAGTGTTGAGGTGCATCTTACATCTCACCAATCTATGGTCACTACCTGTGTTGAACTTGTTTAGCACACTGCAGTCTTCGATGACGAATTTTTTGTTACACATAATAAAATCAATTTCACTTGTCGTCCCAATTGGATGTCTCCATGTCCATTTCCTGTGTGGCTTTTTCTTGAAAAAGGAGTTCAAGATGAAAAATCCTTCTGCCTCTGCAAACTCAACGAGAGTATTTCCACGCTGGTTTCTGTTGCTGTGACCGAATTTACCTACTGAAGTTTCATTCTGTTGCCGTTGCCCTATTTTTGCATTGAAATCTCCCATAATTATCTTCAAGTGCTGCTTACCTTTATTATTTAGATGACGAATTTCCTCATAAAATTCTTCAATTTCTTCTTCAGGATGACTTGTGGTGGGTGCATAAGTTTGAATAATCTGAGCCTGGTATCTTCTCGATAGTTGGATAACGAGTCGTGCAGCTCTGTCAGAGGAACTTTCAACTTCTACCATTTTATCCTTCAGTTTCTTGTTTATTATAAATCCAACACCACTAGTTCTGCCAGTATCTGTCCCACGATAATAGAAGAGATGTCCACTTTTCAGTTCAATGAGATCTTCTCCTTTTCTCCTTACCTCACTTAGCCCGACGATGTCCCACTTGATCCTTTGTAGTTCCTCTTCCAATTCAAGAAGCCTTGAATCAGAAGATAGGGAGCGTCCGTTATAGGTAGCCAAGGTCAGCATCAAATGGCAGCCTAGTCCGGTCCTCCGGGGATTCTTAGCACCCTCTGCCTTCATGTCGCATTGGCCGCTGCCTTGGCCAGGTACATTCCAGCTGCCGGAGACTGAGGGCCAAGATTTAAGTTGTAGAGTCATTTTGGAGGTGTTTGGCCATAACTCACCACGCTGGCCAAGCGGGTTGGTGAGTGTGGGATAGCATTTCCTCTGATCCCGATGGTATAGTTATACCGCTATTGGCGGTCGTCAGAGCCCCTTTAGTGGGAAAAGGATGCACCACGAGAAGGCGGGGTTGACATTTGTCAAGGAGAGGCTGTGATGTTACGCATCACCTGACCTTACATATGGAGGAGACTGGCACAAGACAGACCGTTGTGGAGGAAACTTGGGGAGACCTTCGTCCAGCAGTGGATTGATAATGGTTGACAATGATGATGATGATGATGATATATATATGTATATATATATATATATATATATATATATATATACTAAAGAGCAAAACTGAAGACTAAGGAAAAAATTTTAGAATTTAAAACGAAGGGTGCAAAATAACCTGAAAATCAAAACGCGCAACGCAGCAGTTTTGAAAATTCAGAATTCACATTCTATAAAGAAGATACCTAAGCAAAAAAATACATATATAATTTTGACTCACACCTAGTACAACATAGAAAAGGTTATGTATCTACCTGTGTGATCAAAAGGAAAAAAGATAAAAAAATAAAATAAAACAACTGAATGTAGAAGGTGTCGAGAATACTGAGCCTTGGCTTTATCAAGGACCAGCAAAAACTCTGCATTTTCTCACTTCCACAAAGACCTAGTTGGAAATGGGTTTCTGCAAGGCCATAGATGCAAGTAACATTCCCACCTAAAATAGTTTAAAAAATATATATATAAGTCATGTCCTCCTTAGAGTTGCATGACCTAGCACTAGTTAACAATTTCGCTTGCATCCATTAACCTTCCTGGCCCGACCCATACTCTTCATCTGTTACTATTAAACAGAGAGGAGAAGATTAAAGAGAACTCAAGCTGTGAGAGTGACATAATAATTAGAAATGATTTTCAGCCATAACGAAATTCCAAGTTCGTTTGAGAGAGAATTTAAACCTGAAAAACAATGCAAAAGAAATCCAAATTTTACATTGCAATTAAAAAGGAAATGTTAATTTGTAACGAACAGATTTTTGAAAGAAAACTTGAGTCTAAAACCCCCTACTCTACAACTTATGACAGCACGAAAACGAGAATAAGTTAAAGATAATAATTAACTAAAAAGAAAACTTTGTGAAAGTTATATACCTTAAACAGTTAGTTGCAATATGTACAAAGTATTTCAGCAGTGCTTTAAGTGCATAATTAATTAGTTATTAAGAACTTAACTACTTTGAAAAAACAGCGCATAGACAGCGCATAGAAATGGAACAGGCTAAGCCATCTTCTGTTCCTAGGTACCCCAAAAGACGCTCAAAGTTACAAAAGAAAAGAAGAGTTAAAACCCGCAAAAATGTTAACAGACAAACCAATGCCTAAAAGCTGAAAAGCTAAAAAACGACAGAGAAAAGGTACATGAAGTACAAACATTGAACTTATAAAACCTAGAATCCAAAAACAAGGAAGAGAGCTTACCTCTTGTGTTACAAAAACTTTTCTCCTCACAAGAGAAGAACATGGCTGACCTCTTCCACCACTCCCTAGACGCTGGGGGGCAGTGAGGGTGGGGCTGATGGCCTCCTCTTACAGCAAGAAACCAACGCGCGGAGATTTTAACCAGAGAAAAAATTATATAAACTTAAGACTGTGGATCTGTATGATCAGAAAGAGCTGAATTAACTCTCCAGAATAACCTTAGTGCTATGGATATGACGGTCCTATTAAAACAAAAAAATTAAATAATATAAACAAAATCACAAAAAAAGCTTAAAAATCTGTTTATAAAAGAAAATAAAAACAAATAAAAAAGAAAACTAGTTATTCATCACTAGGATAGCTATACTAAAAATAGTAAAACCAACATTAAAATTAATAAGATTCTGATTAATCTATAGAAGCTCACTAAGGTGATTTAATACATGCAAAGATTATTAAATAAACTGCTCGTGTATTTTATAATATTTCTCATGTATTCTGGAGAGTTAATTCAGCTCTTTCTGATCATACAGATCCACAGTCTTAAGTTTATATAATTTTTTCTCTGGTTAAAATCTCCGCGCGTTGGTTTCTTGCTGTATGAGGAGGCCATCAGCCCCACCCTCACTGCCCCCCAGCGTCTAGGGAGTGGTGGAAGAGGTCAGCCATGTTCTTCTCTTGTGAGGAGAAAAGTTTTTGTAACACAAGAGGTAAGCTCTCTTCCTTGTTTTTGGATTCTAGGTTTTATAAGTTCAATGTTTGTACTTCATGTACCTTTTCTCTGTCGTTTTTTAGCTTTTCAGCTTTTAGGCATTGGTTTGTCTGTTAACATTTTTGCGGGTTTTAACTCTTTCTTTTCTTTGTAACTTTGAGCGTCTTTTGGGGTACCTAGGAACAGAAGATGGCTTAGCCTGTTCCATTTCTATGCGCTGTCTATGCGCTGTTTTTTCAAAGTAGTTAAGTTCTTAATAACTAATTAATTATGCACTTAAAGCACTGCTGAAATACTTTGTACATATTGCAACTAACTGTTTAAGGTATATAACTTTCACAAAGTTTTCTTTAGTTAATTATTATCTTTAACTTATTCTCGTTTTCGTGCTGTCATAAGTTGTAGAGTAGGGGGTTTTAGACTCAAGTTTTCTTTCAAAAATCTGTTCGTTACAAATTAACATTTCCTTTTTAATTGCAATGTAAAATTTGGATTTCTTTTGCATTGTTTTTCAGGTTTAAATTCTCTCTCAAACGAACTTGGAATTTCGTTATGGCTGAAAATCATTTCTAATTATTATGTCACTCTCACAGCTTGAGTTCTCTTTAATCTTCTCCTCTCTGTTTAATAGTAACAGATGAAGAGTATGGGTCGGGCCAGGAAGGTTAATGGATGCAAGCGAAATTGTTAACTAGTGCTAGGTCATGCAACTCTAAGGAGGACATGACTTATATATATATTTTTAAACTATTTTAGGTGGGAATGTTACTTGCATCTATGGCCTTGCAGAAACCCATTTCCAACTAGGTCTTTGTGGAAGTGAGAAAATGCAGAGTTTTTGCTGGTCCTTGATAAAGCCAAGGCTCAGTATTCTCGACACCTTCTACATTCAGTTGTTTTATTTTATTTTTTTATCTTTTTTCCTTTTGATCACACAGGTAGATACATAACCTTTTCTATGTTGTACTAGGTGTGAGTCAAAATTATATATGTATTTTTTTGCTTAGGTATCTTCTTTATAGAATATCATCATCATCATCATTGTCAACCATTATCAATCCACTGCTGGACGAAGGTCTCCCCAAGTTTCCTCCACAACGGTCTGTCTTGTGCCAGTCTCCTCCATGTCACCCCTGCATACTTTCGAATTTCATCCACCCATCTCCCATGTGGTCTTCTTCTGGGTCTTTTCCTGTCCCTTGGAATCCAATCTAAAATTTCGGCTGTCCATCGATGATCTGTCCTTCTGGCAGTATGTCCAGCCCATTGCCATTTCAGGGATTTAACTCTGATCATGATGTCTTCCACTCTTGTCATTTTTCGGATCCACGAGTTCCTCTTCTTATCCCTCCTGGTTACACCAAGCATGCACCTCTCCATGCTTGTTTGAGTTGTCTGCAGCCTTTGTATGTCTCTTTTAGTTAAGGTCCACGTCTCTGCACCATACGTAAGCACTGGAAGGATGCATTGATCAAACACTTTTCTTTTAAGACATAATGGCATATTGCTCTTGAAAATTTTGCTGTTTCTTCCAAAAGCTCTCCAGGCAAGTTTTGTACGCCGATTAATTTCTTCATCAATGTGACCCTCACTTGATATCTGCTGTCCAAGATAAACGTACGTGTCTGTTATCTCCAGCTTTTCTCCATCAATCGATAAATCTTCATTTCTTGTAAAAGCATTGAACATCACTTTTGTCTTCTGAAAGTTCATTTTTAATCCCACTTCTTTACTCTTGTCAGCAAGTTCCTGGATCATACTCTGCAGCTCTGATGGGGTAGTTGCAAAAATGACTACGTCATCAGCAAAGCGAAGGTGGGTTAGATAATCTCCATTAATCTTTATTCCCTTGTTTTCCCAGCTCAGCGACTGAAAAACACCCTCCAATGTGGCATTAAAGAGCTTCGGAGATATGGTGTCCCCTTGTCTCACTCCCTTTCCAATTTTTACGTGTGTTGTATTTTCAAACAGCCTAATCTTTGCACTTGCATTTTCATAGATGTTATTAATAATATTAATGTATGCATCTTCAATACCGCAGGTTTTCAGAGCCATTGTAACTGCTGATGGTTTCACCGAATCAAAGGCTTTTTCATAATCGATAAAAGCCATGCACAATGGAAGTTCATATTCCCTCGCTCTTTCAATTAGTTCTCTCAGCACGTGGATATGATCTATTGTGCTGTAGCCACTCCTGAATCCAGCTTGTTCTCTCGGTTGAGCCATGTCCAGTGTTACCTTCAAGCGGTGTGAAAGAACTTTAGTGAAGATTTTATAAACTACTGATAGGAGGCTGATAGGTCTGTAGTTTCCGAGATCCTCAATGTCACCTTTCTTATGTAGCAGGATCATTGTAGCGGTGTTCCAATCCTCAGGAATCTTTCCTTCATTAAGGCATCGAGTGAAAATTTGGGCGAGTACTGTTTCGATTTCTCCACTTTGCTTCTTGTATGATGTCTACAGTAATTCCATCTTCTCCTGGAGCTTTTCCTCGCTTCATGTTCTTGATTGCATGTGCAACTTCTGCTGGAAGGACTGGAGGAACTCTGGTACTGGTATCTTTCATGATGTCAGGAGTGCATATATCATCCCTTTCATATAATTTGGAGTAGAAATCTTTCACTCTTGTCTATATATATATATATATATATATCTCACTCTCTCTGTCTCACTGGGAGAGAAAATGTAGCGTTAAGATTGGAAAATGTTTAAGGAGTATGAACCAAAATTTGCATAAGATAGCAAGAAGCAGAAAGAAAAACTAGATTAGAGTAGAGTATATACGGCGGTGTCAGAATAGTATGACCACCTACCTAATAATTGGAGTAACGACCCTTGGCCCGGATGACAGCGGTGAGTCGGCGTGGCCTGGACACAATGAGGCCCTGGAAGGTTGCCCGGGACACACGTGCCCATTCAGACTGCAGCAGAGCAGGGACGTCCTGGAGATGACGTAGCTGGGGGTCGGCACGTTGAACCTGTCGATCCAAATAGTTCCTCAAGTGCTCTATGGGATTTAGGTCGGGAGATTTCTCCAGCGAAGGGAGAACGGAGGAATCTCTGTCGTGTTCTTGGAACCAGTCACGCACCCCGTTAGCAACATGGCAGGGCGCATTGTCCTGTTTGCAGACACCATCACCACCAGGGTAAAGGTCCAATATGAAGGGATGCATATGGTCAGCGAGGATGAACAGGTAGCCATTGGCGTTCAGGGACTCATCCAGTGGCATCAAAGGTCCCAGGTCATACCAAGAAGCATCCCCCAGATATGCACATTGCCACCTCCGTCCTGTACTTGACCGACAAGTGTATCCGGATGTTAGTTCTCATGTGTCTGACACAGTATTCGCTACCGCCCGTCGCATCTATGGAATAGAAACCTCGATCCATCGCAGAAGGCAACTTTTTCCCACTCTTCCACTGTCCAATGACGGTAGTCCCATACGAAATGCAGGCGTCGTTGCCGTCAGACCTGAGTTGACACGGGCGCTTTGATGCAGCGTCGACTCCGAAGACCCATGCGTAACTGGGTTCGCTCTACTGTTATCGGGGACACATACCTGTGTGCCACAGTGTTTATTTACGTGGCCATTTGTTGCACTGTTGCGCATCGATTGACCTTTACCATTCGACGGAGGCGACGTTCTACTCTGAGGTCCATGGCAGTTGGGTCTCCACAGTTATGACGTTGGGAGGTACTCGGGGTACCAGCGGTCTATTCTATGTACACCCTAACTACAGCACCTCGCGAACGGCCCACGAAGTCTGCTGTTTCTGAGATGCTTCCACCCTTGGCGAGGTAGCCGATGATTATTCCTTTTAGCACGTCCATCAAGTCCCTACCTCTGCCCATTGTCCTTACGTAACGCACTATGGCTTCTCTATCCTGGCTGGCAGCTTTTAAATCTCCGTGTGGTCAACCTTGTCACTTGGACTCTGTGACGAGCTTGGGAGGGTACACTGATTCCGGGGGCGGTTATTATTCTGATACGACTGTGTATGTATTAAGTAAAATCTGATTAGAGTACACGCTATTCAGGGTGCATTGCCATGTCTTTAATTCACCATACTATAACTAGAGTCTCTCTTGTGCGTCATAGCTAGCCGGACTGGTGCAATCCAATTTGGGGAACCTTGGATAGGGGTACCGTTGCAAGTGCACTAATTATCTCTATAAATGATATAATCCCTCACACTGTTATAACTCAACTTTTTCTCTTTAGGCCTACGTACAACACCTAAGACCCAAAATCGAGGCATCAGTGATTCTCGTTGTGTCTCACATAGTGAGCCGACTTCTAAACCACGAAAGACTATACACTGAAGAGCAACTGAATTAGAGACAGCTGGCGTTATGCAAATGTGACGCTGTGTGCGGCCCTGTAAGCGGAAACAACATGACGTATGCAGTGATCTGACAATATAAGGAGTGATGCGACGGGAATCAGTAAGAGTCGGACGCAGTATGGGTAAGACGAAGGATCAAAGCGCATTTGATCGTGGGAAAATTGTCTTGGCCCGACGAAAGGGTCACTCCATCTCGGAAGTCGTGCAGGCACTGGGATTTTCACGAGCCAGTGGGTCACGGGTGCACCGTGAGTACATCGAATCCAGTAAAACTATTCCTTCAAGGGTCAACTGCCGTGGACAACAGCGTATGGATGAGCAGGATCATCGTCGGCTAGCTCGCATTGTAACAGCGGATAGACGGCCCACAGTGCAAGAAATCACTCGGCAAATTAACGCTGGTGCGCAAAAACGTGTAAGCAACCACACCATCCAGAACCATCTCCTCGCTATGGGTTACAGAAGTCATCGTCCCACGAGGGTACCGCTGCTGAACGCACATCACAGGGTGCAAACATTAGCATGGGCGCGGGAACATCGCCACTGGACTCTAGACATGTGGAAATATGTTGCCTGGACTGATGAGTCGAGATTCACGTTGGTTCATGCGAATGGCAGAATACGAGTACGGCGCAAACCACATGAAGCGATGAATCCTTCTTGCCAGCAGCGTACTCTTCAAGATGGTGGGGGCCGGCATTTTCGTCTGGGAACTGTTTACGTGGACTGAAATGGGACCCCTGGTGCCTGTGACATCGTCCCTCACAGGTCAACGTTACTTAGATGTTCTGGACGACCATTTGCTCCCGTTTGTGCGTCTTCAACATCCCACTGGGGACCTCACCAGGCAACAAGACAATGCAGCTCCCGAATTGTATCCGAATGGTTGGATGAACACTCCACCGACGTGACCTCGCTTCCTTGGCCAGCTAGGTCACCTGACCTCAATCTCATCGAGCACATCTGGGATGTCATCGAGAGAGATGACCCCCTCCATCAAATCTGTGGGAGCTTGTTCAGGGGTTGTGTATCCGTATGGCTTCCCAACGCTTCCGGTGTCTTGTCGAGTCCATGCCGAGACAAATCGCCGCCGTCATCAGGGCGAAAGGTGGTGCTACACGTTACTAGACAGGTATCTCTGATTCAATTGCTCTTCAGTGCATATACTTGACTTCGTGTCCGTACCGACAGGCGGACCACGTTATAGATGTCATTGTCATGAATGAGGAAAATAAAAAATAATAATGGCAACATGTATAAGGATGATAAATACAACAATAACACTTACGTGCTTGCGATACGCCTGGTTGCTTCTTCTGCTATCAGAGCTGTTCGAGAATAGTTTTTTGCAGCTATTTTTGTTCTTGCAGTAGCTGACGCAAACCATTCCGGAGTCCCGGGTTTCTGCACAGCCCCTAAAATTTTGAATTCATTGTTAAAACTACTTATTCAAGCACATGAAATTGAACAGAAGTACAAAAGTCTGAAATATAGGGGAAATGTTCATTTAGTAACCAAAATTAGATACCCTTTGGAAAAATTATTTCATTTATGTCCGTGTCACATGAACTGCTTTTTGAAACCGGTATTGACGTAGGAATACGTCTAACTCCTGTGACAAAAATAGGTCCCAATTGAAATCATTATAGCGTTAAAAATACGTGCAACTTACTAATCGTGTTAGCATATCCGTAAACAGCAGGGAGTCCAATTCGCGTACTGCACCAAACATCGCGCGCGGAAGAGATGATGCAATATTTCTGGGTGAGCCGTCTGTTTGATTCAGTCTATCTCAGCAACTACGAGCGCAACACAATTGTGCGTGGTATCGTTTAAAAGCTCTCGACGAGATCTATTCAAATATACGAAGAACATTTCGCAACTAGCGTACAGCCCGTCTTTTGACGGTTGTTTTTAAACTTTAAATAAATATTAACATATAAGGGATGTTTCCCGTCCTACGATGGAGTGAAATTTTTAATTGAAGCAGATTGGAAACAAATCAAATAGACGCCGGATTTCTGTGAGGAAACATAGTGAAAACTTATATAGTAAGAACTCATTCATGTTAAAACCAAAAATTATATACTATTTATTTCCGTTTCTCAAATGACCTCGCGATAAATAACATTCTGTGAAAAACATTTGTTGTTGTTCAACAATTGTAGAATACAGCATTTAAACAGATCGTTATTTTGCAAAATGTGTAATATATTCAGCACTAAACTCGGAAAGTTGTTTTGTGTAAACTTACCTTAATAACTTTTTTTTCGCGTTAAATTCTTTTACCCCGGCACACTTGTTATTCCTTTCACGGCTTGTTTTAAACTGTCCTATTCGACGGTTAGTTTGAAACTTCATACCGAACCTTTTTCTACAAATTAATGCGAGATCTAGTACTACAAATCTGAACTATGTATTATAAATTCTCGACAATGTGCTATTATGGCAACATCTGCTTTTAGATGCAATCTTGCTCACTTTGACATCTCAAGATTTCAGTTTTTATTGTAGCTTAGAGCTTTTAGATAGATCGATATTTTTCAAAATGTTTAATCTAATCAGCACTAAACTCAGAAAGTTAGTTAAATTGAAAAAGTAAAAAATAATTAAAGCGTACAAATAAATATTCAAATTGCGCTAAACTAAATTAATATACAAACGCAACTCGCAGTGATATTAAGATTTAGTTCGAATTTTGTAGATCGGATCAATAGAACTGAAATCAGTGATCCAATGTTTTTAAACTAGCACACGATCACCTTGACATCTACAATGTGATCGCGTACAAACTCAACTTGCAGTGATATTAAGAATTCAATTCGAACTTTGTAAATCGGAAAAACAGAACTCGAGTCATTAATAATCCAATGGTTTTAAATTAGCACGCCATAACTTTCACATTTAAAGTGATCGTGTGTTATTATATAGCAGATAATCATTTTGACATTGCGAAAGCACACACGAATTGATCGGTAAGTGAGGCGCAACAATACAGACGTTATTGTGACGACAAGCGTTCCAGAGAGACAGACAGATTTGGGTGTTTATATTATTAATGGTTTAAACAGAACATTTTAAAAATCATTTTCTTGTGAGCTTGTGAACACTTTTGACAATCTCGCGGTTCATCTGGACAACCGTGAGTGCAGAACAATTGTACGTGGTATCGTTTTAAAGCTCTCGACGAGATCTATTCAAATATATAAAGAACATATCGCACTGGTTCAAACTAAAATAAAAAAAAATGTTTTCGTGTGAACGGGTTAACATTTTTGACAATGACGTGGAATTCGCAGAATGAACGCAAGCAAAAGTGGAAAAAATCAAAACGAGAGGCAAGAGAAAGGGATGAAGAATGTAAGAAGCTCAAGAAGTAATTCGTGTATCGGTCTTTTTTGTGTTCGCAATGTTTCCAGCATTATTTGTAAAAATTATGTAAGCCACATTTCATATCACAGACCTGTGTTGGCTACAACAAATTAAATAAACGCTTTGAAACCATCCTCGACTAGCTCATTTCAACCCTCCGATCTGCAAGTCGTAGTCCTTCGTTCCAGACTGACGGCTCAATCAGAACTGAGACCATCTGTATTTCTTTTTTCTTCTCCCTTCTACTTCAGTTATTGAATTTTGTAAGCCAACCTCTCGAGCGTTTCTTTTAACTCACGGCGAAAAAATGCATTCCATCTGTTTCAGGTAAATGGGAGAAAAAGTCGTAAAGAGAAGGGGGAAGAAGCATACGTTCACATAATGTGAATTGGATGCAAAAAAAAAAAAAAAAACGCGGGGTTGAAATTTCCTCAAGTGATCTCAAATCCATACCTGTACAAATAAAATTTAAGAGGAAATTCTATCGACGTTGTGAAGTCGAAGACGAAATAGGTTTCCTTTCTCTTGCCCTTTTCTTACATAAAGAGCTTTCTTCAGGTCCGCAGCTCGCTTACAGAACAGGGCAATTAAAATTTTAAAATATTAGCAACCATAAAAAGCACAGGACAAGCGAAAAACGAAGTCAAGTCATATATTCGAATTAAAAGCCATCAATATCCATACATACGCGCACAAACGCTCGTACACAACCACGTATACGCACAGACACATTACAGATAAACACCCAGATCTCTCTTTCTCTTTCTCTCTCTCTCTCTTTCAGTGTCTAGAACGCTTGACGTCACAGCAACGTAACGAAAAAAGACATACAAAGACTACAGGGAAAATGAAAGAAGCATGGAGAGATCCATGCTTGGTGTTATCAGGAGAGATAGAAAGTGGAACTCATGGATAAGGAAAATGACAAGGTTGGAAGACATCATGATCAGAATAAAATCCCTAAAATGGCAATGGGCTGGGCATGTTGCCAGAAGAACAGACAGCCGATGGACAACCGAATTTCTAGACTGAATTCTAAAGGACAGGAAAAGACCCAGAAGAAGGCCACATGGGAGATGGGTGGATGAAATTCGAAAGCATACGGGAGTGACATGGATGAGACTGGTGCAAGACAGACCATTGTGAAAGAAATTTGGGGATATCTTCATCCAGCAGTAGATTGATAATTGTAATGTTGATGATATATAAAACCTATTTCATAGGCTATGTTTGTCCCTAACGATCTGACGTCATTCAGTACTTGCAGCGCCATCTGTTTTTATCCAGTGACCGAAATTGGAACTGAGCTAATAGCTATTGCACGATACGTAAAATCAAGGAGAAATACCGGAAAAAAAATAAAGTTAGTAAGACAAACGACTTCATTTGTGGCGATTCGAACAACTGTCTGCGACTTTGTTCTGTTACGGAGGTGTTATGTCGTGTTTTATTGCATTTTCTTCGTATTGGAGAGTAATTTCGTAAAAATGAATAAAATTGCAGAGTAATTTCGTAAAGGAATCAGCATTATTATAAATATAAATACTCAGATCGATTTAAAACGCTGTAACCTACAATAAAAACTGAAACTTTGAGATGTCAAAGTGAGCAGAATCGCATCTTAAAACATTTTCAGCTGTAACATGAATGAATTTTTACTATGTTTCTTTAAACTGGCGTCTGTTTGATAGGTTTTAAATCTGCTTCAGTTAAAAATTTCACCCCGTCCTAGGTCGGGCAACACCCCCTTATGTATGAATATTTATTTAAAGCTTAAAAGCAGCCGTCAGGTTAGTACACTGGCGTGCAAAAATTAAGGACGAGACGGTTTTTCGAATGTAACGTCGTGCAGAAGTGCTCCACATCGACTCAAATCATACCATAAGATCCCCAAGATGTAAGAATATGGGACAAGTGAGCAAAACCTTCCAAACAAGGAATCCAAAGGATTCAAAGGCACTTTATTGAAAAGGTAGTTTCGAACACAACTGGATAAAAGATAGAAAAGCCCATGTGACAGGCGGCTGCCAAAAAAATATCCAGTCTTTAGTAGTGGATATGATTACCCCTGACTGCGTTGCAGGATTTACGTCCATGCTGAGGTCGAGGATGTCAAGGAGCTGTTGAGGCATTGCGGCCCATTCCTCTTGTAGCGCCAATCGCAGCTGCGGAATCGTTGCTGGCCGCTAGTGACGTGCTGCCAAGCGTCTCCCGAGAAGGTCCCACACGTGTTCGATTGGATTTAGGTCCGTGGACCTTGCGGGCCAATCCATGCGTTGAACATCTTCACTCTCCAACAGCTCTGCGACATCCACTGTACGATGAGGTGTAGCGTCGTCAACCATGAAGAGGAACTCAGGACCCACAGCACCTCTAAACAGACGCACGTGAGGCAGGAGAACATCGGTACAATAGCGGACAGCAATGACTGAAGCTCATTGGAAGATGTGGAGGTTAGTACGGCTACTAAGCATAATACCGCCCCAAAAGAGAAATCCGCCATCTCCAAACCGGTCCCTTTCGATGATGTTGGAGGTATGATTGCGTGTTCCCTGCTCTCTCCAGATGTGTATACTTCCAGAATCGCTCGTCAGGCTAAATTGGCTCTCATCCGTAAAGAGAACTCGACCCCATTGCTGATGTGTCCAGTTCTTGTGTTCCTGGCACCACAGAAACCGCCGTCTCCGATGAGCAGGCGTTAATGGCACACACCGTACTGGTCGTCGTGCAAATTGACCACCTTTGTGCAGCCTCCTGGCCACGGTAAAACGCGATAACGGACGTCCAGTTGTCTGTTGCAGGTGCCTTGCGATTTCTCCCTCTGTCTTCCGTCTGTTTCTTCACGCCTGTAGGACAATATACCGGTCGTCCGCCGCCGTGGTTGCTCGTGGACGACCACTGCCAAAATCTCGGACAGCTGTTCCTGCCGTTTGAAATGCTCTCCAAGCTCTTGAAACGATTCTGTGAGCGATCCCGAACTCATCTGCCACAGTAGTCACACTTCGACCTTCTTCCAACTTCCCAATGACGCGACCTCGGGTAAAGTCATCCAGATGTCGTCTACTGGATTGCCTGTTGGCCATATCACACGGTGGCAGCAACTCGACATCGTTCAAACCGATGTACACCGTGCAATAGCTTTCACCGAATTGCTGAGCGTACACCACCCGTGTGCTTTATACCCTTCCGTCCCCCCCCCACGTCATGCTGCATATATGCGCTTGCCCTTCGGTACCGGACCCTAGTCTATCTCCTGAGTGGTTTTTTTGTCTGTTCTGCTTGCTCGTTCCGCGGCTATGCAAATTTCTCCTCTTCGTTCTTAATTTTTGCACACCAGTATGAAAACTCGTATATATAGACGGTCGAGTCACATTATTGTGACCACCAGCTAATATCCAGAGTAACAGCCGTGTGCACCGCGGGCAGCAGCTAGACGGGCTGGTAGTGACTGAGTAAGGTGCTGGAAGGTGTTCACAGGTATGTGGAGTCATGCTGACTGCAGTGCATCTGACAGCTTCTGGAGGGTGCGTGGTGGGGGATTCATAGAGCGAACAACACGATCGAGGTGGTCCCACAGATTTTCAATCATGTTTAAGTCTGGGGAATTAGGTGGCCAGGGAAGTACTTTGAAGTCTTCATCGTGCTCTTCCAACCACTCTCGGACATTTCTAGCTGTGTGACACGTCACATTTTCGTGTTGGAAGATCCCACCGGCCCCAGGGAAGACAATCAGTATGTATGGGCGATACGTAGCCTGCAAGGATGAATTCATAACGAATTCGGTCCATAGTGCCTTGCCCAGGTACAAGTGGACTCAGGGAATGCTACGAAAACATTTCCCAGTTCATAACGCTGTCCCCAATAGCTTGTGTTTTTCCAGCAATGGTTGAAGAGTGTTAGTTCTTCGATATTTATGGCCTTATACGCCAACGTACATCCGTTCGATAAAGCAGAAAACGTGACTCATCGGAGGAGACCATCCTTTGCCAATCAGCGGAGGTCTAATTCCGATACTGCCGTGCAAATGTAAGGCTTTTCTGCCGATGCACCTTCGTTAACATAGGTGCAGTGACCATACGTCTACATCGGAACCCCATACGCAGTAGGGTTCGCTGAACTGTCGTTTTAGACACACTTCCGGTAGCCCCCTGGTTCGCTCGGCCAGCGAGTTGCTCCACTGTTGCGTCTCGATAGGCCCTCACGCACCTTTGAAGCCGACGTTTACCTCTCACATCAATAGCACGCGATACTCCGCAGTTTCCACGTCGCTTATTCGCAATGGTGCACTGTTTCAGAAATACTGCCACCCATGGCCAAAAAACCGTTAATCATCCGTTTTTGCAAATCTGATAAATCGCTTTTTTTATCCATGACTGCAACGAGTGATATGTTTCCGGACTGCCTACAGCACACCTTATATACCCTCCAAGCCAGCTCACGAGACGTGCCTTCTTTCATTGTCTACGCGCTGTTGACGTCAAAAATAGGAGGTGGTCACAATAATGTGACTCGACTGTGTATATTGAAACTTCAGGTATACATTTTTCTAGGAGATTGCCTTAAAAAATGCATAAACGTAAAAAAAAAACAAAAAAAAAAAACGAAATTTCAAAATGTTAAATGCAAAATTTGTGTTTTAAAGGAGTATAAAATGTTCCTTAATAAAGATTTTTTAAAGTCAAATTGGCGGTTAAAAAAAAGCTTTACAGATTATAATATATTTAAAGTCTATGAAAATGAAACTTCTCTTTTGGCGACTCTCTCTGTCTATAAAACTCCCGATTCTAGATTAAGTGAAATCCTCACCACTAAGAATCTGAGACCAATGCTTCAACATGGAACCATCAATTAATATCCTTTTTTTTTTTTGGGGGGGGATCCAGAGTACATCCGTTGAAAACCAGAATGTTGAATATTGATAATACATTTAAAATTCTATTCTAGTACGCCACGAAATAGTGGACCCACAAAGTTACCTCTCAAAGATTTATCAATTTTTAAATAAGTATATATATATGTGTGTGTGTGTCATGAAATGCGAAACCAATTTTTCATCTAAACCGAAAGTAAACAACATACTATTCAGTGATGGGTTCAACTTTGGCTGCAACGATAACGAACACAAAAACACTGTCTCAATCCTCTAAAAGTTTTAACATACCAGGTTACGTGTAAAAGAATCAAGGAACCGTGTATTTTTGACAATCTGAATTTCAAATTTTAACGTATAATCGCAAAAAGCGTTTAAATGAATTGCGTATATATATATATATATCATCATCATCATCATTGTCAACCATTATCAATCCACTGCTGGACGAAGGTCTCCCCAAGTTTCCTCCACAACGGTCTGTCTTGTGCCAGTCTCCTCCATGTCACTCCCGCATACTTTCGAATTTCATCCACCCATCTTCCATGTGGTCTTCTTCTGGGTCTTTTCCTGTCCCTTGGAATCCAATCTAAAATTTCGGCTGTCCATCGATGATCTGTTCTTCTGGCAGTATGTCCAACCCATTACCATTTCAGGGATTTAACTCTGATCATGATGTCTTCCACTCTTGTCATTTTTCGGATCCACGTGTTCCTCTTCTTATCTCTCCTGGTTACACCAAGCGTGCACCTCTCCATGCTGCTTTGAGTTGTCTCCAGCCTTTGTATGTCTCTTTTAGCTAAGGTCCATGTCTCTGCACCATACGTAAGCACTGGAAGGATGCATTGATCAAACACTTTTCTTTTAAGACATAATGGCATATTGCTTTTGAAAATTATGCTGTTTCTTCCAAAAACTCTCCAGGCAAGTTTTGTACGCCGATTAATTTCTTCACCAATGTGACCCTCACTTGATATCTGCTGTCCAAGATAAACGTACGTGTCTGTTATCTCCAGCTTTTCTCCATCAATCGATAAATCTTCATTTCTTGTAAAAGCATTGTACATCACTTTTGTCTTCTGAAAGTTCATTTTTAATCCCACTTCTTTACTCTTGTCAGCAAGTTCCTGGATCATACTCTGTAGCTCTGATGGGGTATTTGCAAAAATGACTATGTCATCAGCAAAACGAAGGTGGGTTAGATAATCTCCATTAATCTTTATCCCTTTGTTTTCCCAGTTCAGTGATTGAAAGACATTTTGCAATGTGGCATTAAAGAGCTTCGGAGATATGGTGTCACCTTGTCTCACTCCTTTTCCAATTTTTATGTGTGTATTTTCAAACAGCCGAATCTTTGCACTTGCATTTTCATAGATGTTATTAATAATATTAATGTATGCATCTTCAATACCGCAGGATTTCAGAGCCATTGCAACTGCTGATGGTTTCACCGAATCAAAGGCTTTTTCATAATCGATAAAAGCCATGCACAATGGAAGTTCATATTCCCTCGCTCTTTCAATTAGTTCTCTCAGTACGTGGATATGATCTATTGTGCTGTAGCCACTCCTGAATCCAGCTTGTTCTCTCGGTTGAGCCATGTCCAGTGTCACCTTCAAGCGGTGTGAAAGAACTTTAGTGAAGATTTTATAAACCACTGATAGGAGGCTGATAGGTCTGTAGTTCCTGAGATCCTCAATGTCACCTTTTTTATGTAGCAAGATCATTGTAGCCTTGTTCCAATCCTCAAGAATTTTCCCTTCATTAAGGCATCGAGTGAAAATTTGGGCGAGTACTGTTTCGATTTCTCCACTTGCTTCTTGTATGATGTCTACAGTAATTCCATCTTCTCCTGGAGCTTTTCCCCGCTTCGTGTTCTTGATTGCATGTGCAACTTCTGCTGGAAGGACTGGAAGAACTCTGGTACCTTTCATGATGTCTGGAGTACATGTATCATCCCTTTCATATAATTTGGAGTAGAAATCTTTCACTCTTGTCAAAATTTCTGCCTCTATTTTTTGTTACAGAACCATCTTCTTTTCTCAGTGCCATAATCTGTTTTTTCCCCTTACTGAGATGTCCCTTTGCTATCTTTAGGCTTTGGTTGTTTTCAATTGCTTTCCTTACTAGTTCACAGTTGAATTTCCTTACGTCTTCAGTGATACTTTTTCGTACTGTCTTGCATAGCTCTATATATTCCACTTTGGAAGTCACATCTTCTTTAGTTGTCCTCATCCCTCTTCTTTTTTGCATCAACATTTTGGTTTTTCCTGATAATTTGTTCACATGCAATTTCTTCTTAGACCCAGCTAATTTTGTTGCT
The DNA here is from genome assembly GCA_039090855.1 of Macrothele yani. Classification (NCBI taxonomy): domain Eukaryota; kingdom Metazoa; phylum Arthropoda; class Arachnida; order Araneae; family Macrothelidae; genus Macrothele; species Macrothele yani. The sequence goes on along the minus strand of CM076989.1, from coordinate 100,382,479 downwards.
GTTTCCATAAGAGCTTTGGTTACTTTTCTGTTAACTTCAGAAATATCCACTTCTTCCGATGTTAGGCCTTCTAAAGCAGAGAATCTGTTCTTCAGTTCCAATTTGAAGGTATTATGGTGTTTTTTAAGGTTGGTTATGTCAATACATTTTGTTTGTCTTATGAGCTTTCTACGTTCGAGTTTAGTGTTGAGGTGCATCTTACATCTCACCAATCTATGGTCACTGCCTGTGTTGAACTTGTTTAGCACACTGCAGTCTTCTATGACGAATTTTTTGTTACACATAATAAAATACATTTCACTTGTCGTCCCATTTGGATGTCTCCATGTCCATTTCCTGTGTGGCTTTTTCTTGAAAAAGGAGTTCAAGATGAAAAACCCTTCTGCCTCTGCAAACTCTACGAGAGTATTTCCACGCTGGTTTCTGCTGCCGTGACCGAATTTACCTACTGAAGTTTCATTCTGTTGCCGTTGCCCTATTTTTGCATTGAAATCTCCCATAATTATCTTCAAGTGCTGCTTACCTTTATTATTTAGATGACGAATTTCCTCATAAAATTCTTCAATTTCTTCTTCAGCATGACTTGTGGTGGGTGCATAAGTTTGAATAATCTGATCCTGGTATCTTCTCGAGAGTTGGATAACGAGTCGTGCAGCTCTGTCAGAGGAACTTTCAACTTCTACAACTTTATCCTTCAGTTTCTTGTTTATTATAAATCCAACACCACTAGTTCTGCCAGTATCTGTCCCACGATAGTAGAAGAGATGTCCACTTTTCAGTTCAATGAGATCTTCTCCTTTTCTCCTTACCTCACTTAGCCCGACGATGTCCCACTTGATCCTTTGTAGTTCCTCTTCGAATTCAAGAAGCCTTGAATCAGAAGATAGGGAGCGTCTGTTATACGTCGCCAAAGTCAGCATCAGATGGCAGCCTAGTCCTGTCCTCCGGGGATTCTTAGCACCCTCTGCCTTCATGTCGCACTGGCCGCTGCCTTGGCCAGGTACATTCCAGCTGCCGGAGACTGAGGGCCAAGATTTAAGTTGTGGAGTCATTTTGGAGGGGTTTGGCCATAACTCACCACGCTGGCCAAGCGGGTTGGTGAGTGTGGGATAGCATTTCCTCTAATCCCGATGGTATAGTTATACCGCTATTGGCGGTCGTCAGAGCCCCTTTAGTGGGAACAGGATGTACCACGAGAAGGCGGGGTTGACATTTTGCACCTTCTACATTCAGTTGTTTTATTTTATTTTTTTTCTTTTCTCCTTTTACTCACACAGGTAGATACATAACCTTTTCTATGTTGTACTAGGTGTGAGTCAAAATTATATTTGTATATTTTTTTTGCTTAGGTATCTTTATAGAATATATATATATATATATATATTTTACATTATATATGCTGTTTATACAGGGTGACCCACTCGCTACCGAACCCGGCATTTCTTTGATAATATTAACACCAATGAAGATATTGCAATGAAATTTGAAGTCGATTTACCTCATTTCGTGAGAAATGTGATGACATCACAACATATGCTGGAAGTTGCCACCATTTGCGTCCAGACAGCATTGAACTCGGCGCACAATATTATGGAAAGTCTTAGCCAGTTCGTCCGCCGTCACTACCTGAATTTCTTCGGCGATGTTTGCTTTCAAGACATTTATGGTTCGCAGTTTATTTTGGTAAACTCTCCCTTTTAGATATCCCATAAAAAGTAATCAGGAGGCGTCAGATCGGGCGAGCGCGGTGGCCATAGACCCTTCGAAAAAACGCTGTCGCCGAAAAAAGGACTAAATTTCGGCCATACTGGTGTGTGTGATGTCGCTTCATCATGCTGGTAATATTCAACGGAGAGTTCTTCGTCGTCCGATTGATTTACAAAGGTGTTGAAGATTTCCATATATTCAGCTGTTGTGATGGTTGTATCGAAGAAGATGGGACTGATTATGCGGCGCCGGGTCATCCAACACCAAACACCAATTCTCTCTGAATGAAAGGGTTTTTCATGTATCGCGTTGGGATTTTCACTGGCCCAAACACGGGAATTTTTAAAATTGATGCATCCGGACACGTGAAACTACGCCTGGTCCGAGAATCACGTGTAGTCCAGAGTGGCCGGATTTTCCTGAAGAAATGTCTGAAACCGTCGACAGTATGTCACTCGTATCACGTGGTCAGGCTCCTTCAGTTCATGGACCACGGAGATACGGTATCCATGAAGCTTCGCTTTTTCCACAGAACGTTGACAAGTGCTTTTGGACAACCCTGTTTCCTGTGACAGTCGGCGAAGTGACTTCCGGGGAGAAGCAAATAGTCGGCCCTTGACATTCTGGATCGTTTCTTCGGACACTTGTGGACGACCTCCTGTATGGTCGTCTAATAAAGTCCCCTTGGTTTCCAATTTCTTCGATAATGCCCAAATGGTGGACTTACTCGGTGGATGTCTGCCCGCAAACCTCTCCAGGAATTGCTGTTGACAAGACTATAACGATTCTGTTTTCCAATAAATGTGAACAATTAACACTCTCTCCTCCAGAGTAAACCGATACATTTTCACACGTGTGCGAACAGCCACAAGCACGAGCACTCACCGTCAACAACCGTATTGTGTAGACACGCTCAGCGAAATGGCATAACAAAGCAGCAGAGAGGCGTGTCCGGCTGGCTGGCTGAATGCTCCTCAGTGGTGCCACACTTAGGAATGTGTCTGCCACTAAGGTGCACTCCGGCTGGCTGGCGGACAGCGCCGGGTTCAATGCTGTCTGGACGCAAATGGTGTCCCATTACAGCACATGTTGTGATGTCATCACATTTCGCAACAAATGAGGTAAGTCCACTTCAAATTTCGTTGCAATATCTTCATTGGTGTCAATATTATTAAAGAAATACCGGGTTCGGTAAAGAGTGGCACACCCTATATAACCTTTCCTTCTATGAAGCATACTCTAATTTAACTTCCATTTTTAATTTCTTTCTCTATGTAAATTTGAGTTCATTATTTTTTTAGCGTTTTCAACCTTAACTTTATACCTTCTCACTCGCTGAATGAAGTTGGCAACAATCTTGAGGACAAAGAGAGTGACGTATACATGTGGACAGTTAGGAACGATAGACATAAAGTGGAAGCAAACAGCCAAAAAGTGTGTGTGGTGCGTTAGTGGTAGTTGTATAGGCTGTACGAATCAAAAAGCTGTAGTCTTTCATGCAGATACCGTGTCTTGATCTGCGGTGTATATACAGGGGTTGGACAAAATAATGCGAGCACCTAGAAAAAGAAGGTTTTACGTACCTAGTATGCTGTGGGACTACCTTTGGCATTCAAAAACGCCTAAATCCTCCTTGGAATGGATGCATACAAATCCTGGATGGTGGTTAGTGGGTTGTTACACCATTCTTCATGAAGAAACTGCTCCAGGTCCTTGAGAGATGCAGGAGGAGGGTAATGGGATCTTACTCTGTTTTGTAACACAAACCACAGTGGCTCGACGATGTTTAAGTCTGGTGATTGGGGAGGCCAAGGAAGGTATGAAAGTTCGTCCTCATGTTCCTCAAACCATGATTGGACATTCCGAGCTCTGTGAATTGGGGCGTTATCATCTAGATAGATGGCATTCCTGCAGGAAACAATGCCAGAGTCATTGGATAGACTTGGTCGACCAAAATGGTTTCCTACGCATTTCCAGTCATCCATCCTTCCAAGGTGATCAGGGAACCTGCTGAAAACCAGGATATGACCACCCAGACATGAGAGAACCACCACCATGCTGCACTGTTGGGAGCAGACAGTTTGGTTTGTACGCTTCTGACGGTGTTCTCCACGCGTAAACACGTCTTGCGGTGAGGAATAGTGTGAATCTGGATTCATCGAACCACATTACATGCTTCCATGCGTCGGCAGTCTACGTTGTATGCTCCTGGCACCACTTCCGTCGCCGTTGTGCATTCACCCGGGTCACCAGAGGTTTAGCAATAGCAGCTCTGCCATGAAAATCTTGTTTATGCAGTTCCCTGCGCACTGTTTTCGTTGATACTGAGATCTGGAGATGCAGATTGACCTCCGCATTAATTTTCGCCGCCGTGGTCTTTTTATTACGGGTAACAATTCTCTTTAATGCTCTTCTGTCTCTATCAGTCACGGTCGAAGACCAAGTTTTGCCACGAACACGGTATGCTGCCATGACCCTAGACACAGTATCTCTCGATACTGTGACGTGCCTGCGGCGCAGGACGCATACGAGATAAAGGCAGATAGCAATGAGAGCACATGTCCGCGTAGCTCAGTTAGGAGAGCGACTTACTCCGGAGTGAGGGTGCCGGCATGGACAAACCCGTGATTTCACATTGGCGCCCGAATTTCCAGGATGACCTGGCCGTTAAGTTTCTCGCAATGGTGTGATGTTGTTTCCACACCGCGAGACAGGAAAAATGAGAACCCCTCCTTCAGTGTTTCAAAAAAAATACATAAATGTGTGTGATGTTACGTTCCACACACCAAATTGTCTGGGAGTTTTCAACTGCACGTTCTTCGTCGGATGACTGCCTACAGCGACACACGGTCCCGGCTGACACGTGGGCCATGCCCCCGGCCCTCTTTTCGGGGGAGGGGCAGGGATGTCACGTGCCGGCGCCGCAGGACGCACATGAGATAAAGGCAGATAGCAATGAGAGCACATGTCCGCGTAGCTGAGTTGGGAGAGCGACTTACTCCGGAGGGAGGGGACCCGGTTTAGATGCCCGGCGTGGACAAACCTGTATTTTTACAATACCCCCACTACCCTGGCAACTGTTGTCACGGAGGCACCAACTAGCCGACTATCAACAATTAGCCCTCTTTCGAAGTGCGTTAGGTAGTTCATTTGGTCATCGCCCTAACAGAAATTTTACAACAAGACGCTTTAAATGCACTTAAATGGGCCTTGAGGTTCTAGACAAAGCTATTACAACCAGAAAGTGGTGGCTACCTTTGAGTATTATTAAAAGTCACGTCTCTGAGCGTGATGTTCACACTATTCTGTCTAACCCCTGTGTAATTCGTGTCAGTTTTTTCAAACTAATACTGTGCTTATTAATTCAAGTTAATTCGACTAAGTGCCTGTTGTGTTATTGGAGCTATGCTTGAGTGGAGTGCGGCGGAAATAAAGGCGAACTGTAAGTAAAACATTCTTGAATTTTATTTGAATGACTTTGTTTCATTTAAGGTGAGTGAATAAGAAGAGGAAATTTTACGTAGTGCTTCTCAAAGCTACATACACACGTTTCAAACAATAAAGAACGCTACCCTTTCTCTTATCGAGGATTAGCGGCCTTACATTACTGATAGGAGATTTCTCAGTCACTGAAGCCGTTAAACTACTGTCAATAAGAAAAGAAGGTACATCGTCTCCATGCATCGCGGTAACAAATGGTGTTGTTAACCTTGGCTTCAATATAGTCCAAGGCAACGATCGTTAACTCGTCACTCACAGCGTAATATAGCAAAAACAAAAGTTACCGTAATTCGATAACCATTCGCTAACATGACCTTAACGAAACAGGGACGCGTGTGACGTGAACTGAACAATCGCGCTGCTTAAGATTTATTAGTTTCAACATTGTTCGACTCATTTGACGGAGCTGCGATGTGAACAAGGGGTCGTTAACCGCAGAAAACTACTCGGTAACTTACTGGTCAATTTCGTTGCTACAGCAGATTCGTTTAGCGTGTATAGACTAGAGGGGAAATGTAGCATCACGATTTTTTTTTTTTGATTGGAGGTTTAACGAGCACCGTGAGCAACTCGATGGGCTATAAGCAGTCGCCCGTCTCTAATTTAGGGTCACTGGTTCCAGGGAAGGGAAAGAGCCAGTGCCGTAAGACAAACAGAACATCCATGCCTCACCGGGATTCGAACCCAGACCCCTTTCGGACGAATGATCAGAGGCCATCGCTTAGACCACTGCGCCACCGGGGCGGCATCACGATTCCAAGCAGTGTTCCCAGCAGGGAAAATTCCATAGATTTAGGGAATTTAACAATGTTTTAGGGAATCAGGGAAAACAGACAAAATTCTAAGGATTTATGTATATTTTCCAAGGAAAATCCTTTATTTAGAGTTTATGTTCAGTTCAGGGGGTCTTTTTTTTTTTTTTCTTTTTACGAGTGCAGTCGAGGATTCTGAATAGTATTACACTAGGAATTGAAAACATTTAAAACCTGGTAGTGTTCCTTCAAATTTTAATTTAAACAAGTTAGTAAAATCATGCAATGCGTTGATTATGATACGCTTTCCAACATACCAGAAATCATTACTCAAGTTATTACTCAATTTATGAGGGTAATTAATGGCTAGCCGCCCCGGTGGCGCAGTGGTCTGAGCGATGGCCTCTGATCATTCGTCCAAAAGGGGTCCGGGTTCGAATCCCGGTGAGGCATGGATGTTGTGTTTGTCTTACGGTGCTGGCTCTATCCCTTCCCTGGAACCAGTGACCCTAAATTAGGGACGGGCGACTGCTTATAGCCCATTGAGTTGCTCATGGTGGTCGTTAAACCTCCAATCAAAAATAATAATAATAATAATAATGGCTATGGAATAAATCTCGCTCCTGTGCCCTGACCTTTGACCCCATTTCGATGATATTAAACAGAATTGGTTGAGTGTACCTCCGGAACAACATGATAACGTTTTGTCGCAATAGAAGCATTTCTAGTCAAGTTATGAGGATAATGGCTCTGGAATGAATCTCGCTCCTGTGCCCTGACCTTTAACCCCATTTCGATTATATTTAACAGAGCCGGTTCAGTATACCTCCGGAACAACATGATAAAGTTTTGTCGCAATCGAAGTGTTTTTGCGTAAGGTGTGACGCATAAGGACGATGGAATGGATCCCGTTTCTGTGTCCTGATCTTTGACCCCGTTTCACCCATTTCAATCATGTTTGTCCCCAGGTTGTTCCCTACCACATACTAAAATTTCATCGAAATCGAACCCTTTTTACATGAGTTATCGTGCGGACAGGCAGGCAGACGGACAAAGCTGGAGCATATACGCTTCTTCAACCTACAGTTGGAAAGCGTAAAAAAAATGGGAGGAGGAGAAATCTGATTGCATATTTGGGTCGGTAACTTACGAATTAAGCTCTATGTTCTTTTCCCAAGGAACAAAATATATCTGCAATTTTTCTTTTATTTAACGTTAAGCATTCATTTTATTTTTAAGTTGATTGCCTAGAGTGCGATAGTGGGAAACTTGTAGTAGTTTTTTTTTTAACCCCAGTTTGTTTTCTTATTACGTATTTGTATCGCAAAAAGAATTACCAGTTTATGTTTTACTAATGTTTGACAATAAAAATGTGAAAATTTAATATACTGTGTATTAGAAATGTTTCATTAAAAATTCCACCATGACTAGTGGTTACGCTGTCCCGCATCATTTCAAGTAAGCATCGAACATAAAATTGTCTTGTTATACACTATCTACCAACAAGTAATTGGACACCCTTGCAATCGTCGCTATCTGCGGTCCTGATACACGTCACGGCCGCAACCGTTAAATATCGTGTGGGAAACAACAACGCAACCAGTCGCATGCAAGATGTCCCGCACTTCGGAGCTCTCTGATTTCGAGAAAGGTGTAATCGTCGGGTATCACAGAAATGGCCGATCCATATGTGACATATCCAGCGAGTTGAAGTACCCCAAATCGACAGTGGCCTACGTGATTGTCAAGTGGAAGATGAGAGGTGACTGTCGGAATGTGCCCCGACCCGGCAGACCCACAAAACTGGGAGTTAGAGACCGACGGGTGCTGGCCAGAGAAATTCGGAAGAACCGCACCAAATCGATGGGACACATCCGCGAGGAGTTTCAACAGGCATACAGGAGTGTTCTTTCGATGAATACTATCCGTAAGGAAGCCCATCTGCTCGGTTATCATGCACCTGCTGCCGCACACAAGCCTTTGATCACCGAGTCCAATAGCGCTGCTCGGCTAACGTGGTGCAAAGAACGTCGACAGTGGACCGTTGAACAGTGGAAACAGGTTCTCTGGAGCGACGAATCAAGGTTCACTTTCTACCGTTCGGATGGCAGGGTCTGGGTTTGGCGTCTGCCTGGAGAACGCCTCCTGCCGGAATGTAAGGTGCCAACTGTGAAGTTCGGCGGCGATGGAATTATGCTATGGGGTTTTTTCTCCTGGTATGGCATGGGACCCTTGGTCTCCTTATAGACTCAACGCCGAGACCTACTGCAAAATTTTGGATGACCATGCGATTCCTACGTTGTAGCAGTTTTACGGGGTGGACCCATGTTACTTTCAGGATGACAATGCCACCTGTCAAGTTGCGAGGTCCACCATGGCTTGGTATGGTGACAATGGGGTTAATCGAATGGACTGATCTGGGCAGAGCCCGGACCTTAACCCTATCGAGCACCTCTGGGACGAGTTGGAGCGTCGACTTAAGGGGTGCCCCCACCGTCCGAAATCGGTGAAGGAACTGACCTGTCTTCTCCAAGCCGAGTGGAAGAAAATGCCGCTAGCCATCGTGCAACGCCTGATTGAGAGTATGCCCCGGAGGATCGCTGCTGTAATCGCCGCTCGTGGAGGTTCCACCAACTATTGAAGGTGAATAAACTTCGTTTTCCTTTGCTATCACAGGTGTCCAATTACTTGTTGGTAGATAGTGTATTTTGCTACCTTGATTTGTTCTTTTAAGAAATTAATTTCATCTTCTTCGCCCTGTAGCTCTATTAATTCGCTGACATGTTCCACGAAATAAAATTTTTAAAATTGGCCAAAAAGGGTAATCTAATAGCGACAATAGATGAATTCAGCAGTCATGATAGAAATCCACTTCGGATGTCACATGAACTGGGTCTATAACATTCCATGTTTCTTAATCAACATTTTCTTTTGCAAAAATTCGTAACAGCTTTAGAGATGTATGTGTAAATCTTAACACTGCAAATATATCACTCACAAGCTTACTTTTTTGATATATATACACTGATGAGTCATTACATTATGACCAACTACCTAATAAGCTGTAGGACCCTCTTGACCCCGCAAAACAGCGGCCACTAGGCGAGGCATCGATTCGATGAGGTGGCGATAGGTATCCTGGGGTATCTGGTGCCATAATGTCAACAGCAGGTCCTCCAGTTTCCGTATATTTCGGGGGGGGGGGAGGTGATTTAGCGCGAACCAGCAAGTCGAACTACAAACGTTCGATTGGGTACATGTCAGGTGAATTTTGAGACCAGGGCATTAACAGAAAGTCACCAGCATGTTTCTCGAGCCACTCCTTGACGATTCTGGCAGTGTGGCATGGTGCATTTTCCTGTTGGTAATGGCCAACAGCAGCAGAGGACGTACGTAGTTGCAATGAGCGAGTGAACTTGGTCCGCAATGATGTTCAGATATCTAACAGCTGTCAGGGATTGTGTTATTGGGATAATGTGGCTTAAAGTACTCCACGAAAGCATCGCCCACAGCGTAATACATCCGCCGCCGGCCTTTTCCCGCCCAACTGTGCGTCCAGGTGTCATAGCCTCCGTTGGTAATCGGCGTATCCGAGCTCGGCCGTCTACGTGATGCACCAAGAATCTTTATTCGTCAGACCAGGCCACTTTCTTCCAATCATCCACGGTCCAATCTCGACGATCTTGGGCCCATTTCATGCGTTGTTGGCGATGACGTACAGTGAACAAGGGGACCCGCCTCGGTCTTTGGCTACGTAGGCCCATGCGCAGAAGGCTGCGATGAACTGTGTACTGTGACACAATGCCCTGATCACCACTGTTGCAGCTGCGGGTGATTTGTCGCACTGTGGCCTTGCGGTCGCTGTGAACAATGCGCGACAGTCTCCGCTCCCCTCTGGCATCAATGAGCTGCGGACGACGGTTTGTCGTTTGGCCAGCTGTCACAACTTTTGATACGTACTCACTACAGCTTCACGTGAGCAAGCCGCGTCGTATCCGAGATCGCAGTTCCGATGTACCGTGCCATCACAATTTGTCCTTTATCAAATTGTGATAAATCGGCAGCTTTTCTCATTCTGACTCCGAACACTCTACTAACTGAAAGCTGGTTGATAGGTTGGGTATATACTGCTCTATGAATTTCACCTGCGCCACCGTTCGATCTCCAGGCACGCTAATTTCTCTAGTCTGTGGTGGTCATAATGAAATATCTCATCGGTGTTGTAACGTACCAGGAGATGTGACGTACCTGCCAGAAGGACGCACACGACATAAAGCCAGATAGGAATCAGAATAAATCGTCCGCGTAGCTCAATTGGTAGAGTGACTTATTCCGGAATGAGGGGATCCGGGTTCGAATCCTGGCGTGGACAGAAATGACGGAGACATTTACTTCGTTATAATGGCGCCCGAACTGTCCGGATGACCCGACCGTTCAAAATCTCGCGATATTGTGATGTTCTTTCCACACCGCGAGATAGGAAAAATCAGAGAATCCCTTCTCCAGCACTTCGGAAAAAAAAATAAGGGGGAGATGATGTAACGTACCAGGAGATGTGACGTACCTGCCAGAAGGACGCACACGACATAAAGGCAGATAGGAATCAGAATAAAACGTCCGCGTAGCTCAATTGGTAGAGTGACTTATTCCGGAATGAGGGGATCCGGGTTCGAATCCTGGCGTGGACAGAAATGACGGAGAAATTTACTCCGTTATAATGTATATATAAATGAGAGAGAGAGAGAGAAATATTTTTTTCCCTAAGGAAATTCTGCATAAAACTAAGGAATTTTTGCCCATGATCTAGGGAAAATTTTCAAGAACATGTTGGGAGCACTGATTCCAAGCGCAAGAAGGCATTCACTCCTGCTTGCCAGTTCCCCCCCCCCCCCCGAAGCTACAGAAATTTCTTTTATCCTCTATAATAGCTAGGTTCCGCGAAATTAAAAGACCTGATTTCCATTTTGACGTCCAGCCTTCATATTCTTCAGCTCATAATTACTAACTGTAGTATTTAATCAACACTAGATATGTTACAAGATCTGACGTGGATATGATATTAATACGATCTGACGATGTAGGAACTACGGAGGTAGGACAACGGTCATCACTGTGATGCTGAGCATTAACAGCGTGTAGGTTTAAGTGTAGTGGGCTGTAGGATGAATCACTGAAAAAACATATCGCCCGTGGCTTCCGTCAAGGCTTCCATAACGAGCGTAAAAGTTGCATCGCATTGATGCAATATCTTAAGAATCAAGATCACGAGTGGGCTGGGTTAACTTTGCAGTAGGCCATGAATAACAATAAACCTCACGTTCTCTTGTCTCAGGGTTTACTTCTTATAGGTTGTTGACTTTTTTGTCTTTCCTTCTTCTCACTTCGCTTTCCGAAAGGAAGGAAGAAGAATAAATAAATAACAGTAATAATTAGGACTCTAGTTTCCATTTGTGAGAGAATCCCCGTTTTCCTGAAACGTTTTCATAAAGAGGTTATTTGGTCAAATTTGTTATTTAATTCATGATACACATCACGCTTCTAGTGTACAAAAGGTCGACCTTCTTAAAAACGGATAAACCTTTTTTCTGCCGATATGGCGATAAGCCAAGGAGTTATTCTAAAATTTTTTTTCAATGGTAACTTACGATGTTTATGAACTGCGAAGGCGAAGAGATGTCACTTATACCGAATTTGAAACTCTTTGTTCTAAGAAAAGAATATAGAAAAAACAAAACACCTATGTTTCGCAAGGCGTGTAAATCCAGCATCCGAAGCACACTGTAACGGAATCCCATCATTGCGCTTACCAAAAATGCATTTGTTCAGAGTATTGCTTATATGACTGCTAACTTGATCTGGTTTTCTGTTTCTTATTCTCAGTCGTCTTGTGTCCGACAGTGTGAGCAGATCGAGCTGTTAAATTATGTAATCTACTCACTTATAAATGCTGTTGCGTACCTACATGTCGGACCTAGGGTATACTTCCCGAAATCATCATGGCTTTTCTTATTAGAGAAACTTCCGGAAAATTGTTCTTGTGTTCAAAATTGTTGTTGTGTTCAAAATTGTTGATGTGTTCAGTTGTTCCTGTGTTCTTATTCTCAATCGTCTTGTGTTCGGCCGTGTTCTTTTTTTTAGAGAAACTTGCGGAAAATTTGACAAAAAATTATTTGAAGGTTTGCTTTTCAAAAACATGGCTTCTCCTGAAGTGATTTCACAAATTACTGTATCTCTTCGAGGAGAGAAAGAAAGAAGAAAAGGCAAAGACAGCGAAATTAAAAAAAGACTAAAGAACAGGAAGGCAAACGAAAGAACGCGAAGAGAGAGAGAGAGAGAGAGAGAGAGAGAGAGAGAGAGAGAGAGAGAGAGAGAGAGAAAGACGGCGAAAAGGAAACCTGAGTAGTTGAGAGAGGAACAGAACAAAAGAGAGACAAAGGGAAGCATAGAGAAGGAAGGGGGAAAGAAATAGCGACGAGAGGTCGAGTGAGAAAGAGAAAAAGAAAGACAGAAAAAGATACAGCTGAGAGATGGACAGACAAATAGGAGAGAGAGAGAGAGAGAGAGAGAGAGAGAGAGAGAGAGAGAGAGAGAGTGAGAGAGTGAGAGAGAGAGAGAGAGAGAGAGAGAGAGAGAGGGGGAACAGAGGGAGCCGAAGGAAGACGGATGGAGAGAATAAGAAACAGATAAATCACAAAGAACAGGAAGGAAACTAAAAAGAAAAATATAATGAGAAGACGGGAAAGCAAAAAGAGACAAGAAGTGCTAAGAAAAAGATAAAAAGGAAAAAGACAATGAGAAGAAGAGAGATTGAAAAAGCGGGAGACCGAGAAAGATAAAAAGAAAGATTTATAGAGTAACGAAGAGAACAAGAGAGAGGGAAGGAAGGAGAGTGCCAAAAGAGACAGGGACAGAAATAAAGAAAAAAGGCGAAAGATTGGGAAATGGCATTCAACTAGCACTTGTAAATTCTCAACACAGTGAAATTTAGGGCTTTTTTTATTTAGTATCACTTCGGAATTTTTAGACCATAAAAACCCAAGGAAAAGTATGCTTTTTTCTTTATACACAAATTATTAATTTATAAGCCACCGCAGTGAATTTGGAACAAGTGGTTTTTCTGCAGTCGAGTGCATAAGTGTAAACTATGCTCCTTCTGTATCGCCATATTGTCATCATTTTCAACCATTATCAATCCACTGCTGGATGAAGGTCTCCCCAAAATTCTTCCACAACTGTCTGCCTTGAGCCAGTCTCCATGTTACTCTAGTATGCTTTCGAATTTCACCCATTAATCTCCCATTTGGTCTTCTTCTGTGTCTTTTTCTGTTCCTTGGTATCCAGTCTGAAATTTCGGTGGTATATTATTCGCTAAAGACAAAGAAGCTGAGAGTATTACATCCCAGGGTGCAATGTTCGAAATATTGGAGTCTGAAGACGAATGAAATGACGAAGAGTTTTTCTCATTCAGTTTCCATTTTTTGATAAACAAAAAGTGATTTGGCTGAATTCCAAAGTAGTAAATGGAGGAGAACTTTCGAATTCAAGTAAGGGAGTGAGTTTGAGAATACTGTCGCCGTTGCTGCTAGTTGGTTGGTAAAGTAAAATGATTAATTAAGTGACAGTGTTGTTTGTAGATGCAATATCAGAGAACGAGTGAGAAGAAATATTCGAATATACATTAGAAGAATCCGAGAAAGCTGTTGTTTTCTCTTTCTCTTTTCCCAAGCAGTTGAAAAAGAAAAGAATTGTTGACTTTCGGTAAACGAAATAGTTTTCTCGTTATTCTTAGGCTAATTCTTTGCAAACACAGGTATTTTCTAAGAAATATAAAATGAAATGGATGACAGCACTTCATTGCGATAGCTATAGATTCACAGAATTGAAAAATGGAGGCACATGTTCAAAAGGGTTATGTGATATATGTTATCAGTGCCACCGCAGGCTTGTGCGAGGCCCTGTGCGAACTCTCCCTGATAGACCCCCTTGCTAACAAATAATTTTTGCTAAATCAACCTGGCTAACGGTATTTTGCGCACGTACGCAATAGAATATTTTTATTTTCTGATAAGGTGATGATAAGCTTTTCACTCATTTATTTGTTGTATAAGGAACTGATATTTTTCTTAAACTTGTAACTGTAACTGCTATTATATTTAAGCTTAACCGTTGTTCTCCTTTTGCAACACAAAAAAAAAAAAAAAGGTAAATGTTTGCAATACTATGCACTATGCAGTATGAATTTTTAAAATCTGTTTTACTATAGCTGTGTAGTTTAAAAATGAAACCTATTCGGAAAAAAAAGAAAAATGTTTTAAATAGGTACATCAATTTCCTAATGAATTGTAACACATTAAAAAATGTCCTTTGAAAGTTAGAAAAACAGTCATCGTATTTCATGAATATACTGGTATGTACGTAAAAGGAAAACTTCTCGTTTTACCTGTCACGCAAAGGAGACATTTCTCGCCTTTTGTCCAGCAAAATCTTCAATAATATCATCGTAATTTAGTTTTGATGCCACATCGCGTTCTATTGGCAATGTAGCGAGTGCAGTTAACCTTTCTTGGGACATTCTTGTCTTCAGATACGATTTGATTAATTTCAAGCGAGAGAAACTTCTTTCCGCACTCGCGACTGTTATTGGCACAGCTAACATGATTATGTACGCGATAGCTACGTTAGGGAAGAGATTTTGCATTCTGTTTAAAAATTGCAATACTTGGATGGCAGCACTGACGTCATCTGAAACTAGTTCTCTGACTATTTTCAATTATGTGAATAGCTCCTCAGCGCATATATGGAGGGAATTTCCTGAACGAAGGATCAAATCCAGGTTTTTGCAACATTTCATTAGATCTTCTTCATTCATTTGTTTCATTTTCGGTAGAGAATACAAAAATCCAAACGTGTCATTGAACTCCTTATATTGTTCAAAACGAGGTTTCAGAGACTGTAAAGCAGTGTCTATAATAGGATAAAAATACTCTATTTTGAAGACTTCCTCTGCAGATTTTGTATTTCTCAAGGCCTCATTGTCCACTTCGTAATCAAATATTCTTCTTTTTTTAGCCACTTTATGCTCAGAAAATTTTGGTTCAACACCTAACTGTTCACAAATCTCACGAGCGGCCAGAATTGCTGAATTGAAGCCTTCATTCGAAATTGGTTCAAAAATTTAATAACCCCTGAAGCATATTTTCTGCCATGTCAAGCTGCATGCTCTCTGATTGAAGTGGTTTGCTTACACTAATTACAGAAAAGAGTATGTCATACCATACAACAATACCCAATAAGAATTCATAACTCTGAAGTTCATGTACTGCCAATGAGCGAACTTCACATTTGATTTTAGGATCATTTACTGTGTCCGCAACATCAAGAACTGCGTCTCTTACTTCTTTTGCTTGGTATCTAATGGGTTTAACACTTTCTACACGGCTTTCCCATCTAGTGTCACAGGACAATAAGAAGTCTGAGCGTATGTATGACATCACTGTGAGTGATGTTCGTGTATGCGGACTACGGAGAACTGAGATGCTAATCATATGGTTTGAACTGTCGGATTTTTTTTTCTGTCTGTGTATTTAATGCTATATTTTTCTCTCTTTTGTTTTATTTTATCTTATTTATCCACAAGGGTGAGGCCCTGTGCGGTCGGTCGTGCCGCCGCACACCCTTAACGGCGGCCCTGTATGTTGTTAATATTACCACAAAACTAAATCTGTAATGTACGTGGTATGCTCACAGAACAGAATTTCCCCCAAATTTTGCGAGTCGGAGGGAGAGTTATGTTACAGTATTAATACATAAAAATTGCCAATGATGGTTGTTTATGTAAAGCAAAATACACAAGAAATATTCGTGCTTTTGAGAAACTGTTAAGCATTCGTGATATTTTTTCTGGTATGAGAACAAATTTTCCATACGTATTCACCCCCAAAGTGTTGGATGCAATATTTACAGATTTCGTATATAGCAAACATTTAAAATTATTATCTACATCTGTAATCATCTCGTATATTTAAGCCAACTTCGTTTTTAGATGGACAACTGAAGTATTTAACATTGCCCCTAAGTGCACATTTACGTAAAAATAAATATCATATGGCATACCTTGTGACATACCTGCCAGCAGAACGCACACGACATAAAGACAGATACCAGTCAGAACGAACGTCCGCGTAGCTCAGAATGACTTATTCCGGAATGAGGGGACCCGGGTTCGAGCCCCGGCGTGGACAAAAATGACGGAGAAATTTACTTCGTTATAATGGCGCCCGAACTTCCCGGATGACCCGGCCGTTCAAGATCTCGCAATGGTGTGATGTTCTTTCCACACCGCGAGAGAAAAAAATAAGAGAATACCCTCTCCAGCGCTTCAAAAAATAAATGTGTGTGACGTTGCATTCCACACACCAGATTGACTGGGAGTTTTCAAGTGCACGTTCTACAGCGGATGGCTGCCTGCAACGATTCATGGTCACGACTGACCCGTGGGCCATGCCCCCGGCCATCTTCCGGGGGGGGAGATGTGACGTACCTGCCAGCAGGACGCACACGACATAAAGGCAGATAGCAGTCAGAACGAACGTCCGCGTAGCTCAATTGGTAGAGTGACTTATTCCGGAATGAGGGGACCGGGTTTCGAGCCCCGGCCTGGACAAAAATGACAGATAAATTTACTTTGTTATAACCTTAAATTTCAAGTTAAATTGGCCCAACTTGTTTTCATTGTATTTTAAATGCATTTAAAAATTAGAATCCCTAACATAGCCACATGCAAAGCACAAACAATTTAGATTGCTATTAAATAATGAATATATCAAGCAGTAGTTTTTGTTCGCGTATCACAAGGTAAAACAAAGCGAAAGTGGGCTTGCAACAGTGTCGTGCCAGAAATTATGCCCAGATGTACTATTTTTCTCAAGAGAGATATAATTCCTCTGAAAAAATATAATTACGGCCTGTCAGAAACCGGAACATGAAATTCTTGACTGGGTTGTTTGGACCTTGAAGTAATTTGAAACTGGGTGACCTAATTCCCGTTATGCAAAATGAAGAATAAGAAAACATTTCATGAAAAAAGAGATTCCTGTTTTTTCAGAGAGAAGTTATTCCTTTAGCTCAACGCTAAAAGGAATCTCTTTTCTCTCCAGGAGTATTGAAGGATGTATATCAAAGGATCACCAACTCCAAGGCATTTTATAATACTAGGGGTGTTCAAATGAAAAGGTACGAAACGTCATAAGAACGTAACCGTTAACATATTTGCCTATGCCGCTATGGGAGAACGTAGCGACACATCTAGGGATGCGATTGGAGTCGCCGGCGTGGATCGGAGCATGCGCGGGCACCCGCATGCGCAGGAGAGAGCAGAGGCTCTTATAAAGAGCGCCGTCCAATTGACTACTTGTTGAATTCCTCCAGCACAGACGAACCATTAACTCCGATGTGTAATGTGAGACACTCCGAAGCCTACGCAGGTCCATCAAGAACAAAAGACCGGGGCTGCTCACTGAGGATGTGGTTCTGCTCCATGATAACGCGCGTCCACACGTCTCCAGGGACACACACGCGGAACTGGCCAAGTTCCAGTGGGAGCAGCTTGACCATCCGCCCTACAGCCCGGACATGTCGCCCTGCGATTTCCATGTGTTTGGTTCCCTGAAAAAACATCTGAAAGGGAAGCGCTTCCACTCGGACGACGAACTCAAGGAGGCTGTGCAGGACTGGGTCTCGTCACGGCCACAGGAATTCTGGGAACAAGGAATCCTTCGGCTCGTTAATCAATGGGATCGTTGTGCTACGGCCTATGGTTTATACTTTGAACAAAGTCTTCATTTATACCCACAGTGTCGTTTCGTACCTTTTCATTTGAACACCCCTAGTACATGAAAAAAATTTAATTAATAAAATATAAAGACAAATTAGAAACAAAATTTGTGCTTAAACACCGAGTTAGTTTTGTATCAGGAAAACACCTCCTAATAACGAGTTGGGCCACCTTTCTGTGTAATCACAGCTCGCTGACGCCTAGGAACAGATTCTACAAGGTATCGAACATCCTGCATGCGAAACTTGACCCATGTCCACTACAGCAGCTCCGTCAGTTCACACTCATTCCGTGGAGGAAGGACCAGCAGTTCTCACACCGGGCTGCAGCATATCCCACAAGTGTTCAATGGGGTTACAGTAAGGGGAGTTTGGGGACAAGGTGGCGAATTCGTTGCCGTGTTCGCCGATGACACGGTGCGTTTTCCTGTTGAAAGGCTGCACTGTGGTCAGTGTAAACCTCCTGCAGATATAGATGGAGATGGTGGGCTAATAGGTCCCTGTAGCGTCAACTATTAAGTGTTTGTGGGATGATAACCAACGAACCTAAGGCTGGCGAGGGAAAAGCTCCCCATACCGGAACCCCACCTCCACCGGCCTGTTGAACGCCAACTGTGCAACCAGGGGATAGAACTTTATGCTGTTACGCCGTATACGAACTCTACCATCAGCATGATGCAGCAGGAAACGGGACTCATCACTCCAGACGACTTTCTTACGAGGGTCCTTTGGTGATGTTCCTTGTCCCACGTGAGGCGTTTTTTGAGATGACTGGGCGTCACTATGGGTGACCTCGTTGATTTCTGGCTATGGAACCCCAGGAGGCTAAGCAAAGTACGGAGCATGGTGCATGTGAAACTGCACCGCTGTTGTACTGGTGGGTGAACTGGGTGACTGTTGCACTTCTTTGTGAGACACCAGTCGTGACATCCGACGCTCATCTCTAGGATCAAACGAATGTGGTTGACCAATGTGAGCCCTTCTGCTGGATGTCTGTGTATGATTAATAAAGTTCTGGTACACCCTTGATACGGTAGTACAGGATCAGCCAACGAGTGTGGCTGTTTCCGAAATACTGGCACATTTCTTTCGGGCCCCAACTATCTGCCTGGGGTTAAATTGGATTACGTCGCCACGTTTCCCCATTTCTGAGATGATCATGATCATATGTAGAAGATCTTAGGAAGGGAGTTTCTGACCCCAGGTCTTAAACAATCCTTAGGAATAGAAAACTAGGAGATTTGGGCTAGAGCGCCAGATAGGAAAGTGACACGGAAGCGAAGTAGAAAGGGGGAGGAAGACGCCCTTGTTTATTAATTGGGGGCCAGTACCCGGGGTCCGACGGCTTAACGTGCCCATCCGACGCACGGCGGGTATTTAGTGGATCGAGCGTTCGTACCTGCTTGGGATCGAACCTGAGGCCCTTCCCTTGGCAGTCGTGAACGTTGCCCACTCGGCCACCCATTTCTGAGAAAACGTTTACTGACTAAATAAAGAGGATAGGTGTGTACAATTTATAGCACTTAACGCTAATATCACGTGGTACTTCGTTATCGCCCAGAATATGTAAAACGGGTGGTGTTCCTAATGCAAGTTAACCAGCGTAAATAGATAAAATGAAATTACTTTATAAAAGGCCTTTTTTATTACAAAGGCCCAGCCGAGTAAGTTCAGCTTAAAGAACATTAAGCTTAAGAACATTAAGTTGAGCTTAAGAGCATTAAAGAACATTACGATCTGGCAGTGGCGCACCCAGGAATTCCTGTTGGATGGGGCTGTATATAGTATATAGGATACGTTCACAATGTGTGTACATATATATAGTATACGTACGCAACGTGTGTACATACATATATATAGTATACACCTATAGTTTATATACTGTTGTGGCGTACGTCGCTCTTAATCTTTAAGGGGCTTTGGAAAGAACACAATATGTAATAGAAGACACTATGTAATATTTCGGAAATGTAAAATAATATTTTTGAATGCTTAATTTGTGAAGTACGTCGCTCTTAAGCTCTTTATGGCTTTGGGAAGAAGACACAATGTAATAGAAGACACTATGTAATTTTTTGAACATGTAAAATAATATTTTTGAAAGTTTAATTTGTGACGTACGTCGCTCTTCATCTCGTTGGGGCTTTGGAAAGATAACCCAAATAGAAAACACTATGTCGGACACTATATAATTTTTTCAACATGTAAAATAATATTTTTGAAAGTTTAATTTGTGACGTACGTTGCTCTTCATCTCGTTGGGGCTTTGGAAAGAAGACCTAGTGTAATAGAAAACACTATGTCGGACACGATGTAATTTTTTGAACATATAAAATAATATTTTTGAAAGTTTAATTTGTGACATACGTCGCTCTTCATCTCGTTGGGGCTTTGGAAAGAAAACCCAGTGTAATAGAAAACACTATGTCGGACACTATGTAATTTTTTCAACATGTAAAATAATATATTTGAGTGTTTAATTTGGGACGTACGTTACTCTTCATCTCTTTGGGGCTTTGGGAAGAAGACACTATGTCAGACACTGTATAATTTTTTGAATGTTTAATTTGTGACATACGTCGCTCTTAATCTCTTTATGGCTTTGGGAAACAGACACTATGTAAGAGAAGACACTATGTAATATTTTGAACATATAAAATAGTATTTCTGGATGTTTAAGTTGTGGCGTATGTCGCTCTTAATCTCTTTGGGACTTTAGGAAGAAGACACCATGTAATAGTCAGACACTATGCAATTTTTTGAACACGTAAAATATTATTTTTGAATGTTTAATTTGTGACGTACGTCGTTCTTAATCTCCTTGGAGGTGGCTTAAGCCCCCAAAGCCCCTCCGTGGGTGCGCCAATGCGATATGGACATATCAATAAGTAAAGAGAAGGTGGGGTGGTTAATCATAGGTACCAGAAAGCTGTTAGCATACCTCGCCTCCAAACAAGTGGATTTCATAATGTTTCTATGCAAAAGAATTTGACTCTTCTTGAATATAATTAAAACAACTAAAGTTATTCTGGCTACAGTTATTAACGCTTTAAAGTCCAGACCATAAAATCGTGTATCGGCCAGAACTCCATAATGCCCAAACCTGTCTGTTGCTACTTTTCGAATTCCTGCCTCCTCCTTTTTGCAGGGTAACATAGCAATCGTTATGTCGTTCCAGATTAGATATAGGGAAGGATTTGTGCTGGATTATCACACGAAACTTCCAATCTGTAATTTTGTTAGGCAATGACTTTCGAACGTTTTCCGGTAGCAATCATTGCATCCTTCCATCTTAGGAGATATGCCATATGATGAGAATGAATGGATTGCTCCGAAGAAAACCAAGTCTTGCTTCCCATTCTTTCTTTAGTAACAAATTTTTCCAGAAGGTTATTTCTACTAATCCGCAGAGACTGTTCAAGTTGAAAATAAATGTGTGGGTGGAAAATTCTACTTATTCTGGACGGCCGACTCGGGCGGTTGTGGTCGTCTGCATATATGGGCGTTTTTGACGGTTCGGTCGTTAAAGGGTTAAACCAAACACACCCGCTTGAACATTAAATACTCAGCGATATGTATATATAATTGTTACATACACTATATTGACAACAGTCACTGGACACCTAGAAGAGAAACACAACATAGCATTTATTGACATACATTAGTACGGT
The DNA here is from genome assembly GCA_039090855.1 of Macrothele yani. Lineage (NCBI taxonomy): Eukaryota > Metazoa > Arthropoda > Arachnida > Araneae > Macrothelidae > Macrothele > Macrothele yani. The sequence goes on along the minus strand of CM076989.1, from coordinate 100,361,016 downwards.
GTCGGTCCACCTTTGGCCTTATTGAATGCACTGACCCTTCGAGACATGCTTTCGACAAGGTTTTGGAACACAGCGATAGGTATGCGCTTCCATTCAGTACACAATGCTGACGCAAACTGTTGCTTAGTAGTAGGCCTTGGTTACAAACTTCTTATGCGGCACTCTAATTCATCCCATAGGTGCTCTATGGGATTAATGTCAGGGCTCTGTGCTGGCCAGTCCACACACGATACGGAATTATCGTCAAACCACGCCGTAAATGTCGTTGCTTTATGGCTCGATGCATTATTCTGCTGGTACCAACAAGGCTTGGCTCCACAGTATTGCGACAGAGTTGGTAGGAAATAATTGTCCAGAATATCGAGGCAGAAGTGCTGGTTAACAGGTTTGTCCACGGTAACCAATAGGTCGGGACCATACCACGAAAGACACCCCCACACGAGTACACTGCCGGCTCCAAACTAGACCGTAGACACAGTACACTGTGGAAATAGCATTCCCCGGCAGCCGCCATACCCACACACGGCCATCAGACTGATGAATGATGTATCTAGAGTTATCAGTCCATAGGACCCGTTTTCATTGATCTACGGTCCACAATAAATGTTCTTTACACCATGCTAAACGACGAGTAGCATTCCGAGTGGAGATGAAAGACTTATGAGCAGTCTCACGACCACGGTAACCCATGGAATGAAGTTATCTACGAATGGTACGTGTACATACCGAGGTTCCAGCATTTTTACTCACCCGTACACTGAGGTCTTGTGTAGTACTTCGTGGATTAGGTGTAACGACTCTCCTGAGGCTTAGACGTCCTCTATAACTGATTTTCTTTGGTCTGCCGGTTCGTTTTGATGCTTCAGGCACGCCATGTGTTTTCCACTTATTCAATACACCCAAAACAGTTGACTTGGGTATGTTTAAACGCTTCTCGGTTTCTCTTATGGACAATCCACACTAATATAACACCCAACAATCTTTCCTTTCTCAAAGTCAGTTCTCTCCCGCCGCGACATTTTCACTCAACCTCACAGTGCGTTATGATCGCGGCCAGCTGCAGGCTTGTTATTATACCGTTTGCAGCTGTACCACGCATCTTAACAACGCAGGCATCCGTTCATTTGCTTTTGAAGGGGTGTCCGGTGACTTTTGTCAATATAGTGTATATAACAGCTTAACAATTAAGCAATTGTTTAATTTAAACTTAGATAAAAAGCGAATTAAAATGAACCTTAGATTGGAGCTTATAAAAATTAATACCCCTATTTGGCCATATAGTAGTCGAAATCAAGCTCTTCTGAGACTTACTAAAGAAAGTCTCAATTATTCTGGTCCAGTGATTTGGAATTTATTGCCTGGAGAATTAACATTTATTAATAACTTTAATTTGTTTGAACAAATTAAAATACTACTGATTTAGTAACAAATATTCATTTAGTAATGAGGGGATGGGTTAAAAGAGGATTATCGACAGAGGGGTAGGAGATGGGAGATTTCGAGACCAGACGGGGATTCTGTGGATGACCAGAGGAGGGAGAATCTTTACCAATGAGGATCGGGTATGGGCGGACAACTCACCTTCTTAATACCTTGATATTTATTTGCCTTAGTATACCGTCTGTTGAACATAACACTAGATATCTAACCTAGTTAACATGTTGCATTTTAGATCTGTCGCTGTTTTTTTCTCTCTCTTGACCTTGCTGCTGCTATTATGTGAATGCTCTGGCATTCACATAATAGCAGCAGTCAGGTTTCTGAGGGGCCTTTTCCTTAATCTTCCCTGCTGTTATGTTTTGGTTTATATGCAACTGTTCCGAATTATTACTTTATTGGGCCGCGTATGGCCTAGTGGTCAACGTTCGTGAATGCCACGGAGACCTCGGGTTCGATCCCAGCAGGTACAAACGGTCGAACTACTAAATATCCACCGTGCGTCGGATGGGCACGTTAAGCCATTGGACCCCGGGTACTCCCCCTCCCCCGGTAATAAATAAGGGCGTCTTCTACCTCGCTTCCGTGTCACTTTCCTATGGGGCACTCTAGCCCAAATCTCCTATCTTCCTATTTCTAAGGGTTGTTTAAGACCTGGGGTCAGACACTCCCTTCCTAAAATCATCTACATATGATAATATGATCATATGTTAAGTCGTAATTTTATTCTTGCAAGATGAATTGGCTCTTTGTTTTCATAACAAGGGAAAAAAGTGACAAGAAATCTTGAAGGCGATGTTGGCATTTTTGGAAACTGGTACCCGTACCCAGCGAAGGAGAGGGGTAGCCCGATCCTGTGCGACGAGATGGCTTCGCCTGAAGCAACGCGGAGCTCCCTCTGATAGAAAAACCAGGAATTGTGGGTGGAAGAGAAGTTCTTACAAGAACGCCAGTAAAGGAGACGAGAAGTGAACTTCGTTGTAGCTAGACGCGACTCTGATCTGCTGGGGGGATAACCCGACGCCAGCGACGTTGGTGTTCTGATTGACTAATAAATGCTGATATTCACAAAATTTTTATATTTTCTTTGGTCTGCCGGATATTCGATATTATCTTGGTCTTATTTGCGTCTCCGGGCTTTCTTGCCACACAATAACAGAATATCCGAAAGTTAGGGAGAGTTCGAGAGGAGAACTTGCGAGGATTTTTGAGGGCTTACGAGCAGCAGGTTCCCTGCAAAAGAGATACTTCCTATAATCTTAGATGCTCACGAGAGTAAAGGATTTAGTTCTTTTGCTCTGAATAAAAACCAGTTTGCTTGCCTGTTATTCAGTGGAGTCCTAAAAGAAAAGTTGTCTTCGTTTGCATTTTATTAACCGCAGACCCCCTCCTCCTCCCTTGAAAACCATGGACTGGTTTAGGAGAGAAATTTACGAGATTCTGATCGCACAGTCATGTCATAACCTTCAGAGTCCCAAACTCAATAAAGTAAATAATTCGGATTGCGCAGAAAAACAGTGTACATATTGGTTCAGTAGAAGACTTACCGCTTCTATAAATACTGGGTTCTGTGCTTTCCATTCGTACTCTGACAGCGTCGACAGCTTGCTCTATGTACCTCCTCATGTCGTCAGCCGAGATTCGAGGCATAAGCACTTTCGGACCCTCAGGGATAGGTTCAATTTCTTTTGCTGGCTTGAGGTGTTGGGTAAACCTTCCCAGCTGCCTCTTGTGAAGTCTTAATCCACGAGTCACCCTGGATACGATCCTTCGCGTACTTCGGCCTATAATTGGTACATCTAACATTTCGGTTTTCATTTCGAAGAACATCACTAGAATAACCATCCATAGTAGCAAAATGAACCTGAAAGGAAGGAAAAAATTGTCCAGTTTAAAAGCACGATAACTTTACGGCGCTCGATAGGTTATTTACACTAAATAGAAGAAGAAATAGAACAGCAGAATACTGGTCTCAATATAACGTATCTCGCGTCAGTATAAACATTTTTGAGTTTTACATTTTAAAAACAGTCACAAGAAGGATACGTCAACGTAAGAACTGGTCAGCCGTATTCTGGGTCTTTAAGCCCCATGTTAATTTTAAAAAAGGCAGAGCAAGATGGTGATGTGTGTGTGTGTGTGTGTACCAAGAAAAAATAGAGGCGAAAGTTTAACTCAAGTTAAAGAGTTTTATACGAAACTGTATGAAAGGAATGACGCATCTATTCTATCTATAAACAAATGTACAAGCACCGGAGTTCTTCCCCTCGCAGCAGAACTTGCGCATACAATTACGAGCATGAAGAGGGGAACAGCTTCAGAGGAAGATGGGATTACCATGGACATTATACAAGATGCCAATGGAGAAATAGAAACTACAGTCGCTCGAGATTCCATTAAATGTCTCAAAGAGGGGAAAATTCCTGATGATTGGAACAACACTACAATGATCCTGCTAAACACAAAAAAAGAGGACATTGAAGGTCTCAGGAATCACAGACCAATCAGCCTCTTATCAGTTGTTTACAAAATCTTTGCTAAGGTATTGTCACATCGCTTGAAGGAAACACTGGGCATGGCTTAATTAAGAGGACATGCCAGATTGAAGAGTAGTTACAGCCCTGTAGAAGCGAAATCCTTGAGTTGGAGCAGATGACATACTTTCATCCAGGGACACACCCACGATTTTGACAATGGGGGGGGGGGTAAAAATATCGTCTTTGATTTCAGTATATATGTATATAAACACACGCACAACCGCATGCATACATCGATTCATCGCCTATGGCAAAGCTATTATTATCACTAACTGGCAAAGCTATTATGGATTGGATACAAAACACTTGGACTTTCTTGGTAGAGGAGTGCCGCGGGAGCTTGACGAGGCAGCATTTGAAACCATTTTAGATGGAGATTTCTAGAATGACTTTCAGGGACACCAAGAAACTTTCACAATAAACCCTACGTCAGCACTTTGTTGTCCGTCTGCCAGTTTGTCAGTATGTTCACCTGTTTTTGAAAAGTAACTCAGCTTTCAGGAACCATTTGAGATAGATATGAAATTTTCTGGATGACTTTTTAGAACCAGGCGTAACTGTTGCACCAGATTGCACTTTGTGTGTCTGTCTTGTCGACCGTACGTCCCCTTGCCCTGTGTTTTTGATGAAAATCTGGGGAGCAGTTTGAAATAAAGACTTTAACATTTCTGGAAAGCCTTTAGGGACCTAATATGCGACTCTCACCCCCTGCATAAACACTTTGCCCCTTTGCCTGACTGTCTGTCCATGCGCTTGAATTAATATTTTGGGAACTATTTCAGCTGGAGGTGTTAGATTCATAAAGTAGTATGATAATCAAATGAACGTTTTTTTTACAGTACAGAAAATATAATCTCTAATCTCCGACTTTTTCTCATTTTGTCCAATACTTCATAGCACGCACACATTCAACCTTAGCTTTATTATTTTAAGGAGGCATCCGGACCCTCATCGGAGCGCCACTGCTTTAATCCCCAAGGTTTAATTAACCAAAGTATGAATAGGAAAAGATTGTGTTGAAGGCACTAGATTAGCGCAGTCGCGGCCCCAGATGTTCAGAATCGGGTGGGCTATTAGAGGGCTAAGCATGAATTTTGAAGTGCTAAGCAGAAATTTTTACAAAAAGTTCTGTTCATGCTGATTTTACCCTACGCTGATAACGTTATCCCTAGTGAAAAAAGTTTTCAAGTGAATATTGTACACTGAAGCGATGAAAGATTTCCGTCTTTAGCACGATTTAATGATTAAAAGATGAGAGATATAAACAATTAAAAACAATTAAAACCATGAGCACTTTCGAGGCAGCGGCTGCCTCTTCTTCAGATGTAATAAGTAGATACACATTTAATCTATATATAATATAGATCATTGCATTGTGGGAAGCATGGTAAGTTAGCCAATAGTAATCTACATGCGTCAAAAATGTTGCGTATACTGTTGGCCCAATGGTCTGAAGAAGGAAACATGGAAATATATAATAGAAATAAATGGTGTAGGGTGAACATTCAATTTTAAGTTTATATTACAATTTATAATTTACATTTTTAATAAGGGATTTCCAAACGTTATGTAACTCATAGGGGGCATGTTCATTACAACATTGCTCACCGGAGGCCTCTATATACACACTTTCAGCAATTAAAAGATCACCAGGTTTACTAGGAGTATTAATTATTCTAACATTGCTCCAGTCGGGATTAAGATCATCTTGTGTAACAGATTTGGCTAGTGATGTACAATACATGCCTGTTTTAATATTGTATTTGTGTTCTTTAATTCGTAATGCAATATTGCGTTTTGTAGAACCCACATAATTAGAAGCTGCTTGTCCTGTAGTTGCCTTAACCAGAGGGATATTGTAAATACCCCACTGTCCCATTTTGCTATTCCGTTCACGATCCTTACGAACTACTGAAAATAAGTTTCGTGTGCGTGAACCAAACTTCAAGTCATATGGTTTACATAGTTGTGTTAAGGCTCTCGTTAAATGTGGATTGTATTGCATAGAGCCAACATATATGGAATTGCAGTTGGAGTTTCTTAACAGGATAGTATGTAGGGCATATTTGACCTTGCCAAACACTTGCCTAATCAGATATTTAAGGAACTCATATTGCTCAGCCAAACCAAAAATGTAGTTACCTTCTTGCTGAAATAATTCAGTAGTTGATGAATGTGAGTGAGCTCTTCTAAACATATAGAATAATGCTGTCAACTTATGTTGTTTAGGGTGTGATGAATGATAAAATATTAAAACAGGTGTATGACTGGGTTTTCTATATACACAAGTGTGGAGGGGTAAATGCATGTGAAAAACCTTCAGGAAAAGAATAAGCCTTTTTAAGTCTTTGAAGAGCCGCTACCGTGGCCTGACTAGGATCACTTTGAATGGTTTTGTGTGGAATAGTGTTAATAACTTCATGCATGTTTTGAACATAGTCACAAAATTTCAACAACACAATCTGACTAGCTTTGTCTGCAAGCACAATAGACAAGTCATTATTAATATTTTTGAGCTCAACCAATTGTCTCTGCTCTTGAATAAGATCAGGTTGTGGGATAGGGTAACAAGAGTCATGTTGTAAGGTATGGGCCATTATCACTCTGGCGTAATCCTTATGCTGTTCAGGAATACATTTAACTATGCTTTCCACCTGGGTAATAGTGTTCAGAATTGGAGGGGTGAATGCATGTGAAAAACCTTCAGGAAAAGAATAAGCCTTTTTAAGTCTTTGAAGAGCCGCTACCGTGGCCTGACTAGGATTATTGAGGCAAAACTTGATTATTGAGGCAAAACTTGCTGATTCCCATATCCCGAGTTCAGAAATTAATGCTATTATGAACGCACTTCGTCTTGTTAAGAAACGTTCATATTTCAAATTTAAAGACAGCCTTTATCAACAGTTGGAGGGCTCCCCAATGGGTTCCCCCTGTCTGCTGTTCTAGCTGAAATTTTGTTACAGCACATTTAAAATCAGGTCATTGGTTCCTTCCCTCACCGCCCGTTGCTTTATTTAAGGTACGTTGACGACATCCTGGTTGCATGGCCTCACAGCCGGGATGATTTACACTTATTCGCCAACGAACTATCATCCATGTTCCCAACTATCAGGCTCACGATAGAATTTGAAGCTAATAACTGCTTACCTTACTTGGATATTCTTATTCGTAAGGACTATAGCCTTAACTGCATTACCACTTGTGTATATAGAAAACCCAGTCATACACCTGTTTTTAGCCGCCCCGGTGGCGCAGTGGTCTAAGGCGCTGGCCTCTGATCATTCGTCCGTAAGGGGTCTGGGTTCGAATCCCGGTCAGGCATGGATGTTATGTTTGTCTTACGGCACTGGCTCTCTCCCTTCCCTGGAACCAGTGACCCTAAATTAAGGACGGGCGACTGCTTATAGCCCATTGAGTTGCTCACGGTGGTCGTTAAAACTCCAATCAAAAAAAAAATACACTTGTTTTAATACCTTATCATTCATCACACCCTAAACAACATAAGTTGACAGCATTATTCTATATGTTTAGAAGAGCTCACTCACATTCATCAACTACTGAATTATTTCAGCAAGAAGTTAACTACATTTTTGGTTTGGCTGAGCAATATGAGTTCCTTAAATATCTGATTAGGCAAGTGTTTGGCAAGGTCAAATATGCCCTACATACTACCCTGTTAAGAAACTCCAACTGCAATTCCATATATGTTGGCTCTATGCAATACAATCCACATTTAACGAGAGCCTTAACACAACTATGTAAACCATATGACTTGAAGTTTGGTTCACGCACACGAAACTTATTTTCAGTAGTTCGTAAGGATCGTGAACGGAATAGCAAAATGGGACAGTGGGGTATTTACAATATCCCTCTGGTTAAGGCAACTACAGGACAAGCAGCTTCTAATTATGTGGGTTCTACAAAACGCAATATTGCATTACGAATTAAAGAACACAAATACAATATTAAAACAGGCATGTATTGTACATCACTAGCCAAATCTGTTACACAAGATGATCTTAATCCCGACTGGAGCAATGTTAGAATAATTAATACTCCTAGTAAACCTGGTGATCTTTTAATTGCTGAAAGTGTGTATATAGAGGCCTCCGGTGAGCAATGTTGTAATGAACATGCAGAGGGACAGATCATCGATGGACCGCCGAAATTTTAGATTGGATTCCCAGGGACAGGAAAAGACCCAGAAGAAGACCACATGGGAGATGGGTGGATGAAATTCGAAAGTATGCAGGGGTGACATGGAGGAGACTGGCACAAGACAGACCGTTGTGGAGGAAACTTGAGGAGACCTTCGTCCAGCAGTGGATTGATAATGGTTGACAATGATGATGATGATGATACACCGACTACACTTTCCAGAGCTTTTGGCTCGGCATCATCAGCACGAATGGTCCTGATGATGCCGAGCCAAACGTTCTGCGGAACAATATAATAAACATTTTATTGTGAGAAATGTTGCTATTTCTGTTTTAACACCACAAGTTTAGTAGTCATACATTATATATAGTAGTAGTATTTATTCAATGTACACTGTACTGACAAAAGTCACCGGACACTTCTTCAAAAGCAGATAAACGGATCCGCTGCGTTGTTCAGATGCGCGGTACAGCTGCAAACGGTATAAAAACAAGAATACAGCTGACCGCGATCATATCGCACTGTGAGGTTGAATGAAAACGTCGCGACGGGAGAGAACTGATTTTGAGAAAGGAAAGATTGTTGGGTGTTATATTAGTCGGTTGTCCATAAGAGAAACCGAGAGGCGTTTAAACATACCCAAGTCAACTGTTTCGGATGTACTGAATAAGTGGAAAACACATGGCGTGCCTGAAGCAGCAAAACGTACCGGCAGACCAAAGAAAATCAGTGATAGAGGACGTCGAAGCCTCAGGAAAGTCGTTACAGCTAATCGACGGAGGCCTCACAAGAAATCAGTGTGCAGGTGAGTAAAAATGCTGAAACCTCGGTATGTACACGTACCATTCGCAGGGAACTTCATTCGATGGGATACCATGGTCGTGCGGCTGCTCATAAGCCTTTCATTTCCACTCGGAATGCTACGCGTCGTTTAGCATGCTGTAAAGAACATTTATCGTGGACGGTAGATCAATGGAAACAGGTCCTATAGACTGATGAATCCAGATGCACTATCCATTAGTCTGATGGCCGTGTGTGGGTATGGCGGTAGCCGGGGGAATGCTATGTACCAGAGTGTACTGTTCCTACGTTCAAATTTGTAGCTGGCAGTGCACTCGTGTGGGCGTGTTTTTAGTGGTATTGTCCCGGCCGATTGATTATCGTGGACAAACCTGTTAACCAGCACGTCTACCTCGATATTCTGGACAATTATGCTCTACCAACTCTGTGGCAATACTATGGAACCGAGCCTTGTTGGTACCAGCAGGATAATGCAGCGAGCTATAAAGCAAGGACTGTTAGGGCGTTGTTTGCCGATAATTCCGTATTGTGTGTGGACTGGCCGGCACGGAGCCCTGATCTTACTCCCATAGAGCACCTATCGGATGAATTATAAGAAGTTTGGAACCAAGGCCTACTACTAAGGAACAGTTAGCGGCAGCATTATGTACTGAATGGAAGCGCATACTTATCGCTGTGTTCCAAAACCATTTTGAAAGCATGTCTCGAAGGGTCAGTGCATACATTAAGGCCAAAAGTGGACTGACACCGTACTAACGTATATCAATAAATGCTATGTTATGTTTCTCTTCTAGGTGTCCGGTGACTTCTGTCTATATAGTTAATGTATTATGGGAACCATGGATACGAATCTCTATGCCAAGTTACTAGTTCTTCGCAATTTTAGCTTAATTAGTTTTTTGTTTTTTTGTTTTGTAAGGTTGTTTATGAATTTTAGTTTGTTATTTGATCAGGATTCTCTCTCTCTCTATCTCTCTCTCTCTCTCTCTCTCTCTCTCACACACACACACACAGACACACACACATATACACACGCACACACATTGTTTTAAACCATATTTAGAAAGATGGTGTACTTTTACTATTCTCTTAGAAATTCGTTCAGAGGACTCCCTCCGTTTCCCATAAGTACAAATGCAAAATTTAACAAAGAATTCATTTTATATAATAAAATTTCAGTGAATTCGAGAAACGCAGGTACGTTTATCCAAGTTTCCTAAAATCTTCAACGGCTGCACTAACTATATGATCAAACAGTTTAAATATTTTTTTTTGGCGGGTGGGGGGTTAAAGGGTGTGCAGAAAGAAAAGTTGGGTCGACCGAAGCCCACAACACCCCAACCCAGCCGTAGCGTCGCGTCTAGTTGAGCGTTGAAATTAAATCATAAAGCGATTTCTTAACTATTTTCAACTAATAAATAATTCAATGATTCTCACTCTGTCATTAATGCCAGCATCAATCATTTCTATCGTTTTCCTTGACCTTTGTGATTAATTACGCTAACTTATCATTGTAGTAATTTAGGATTTTTTTTTCCGGATGATCGTTACAAGATTAGGGAATTACAAAATTTCATTAGCTATTCAGTCATATTTCGCGATGGGGACCCTGCTGTCCCTCATATGGTGAGATGTAATAACATATTCATGCCAAACATCTTTTTTTTTTCGTATGTAGTCTGGAAAATAAAACGCAAAAATAAAGCAACGTCTCTTACTAGCATAATACACACTACCGCCATTAGTAGAGTCATTTACGTGAACTTGCACTCAGTTTTGGAATTATTACTCCGCTGCTATAAAAGAAATTTCACGCCATGAGAAAATGTAATGGGACTAGTTCTGGCATGAGTCTTTAGAGCAGTGAAAAATGAGGAACAGACTCCAGGGCGCCACGAATTGCTATTATCCTTGGCGGAGATCAATCAACGTCGTGTTTTCACCTGCTTTTGCCTCACAGGGCCATTTTCTTTTTCGAATGCTTGTGTGTTTTCACTTAGCTACAGCAGATATTCTAAACGTGTGTGTCTATGTATCATTGTCCTCGTGGTCAAGTTAGCTTTTACAAGACAGGCAAGTCTCTGTGGTGAAAATGAGATCCTGTAATTTTCGTTTTTTTTTTTTTCCACCGTAAAGCAAAAAATGAAAGCAAAACATGTTCAACCTCTCTACCTGGGGAGCAACAGAAAATTAATGACCGGCAAAGATATGCAAGCAAATTAGTCTTACATAACGCAACTGTTTATTATTGCACTTCCTCTAAAAAAAGAGGAGAAAAGAGAAGAAAAAGGGAGAGACTGCGCTGGCTTTACTTTTTAGCACGTCTTTTGTAAAAAAAAAAAAAAAGCGTGCTTATGTTAACGGTTTGTCCGTCTGTGGACACCATATCTCTTAAACTATTAGTCCGATTTGAAAAATTCTTTTCGCATTGGGAAGCTTGAAATATGCAAATGATGATCCTTCATTTCATTTTTTCCACGATGTACAATTTCGCCTCTAGAGGGCGCAAATGCAGATAATATCGAATTCAAAATACATTTATTCCATATATTTGCTTCTAAACATCCGATTGAAAAAAAAATGTTTTACCTTTCTATTCCATGTATGCCGAAGAGTATTTTACGTATACTCACTTTTTAAAGTTTCGCATAGATTTTCCGCTAGGGGGCGTAAAAATAAATTGTGGTTTCCCCGATATCTATACTTCTGAAACTCCAATTTGAAAAATGTTTTCTTCAGCGGATGCAGCTCCTGATGGGAAATATTTTACATATAATTTCTAATTTTTGGCAAGCAATGGTTTGGCCATCAGGGGGAGTAAGCGTTGATTTCTGCTTCTGACGTTTTTGCCACAAAATCTGAGCATCTAAAATCTCGACTGAAAAAATTCGTTCGTGGACCGATACTACTCACGTCGATGAACCTTTTCGGAATATCTTCTTAAAATATTGCGTGGTTTCTCTGCCAGAGCGTAGGTGTATGTCTTATTTTGTAAATATCTCTGCTAGATTCTAATGGTCCAATTTGAAAAATTCCTTCTTTTTTGCATAAAGTTTCCGGTGCGACATGTTTTTTATATAATTTCAAAAATTTTAAGTAATTCATAAACATTCCGCTAGGTGGCGTTACGGTAAATTGTGTTTCCCCCGATATATCTGCTTCTAAAACTCAGATTTGAAAAATTCTTTCTGCACCGGATACAGCTTCTGATGGCAAATCTTTTGCACAAAATTTCTAATTTTTTGGTAAAAAATGGTTTGGCCGCCAGGGAGCGTTGATGTATATCTTATTTTTGCCAATATCTCTACTTCTAGGAGTCAGATTTGAAGAAATTCCTTCTTTGTTGGAGAGCGTTTCTGGTACGCAATGTTTTTCGTATAATTTCAAAATTTTCAAGCAAATCATAGACATTTCGCTAAGGGGCGTTAAGGTAAATTGCGTTTCCCCCTATATTTCTGCTTCTAAAACTCCGATATTCTTCCTGTATCGCATACAGCTTCTGGTGGGAAATGTTTTCCATATAATTTATAATATTTGGTGAAGAATGGTTTGGCCACCAGAGGGAGTAATTGTTAATTTCTGCTTCTGACGTACTTCCAGCAAAATCGAAGCTTCTGAAAACTCGACTGAAAAAGTTCTTTCCTGGACCGATACCGCTCACATCGGAAAACTTTTTGAGAATACTTTATTTTTAAAATAATGCATGTCTTCCTTTTCCCGCCGGGGGCGTAGATGCATATCTTATATTTGTGGGTATCTCTGCTTCTAAGAGTCAGATTTGAAAAATGGTTTCTCTGTTGGAGAACGTTTCGGCTGCAAAATGTTTCTCATATATTTTCAAATTTTTCTTAACGCACAAGTCTACAACCAGAGGGCTTAAATTCACGATTCCGTTTACAGTAATATCTGCAGGATTAAAAACCTGATTGAAAAACTTCCTTTCTTCGGTCAGATACCACTGTTTTTTATACCGGTTCCATTGACTTTGAATAGCTTTGATAAATTTATTTGATTTCGGAACGGATTCAAAAGACGTGCTCATTACACCCGAAAATTCGGTGTCATCTTTCTTGTTTGCTTATTCAGCTATCCACACTGGTGTTCAAAATTAAAGGATAATTTATATATCCATACATAAATCGAAGAATTTTTGAGGAAATCCAATGAAATTTGACAAAGAGGTTAATCATTATATTAATTATGTAGCTCAAGCAGAATAAAATCATAATCTCATAGTTTGCAGGTGTTAATATAATTGAGTAATTTACATGAAACAGCCCTCCATGGAACACTATTTAGTCTTTTGCTTAAGACATGTGGTATTTCAATATCGAGTATAATACAGATATGTAGCATAAGCAACAGATTGTGTTTCAAATGGTCGTCCGGTGAACCTCTCCCATCAACATCTATGGCTAGAAAGAATTGATTATCCCAAATTTGGGACCACTGTCTCCAGGGAAGGGAGTGAACCAGCTCCTTAAAGTCCATGTATTAACCCTCGATTCGAGCTGAGCCCTAGCAATGCAAGAAGTCCTGTCCTTAAACCATTCTTCCACGAAGCAGCATTTTAAAACTTTAATCAGGTTGTAAGGAATGTTTCCGGAAAAAATCGTATGTGGCGAGTGTAATGCAAGATACTGCGGACCTGGGGTAACGTAAACATCCCAGAATGCTGTGCGCGAAAGAATAAATTCTAAGGACAGAACGTACGCTGTTACGGTTAAGATCAGTTGCACGTAGCGACGATACGATGCCGACATCGAAGGAAAGGTGTGCGTGCAATATGGCTCTATAAATATTTGAATGGCGTGAAACTTACGGAAGGACTTGGAAAATTGCGAAACGCGTTTGGTGATGATATTATCGGACAGAGTACTTGCTATGACTGGTAGAGGAACTGGTGTACGGGATATGTCTGATGCGCCCAGAAGTGCCACACCCAGTAAGGTTGAAGATATAATGCAACACGTGCTGTCTACCAAGCCTAATGCAACACTACGGGAACTGGCAGAGACTACGGAAACGACCATCAGCACACGACTTCGGAAGCTGGGATGTTCGTGTAAACTGTGCAAATGGGTACTCCACGCTTTGTCTGACCAGAATCAGATGCAACGCTACTCCAATGCTGCTGCTCTGCGTGAAAGAAAAAAATCGCATCGGTTTGTCGCCGTGGGTGACGAAAAATGGGTCACATACGTGAATGTTACGCGACATAGAGCATATGACCAAGCAGGGACCACCCCCACAGAAGGTCGCCCAGCCACTTCTTTATGGACAAAAGGTGATGATGAGTTGCTGGGGGATTGTCGCTGTGTGATTCACTATGAACTCTTGCCGCGGAACAATACCATCACAGCGGATGCTTACACCCAACAGTTGGACCGTTCCCATGATGCACTGCAAGAAAAGCGCCCAGCGTTGATTAATCACCATGGAGATGTTTTTCACCAGGATAGTGCTCGCCCACATGTCGCTTTACGGATCCAGCAGAAATTGCACGATCCGGAATGGGAAATATTATCGCATTCCCATAGTTCCCGGACAGTGTCCCGTTCGGCTCTCATCTTTCCTGTCTTTGTCGAATTTTCTCGCTGAGAAGAAGTTTGGTAATGACGCGGATGTGGTAAGTTGTATGGATGACCTCTTCAACTCCCGCTCGCCAGCAGACTTCTATCGCAATGGGATATTTCAACTCGTAGATCGGTGGAACAAAGCCATCAGTTCCAATGGGGACATGGACGATTAGGTTAAGTGCTTTGTGCGATTTTTTAAATTTGAAATACATGCTTCTCTATTTTCAGGATACTTTCTTTACAGCATGATATTTATTACTGATTTCATGAACTGAAACATTGTGGAAATTTTCGCTAAACTTGAGACTATTTCACGAACTGTGTTTAGTATAAATGTTTGTCAAATTTGCAATATTTCACATAAATTGAAGCTATGAAATAGTCTGCAATCTATTGGCTATTTTAATAAATTATTAATTAATTTATATATTTATTTTGCGTGTTTTTCTTTGGTGAATTTTTTAACAAATTTGCAAATGATTTTTCCTTAATTGTATTTTTAGAATTTTTTAAATATTTTTTTCGGATCGGATTTATAAATTTTTATTTTTTTATTTATTTGTAAATATTTTCATAAATTATATTTTTTTCGCATTTTACCCAACATTTGAGGATTATTTCATGAACTATATACTTTGTGGAAATTTTTATCAAACTTACGGTATTTCATAATTATATTTTGTAGAATTTTTTTCTTTTTTACAAAATTTTCCTCCAAATTAACAACTATTTGATGAAAAATGATTATCACGCTGCAATTTTCAAATAAAAAATGAATGGCAGGATTGTTTAAAGTGCGCGTTAAGTGTTGGCTCTGTGGAACATCAAGACCGATTCGGATAAAGTGAAAATTTCCTTCAACCTGTATACAAGTTTTCCACACTTGATTTCAATCTTTGAAAGAGCTTTGTCAGAACTTGATATTCAATTCAAATGAACATGTGCGTGCTACGTGGTGCATCAGTTAAAAATATCCTGCTTGTATGTAGCTTAAAAGACTTGTTATAAACTAAAAAAAAACACGTATGAGCCATTACATTACGACCACCTACCTAATAAGCTGTAGGACCTCCTTTAGACCGCAAAACACCGGCCACTCGGCGAGGCATCGACTCGATGAGATGGTGAGAGGTACCTGGGTATCTGGTACCATAATGTCAACAGCAGGCCCACCAGTTTCTGTACATTTCGGGGTGGTGGTGATTTAGCGCGAACCCGCTTTTCCAAGTCGAACCACAAATGTTCCATTGGGTTCATATGAGGTGAATTTCGAGGCCAGGGCATTAACAGAAAGTCACCAGGATGTTCCTCGAACCACTCCTTGACGATTCTGGCAGTGAGGCATGGCGCATTATCCTGTAGGTAATGGCCATTACCAGCAGAGAACACAGTTGCCATGAGTGGGTGAACTTCGTCCGCAACGATGTTCAGATACCTGACAGCCGTTAGGGATTGTGCTGTTGGGATAATGGGGCCTAAAATGTCCCAAGAAAACATCGCCCTGAGCATAACCCCGCTGCCGCCGGCTTGTTTCCGCCCAACAGTGTATCCAGGGGCTATAGCCTCCATTGGTAATCGCCGTATCCGCGCTTGGCCGTCTACGTGATGCACCAGGAGTCTTTATTCGTCAGACCAGGACACTTTCCTCCGATCTCGATGATCTTGGTCCCATTCCATGCGTTGTTGTCGATGACGTGCAGTGAGCATTGGGACCCGTCTGGATCTTCGGCTACGCAGGCCCATGCGCAGAAGGCTGCGATGAACTGTGCACTGTGACACATTGCCCTGATCACCGCTGTTGTAGCTGCGGGTGATTTGTCGCACTATGGACCTGCGGTCGCTGTTAACAATGCGCGACAGTCTTCGCTCCTCTCTGGCATCAATGAGCTGCGGACGACATACGGCTGGACGACAGTTCGTTGTTTGGCCATCTGCGCACCACTTTTGATGCATACTCACTAGAGCGGCACGTGAACAATCCACAAGCCGCGCCGTTTCCGAGATCGAACCATTCTTCTTGAAAAATATGTCCCAACTGTGCCAGTGATGTTGGAGCTGGAAAAGGTGATCTAATCTTTCGCTCCAGGTATTTCCAGAAATGTTCAATAATATTGAGATCTGGAGATTGAGGTGGCCAGGGTAGTTACTGTACTTATACTCTACAAATCAAAACTTCACACGTTTCGAGCAATGCATGGGTGCATCATCTGCTTGAAATCAGAGACGGTCATTAGGGAACGTATAGCGAAGTAAATTTCTCCGTCATTTTTATCCGCGCCTGGATTCGAACCCGGGTCCCCTCATTCCGGAATAAGTTGCTCTACCAATTGAGCTACGCGGACGTTTATTCTGATTCCTATCTGCCTTTATGTCGTCTGCGTCCTTCTGGCCGGTACGTCACATCTCCTGGTACGTTACATCATCTCCCCCTTATTATTATTTTTTTTGTCGAAGTGCTGGAGAAGGGATTCTCTTATTTTACCTATCTCGCGGTGTGGAAATAACATCACACCAATGCGAGATTTTGAACGGTCGGGTCATCCGGATAGTTCGGGCGCCATTATAACGAAGTAAATTTCTCCGTCATTTTTATCCGCGCCAGGATTCGAACCCGGGTCCCCTCATTCCGGAATAAGTTGCTCTACCAATTGAGCTACGCCGACGTTTATTCTGATTCCTATCTGCCTTTATGTCGTCTGCGTCCTTCTGGCAGGTACGTCACATCTCCTGGTACGTTACAAACGATGCCTGCAACATTGGGTGTAGGTGGTCCCCAAGAATGGATTCGTACATTGCAGATGTAGCACTA
Organism: Macrothele yani; assembly: GCA_039090855.1. Taxonomy (NCBI): domain Eukaryota; kingdom Metazoa; phylum Arthropoda; class Arachnida; order Araneae; family Macrothelidae; genus Macrothele; species Macrothele yani. Next base: position 100,343,695 of record CM076989.1, on the reverse strand, counting down.
CCATGCAGTATGACCAGTGGCTCTAAGGAATGCCATGGCATGCCCCTCCCCCAGCATTGTGGATTGCAGCACTGACTTGGAGTTCATGACGAACTGTTGGGACGGAAACGGTATCATTCCGATTGCTGGTCAACTCCGCTGCTATTTGTGTTGCTGTGGTTTCGTGCTTCCGTAGTACAATCTCTCGCAACGTCCGCCTATCCCGATCTTAAATCTCCACTATTCGCATGTTTGGAGGCAACGCCGTTTCCTTTTTGATAGGTAGTCATAATCTTCGATACAGTCCCTCGTGCTGCACCAATGTTTCCGCCGTTCTATTTACCGAAGCTCGTGCAAGACAAGCTCCAACAATCACGCCTTTTTTGAGATCACTGAGATCTTACATTGCTGACAATTACTCCACAACAACTACACTATATTGACAAGTCACCCGACATCCCCTTCAAAAGAAAATGAACGGATCCGCTGCGTTGTTAAGATGCACGAACCAGCTGCAAACGGTATAAAAACAAGCCTGCAACTAACCGCGATCATATCGCACTGTGAGGTTGAGTGAAAATGTCGAGGAGGGAGAGAACTAACTTTGAGAAAGGAAAAATTGTCGGGTGTTATATTAGTGGGTTCTCCATAAGAGAAACCGAGAAGCGTTTAAACATACCCAAGTCAACTGTTTTGGATGTACTGAATAAGTGGAAGACACATGGCGTGCCTGAAGCAGCAAAACGTGCCGGCAGACCAAAGAAAATCAGTGATAGAGGACGTTGAAGCCTCAGGAGAGTCGTTACAACTAATCGACTGAGTACTGCACAATACCTCAGTATATAGGTGCGTAAAAAAGATGGAACCTCGGTATGCACACGTATCATTCGCGGAGTACTTAATTCTATGGGTTACTGTGATCGTGCGGCTGCTCTTAATCCTTTTATCTCCACTCGGAATGCTACACGTCGTTTAGCATGGTGTAAAGAAAATTTACCGTGCACTGTAGATCAATGAAAACGGGTTCTATAGATTGATGAATCCAGATACACGATCCATCAGTCTGATGGCCGTGTGTGGGCATGTCGGCAGCCGGGGGAACGATATTTACCGAAGTGTACTGTTCCTACGGTCAAGTTTGTAGCTGGTAGTGTACTCGTGTGGTGGTGTTTTTCGTGGTATGGTCCCGGCCCATTGGTTATCGTGGACAAACCTGTTAACCAGCACGTCTACCTTGATATTCGGGACAATTATGCCCTACCAACTCTGTGGCAATACTATGTAACCGAGCCTTGTTGGTACCAGCAGGATAATACACCGAGCCATAAAGCTAGGACTGTTACGGCGTGGTTTGAAAATAATTTCGTATCGTGTGTAGACTGGCCAGCACAGAGCCCTGATCTTAATGATTTTGATCTAAAAACATGAATTAGAGCGCCTCATAAGAAGTTTAAAACCAAGGCCTACTACCAAGCAAAAGTTAGTAGCAGCGTTATGTACTGAATGGAAGCGCATGCCTATCGCTGTGTTCCAAAATCTTCTCGAAAGCATGTCTCGAGAGGTCAATGCATGCATTTAGGCCAAAGTGGACCGGCCAGGGTGGTGTTTCTCTTCTGGGTGTCCGGTTACTTCTGTCAATATAGTGTATTTCATCTGCGAATGTGGCGCTGCTACGTGATAAAAAACATCGTACTGCAGCCCTTTATGTACCTCACATTGAGGGTGACCTCATCCCTCTGATTTGCATACGACGCATTGCGTGTACTCCAGCCGCAGTCGGTGTTTCTATTTTATTGATAAACCCCTGCGCGTTAGGAACTTGTTGATGTTGTCTTTGCTGCAAATACCCAAATGCTACGAAGGAATATAAAAGAGCGAAAAGCAGAAAACCTGAATAAAAAAGTGAAATCATCAATAATGGAAAACATCACTGCGTGATCAACTGTTCGAATGTTTGTGGTTTTTCCTAGTTATCAAGGCCACGGTTTTTGATGAGTAGTCTTCATCTCAGTTGAATGTTAAGGCCACAAGTGATATTTCATAGTTTTTTTCTGCCTCACGAATGAATAAATTCAATTCTGTTTAATATTCCAAGAGCACAGCTCAGAGAAACGTGTAAGCCAGCACCGCAAGTGATTCTCTCTTTCTCTCTCTCTCTCTTTGTCTCTCTCTTTTAATTCTACTCTCACTTGCATGGCATAGGAGCTTGATTATGTGTGATGTCTCAGACTGTCTGAAGGTCTGTGTCTAGAATAGCATTGGATTTTAAAGCTTTTTATTTTCTTTTTTCTTTTTTCTTTCAACTTTGCTGGTGGGTTGCGCGTCAGAAAAGGTAAAAAAGTAAGTGTGGCCATCAAAGTCAATTACTCGTAAGCTCAAAGCAAAAATTTGCATGCTGTCAGCTTACAAATAACTGACATCCTGACATACAAGATAGTTTCTTTCTCACACACATATCAAAGCAAGTGATTCACAGCTAAAGAAAAAATTGAGGCTTAGCAAAACGAGAGTTTTTCAGAAGTCGAAACAGGCTCCGTAACATCAGTTGCTCTCTTTATTAGGATAACCAGCGCATAACTTTGATTTTCGCTTTGGAAAAATAGCAGGGAACTCACTGATAACATTTAAAAACCTAATTTTCAAGTCTTACGCTACATTTTTCTCTAAATGTTGGTCAACTGGAACTCGGAAAGTAAGTTTTATTTCATCAAGGATTAGCAAACAATCATAACGAACTGCTTCTAGGATATACACTATGGTACGTCTTCTTAATGGCAGGTGGCAATCATGTCCCATTTCAATGAAGTCCCGTGATAGTTGATTTTTCATTTTAACAGTTTGTTGCTACAGTGGTGTGCAAAACATAAGGACGAGCCAGGTGATGACTTAAGGACGAGCCAGGTGATGACTTAAGGACGAGCCAGGTGATGCCTTAAGGACGAGCCAGGTAATGACTTAAGGACGAGCCAGGGGATGACTTAAGGTCGAGCCAGGTGATGACTTAAGGACGAGCCAGGTGATGACTTAAGGACGAGCCAGGTGATGACGTCTCTTTAAAGTTCGTGTAAGGGGCAATTCTTCTACTACTATTCCGTACAGAAGTGGCAGTTGAATGCATGATTTCTCTGGCGAGGACTGTATTCTGCATGTCCTGGTTGACACTTCGCACGTGTTCTTTACATCTGAAGATGTAAAGAACACGTGCGAATTATATATATATTCCGTTATATATTTTTTCCGTGTTGTCAAAATATACCAACGGTATAGCTTACACATCCGCCTTTTCTTTCTCACACTGTCTCTCCTTGCAACTTGATATTATATGTGATAACGGGGTCGGGGACTTCATTGCTATTAATATGTTGTATTTACGTAATAAATTCTTTAACCAATATGTAAAGCCTGGAACATATGTAATGCATCCTGTTTATCTCATCGTCTTACTAGGTGATTTTGTAATTGCTGATATTATACGATTTCTCACAGTTCTTTTTATTCTGTCTATGTCGTTATTCTTATATCCAGCCTTTAGCCCACTGCTATACATATTTTCAGTTTTCTTATTATTTAGGCAGTCGGGTTTGCATACGTGATATGCTCTATGTGTGAGAAAGAAGAGGCGGATGTGTACGTTATACCGTTGGTATATCCTAACAACACAGAAAAGATATCTATCGAAATGACAAAGCGATACTTGGACCCTAATGTAAAGAACACGTGCGAAGTATCAAGGATCAACTAGGACATGCAGAATACAGCCCTTGCCAGAGAAGTCATGCGTTCATCGGCAGCTCCTGTATGGATTAGTATTAGAAAAATGTTCCCTTACACGAACTTTAAAGAGCCTGCCATCAAGGAAACTGTCGAAATCCTCTCCAGCAAAGTAACATGCAATGATACGATCTCTACTGAACTACAAATGGTTTGGCATGCGTTATTAAAAGATGGAAACACATCGCGACGCACCGTATAATTGCGTGACAAACATTCGTGTGATATGCTCGTGATGTCACCTACGTTATTTTAAAAAATCATCTTTGTTCCTTACGTGTTCCAACTTCCTGCATTTTTATGAATACCATTGCCTTAAAACAGCCTCCCAGTGGAGTGCAAAAGCTTGGAAAATCTTTGTGCTTTCTAGGCCACAAAAATAAACGGATTTGATACGCTATGTGCGTCTCTTGAGTATTCACAGTCTGGTGTACACTATTTTGACAAAGGTCACCGGACACCCCTTCAAAAGCAAATGAACGGATCTGATGCGTTGTTCAGATGCGGGGTACAGCTGCAAACGGTATAAAAACAAGCCTGAAGCTGACTGCGGTCATATTGCACTGTGAGGTTGAGTGAAAAGGACGCGGCGCGAGAGAACCAGGAGAGAACTGACTTTGAAAAAGGAAAGATTGCTGGGTGTTATATTAGTGGATTGTCCATAAGAGAAACCGAGATACGTTTAAACATACCCAAGTCAACTGTTTTGGATGTACTGAATAAGTAGAAGACACATGAAGTGCCTGAAGCAGCAAAACGTACCGGCAGACCAAAGAAAATCAGTGATAGAGGACGTCGAAGCCTCAGGAAAGTCGTTACAGCTAATCGACAGAGTACTGCACAAGACCTCAATGTACGGGTGAGTAACAATGCTGGAACTTCGGTATGTACACGTATCATTCGCAGAGAACTTCATTCCATGGGTTACCGTGGTCGTGCAGCTGCTCATAAGCCTTTCTTCTCCACTCGGAATGCTACATGTCGTTTAGCATGGTGTAAAGAACATTTATCGTGGACAGTAGATCAACGGAAACGGGTCCTATGGACTAATGAAACCAAATACACAACCATTAGTCTGATGGCCGTGTGTGGGTATGGCGGCAGCCGGGGAACGCTGTTTATCACAGTGTACTGTTCCTACGGTCATGTTTGGGTCTGGCAGTGTACTCGTGTGGGGGTGTTTTTCGAGGTACGGTCCCGGCCCATTGGTCATCTTGGACAAACCTATTGACCAGCAAGTCTACCTCGATATTCTGGAGAATTATACCCTACCAACTCTGGTGCAATAATATGGAAACGGGGCTTGTTGGTACCAGAAGGATAATGCACCGAGCCGCAAAGCAAGGACTGTTACGGCGTGCAATTCCGTATCGTGTGTGACTGGCCAGCACCTGATCTTAATCTCACAGAGCACCTGTGGGATGAATTAGAGCGCTGCATAAGAAGTTTGAAACCAAGGCCTATTACTAAGCAACAGGTATCTGCAGCATTATGTACTGAATGGAAGCGCATACCTATCGCTGTGTTCCAAAACCTTGTCGAAAGCATGTCTCGAAGGGTCAGTGCATGCATTTAGGCCAAAGGTGGACCGACACCGTACTAATGTATATCAATAAATGTTATGTTGTGTTTCTCTTCTAGATGTCAGGTGACTTTTGTCAATATAGTGTATTTATAACAACAACACCGACACAGCTGCAAATATTAAAGAATATAGTGGAACTTTATTCAGAATTGGCTACACAGCACTGGGTGCTATGTCACAGATGGATCACTGCCAAAGACGGTACGAAGGAAAGAGGAGGTCCTCATTAGAAGATATGATCAGCCCCAATGTCAACGCATGATTTGCTCCGTTTGACCATACTTCGTACAGGGTTGTTGATGAGTTCTTGCTGTAACATCACCCATTCTTCCGTCAGCGCTGTCTTCAGCTGTTGGACAGTTTCCGATGTGTGTTGACGTGCCGCGAAGCATCTCCCCAGAGGGTCACACACGTGTTCTATTAGATTTAGGTCAGGGGAACCTAAATCCTATTCATCCACTGAATGTCTTCACTTTCCAACAGCTCATCAACAGCCATCGTACGATGAGGTGTGACGTCATCGTCTATTAACACGAACTGTGAGCCAATTGTACCTCGAAACAGAAGACCATGAGGAAGGATCACCTCAAAACAGTAGCGCCCATCGGTTACAGTACCTCTTTCCAGTATCTGGTGCTCCGTATGTTCATTGATCAGAATGCCTTCTCATACGAGAACACCGCACCCGCCATATCTATCCCATTCATTGATGTTTTCGGGGAGACCCCGAGTGCCTACCCAAAGACAGATTAGCTGACGTCGAGAATCGCTAGAGAGACTAAATCTACTTTGATCAGTAAAGAGTACCGTATCCCACTGTTCTGCTGCCCAGTTCTTATGTTCTCTGGACCATTGTAAACGGTGTCTTCGTTGAGCTGTTGTTAAGGGAATACAGTATAGTGGTCGTGGTGCAAACTGTTCACCTTTGTGTAGTGGCTTGACCACTGTAAACCGCGATATTGTGCGTCTTGTGCTCATGTTCAATTGTTTTGCAAAGTTACTTGCTATCTTGTATCGACACTCTTGTCATGTAGGAACAGATAGCGGTCCTATGTGACAGTGGTTTCTGATGGACGACCACCACCTATCTTTCTCACATCTGTACCTGTAATCCTGAAGGCCGACCACGCACGCGATACGATGCCTATGGCCAATACTGAACTCTTCACAGTTCGCCCTTCCTGGAGCCTCCCAATTACTCGACCACGAGTAAAATTCGTTAAGATGTTCTCGACGGGCCATAAACAGAATCGGACGTTTGTGACACTTACGCACACCGTCGGGTGACTTACGTTTAACTGATGCTATTGAGCGCATTTCGCTCTCACGTCACGCAAACCACAAGTCGTGCTTTATTATTACGTATGTGCTGTTGCTCCTGTTCCGGGACACGGTCGTGAGTTAAATTGTGTTTGGGTGCTCTGCTATTTATGGCATTATTGCACACCACTGTATTTTGACATTGGCAGTCTAACATCCGTTGCAGGAGACTTATTTGCTTCCTACGGGGGCGCCAGTGTTTTTTTAAGGTTTGACGGTTACTGCACTCTTTGCTCTCGGTGCAACAATGCACTCTGCACCGATATTTGGTGGAGAACTGACTTTTTAGAGACATTGTGTGTCAGAGAAAGCTGGGGTAAACCAATGGGGTTTTTGTCCTCAGATTTTACTTCAGGACGATCGCTCTAGGTAGGGAACGACACTTTGCGAAGGGGGAAGAGGCTTTCCGTCGCTATGTTGCTGTTAAAGTTGGAAATTCATCACGGCAAACAATTTTATTGTATGGAAACATACACTTGTCACATGTAGAAGATTTCCTTAGAATTAATGTTCACGTTTTGGGAGGTGAGGGGGACAGCGATCGCTATGCGAAACTCTAAAGGCTTCAAGGCAGTCACTCGTCACTAATTTGAGGCCTCTGGCTCCGGGGAAGGGAAAGAACCAATGCTATAGGACTGACAAACCAGCCATGTCTCACCCGGGGTTCTGACCCAGGCCCATCTCGGCCGAGTGGTCATAAGTCGGTTTTTGTTTTTAGTTCACTATTTTCTTAGGCGCTATGGGTTTTTAATGCTCCTTGATTCGGTCCGGAGCTGATTCATAACATTAATTACGTTTTAGTAATCTAATCTAGGTTAAAGTTTATGCAAATTTAAGCGTATTATAATATGAAATGAAATTTGCGTTGATATATACTTTTGGAATACACTGCGGTAAAGTGAAAAAAGAACACCCAGAAGGAATGCAGGTAGAAACATCATATCATAATATATTAATTGTAAAGGGTAGCAGAAACTGTGATCCAAGTTGGAACGTCATTGAATGAAATAATGACGTCACTGCGGACGACGACATACAAATGTACGCAGCGTGTATTTTTTTTTTTTTGATTGGAGGTTTAACGACCATCGTGAGCAATTCAATGGGCTATAAGCAGTCTCCCGCCCCTAATTTAGGCCTACTAGTTCCAGGGAAGGTAGAGAACCAATGCCGTAAGACAAACACATCATCCATGCTTCACCGGGATTCGAACCCGGGCCCATCTCGTCTCGGACGAATGGTCATAAGCCATCGCTTAGACCATTGTGCCACTGGGGCGGTCAGCGCGTGTTTAAGGACTAGGGCATGAAGAACGAAGTCATTCGTCTTGTGTCGTGTTGTTCAGTGCTCGCTGAAGAAGCTACCATGCCTGGACGACGCAGTCGCGCATCATTTGTTCAGTTATTGTAGTTCCAGCGAGGTCGTATAATCGGTCTGCGGGAAGGAGGTTGATCCTTCCGTCAAATTGCGGACAGAGTGGGACGAGATAAATCGGCCGCGGTAAGATTGTGGCGTCGGTGGTCAGAGGAGCATTCACACCCTCGTCTGAGACGTGGTTTCAGACAACACAGAGTTACGGACGCACGAGAAGACTGGCGTATCAGGAGGGCGGCGTTGGCAGAGCGCGCAGCTACGGCGTCACAAATTCGATCCTCTGTCATACCAAAGGTGTCTACCAGAACGATACGGAATCGCTTGTTGGAAACAGGACTACGGGCACGCGTGCCGCTGGCAGGGTTACGAGCGCGTTTGCGGTGGTGTCAAAAACGAAATTATTGGAGAGAAGAATGGCGGTCAGTGGTCTTCAGTGATGAAAGCCGATTCTGCTTGAGAGCATCTGACTGTCGTGTACGCGTCCGAAGGCGACAAGGTGAGTGCATTCTGCCATCGTGAATCCGCCAGCGACAGACAGGCCCCACGCCGGGCATCATGGTGTGGGGAGCGATTATTTATCACTCTCGTACGAGTCTAGTGTTTGTACGGGATACCCATAATAGCAGCATGTACGTCAGCGACATCGTGCAGCCGGTCGTCCTGCCATTTTTGAGTGCGATCTCCGATGAGATATTCAAGCACGAAAACGCCTGCCCACACTCAGCTCGGGCAGCTCAACATGCTCTTTAGGCTGTGCGACAACTCCTTTAGCCAGCACGCTCTCTGGACTTTCTCCTATTGAGCATGTCTGGGACTAGATCGGGCAAAGACTCTTCCGTGGACACCGGCAGGTAGTGACCATCTCTGAATTCCGCGTCCAAGTAGAAAGTCCATGGAATGCTATTCCCCAGCGTGATATCCAGCATTTGTACGACCAATTGCATGCCAGATTGGAAGCTTGTATTGCTGCTAGAGGTGGTGCAACACCTTATTAAAATGTGCCTTCTGCACGCGGTAATACGCATTAAAAGGTGAAATAGACTTTGAATCACTTCACACGTGTGACCACTATTCTTTTTTAACAAGTTGTTGCTACAACATAAATCTGATAGATGCACCTGCAATTTTTAATGGGGTTATTTTTTCACTTTCCGGCAGTGTATATTCAATACAGAACTAGAACAAACTTTTCTCTGGTAGGTTCATACCTATACTCAAGTCAGTTTCCAAAAGCACGTTCTTAATCGTTTTTGTTGTTTTCCAAGCGGCGAAAATTGCATAACTTGCCACCGGACACCAGTCACCTTTTGCTACCTCACTGGGCGAGGCTACAGCGCATTAACATTGGAGAATTAAGGTTTTTAGCGGAATTTCATAAAGAATACCGAGTAAGAAACAGAGGGCACGGGCTTCGGTAGCGATGCCCCCTAAAGAGCAGTAGATTTTGTAGCTGATAAACGAGTGAATGGTAGGCTGTTTCGTTCTTTTGCTTTTTCTTTTTCGAAAAACAACGGTTAACCGTTAAGAACGAGAACGCCCGAAAAAAAAAATACTTCATCACTTGTGGCCAGGGCCGTAGCCAGAAAGAATTCTCGGGGAGGGTTTTCGAATTTTAAAATTAATTTTTTTTTTTTTTTTTTTTTTGATTGGAGGTTTAACGACCACCGTGAGCAACTCAATGGGCTATAAGCAGTCGCCCGTCCCTAATTTAGGGTCACTGGTTCCAGGGAAGGGAGAGAGAGCCAGTGCCGTAAGACAAACACAACATCCATGCCTCACCGGGATTCGAACCCGGACCCCTTACGGACGAATGATCAGAGGCCAGCGCCACCGGGGCGGCAAATTAATTTTCACAGTACGTTATACATATGCTGAGTTTTTTCTCTGTCACATTTTAATTGGAGAAGAAATTTTTCTAATACTTCCGATTTTTCAAATACTGTGCAGATTTCTGTGCTGTTACTCACACAAGTATATGGATCTATCTGCCCCTTCATTTTAGTACGGCGTATGATGATATGTGCATATAATTGATATGTGAGTAGACTAAGTAAAGAGTTATAGGGCAGCCCCGGTGGCGCAGTGGTCTAAGCGATGGCCTCTGTTCATTCGTCCGAGAGGGGTTCGGGTTCGAATCCCAGTGAGGCATGGATGTTGTGTTTGTCTTACGGCACTGGCTCTCTCCCTTCCCTGGAACCTGTGAACCTAAGTTAGGGACGGGCGACTGTTTATTGCACATGGAGTTGCTCACGGTGGACGTTAAACCTCCAATCAAAAAAAAAAAAAAAAAGGAATTATAGGATTATATATTATTAAATTCTTATTGTTTTCTTTACTTACACATAATACAGTTCAATAAATAGGAACTGTGCACCATTTATAATCAAAATAATATAACTGTACTAATAATTCGACATTTCTTGGCGTAGAATAGAAATAAAACTTTCCAAGCTTTCGCACATCAACCAGATGGCTTTTTCAATGAAGGTAGACAGCTATAGATGTTTTCAAGGAAGGTAGACAGCTATAGACCTTTTCAAGGAAGGTAGACAATTATCTGTCTACCTTCCTTGAAAAAGCCATCTGGTTGATGTGCGAAAGCTTGGAAAGTTTTATTTATATTCTACGCCAAGAATTTTCGGATTATTAGTATAGTTGAACTATTTTGCGTAATACAGTTGCTTGTCATGAAGTGCAGTAGTACAAAGTTCAAAGAAGCACATGTCCGTCCGTTTGTAGCACAAAGGCCAGCCGTCTTTCCTTTTCTTCAGCAAATCTATTAACATCTGTGACGTACTTCATAGGTAAAGCACGTGTCAAGAAGACAAACCTACAGCGATACATTCCGTCCGTGTAGAGCAACTTACTCCGGAGTGAGGAGGCGCGGTTTCTTTTTTTTTTTTTTATGATTTGAGTATTAACGACCACCGTGAGCAACTCAATGGGCTATAAGCAGTCGCCCGTCCCTAATTTAGAGTCACTGGTTCCAGGGAAGGGAGAGAGCCAGTGCCGTAAGACAAACACAACATCCATGCCTGACCGGGATTCGAACCCTGACCCCTTACGGACGAATGATCAGAGGCCAGCGCCTGAGACCACTGCGCCACCGGGGCGGCAAGGCGCGGTTTCGATAATCGTCAAGGACAAACATGTACTTTCACATTGGCGCCCGAACGTAAAAAATGGATGTTGGGTTCTTCGAAAAATGTGTGATGTTTATTCCACACATCGTCTAGAATTAATCAAACAATGTGACGTACTACAGAGGTAAAGCACGTGTCAAGACGACAAATCTGCAGCCGTATATTCTGTCCGTATAGCTTATTTAGAAGAGCAACGTACTCCGGAGTGAGGGGGCGCGAATTCGATCCCTGTCACGGACAAATTTGTTTTTTCATAAATCTCCAAGCACGGGACAGTAGTGAAGAAAAAAAAATCCAGATTAAAAACTGAGTTGAAAGCCCATCAAGCTTCTGTTCGTCTATAAATCTGTACAAAAGAAAATGAATTGCAAACCTCCTCCAAAATAAAATCCTGGCTGGATCACTTATTCTGCTTCATTCTTTTTAAGTTAAACCGGATTGACATTAACAGAACGGTATATGGGCTGAAAAGTTGCCAAATGTTTGTACTTGTTCGAAGCATAATGAACATTCAAAATGTATCCACTTCTCCATTTTCATATGTAGATGGAATCTATTATTTTCCACTTTAGCGAAGGACCACTATTAACGCAAATGACTGCCTATTTCGTTTGTATCGTAAACATCGACATTCGGAGGACGTATTAATTAAAGCGACTGCAACCGGATTAGCAGAATAAGCAAGAACAGACGATGTTTCAGGGATGCAAATGAGATGGGTTCAAACTCCTTTCCATGGAGGGCTATTCCACGGTAATTGCCCCACTGATTTAGATATAGCCAATGACATTGGCCCGAGTAATTCGACATATGTGGCCGCGTATTTTCAGGTATCAGCTAGAAATCCCTGGGGAAGGATCTCAATCGCGGACAATATAACCTGTTCTCGGCCCACTCGTTTGTTGTTTTACTTTACATCACTTGTTCTCTCAAATCGCCGAAAGGGAGAGAGAGAGAGACGTAAACATCAGATTTTATTGACTACCTTGAACTTCAGATTTTTTTCTTCATGGCGTGTCTAAACTTCTTGATCCCGTAGTGAATCCCTCCTGAAGCCCATCTCTGCTGTGTGGTCTTCTGAGGAGATGTTATCCTTATAATTTTTTTCTTACCTAGCAGTGACGTAGTTCTAAATAAAAAAGTACTTTAGCGGTGAACGGACTAGGAAAAACTACTCTCAAAACTTTCAAAATCTGATTCGTTGCTTTTTACGCTTTATAACCGTAAGTTGAAGAAACGTACATGTTCCAGCTTTGTCCGTCTGTCTGTTTGCCCGCACGATAACTCCCATAAAAATGGTTCGATTTCGATGAAATTTTAATATGTGGTAGGGGACAACCTGGGGACGTACCCTATTCAAAATGGATGAAATGGGCTCAAGGGTCAAGACATAGGAGCGGGATCCATTCCATCGCCTTTATGAGTCATAACTTACGTAAAAATGCTTCGATTGCGAGAAAACGTTATGTTGTTCCGGAGGTATACTGAACCAGTTGGAAGCAGGACTACGGGCACGCGTGTCGCTGGCACGATTACCCCTGAACCCTGGGGACAGGAGCGAGATTTATTCCTCAGCCATTATCCTCATAACTTGAGTAATAACTTGAGTAATGATTTCTGGTATTTTGGAAAGCGTATCATAAACAATGCATTGCATGATTTTACTAACCTGTTATTTATTATTTTTTAATTTTCATTACTAATTACCAACATGAATTTACACTATAACTGTGTAATCTGAGCAATTTTAAATAACAGGAAGAATGTAACGTGAGAGACATACACAGTGCGTCAAAGAATTTTTAAGACTGGTGCTAGATTTCAGCCTACGGTGGCGCCACCAGTGTAATCGTGAATGCGTTATAAACCGTGACCATCTGCTTGCTTTCTGCCAAAAGTACTGCGCAGTTGTTAAAGTAACTCAAACGAAACTGGCGTTCATTAGAGAAGTAACATTTTTTTCATGTTGAATTATTAAGATGGAACAGAGGGCTGTTTTTTAATTTAACGCAAAACTTGGTAAAAGTGCCTCGGAAACGTACCAAATGATGAAACAAGTTTACGGTGAGTTTTGTTTAAGTAGATCAAATGTTTTCCTGTGGCACAAACGTTTTTTGGACGGAAGAGATACGCTAGAAGATGATAAGCATACCGGAAGACCAAGTTCATCTAGGACACCTGAGATTATTGAAAACGTGCGTGATTTCGTGTCAAACAATCGATGAAACGATTCGAACCATTCTGCATGAAGATTTGGGCAAAACAAAAGTCTGTGCTAAATTTGTTCCACACACGTTAACCAATGAACAAAAATCAAGGAGAAGTACACATTGCAGAGACATCATTTCAGCCACTGAAAATTATCCAAACTTCTTAAAATCGATTGTTACTGGTGAAGAAACATGGTGTTTTCAATATGATCCAAAAACAAAGCGACAAAGTGCGGAATGGAAGTAAAAAAACTCGCCACAAGCCAAAAAAACAAGAAAAGTTCCATCGAAAATCAAAACAATGCTCATTACATTCTTCGATAGTAAGGGTATTATCCACAAAGGATTTGTTCCAAGTGGACAAACAATTACTGGTGAGTTTTATTTAAATGTTTTGAGGCGTTTGATGGGCAGAATTCGTCGCATTCGTCCAGAATATCGAGATGAAAACAGTTGGTGTTTGTTGCACGATAATGCTCCCAGTCACACCTCACTTCTTGTTCGTAGATTTTTGGCAAAAAATAACGTCTGTGGGTTGAATCATCCACCGTATTCGCCTGATTTAACACTCTGCAACTTTTCTTTATTCCCAAAACTTAAAATGACGTTAAAAGGGTGTTATTTTGATGATATTTCGACCATACAAACAGCTTCAACGCGTGCTTTGGAGGCAGTTCCGCAAAGGGAACTGGAACTGGCATTCGAATCATTATTAAATCGCTGTAGCAAGTGTATTGAAGCCAGAGGGACTTATTTTGAATAGCAAACCAAACCAAATTATAATTTCTTGTTTCTATTTCATTTTACAGACCCAGTCTTAAAAATCCTTTGACGCACTGTGTATGCTAAGATTATGAACTTTTCATTTAAATACAGCTCTGTGTTGTTCTACACGATTTAAGATATGCATTGGGAATATTTGTGAACTACGAGAGTAACATCAATTCAATATGACTAACGCGTCGTTTCTACTAAGATTATGTGGTACATGTGGAAGATTTTTGTGTTGCCCGCAAGGGATCATTGAGCTCTGAGGATTACTTTTATGGGAGCCGATACCAGTGGCGAGTTGTTCAATACAAATGTCCATCACTACCGTTTTATCTCTGAGCGCTGCAATCGGAGTAGTCAACCCCTACAAATTTATTTTGACTGCCGTCTGGACAAAGGAGTTTACATTCTCTTTGTGATAGAATCTTATGATTTGTGAGATACCCTACTGCGTTATCCAACTGTGTAGATCAATCTACACAGTATTTTTTGTTTGTTTCCGGGTTTAACAACAACCATGGGCAACTCATATGGCTATGAGAAGTCGCCAGTCCCTAATTTCGGGTCACTTGTTACAGGGAAGAGACAGATCCAGCTCCTTTTGCCATTCACACCACCCATGACTCATCCGGGGTTGGGACTCAGTCTTAGCTCGGAAGAATGATCAGAAGCCTGCGCCTCAGACCACTCTACCATCTGGGCGAGCATCTCTGTAGTATGAACATTCGGTTAAGGTACAAGTACGTTTGCATGCAGAACACAGTTTTCCTTATTTTTGCGTACATGAGCATTTGAAAAAGTTCCTTTGCCGTAATTCTCTTACCATGTATCTGCTAAAAGTGGCTTAGCGGCGCTAAGCCTAGAAAAGACTGCCGTAGCGCTGCTAAGGCCCTTCTACATCACTCTTATCTAGCTATATTAGTCTTTTAAAGTCAGTCGCACACGAAGATGGTTCAGCGAGTCGAAGATGGGAGCGATTAGCAATACTTAACATGATATGTTCTTGACTTTCCAAATAAAACTATCTGGACACCAAACAGAAATCATCGCTCTTCTACGTTAATAAGTGAGTCTCAGAAAAATTCTCATCGGCCGACACCAGTAATCGAATCCGGATCTTCCTGTTAAGCGCCTGACTGAAAGACCATGGAATCGTTTTCCAGTGGCGGCCGATGAGAATTTTTCCGAGACTCACTTATTAACGTGGAAAGAGCGATGGTTTCTGTTTGGTGTTCCTGGTCCACGTCGAGTGTATGAATTAACTATCTGGACATTCCAGGGATTTAACATCTTATACTTTAATCGATTCAGTTTTAATTTATAAACGTTAAATGTATCCTAAAACTGTGTTCCTTAACGATCTATCAGAAAAATATTTTTTTCTGTTTCGCTGTGAAATTTTTGCACTTACAGAAATTTTATTATCTTAACGTTTTTCTAAATTTTCAGAAACCTTTACGCAACTCTTATCTTATATTGACGGTTAAGTGCCATTTTTAAGATGTATTAAAGGAAATTTCTGAATTTTCAGGAACTTTTCCGCAATTCCTTTTGTATATTAACGGCAAAATTCCGTTTCAAAGAGGTGTTAACCGAACACTCTGAATTTTCAGAAACCTTTTTTACTTTTTTAATGGAGATTTAACGACCACCGTGAGCAACTCAATGGGCTATAAGCAGTCGCCCGTTCCTAATTTAGGGTCACTGGTTCGAGGGAAGGGAAAGAGCCAGGTAAGACAAACACAACATCCATATCTCACGGGATTCGAACCCGAACCCCTTTCGGAGGAATGATCAGAGGCCATCGCCGGCCGGCTCGATCAACTCATTGGGCTATAAGCAGTCGCCCGTCCCTAATTTAGGGTCACTGGTTCGAGGGAAGGGAACGAGCCAGTATCGTAAGACAAACACAACATCCATGCCTCACCGGGATTCGAACCCGAATACTGATGTTACTTGCTTATATTCACGGAAAAATTCTGTTCTCACTTTTTCCGTATTCATAGGATGGAAAATTTCCTGTAATAGGAGCGATTCGCGGAAATACTTGAGGTTTAATTAATTTAAATTTTAATCGTCTGTCGAAGGATCAGATTTTAAAGTTCTGTAGCGAGATCGGATATTGTGGATATCGCATGAAATTTTGGTTATTACGCCGCCGGATATATTCCTTCCCTTCTCCCATTAGGTGCACCAACTATTGTACAATGGCTGTTCCATAAAAACTGAAAGTAATTTTTTTTGAGTTGGCAACAGTGCGAAGGGGAAAAATAACCACGCAGACGACTAACTGAATTAAGGAAGTATCTATGGCAACAGTTATTAGCCGTGGCAGACGATTCTGGTTTTGTAATTGCGCAGTTGTTTAAGGTAATTCTGCATTTCGCCGTACAGTTATGGAGGTGAGTGATTCAGAGTTATGAAGTGAAAGGCGTTGGGTTATAAAATTTTGTGATCATTTGGGTAAAACGGCTCCAGAAACAGTTGATTTAATGAAATAAGCTTATAAAGATAAATGTGAGTCAATGATTTTTAGATGGCACCATGATTTTAAAAAAAAAAGCGTTTCTCGGCAGAACTCGCTCCTAGGCCTGGTCGACCTGAAAGTGTTGCTACGGAGCGTATTGTTAAGACTATTTGGGCAATCACGCAAGAAGATCTACGAATGACGTGTGAATACATAGCGGCGTCAACTAATATTTCAAAAACGTCGGCATTCCGCATTGTACACGACATATTACTGCTG
Organism: Macrothele yani; assembly: GCA_039090855.1. Lineage (NCBI taxonomy): Eukaryota > Metazoa > Arthropoda > Arachnida > Araneae > Macrothelidae > Macrothele > Macrothele yani. Next base: position 100,326,796 of record CM076989.1, on the reverse strand, counting down.
CATCGTGTGTGTTCCAGATGAATACCTCATGACCTGACGAGAGAACGATTTTTAGCCAGAGTTCAGGTGTGTCATGAGTGGAAACAAATGATTGCAAAGGATCCAAACTTTATAAACACAGTAATAACTGCCGATGAAACATGGGTCCACTATTCCACCCTCTCACGAAGCACGCGACGAGTGTCTGGAAACACACAAGCTCGCCTCGTCCGAAAAACGTCCGCCAAGCCAAATCAGCTGGGAAGGAGATGATGATCATTTTATTTGATCATAAATGTGTAGTCTACCAGCATGCTGTTCCTCCACAAATTACTGTCAATGCTGAATATTACATTTCAGTCTTGAAGCGTCTGCGACGACACATATCGATTAAGCGAACGGAACTGGTGGGCAAGTGGACCCTACACCATGATAAAGCCCGCCCACATGTGGCTGCTTGTGTTCAACAGTTTCTTACGAAATGCAGTATTGAAATCATGCCACAGCCTGCCTACAGTCCTGACCTCACCCCGTGCGATTTCTGGATGTTTCCAATAATGAAGAAAAAGTTCCGTGGCGCAACATTCTCCACAGATGCTGACGTTATTAAAGATGTACACGGGTCGGTAAAGCAGCTTCCACAAAATGCCTTTGCCACATGCTTTGAAAAGTGGACTGAACGATGGGACCTTTGCATATCATCCAAGGGAAGATACTTTGAGAAAAAATAACATATATTTTGCTCTTCCTATATTTCTTCATTTTGTGTGATTTTACTCTTAGTTTTTATGGAACAGCTGTTATATTTGATTTTCATTTGTACACATTCAATTCGTATTAATTCAGAAAATTAGCATAAGACATTCACCCATTAATTAATCCTTCCCCACCCCGGAATCACAGAATACGATTAGTCGATGAGTACTGTCTTTCAAGTTCTTCTTTGTGGGTCCTCCTGAAAGACATAATCTGGATTTTTTTATTCTCAGAAGACTTAAATAAATAAGCTTCAAGAGCAAGTTTCGATAAATATTTCCCTTCAAGAACTAGAGATATATCGTGTTCCTATCTGGGGTTCTCTGACCGCCCTTGCAAGGTAGGCAACTAACTAACAGGCGCCTAAGGGAATGACCTCACCAGGAACTACGGAAGGGGAGGAACACTGGGAGTGCTGGGAAAACAACTGTGTGGGATGGAACGTCGACCGCTTCTGATGGCGATGCAGCCAACGCAGTTCGGGAAAGTGCATCACTCGAATCTTCCGTGAAATTCGATGATAAAATGAGACAATAACCCTACACCCATAATAAAATCGCAGAATTCTGTCTACCATGGGAGGAAGGATTAGGCTAACAAAATGGAATTTGTAGAAATACGTATTCTTAGAAGAACGACTGGTTAACTTTGTTTTATTATATCCTGTTTCATTTGAAATCTATTCGAAACTGAAAAAAAAAAATGACTCACATCAAATAGTTTGGTCGATACCCGTAATATTTTCCAATTCCCGCAGATACGTATGCTCTCACTAGTATTGTAAAGTTTTAGTTTTTGATATGCTCTATTTGGGTGTTTAAGTACTTAGCTGATGTTCCTGGAGAACTTCGTTTAAAATACGCTCTTTGCAAGAAAAAGAAAAAAAAAGGAAGCACCACGAGAAAGTTGTTTGATCCTGATGAAACTCCTCATGCAAGTATCTCAGGGCGGAATATCTTCTTGGTTACTGAGTCCAAGGACTGGTTGTTTAGTAGATGTACTCTGTCTCCCCATTCCTCTCTCTTCTCCGCCGTTCTCTTCAAGTCATACTATGTTCTAGTATTTGTGTCTTGGAGTAACTGTGCCGCAAAACTATTCCTTGGCCGTCCTCTTCCTCTCTTGTCTTGAATTTTCCCTTCCAAAACTTTCAGAATCTGGCCTCCATGGCGCAATGTGTGTCCTATCCATAACACTCTTTTTCTCTTTAACATGTTGATCAGATTCCTAGGCTCTCCCATTCTCTCCAGGACTTCCTGATTAGTCTTTCTATCGAGCCAACTTATTCTCTCCATTCTTCTATAGCTCCACATCTCAAATGCCTCCAGCCTTTTCACTTCGCTCTTGGTCAATGACCATGTCTCAGAACCGTAGAGAGCTACTGGCCAAACATATGCCCTTAAAATTCTCTTCCTCGGTTTCAGATCTATGGTTTTGGCTGTCAGCAGTCTTTGATTCTTTCTAAAAGCCATTTTTGCCATAGAAATATAGAAATGATCAAAAGTAACAACCAGCGAATAAATACTGGCCCTGCACCGGAACCGCGCATCGAGGAGGGTATATCAAGAGGAAAGCTCGCTCGCAGGGACAACTGAGACAGCGGATTGTGGTTACATTAACCTCCACGGACTGTGATGAAGCCTCGATGTCGGATCCGTGCACAATACGAGCAGTTGAGCGAGTTTGAGAGAGGACGTAATAATTGGGCTGAGAGAGGCGCCGTATCGCCAGGCCTTTGGACCGGAGCGAAGCGGCAATCGGACGACGTTGGCACCAATGAGTCGAGGAGGATACAACCCAGCGTCACTCGGGCAATGGACGGCCGAGGACAACGACAGAGCGCAAGGATCGTGTGATTGTGAGAGCCTCACGAACAGAACCGAATTCGTCGCTCTCAACCATTCGTGGCCATGTTGCGTCATCTACAGGTACGAAAGTGGACATCCGGCCCGTTGCCATGACTACATTCGAGGAGACCACTCCGCCGCCTACCACTGACCAACAAGCATGCCGGTACCGGTTGCAGTGGTGTCAGGCCGGATCAACGTAGGGTAGTTCCCAGTGGTGTCGTGTTGTTTTCAGTGATGCGTCACAGCATGCACTTGATGCCGGTGACCAGCGCAGATGGGTCTGGAGACGAGCCGGCTAGCGCACGGACCCTGCCTTTATCGTGGAACGACACACGGATCGTACCCCAGGAGTGACTACCTGGGAAACCATTTCCTACGATTGCCGAACACTCTTGGTAGTTCTCCGTATCACCTGCCAACGTTTCGTACCCCTCGGTCACCGGGCCGTCACACACAAATATAATAATATTCCATACTTTTTGTTCAATACGTAAATGAAATTCAGTATTCAACCTTTTCATCGAAATAAAACTGGTTTTCCGATTTTTTACGCTCTCCAACCGTAGGTTGAAGAAGCGTATATGCTCAAGCTTTGTCCATCCGTCCGCACGATAACTCACGTGAAAATGGTTCGATTTCGACGAAATTTTAGTATGTGGTAGGGAACCACCTGGGGACGAGCCCTATTGAAAATGAGCGAAACAGGGTCAAAGGTCAGGACATAAGAGCGGGATCAATTCCATTGCTCTTATGCGTCATAACTTGCGTAAAAATGGTTCGATTTCGATGAAATTTTAGTATGTGGCAGGGAACCACCACATACTAAAATTTCATCGAAATCGAACCACCTGGGCACGAGCCCTATTGAAAATGGGCGAAATGGGGTCAAAGGTCAGGCAGGACATAAAAGCGGGATTTATTCCATTGCCCTTATGCGGCATAACTTGCGTAAAAATGGCTCGATTTCGATGAAATTTTAGTATGTGGTACCACCTGGGGACGATCCTTATTGAAAATATGTGAAATAGGGTCAAAGGTCAGGACATAGGAGCTAGATCCATTCCATTGCCCTTGTGCATCATAACTTACCTAAAAATGTTTCGATTGCGACAAAACGTTATTCTGTTGTTCCGGAGGTATAGTGAACCGGTTCTTTTGAATATCAACGAAATCGGGTCAAAGGTCATTGCACAAAAGCAAGATTTATTCCACAGCCATTATTCTCATAACTTGCGTAAAACTACTTCTATCGCAAACAAAACTTTAGTATGTTATTCCTGAGGTATACTGAACCGGTTCTGTTGAATATCGTCGATATGGGGTCAAAGGCCAGGACACAGGAGCGAGATTTATTCCACAGCCATTATCCACATAACTATAGTAATAATTTCTGGTATGTTGGAAAGCGTATCATAATCAATGCATTGCATGATTTTACTAACTTGTTAATATCGAATGACATCCGATTTTTTATATCGAATATTCTGAATGAGTTCTCTAACATTTCTTATCCAATAACAACAAAGAATTCAGTCCCTATCTCACACCAACCGTCACGTCACGTAAATATCGAGCAAAACTGCATTATGTCTTGTCCGATTTTCGTTGGTGTTTCTTTTCACGTTACAGAGCTCATATGATTATCCAATTTGCGTCGGTGATGATCTTATATCGAGTTTCTCAACTACATTAGGAATAGCTGTTCACCTAAGAAACGGGACTGTAAGTGGGCGTTCAAAATTTTCGCGTTCTGTCCTACTTCTGGTGAATATGAATAAGCAATACTTTTTCTGCAGATCTTGTATGTCGCTGTCCCAATTTTCAATTATAAAAATCTCTTCGCTCTCCTTTTTTATGCTTTCCAACCGTAGGTTGAAGAAGCGTATATGCTACAGCTTTGTCCGTCTGTCTGTCTGTCATTCCGCACGATAACTCGCGTAAAAATGGTTCGATTTCGATGCAAATTTAGTATGTGGTAGGGAACCACCTGGGGACGAACCCTATTGAAAAATGGCGAAATGAGGTCAAAGGTCAGGACATAGGAGCGGGATCCATTCCACTGCTCGTATGTGTCATAACTTGACTAAAAATGGTTCGATTTCGATGAAATTTTATTATGTGGTAGGGGACAACCTGGGAACGAACCCTATTGAAAATGAGCGAAATGGGGTCAAAGATCAGGACATAGGAGCGGGATCTATTCTATTGCCCCTTATGCGTCACAACTTATGTAAAAATGCTTCGATTGAGACAAAACTTTGTCATGTCGTTCGTGAGGTATACTGAACCGGTTCTGTTTAATATCTCCTAAATGGGGTCAAAGGTCAGGGCACAGGAGCGAGATTTATTCCACAGCCCTTATTCTCATAACTTGAGTAATGATTTCTGGTATGTTGGAAAGCGTATCATAATCAATGCAGTGCATGATTTTACTAACTTGTTTTATTTCCGGTGAGATTCTATGAACTAAAGAGCAGATTTTCCGAAATAGAGAAAAAAAAAAAATAGAACAAGCGGTAGCAAAATACCTGTGTTTGATGCATGTCCCAACAAGAGGTTCATAATGATATGATGCAGACACTCATAGGCGTAGCGTTGGGGGAAGGTGGGTACGTGCCCACTCAACTTAAAAATTAAAAAAAAAAAAAGTTATAACTTGTCTTTCGTATTTTAAATGTTATAAACTATGACATACAGCCAAGGGAACAACAGTACACAACAGCGAGCATTGTTATGACTGCCTTCTCCCAATCATTCCATGCGCATGCAGTCATCTGATGATGGTTTTCATCATCAGATGACTGCATGAGGTGCTTTGTATGGCATGTTGTTGTTCCTCATTAGGGCGAATCAACGCAATCCTGGCACACCTCGTAGTTTTGGATGTATTAGACATGTAACAAAACTAAGTTATGCTACTAATGGCAATACATAGTGCGTCAAAATATTTTTAAGACTGGCGATAGATTTCAGCCTACTGTGGCGCCACCAGTGTAATCGCGAATGCGTTATAAACCGTGACCATCTGCTTGCTTTCTGCCAAAAGTACTGCGCAGTTGTTAAAGTAACTCAAACGAAACGGCCGTTCATTAGAGAAGTAAAATTTTTTTCATGTTGAATTATTAAGATGGAACAGAGGGCTGTTATTAAATTTAACGCAAAACTTGGTAAAAGTGCCTCGGAAACGTACCAAATGATGAAACAAGTTTACGGTGAGTTTTGTTTAAGTAGATCAAATGTTTTCCTGTGGCACAAACGTTTTTTTTTTTTTTTGGACGGAAGAGAGACGCTAGAAGATGATAACCATACCGGAAGACCAAGTTCATCTAGGACACCTGAGATTATTGATAACGTGCGTGATTTCGTGGCAAACAATCGATGTGCGTCACTAAGAGTGATGGAAGAGTCTTTAAACATCAACAAAGAAACGATTCGAACCATCCTGCATGAAGATTTGGGCAAAACAAAAGTATGTGCTAAATTTGTTCCATATACGTTAACCAATGAACAAAAATCAAGGAGAAGTGCACATTGCAGAGACATCATTTCAGCCACTGAAAATTATCCAAACTTCTTAAAATCGATTGTTACTGGTGATGAAACATGGTGTTTTCAATATGATCCAAAAACAAAGCGACAAAGTGCGGAATGGAAGTCAAAAAACTCACCACAAGCCAAAAAAACAACAAAAGTTCCATCGAAAATCAAAACAATGCTCATTACATTCTTCGATAGTAAGGGTATTTATCCACAAATGATTTTTTCCAAGTGGACAAACAATTACTGGTGAGTTTTATTTAAATGTTTTGAGCCGTTTGATGGGCAGAATTCGTCGCATTCGTCCAGAATATCGAGATGAAAACAGTTGGTGTTTGTTGCACGATAATGCACCCAGTCACACCTCACTTCTTGTTCGTAGATTTTTGGCGAAAAATAACGCCTGTGTGTTAAATCATCCGCGGTATTCACCTGATTTAGCACCCTGCGACTTTTCTTTATTCCCAAAACTTAAAATGACGTTAAAAAGGGGTTATTTTGATGATATTTTGACCATACAAACAGCTTCGACGCTTGCTTTGGAGACAATTCCGCAAAGTGAACTGGAACACGCATTAGAATCATTATTAAATCCTTGTAACAAGTGTATTGAAGCCAGAGGGACTTATTTTGAATAACAAACCAAACCAAATTATAATTTCTTGTTTCTATTTCATTTTACAGACCCAGTCTTAAAAATTCTTTGACGCACTGTGTAGAACAGGATAATTTTCGGAGAAACTATTTCGGAGAATGCCCTCCCCCCAAGAAAAACATTGGTTTTCACTCATTTGTTACTCTTCCGCCCAAAAAAAAAAAAACATTTTTGGTCACGCTACACCTATGCAGACTCTAGATAATAATGCTCCTGCATATTCCCTGGTTGTCAAGCAGAGATAACACTCACTTCTGTGGACCATACAGACTGCAATCAAGTGGTCTTTAGAAGTACACTGTAGTGAGGAATAAAACCTATATATAATAGGCTACGTCTGTTCCTAACGCTCTGACGTCATTCAATACTTGCAGCGCCATCTGCTTTTATCCGGTGGCTGAAATCGGAACTAAGCTCACCGCTATCGCACGATACGTAAAATCAAGGAGAAACCCGGAAAATAAAATAAAGTTAGTAAGACAAACGACTTCATCTGTGGCAGCAAGCACGTGCTCAAACAACGTTTTTTACAACTGCTCTCTCTCTCTCTTGGATACTTTTTAGTTTTCAGTTTAAATAAAATTTTACCGAAAATTGGAAGTACGAGTTTTGGACGATCATAATACTTATACTTTCCTATAACGGAGGTATGAGAAAGTAAAAACTGTGTACTATTTGTGAGTGTAAGTGGAGAGGTTTTGAACTCTGAAGGGGCGTATTCTAGTTTCTCCCCCCCCTACCTCCAGATAACAAAAGTTTGCTCTATCCCTGATGCGTAGAGTTATTCAGGAACACAGAGGAAAGTACCTTCCATGTTCCTGAATGAAATTTTACGTTGTTCCGGAAGCGATTGGCAGTAAAGAAAATTGAGGGCAAATGGGCTGATGTTTACAAGGATCTATTAGATGACAAAATCTTGCCTGACTTGTACATTATATCTTTTCTCGTTCGATGAATGAATCGCTCTGTTGCGTCTGCTGTGGCAGTACGTTGACCTTCGAAATACATATGTCGAACTCCTCAGTCAGTATGAATAACTAAATAGATATATTCCCTTTTCTGATATCATTCAAATCTCATTATAGTTTGTTGACTTCCTATTTTCAACAACACATCCGATAACAGTTTCACTTTTGTTATCGGTGCATACGAAGCTGGATTCGCTCCAGAGAAATCAGCAACTATTATATCGCCGTTCTGCTTCTCAAGGTTCATATGTGATATTCATTGTGGGAGGGTGCGTAATGTTCCGGAATCAATCTTTGCAAGCGAGCCGCACAGTTAATGATATTTTTAGAAAGCACAAAGAATGAGAAATTATCGCCAGCATCCCCCCCCATATCATTCCGGGTGAGGTTTCTTTTTATTACGCGGCCTTTTGTGTTTAATGTTGCATAAATTGTATTTCTTTTGTGTGGCACCGACAGCATGGAATATTTTTGGAGAGCCAGACGATCGGCGGAAGTTGATAAGAATACTCTCACTTTTGGCTTTCATTTCTTTTATCTTTTTATCAGTCATACATCTTGAAGAACATTTGAAGTAATCTACGATCGACGGGGAACACTGGCCGGTAGAAATGCCATCGTGAAAATGATACGGATGATGAACATACAAAATGTTTCGGAATGTTCTAAAAATACTGAATTTGGGGGTCAGCTAAACATTTTATTAATGATAATCTAAAAAAGTAGCACGCCAATTTGCTAGCAAACATGAGTGACCTACTACAGAGGTGAAGCACATGTCAAGACGGCAAAGTTACAACGATAAATTCCGTCGGTGTAGCTTAGTTGGGAAAGCATTCGGCTCTGGAGCAGAAGGATGCTGGCTCGAGAAATTATGTTTTTACACTGGCGCCTGATTTTGGAAATGGATCTTTTTTTTTTTTTTTTTTTTTTGGATTGTAGGTTTAACGACCACCGTGAGCAACTCAATGGGCTATAAGCAGCCGCCCGTCCCTAATTTAGGGTCACTGGTTCCAGGGAAGGGAGAGAGCCAGTGCCGTAAGACAAACACAACATCCATGCCTCACCGGGATTCGAACCCGAACCCCTTACGGACGAATGATCAGAGGCTAGCGCCTTAGGCCACTGCGCCACCGGGGCGGCGGAAATGGATCTATACTGGCCGTTGGGTTCTTTGAAAAATGTGTGATGTTCATTCCACACATCGTCTGGAATTAATCAGAATTATTTGCCCTTCGGCGAGCAACTGCAAGCATGGTTTATCGGCTGACCAGAAAACTAATGATTCTGTCCCAGCTCTTTCTTAAAAAGGGGGGCGGGGGGGCGTTATGTGACGTACTACAGAAGTGAAACACATGTCAAGACGGCACAGTTACAACGATCAATTACGTCGATGCAGCTTAACTGGGAAAGCATTGGGCTCCGGAGCAGGAGGATGCAAGTTCGAGCTTCGCCACCGGGAAATTTCTGTTTCACACATGTTGGAAATTATCGCTATTAATAGCAATACCCAAAGAGAATTTGGTAGCAACGAGAGAACAAAGGGGGCCACATGCAGGTAAGGGCAGTGATCAATAATTATTGAATTATAATTGCCTAAACTAAGAACAAGTGGAGTAAATAAGTGGGAAGGGCTGGATTACTGCAAGATATTGTACTTCAACACTTACACACCCTGGTGGCCAAAACATTTTTTACAGAAAATTAGAAATTATATGCAGAGCATTTCTCATCAAGAGTTGTATCCGGTACAGGAAGAATTTTTCAAATCGAACTTTTAGAAGCAGAGATATCGGGGGAAACGCAATTTATCATTACAACCCTTAGTGCAATATCTATGCATTTCTTGAAAAAAAAACCCTGTCCCTGAAATAGTCTTCGATATACACTCATCGTCAATAAAACAGTTGCACCCAGAACCATGTGTCGGATTGCAATGCTATTCGGGAGGAAGGTAAAGGTTACCAGGAACACTAAATGATTAAACATTGAGACTGATATGGGCAATATTTATTCAGCTACACGCCAATCAGTAGTGTCTCTCAGTATAACGTCGGGCCGCCATGTTTGCTCACACAGCATGCCAGACGTCTCGGCATGGAGTTGTACAGGTTCCCAATGGTGTCCTGGGATAAGCCATCCCATGCAGCTTGAATCTTTTCACGCAGTTCCTGCAGATTATGCGGTAGGTGTGGAGTGTTTATAGCACGTCCAATAGCATCCCACGCATTTTCAATTGGCGATAGGTCAGAGTGTCAGTGCCTTGAAGGCAAGCTCCTGAGACAGAAGCAGTATACGGACGAGCGTTGTCCTGTTGGAAAATCACACCGGAGGGAGTGTTCAGAATAGGTAGGGCCACTGATTGTAGGACCTCATTAACGTAACGTTGGGCTGTCAAAGTGCCTAAAATGAACACCAAAGGTGGTCTGGCATCATAGGCAACTACACCCTACACCATAACACCAAGTCTTCTGGACGTGTGACGCTCGACAACAAATCGTTCATCTTGGCGCTGACCACGGTGCCTCCACGACGCACAGATTCGTTGGTCGTCTCCTCCAAAACAAAAGCCGGACTCGTCACTAAAGATCACTCGCTGCCATTCTGAGTGGCTCCAAGATAGTCTGGCACGACATCATTGCTGTCTTTGGCGACGATGCAATGGTGTTAAGGGCAGTCGTCGCAAACGGTTTGCGTGCGTGTAGTCCTACGTCGTGCAGCCGTCTGCCAATGGTGTTGGCACTAATCGGACGATGCATGGAGGTCACCACTGCTTTCTGAATATCCGCAATCGTGGCTGTTGAGTCACTCCGCGCATGTCGGACAACCTGTTAATCCTCTCTCTTCGTGGCTCGTCTAGATCTCCCAGACCCTTCCTGTCTCTTCTGCTTACCTTTTTCTATCCAATGCCGCAAACAGCGTTCTATAGTGATGTCCGCACGACCGGTATGGTGCGCAATACGGCGATAAGACCATCCCGCTTCCCGGAGTCCGACGATGCAGTTTCTCTCTAACTCCTTCAACTTCTCGACTTGCTTGCGAAGTTTTCTCCAAGGCATACTTCACTTGCAAAGGATGCAACCAACCCAACAGCACGAGTCAGAATGGCAAGCACGCGCAACGTAAAGACCTTATATATCCAGTAAGGCAGAGCGCCACAACCCTTCCTTACTTGCGTCACATGCGCGACCGAGCGTGATACTTGAACGATTTGCATGTCTCACGATGTCAAACCTGTCCACAAAGTTTAATTCCTGTCGGTTGCTTCCTTCTGGGTGCAACTATTTTTTTGACGATGAGTGTAAATGGCATAGAAAGAAAAAGAATGTTTTCAATCGGATATTCAGAAGCAAAAATATGGAATAAAATATATTTTGAATTCGATGCATTAATGTCCTCTAGCAGCGAAGTTGTGTAACGAGAAAACAAAAAAGAATGCAAGGTTCATCATTCTTACGTTTCAAGCTTTCCATTGCAAAAATAAGTTTTGAAATCGGACTAATAGTTTCAGAGATATGGTGTCCGCAGACAGACGGACAAAATAAAAACATAAACACGATATTTTTTTTACAAAACACGTGCGCTAAACTAAGCATTTTTTAAGGACTTAAAGATTCATAAGGTCCATGGGAACCTTGTAAAAATTCAATTGAAAAAATTATTTTGCGTCGGGTAGCTTTCTGTACATCAAATGTGTTTCCTGTTTCAAATATCGCACTGCATTTTCATATGCTGCCATGTCTTTATTACTGACACACCATCTCAAAATGGCATTCTGTTTTGTATCTCTATGATGAACACTTTGCGTAGATTTTCTATTTCTAATGACGCACAGTTTTTTCCCTAGGAGAACTAAATACATATTTGATCTACCTCGCTATCTCTTCTTATGGAAGCAATTTGTAAAATTTATTGTGCTTCGAATAACTCCCACTATTGAAAACATTTTGCATGCATATTCTTAGTTCTACCCCAAAAGGGGTTGAAGGTATATTTCTGTTTGCGGCCGATATCTCCATCAGTTTAAACACAATTGAAACAATTCTGTCTCGGTCGAGTAGTTTTTAGTAAGATAAAAATCTTGCGTGCTTTTCCTACTTTCTATATATGAGGAAGAGTCAATGAAAGTGAGCCAAGGCTGAAAGCATTGCCTTTATCTCAAAAAGTCACCACCAGCATTGTGGTATTTGTCCCACTGACTAACAAGCCGGGTGATTACACGCTCATTGAAGTACCTTGGTTACTGCGTCAGAATTAGTGCAACTGCCTCCTGCACTTCAGCGCCCGACGCAAATATGCGGCTCTTTAATTCTTCTTCAACTCACCGAAAATGTGAAAGTCACAAGGCAAAAGGTCCGGACTGTTTAAGAGCTCTTGAACCTCAGCAGAGTTTCCGTAGTAACATTAGCCGTATGGGGTTGAACATTGTCGTGCAGCAAGATGATTCCGCTCGAGGATAAGCCACTGCGCTTGTACTTGATTGCCGTGCGCAGGCGTTGCAGCATGGCACAATAGCGGCCGGCATTGACAGTCTCTCCATGCTCAGCATATTTTATCAATAATGGCCGCCAACGATTAAAAATAATAAATCAAGAACTCATTTCCTTCACGATGATACCCCTGCAGATGAATCAATGCGGAGAATAGCCTCTGGTTCTGGTCCTCGCTAAGAACGTTCGAAATCCAATGAGCGCAAACGATACCAATAATTCAGATGTTAATGAATCATAGTGTGCACCAAGCCGTTACTGATATTCACACCTGTGTCCAATTCATCAATATTCCGGCGCCAATCTTGTCTCCGGCCGATCTTGTCTGCCCACTTGTGCTAATGTGTTCGGCGTGATGGTAAAATAGCTTTGGAGACCAAAGTATAGACACGCTAAAGCTTTCAAATCCTCCCTTGAAGTGTGTGCTTCATCGCTTCACTGTGGCCAATGAAATGCCATACACTGTTCTTACGCTAGAGTTTTTAAAATTCTGTTTTAATCTAAATTATGCAAACATAGGCACGATTTTTTTGTGTATTCAGATGCAAGACTTCGCCGGAGGGAGCATACATAACATTCGATTTAAAATAAGAAAACGATTAATTTGTATAATTAAAAAAAAAAAAACGCAAGGGGAAAAAAGTACCTAGAAATAATTTTAGAGCACTACATTTGACTTGTCAAAAAACATACGCCAGATGATTTAGTTTGCCGCTCCGGTGGCGCAATGGTCTAAACGATGGCCTCTGATCATTCGTCCGAACGGGGTCCGGGTTCGAATCCCGGTGAGGCATGGATGTTGTGTTTGTCTTACGGCACTGGCTCTCTCCCTTCCTTGGAACCAGTGACCCTAAATTAGGGACGGGCGACTGCTTATAGCCCATTGAGTTGCTCACGGTGGTCGTTAAACCTCCAATAAAAAAATGATTTAGTTTCATCATCTTCTTTTAAAAATGCTCTCAAAATTTATGGATGTATTAATTAACCTATGTTGCACAGAACCTATTGTTTCCTTGCTAAGGATATGTTTTCCTTACCGTTTAGCTGTTACGAAATTGGCAGCTTTGAAACTCCTTTGTATGCAGTTGTCATACTCGTATAAGTAAACAGGCTGTTTTTTCCAATGCAGTTTTATTAATTCTTTCATGAAATTATCGAAGCGGCCAATGTTATGAGTTAACAATAGTAGGCTTTACTACTGCTTTCCCCAAATCCCAACACGTGGCAAATTGTAGCATGTTTTTACGGTTCGCTAGTCCCCCGAAGCTTGACAAAACACACGAGGAGCACAGGGCAACTTATTGTCACGAAATGCAAATGGGGCAGACGATGATTTATGAGATGAAAGTGCACGTCTCAGAAGAGTAGCGAAGCAATGAATGGTGTCGTTGAACGGCGCGGAATAGCAAAATGTAACGACTTCAATTGTGAAAGAACTCCATCTCAGCCTTGTTAGAAAGTGCTTATTGGAACTTTCGCCCTAACCTCAAGGATGACTGACTAACCGAGTGACTAAACACCATAACGCTGACATGTCTGCATCTTGATCAAATACAATGAATGAGAAGAACTTTGGTAAAAGCAAGTTGGTAGTAAACATTGGCTAAACGAAAAATGAATACAAAGGCACAAAGTTGCGAATTACCATGCGCGCTAACTCAACTACGAAATTTCCAGCCCTACTTTGGATGACCACGCAAAATGGCAGTCATTACTCCAGTTTACGAAAGCTGAATGAAATTTATTAAAAATAGAGTTATGAAAACCAAAAAGACTGGGAAATTGCAAAATCGGTGCAGCATTCTTCTGAGCGTCTTTAGACACAGGTCAAGGCACGACTTAGTCCAATCCTGAGGTGTTGCTTTCACCTTTAGGCGGAGCACCTACGCCAACCCTAAAATTTCAAATGCTATGAACAGAAACCCATTTGCTCGATTAAAAACTGCGCACCAACTGATATGCTTCAGACTTTCACCGTGACCCTGCATTGCAAGTTCTGCGTCTTATGACAAAGTAAATTTTTCCATCATTTTTATGCCACGGGCGGGATTCGAATACCCAACTCTCGGCTCCGGAGCTCGGAGTGCTATCCACTATAATACACTGGCATGTGCTCTCACTGCTATCTGCCTTTATCTCATGTGCGTCCTGCGGGGCAGGCACGTCACAGTCTCTGGTACAGGTACTGCCACGGATCTTCCTCTAAAAAGTTTCTAATCATTCTCGTGACACCTACAGTTTTCTGTTCTGCCACAAGAAACAGGCCCGCCCAAAGCTACTCCTGTATCCAGATGAATAAGGGCAGCAGCAGACGTTTACGTAGCTTATTCATTCCTACACATCCATACATAGCGTTTAGATGTTCTGCGGGACTGAGAGGTCAGCATCTCAAAGAATACAGAAATTTTAATAACTTATGATCACCAATCACCTACGTTTACAGCGATTTTGGCACCCAACTCGAGTTTGACACACACATCCATCACACAGGATCATCTAACTTCACGATTTTTTCCCTTTTCTCGTTCCGGCTTTTCTAATTTTGTTTTTCCAAAGAATTATTTAGTCATCCTTTTAATTTCCTTAGGGTTATTAATTTTTTTATTCAGTACCTGTGTTCTTATTCCTTCAGCATGCCCCAAGCACCTTAGAATGTTTATATTCACTCTACTAACGACGTTTGCTTTCATATTATGCATTAGCAAAACATCGTCGCTGCGGACTGGTCTGGGGCACTCTTCTGACTAATCGTTAGTGACATTCTCCGCTTGTTTGATGGGTCTCACTCTTTCCATTTCTTGCCCTAAATTAGGGTCGGGGATTCTCACGACTATCGTTCAACCCGGAGAAAACGAACCAAAACGTATTCAAATGTAGTCTTGCCTTAAGTACCCAGTAAGCAAAGTATCTCTCTAAAACACACGCGACTCCGATGTCTTTTTTGCATCATCCAGGTTTTGCTAAAGAATATCAGTGCTGCGTTACTACGCAGCCATACTGATCCTATTTTGACAACCCATCGATCTGCTAAATCCACCAAATGTATCAAAGCTGGATCTACTTCCGTCCTAAATTCACCATTTAATTTGTTTTCTCAGTCAAGCATGGTTCGTAAATGGAAGTCATTCACGTGGTACAACTTTATACCATTCAGACTGTTCTTGTGTTCAGTTTTAATAGTCTCACGCTCAAATTTCCGGACTGGTTTTCTACTTTATCGCCTTTAAATTCACACATATTTTGTTTATCTCGGAGAACATAGTCATTATGTTGTCTAGGACGAATTACAGAATATGTTGTCTAGGATGAAGTGCAGAGTATATTGACTAGAACGAATATCAGACCGTGTTGTTCAGGATTAATTTCAGAGTGTGTTGTCTAGGAGGAATTGCAGAGTCTGTTATCTAGGATGAATTGCTGAGTATGTTGTCGAAGATGAATTTCACAGTATGTTATCCACGATGAATTTCGGAGCATAAACATATGTATTAAGTACAAGAACTCATTCACCTGATGCAACTTTATACCATTCAGACTGTTCTTTTGTTCTGTTGTAAAAGTCTCTCGCTTATCACTGTAGAATTTGTTTTTCTTTGTTTGTTTCAATTTCACACATATTTCGTTCATCCTGGACAACATACTCTGAAATGCATCCTAGATAATATAATCTGTAATGCATCCTAGACAACAGCATGCGATTCATCCTATACAACATACTCTGCTATTCATTCTAGACAACATACTCTGCATTTCATCCAAGATAACATACTCTGCATTTCATCCAAGATAACGTACTCTGCATTTCATCCAAGATAACGTACTCTGCATTTCATCCAAGATAACATATTCTGCAACTGATCCTGGATAACATGCTCTGCAACTCACACTGAACAGCATACTCTGTAACTCATCCTGGATGACAGGCTCTGCAACTCACACTGAACACCATACTCTGCAACTCACACTGAACACCATACTCTGCAACTGATTCTGGATAACATGCTCTGCAATTCACACTGAACACCATACTCTGCAACTAATCCTGGATGACAGGCACTGCAACTAATCCTGGATGACAGGCACTGCAACTAATCCTGGATGACAGGCACTGCAACTCACACTGAACACCATTCTCTGCAACTGATCCTGGATGACAGGCTCTGAAACTCACACTGAACACCATACTCTGCAACTGATCCTGGATGATAGGCTCTGCAACTCATACTGAACACCATACTCTGCAACTGATCCTGGATAACAAGCTCTGCAACTCACACTGAACACGATACTCTGTAACTCATCCTATATGACAGGCTCTGCAACTCACACTGAACATTATACTCTGCAACTAATCCTGGATGACAGGCTCTGCAACTCACACTGAACATCATACTCTGCAAATCACTTCTACTCTCAGATAAGACTTTTTTTTTTGGTTGGAGGTTTAACGATTACCGTGAGCAACTCAATGGTCTATAAGCAGTCGCCTGTCCCTAATTTAGGGCCACTGGTTCCAGGGAAGGAGGAGAGCCAGTGCCGTAAGACAAACACAGCATCTATGCCTCACCGGTATTTGAACCTAGACCCCTTTCGGACGAATGATCAGAAGCAATCGCTTAGACCACTGCGACACCGTAGCGGCTCGGAAATTTTCCAAGGCGTAAACCAGTACGTTAAATTTTGGCATCACGCATGCATATGTTCACAAATACGTTGAATAGTTTCAGAGACGATACAGTCTGGTTTAATTCTTTCACTGGTGGGAAGCTCGCTGTAAGACTTAGACTAGACTAGTAATTTTTCCGAGATGGGCCCATGTTCGAGTCCCAGGGAGAGGCATTGTTTTTGTGTGCCTGATGGCGCACATAAACAATCCCCTCCCAGGAAACAACGACTGTCCCCTCCCAGAAAACAACGACTCTAATGGACGACTGCTTAAGTGCTGCCCCGAACCAAAAAAATTAAACAATAATCTCTAAATTTCTCAGAACATGTGACGTATACTCTAAATTAACTTTCATTTTTAGTTGCTTTCTCTATGTAAATTTGAGTTCATTCTCTTTTAACGTTTTCAGCCTTAACGTTATTTCTTCTGTCTCGCGGAATGAGATTGGCAACAATTATGAGGTCAGAGAGTATGACGTATGCATGTGACAGATAAGAACTAGAGATATGTAATGTTGAAGCAGCAGCCAATAGTGTGGTGTGGTTATAACCTTAAAACTACGTTATAATGTTATAACCGGGGAAGCGGCGTTTTTTTGAAGTGGTGTTTACTTGACGTCTGCGTGTTATATCCTTAGTGTTGGGGTTTTCATTAATAAAGTTTTCTGATTATTAACTCACATTAATTGGATTAAGTGAACAATACTGTGGAAGAGTGAGTTGAAGTTCTGCATTAGTGAAGTGCCAACGTAGTTTTTGCTGAATAAAGACGAACTGTGAGTAAATTTTTCTTGAAGTTTTCTTGAGTGACTCCTGTTTTCCTTTAAGTTCAGTAAGCCAAATACACACGTTGCAAATAGTAAAGAATGCTACAAGCACTCTATAGAGGCATCTTGTGTATTCTGTCGCAAGCCTTCTTCAAGTCCCCGAAAGCAGCAATAATTTTTTTATTTGATTGGAGGTTTAACGACCACCGTGAGCAACTCAATGGGCTATAAGCAGTCGCCCGTCCTTAATTTAGGGTCACTGGCTCCAGGGAAGGGAGAGAGCCAGTCAGTGCCGTAAGACAAACACAACATCCATGCCTCACGGGATTCGAACCCAGACCCCGTTCGGACGAATGATCAGAGGCCATCGCTTAGACCACTGCGCCACCGGCGCGGCAGCAGTAACTTTAATAAGTATCTCGACTTTGAATTTTCCTATCTATATTTCCTTGAAATAATACAATCTTCATTTATCTAAATTAATCGCAAGCAAACTACATCTCGAAAGCTCCATTTTTGTATTTAGTAGAAAAAGAAAGGATCTGGTTATTGGACGATGCGCAAAATGACATTTGTATTTCGTCATCAATACACTGCTGCCAAAAAACGAAAAAAAAATACTTATGTTACGAAAAAAAAAGATTAAAGAAAATCCAATTCCAGAAAGTAGTTTTGTTCAGGAAGTACATTTATTCGAGTTCTTATTAGTGCTCAATGAGTGCATATCCCAGACCTAATTTTTGAAATCGCTAACAGCTGGTTTTTGCTAAATTGCTTCTAGGAAATCAAATAATTTGCTTTTCAAGAGTTTCCGACTTCATACAAGAGAAAAAAAATGTCATTTATTACGTGCTGTGTTATCTTAGGAATTTTTCTTCTGCTTCTACAAATTTAGGAGTCAGAATTAATAACCAATTAGTCTGCTTTGTCTGTTCCCTTGCAAGCAGTCATTAAACAAAATTGAATGTGAGACCAGCAACATTTACAAACTGAAGTTAATTCAGATGGAATCTTTGGAAAACGAACGCCATTAATTCGAATTCGTGCAATTACACGAATAACGCTTTAGTCGCACCAGTGCTTTCACAGGAAGAATGTAACTTTTTTCCCATTAAAAAATTACTAAACATTGCTGGAAGCAAAGTTCACTAATTGCCTGTGATATGAAATTCAGAAACTGTGCAACTTCAGATTGACTGTTTCATAACAATACTAGGAACGAATATTTATTTAATATCGGGTAGCTTCGAAAACAAAAATTGAAACGAAGTAATTTCTGCATAATTGGATTAATACATTATTTCAAGAATCTCATGTTAATGGTCTTGAATTCACTGAAAACCAGAAATGATGGTGAGGAAAGAAAGATAAGAGAATGATAACGAACATTGGTTCAAATTATAATACACTGACGGAAAAAAATCCCAACACCACGAAAAAATAGTTTTAGAGGAATGAAATGACGGCAATACATTTGTATAGGTAACATATTTAATCTATTAAGGTTTCAAGATCACAGCTTATTGTAAGCGCGAGAAGAGCCATTTTAAATGTGAAATGCTGGTATACTAATAACCGGTGTAGCCGCCAGAATGTTGAATGCAAGCACGCAAACGTTCCTGCATTGTGTCGCACAGGTGCTGGATGTCAGTTTGTGGGATGGAGTTCCATGCCTGTTGCACTTGGTCGGTCAATACAGGGACGGTTAATGCTGGTTGGGGGTGACGCTGGAGTTGTCGTCCAATGATGTCCCATACGTGCTCGATTGGTGAAAGATCTGGTGATCTAGCAGGCCACGGCAACATGTCGACACTCTGTAGAGCATGTTGGGTTACAACAACGGTATGCGGGCGAGCGTTATCCTGTTGGAAAACACCCCCTGGAATGCTGTTCATGAATGGCAGCACAACAGGTTGAATCACCAGACCGACGTACAACTGTGCCGACAGGGTGCGTGGGATAACCGCGAGAGTGCTCCTGATGTCATAGAAAATTGCTCCCCAGACCATAACTCCAGGTGTAGGTCCAGTGTGTCTCGGCCGCAGACAGGTTTATTGCAGGCGCTCACCTGGCCTCCTTCTAACCAACACACGGACATCACTGGCACCCAGGAAGAACCGGCTTTCATCAGAAAACACAACAGATCTCCACTCCGTCCTCCAATGTGTTCTAGCTTGACACCACTGACGTCGCAAACGGCAGTGGTTTGGAGTAAGTGGAATGCACGCTATAGTGCGTCTGGCTCGGAGCTGTCCTTCAAGTAACCGATTTGTAACAGTTCGTTGCGTTACTGTGGTGGCAACTGCAGCTCGAATTGCTGCCGCAGACGCGGTACGATGCGCCACGGCCATACGCCGTACACGGCGGTCTTCCCTCTCAGTAGTGCCACGTGGCCGGCCGGAACCCGGTGTTCTTGAGGCAGTACCTTCCCTTGACCACCGCTGCCAACAATCATGCACAGTGGCTACATTCCTTCCAAGTCGTTCTGCAATATTGCGGAACGAAAATCCACCTTCTCGTAGCCCTATTACACAATCTCGTTCAAACTCCGTGAGCTGTTGATAATGGCTTCTTCGTCTTCTTAAAGGCATTCTTGACTAACGTCAACACCCTACGTCGAATCTCAACGATAACTAACGCTCACGAACGTTACAGCGCGTATTTACAGCAAACCTGCTTTGCATGTTCCGAGGGGCGCTAATAGCGCTACACGTATGCGCCGAGCGCGAAATTTGCATAGACGTCATCTTACAGATGTACTTTCACCGCCTACCAACTGTCGTTTATCTAACACAACCTTCTTGGTGTTGGGATTTTTTTTTCCGTCAGTGTAGATTATGAAACTATTTTCACCATATATAAACTTTCGTACTGTACGAATAGACACTCCCCAAAATAATATTTGAAAAAAAAACCGTTAGACAATTTTAGGCAAAAACAATTTACCTTTTCACGAGGGGATGCTGAAAAGTTCTAGGGCCAATTCACTTCCTGTAATTGTAGCATTATTTTGTCATTGCAGCTCGAAAGAGTGTTCTTTTGTAAAGTGCCAATTTTCAGACTAATAGCTCCTTTTTTTTTTTTTTTTTTTGCAGATGTTTGACGTCCTGAACTGAATCATGTCAATGCAAAGTGTCGAATTTTCGAATGTGGAACTCTGGGCTGTCATGAAATTTCTGTTCCCGCAGAAGAAAACTGCAAAGCAAATCTATGAGTGTATGACGCAAACATTAAGTGACAAGTGCCCTTCATATTCCACTGGGAAGAAATTGTGTGCCAACTTTCAGCATGGAGACTTTGAGACCGAAGGTGCAACAAGATCTGGGAGGCCCTCAACAGTGACGACACCCGAAATTGTTGATCGTGTTCATGACTTGATTTTGTTAGATCGGCGAATCTCGGCTAAAGCAATAGCTAAGACACTGGATATATTCAAGGAACGTGTTGGGTTCATAATTCATGAGCACTTCGATATGCAGAAGATGTTAGCGAAGTGTGTGCCCAAATGTTTGAACGCCGATGAGAAACAAGTGGACACTTTTGAATCGTTTTTTCAGCATTTTGAGCGATCTGGTGATAGTTTTTTTGCAGCGACTTGTCACTGTTCATGAAACGTGGTTTCATCACTACAATCCAGAAACGAAACAACAGTCCCTGCAGTGGCGGTACTCGGGTTCTCCAAGGCCAAAGAAATTCAAAACTCAAAGGTCTGCAGGAAAGGTCATGTCAACGGTTTATTTTTCGGATTCTGAAGGCGTTTTACTAACTGACCATCTCCCGAAGGACCAAACAATAAATGCTGAGTACTATTCCAACTTGCTGAGCCGATTAAAGGAAGCGTTGAAGGGAAAAAAGGTGAGGAAAACTACGGAAAGGTTTTCTTCTTTAGCAGACAATGCACCGATTCACAAGGCTGGCAAGACAATGGATGTTTTGAGGGATCTGGGGTTTAAGTGCATAGACCATCAACCCTACTCACCAGACCGTGCTCCATCACACTATTTCCTGTTCCCAAACCTTAAAAAAAAAGTTTGAAGGGGAAGTATTATTCGAATGATTCGGAGGTGATATTAGCAGCAGAGTAGTATTTGAGTGATCAGGCTTCAGAATTTTTTCGCAAGGGTTAAAGAAACTCCAGAAACGCTGGACGAAGTGTGTTGAACTTTGGGGTGAATATGTGGAATAGTCTGCAAGTTTCATGGCTCTAGCCCATTTCCTTCTTGGTGAGGCCGAGAACTTATCAGGCTGTTCCAAGTGTGTTGAACTTCGGATTGAATATATGGAATAGTCTGTAAGTTTCATGGCTCTAGCAAATTTCCTTCTTGGTGAGGCCGAGAACTTATCAGGCTGTGCCAAGTGTGTTGAACTTCGGGGTGAATATATGGAATAGTCTGTAAGTTTCATGGCTCTAGCCAATTTCCTTCTTGGTGAGGCCGAGAACTTATCAGGCTGTGCCAAGTGTGTTGAACTTCGGGGTGAATATGTGGAATAGTCTGCAAGTTTCATGGCTCTAGCCCATTTCCTTCTTGGTGATGCCGAGAACTTATCAGGCTGTGCCAAGTGTTTTGAACTTCGGGGTGAATATGTGGAATAGTCTGTAAGTTTCATGGCTCTAGCCCATTTCCTTCTTGGTGAGGCCGAGAACTTATCAGGCTGTGCCAAGTGTGTTGAACTTCGGGGTGAATATGTGGAATAGTCTGTAAGTTTCATGGCTCTAGCCCATTTCCTTCTTGGTGAGGCCGAGAACTTATCAGGCTGTGCCAAGTGTGTTGAACTTCGGCGTGAATATGTGGAATAGTCTGTAAGTTTCATGGCTCTAGCCCATTTCCTTCTTGGTGAGGCCGAGAACTTATCAGGCTGTGCCAAGTGTGTTGAACTTCGGGGTGAATATGTGGAATAGTCCGTAAGTTTCATGGCTCTAGCCCATTTCCTTCTTGGTGAGGCCGAGAACTTATCAGGCTGTGCCAAGTGTGTTGAACTTCGGGGTGAATATGTGGAATAGTCTGCAAGTTTCATGGCTCTAGCCCATTTCCTTCTTGGTGAGGCCGAGAACTTATCAGGCTGTGCCAAGTGTGTTGAACTTCGGGGTGAATATGTGGAATAGTCTGTAAGTTTCATGGCCCTAGCCCATTTCCTTCTTGGTGAGGCCGAGGACTTATCAGGCTGTGCCAAGTGTGTTGAACTTCGGGATGAATATGTGGAATAGTCTGTAAGTTTCATGGCTCTAGCCCATTTCCTTCTTGGTGAGGGCGAGAACTTATCAGGCTGTGCCAAGTGTGTTGAACTTCGGGGTGAATATGTGGAGTAGTCTCAAAGTTTCATGGCCCTAGCCCATTTACTTCTTGGTGAGGCCGAGGACTTATCAGGCTGTGCCAAGTGTGTTGAACTTCGGGGTGAATATGTGGAATAGTCCGTAAGTTTCATGGCTCTAGCCCATTTCCTTCTTGGTGAGGCCGAGAACTTATCAGGCTGTGCCAAGTGTGTTGAACTTCGGGGTGAATATGTGGAGGTCTCAAAGTTTCATGGCCCTAGCCCATTTCCTTCTTGGTGAGGCCTAGAGCTTATCAGGCTGTGTCAAGTGTGTTGAACTTCGGGGTGAATATGTGGAATAGTCTGTAAGTTTCATGGCTCTAGCCCATTTCCTTCTTGGTGAGACCGAGAACTTTTCAGCAACCCCCCGTATTTGCGGTATTGTTCATGAAAAGAAATTCAATTCAGATCCTATTATGTTTTCCACTCGTAAAGTTCATTCATTATCCATTTTACAGTGTTGGGAAGGCGTCTTTGAATCATAAGAGTTTATAACATCCCTTCTTTGCTCTAATTCTAAAAGTCAAAATTTCCCATGCACTTTTTATTGCTTTCAAACAGGGTACCATTTCCCATTCATGTTGTATTATACACTTAGTAAACAAAACATTAGAGATAGGGGTGATCGGCATTTAACATGGGAATTCAGCGGAGATTTGAACAGACCCAAACAGAACGCAACAGATAAATAGGCAGGGCTTCCCAGCAGTGCATCGCAATTGACGAACATGGATAAACGTGATGATCTGAGCGACTTTGATCGTGGACACACTGTCGACGCAAGGCAGATAAGTCATTCTATCACCTAAGTGGTAAGAAACCTAAGGTTCCAGAGGTCAACCGTATCAAGGGCGTATCGCGAGTATACCATCGACAGACATATTGGAGAGCAAGAGGTGTCCGACCACACTCCATTGATGACAGAGGTCGAAGAAGACTATCTAGGCTCGAACAGACCGATGGTTGGCAACTGCGGCGCAAATCATATCCGGGTTAAATGTCGGAGGCCGAAGCAGCGTCAGCGAGTGAACGGTATGGTGCACGCTGTATACTCTTGGCTATATGGAGCCGACGCCCTACTTGTGTGTTAATGTTGACTGCTCGTCATCGTACATTACGCTTCTCCTGCTACCGGGGAAATCAAAACTGGACCTCCGTAGAGTGGCTCCGCTTCATGTGGTCAGATGAATCCCGTTTTCAGATGCACCGAGCTGACGGGAGGAAGGGGTTTAGCTTCGACAGCATGACGTCATGGCCCCGTCGTGTCAGGCTGGCTCTGCTCAAGGCGGTGGTGGCTCTGTGATGGCTTGGAGATTGGGCATTGTCGTTTCACTCACCTCTATTTACTGTGTGGCGATACTGCCCCGATGTGTGAGACGTGCGACTGCCTACTCACTGTCTTATGTGGCTGTGTTCGTTTTCGTAATCAACGTTTTCACTATTTTCATTTTCATGTGTTGGACGACGGCGCACCTACGCTTCAGAAGCTCTTAGGCGACCAGTACGATACTTTCGCAGTTTTTTAGAACGTCTTTTGTAAAAAAAGATCGTGCTTATGTTATAGGTTTGTCCGTCTGTCGACAGAGAAATCTCTGCAAATAATAGTCTGATTTGAAAAATTCTTTTTTGCATTAGGAAGCTTGAAATGTGCGAATGATGATCCTTTATTTCGTTTTCTTTTACGATGCAAAATTTCGCCGCTAGGGGGCGTAAACGCAGATGATATCGAATTCAAAACACATTCTATTCCATATATTTGCTTCTAAACATCCAATTCAAAAAATTCTTCTACTTTTTGATTCCATTCATGTCGAAGATCCTTTTAGGCATAGTCACTTTTCCAAGTTACGCATTTGTTCTCCACTAGGGGGCGTAAAAGAAAATTGCTTTTCCTCAGATATATCTGCTTCTAAAAATCCGATTTGAATTTTTTTCCTTCAGAGAATAAATACAGCTTGTAATGGGAAATATTTTGCATATAATTTATAATTTTTGGGTATGAAATGGTTTGGCTACCAGGGGGCGTAAATGTTGATTTCTGCTTCTGATGTATTTGCAGCAAAATCTGAGCTCCTACAATCTGAATTGAAAAAATTCTTTCATGGACCGATACACTCACGCAGACAAATCTTTTTGAAATATTTTCTTCTTAAAATAATGCATGGTTTCTCCGCCAGGTGTGTAGACGTATATCTTCTTTTTGTCAATATCTCTGCTTCTAATGATCTGATTAGAAAAATTTCTTCTTTGTTGGACACAGTGTCCGATGCGACATGCTTCTAATATAATTTCAAAAATTTCAAGTAATTCATTGACTTTCCGCTAGGGGAGTAAAGGTAAATTGCGCTTTCCCCGATATCTCTGCTTCTAAAACTCCGATTAGAAAAATTCTTCCAGCACCGGTTACAGCTCTTAGTGTGAATTTTTTTTGTAATTCCTAATTTTTTATAAAATATGGTTTGGCCACCAGGGGGCGTAAGCGTTAAATTTCTGCTTCGTAGGTATTTGCCGCAAAATATCAGCTTCCAAAAGCCCGATTGAAACAACTATTTCGTGGACCGATACCGCACATGTCGATAAACATTTGAAAATATTTTCTTCTTAAAATAATACATAGTGTTTCGACCAGAGGGCGTAGATATCTATCATATTTCTGTCAATATCTCTGCCTCTAAAAGTCGGATTTGAAAAATTCCTTTTTTGTTAGATAGCGTATACGATGTAAAATGTTTCTCCTATAAGTTCACAATTTTCAAGTAAAGCACAGACTTTCCGCTAGGGAGCGTAAAGGTAAACTGCGTTTTCCTCAATATCTCTGCTTGTAAAACTCCGATTTGAAAAATTCTTTCTGCATCGGGTACAGCTTCTGATAGGAAATGTTCAGCATATATTTCTAATATTTGATAAATAATTGTTTGGCCACCAGGGGACGTAAGAGTTAAATTCTGCGTCTTATGTATTTGCAGTGAAATCTGAGCTCCTGAAAACTCGATTGAAAAAAATTCTTTCATGGACCGATACCGCACACATCAAAAAACCTATTGAGAATACTTTCTTTCTTAAATTAATGCATGGTTTTTCCGCCAGGGGGCGTAGATGCAAATCTTATATTTGTCAATATCTCTGCTTCTAAGAGCCCTATTTGAAAATTTCTTTCTTTGTTGGAGAGTGTTTCCTCTGCGAAATGTTTCTCGTATAATTTTAAATTTTTCTTAACGCACAAGTCTGCCACAAGAGGGCGTAAGCTGAAGTTTCCGTTTACAGCAATATCTGAGGGATTAAAAACCAGATTGAAAAACTTCTTTCTTCGGTCAAATACTATTGTTTTCCATACGGGTTCCATTGATTTTCAATATCTTTGGTAAATTTAATTCGCATCAGAACGGATTCAAAAGACGTGCTCATTACACCCGAAAATTCGGTGTCATGCTTCTAGTTTCATTTTTAAAACAAATTGACTTTTTTGCACTTATCTAGCTTTTACACTTTTCATCATTCTCATTTTTCACTTATACCGAATCAGCCTGCTTTTAATAGTTATACCACGATTTTAAATATCTTTCTTTAATGGTCTTGTGTCTGGTCCTCTTTGGCCTACTATAACGCAACCCTTTTTCTTGGGCGAGATTGGTGTTACGCTATGTCTAAAACCTTGATTAAGAAAATTAAGAACAAAATGAGAATACGATGCAATAATTTATGGCCAGACGAAACATAAACAGAAGTCAACTTACGATAACCTTTTATTGGTCCAGCAGTATGTGAGTAGATCCAAAATATAGCACAGCAGGTAAACTTCACATTTACCTTAACAGCGATCGAACATCTCCACACACACACACATACACATAGCAACTGCCGTGTCGCCCTTTTTATCTAACTTCCTTATCATATTCATACGTCACTCTCTCTGACCTCAAAAGTGTTGCCAACCTCATTCATGGGAGAGAGGAAGATATCACGTTAAGTTTGGGAAGTGCAAAACAGAACAAACTCAAATTCACATAGGAAAAGGAAATAAAAATGAAAGTTATATTAGAATATACGTCACAAGCCACATATGGCCCTTGCACCATAAAGATCAGAAAACTAACCAACCGTCCTGTGTCTGGAGAGGTCCTTAACTGTTGCGCGCTACCAGGATGTGCTGGCTGATCGCCTAAATGCTATCATGGCCTTCGCGCATTCTGCGGCAGACGGTCTTCTCCAGCAGAAGGAAAATGTGTCTCCCTACCAGGCCGCAACCATGGAGGCATGGCTTGGGGAACACTCATCTAAATTTAGAACCATCCAGTTTCCCCCAAGGTCCCTCGATTTAAACTCTATGGAAGCTATCTGGGATGCCGTGGATCAGAACGTCAAGTCCATGGATCCTGGACCGACGTCAAGTCCATGGATCCTGGACTATGGATCCTAGACCGAAGTCAAGTCCATGGATCCTGGACCATGGATCCTGGATCGACGTCAAGTCCATGGATCCTGGATCGACGTCAAGTCCATGGATCCTGGACCGACGTCAAGTCTATGGATCCCGGACCATGGTTTCTGGACCTACGTCAAGTCCATGGATCCTGGACCGACGTCAAGTCTATGGATCCTGGACCATGGGGTCTGGACCGACGTCAAGTCCATGGATCCTGGACCTACATCAAGTCTATGGATCCTTATGGATCCTGGACCTACATCAAGTCTATGGATCCTTATGGATCCTGGACCTACATCAAGTCTATGGATCCTTATGGATCCTGGACCGATGTCAAGTCCATGGATCCTGGACCGATGTCAAGTCCATGGATCCTGGACCGACGTCAAGTCCATGGATCCTGGACCAACGTCAAGTCCATGGATCCTGGACCAACGTCAAGTCCATACATCCTGGACTGATGTCAAGTCCATGGATCCTGGACCGACGTCAAGTCCATGGATCCTGGACCGACGTCAAGTCCATGGATCCTGGACCGACGTCAAGTCCATGGATCCTGGACCGACGTCAAGTCCATGGATCCTGGATCGACGTCAAGTCTATGGATCCTGGACCGACGTCAAGTCTATGGATCCTGGACCGACGTCAAGTCCATGGATCCTGGACCGATTTCAAGTCCATGGATCCTAGACCGATTTCAAGTCCATGGATCCTGGACCGACGTCAAGTCTATGGATCCTGGACCGACGTCAAGTCCATGGATCCTGGACCGACGTCAAGTCTATGGATCCTGGACCGACGTCAAGTCCATGGATCCTGGACCGACGTCTCGGGCGCATTTGTGTGCAAAAGACATGGCTGGCATTATCTCGGGAGACCCTGGAGTCGATGTGTCGGTGTGTAGAAGCTATTATACGCGCTAGAAGAGGACCAACACGCAATTTCGTAGGTATCTCCAATGTTTTATCAATTGAGTGTGTTTGCTGGCTATAAAAGCCGGCCTGTACAGAATGCGATGTATTCCACTAAACCCATATGAGCGATTCACACGAGACCACTCCGAAAACCTCCCAATAGAAGAGTTCAATGCAATAAAATAATTTGATAGGGTTTTTGTAAGAAGGTTATTTTACTAAAACGTAATTTCCTTTTCGTAAATTCACAGTACACATTTTTTCCCAAGGAAAGGTGTGAAATTTCCCGCTGCACTTGTTTTCAAGGTTATTGAAATAAAAACAGCAACAGAAATTTGAAAAGTTGCTCAGAAAAGAACTTCAGGTCGGAAGAAATTCTTTCTTTTTCATCCAGACCTTCAACTTGTCATTGGGTCATTTAATTTTCCAGTTAATTTCTGAAATTGCAGTCACGTTAGCTGAAAATTCAAATATTAAAAAAAAAATTAAAAGTAAAATGAAAGAAAACCATGGTGTCTTTTGCGAAGTCTAAAAAAGTGTCTACTTAGATCAGATATTATTCCGCGAATTAAAACAGAGCAAACCGAAGATTTCATCATGTACAATTTTTCTCTTTGGGTCTCTTGAACATGCATTTTTACTACATGTCAAGATACCTCTATATAACACTGTTTTTATTTTTTCAAGAATGACCGAAATGTTATAAATATAGATTTTTCATGGTAGACGGGAACGAGAGAGAGGGAGAGAGGGAGAGAGGGGGTGGGGAGGAAGAGAGGGGAAAGGAGGGGGAGGGAGAGAAAGAGAGAGAGATTTCCTTATTAGATAAATTAGAGATATGGCATATTTCCTTTGCCCAAACATTTCAGTTTTCATGTGATTCTAGAATCCTGTGGAGCTAGGGGCGTATATGATACAAAATTGTTTCTTTTTTTTTTGGGGGGGGGGCGACAAAAGTGGAAGTTTTTGAAATCCACCAGAATAAATTTAAGTTAATAAAAAATAGAAGAAAAATTTAAAACATTTTTTTCCAATGTAAGTTACGATGCATTTTTATTAAATTGAAGCCTTATTTTATAATGTCAGTCGCATTTTAACCAAAAACTATAAAAAGTTAAACATTTTCGAGGGAGGGGGCAAGGGCCCCTTGGTCTCCCCTCGAAATACGCCCCTGTGTGAAGCATTCAGTATTTACATCTAGTGTATTAAACAACGTGCTCTTTATACCACAAGCATCTATGACGTCACTACGGGACTGAAACTGAACACAATTGTATTGCTTTTTTTTTTCTTGTGATTCTTGTTTTTTTTTTTCAGAAGTGCAGTTCTGAAATGTGTTTACAAAAACTCGAGTAATGAGTTTGAGTCTGACATACTTGTGCGATGTATTTTTAAAATATGAAATCGTTATTTTTTTGGCGTTGTCTCTAACAACTTCAGCATACGTTGCAAGTCATTCTTCTTATAGATGTATTATACACAGCCGAGTCACACTATTGTAACCACCTCCTACTTTTGACGTCAACAGCGCGTAGCCAATCGAAGAAGGAACGTGTCGTGAGCTAGCTTGAAGGGTACATAAGGTGTACTGTAGGCATTCTGAAAACATATCACTCGTTGCTATCATGGATAAAAGGAGTGATTTATCAGATTTGCAAAACGGGATGATAATCGGCTTTCGGGCCAAGGGTGGCATTATTTCTGTAACAGCGCAGTTTGTGAACTGTTCGCGTGCTGCTCTGGTTAAAGTGTATAGTGATTGGAGAAATGACACCATTGTGAATAAGCGATGTGGAAACTGCGGAGCACTACGCGCCATTGATGTGAAAGGTGAGCGTCGGCTTCGAAGGTGCGTGAGTCAAACTATAGTGGAGCAACTCACTGGCCAAATGAACCAGGGAACTACCGGAAGTGTGTCTACAACGACAATGCAACGAACCCTGCTGCGTATGGGGCTTCGGTGCAGACGATTGGTCACTGCACCTATGCTAACGAAGGTGCATTGCCGGAAAAGGCTTCTATTTGAACGGTCGAACTGGAATTGGACCTCCGCTGATTGGCAAAGCATTGCCTTCTCCGATGAGTCAAGTTTTCTGCTTCATCAAAATGATGGACGTTGGCGTACAAGGCAAGAAACATCGGAGAACAAACAATCTTCAATCATTGCTGGAAGGACACAAGCTGGTGGTGGCAGCGTTATGGTCGGAGGAATGTTTTCGTTGCATTCCCTGGGTTCACTGACACCTATAGAAGGCACTATGGACTGAATTCGTTATGAATCCATCCTTGCAGACCACGTACACCCATAAATGCTGATTGTCTTCCTTGGAGCGGCTGGGATCTTCCAGCACGAGAGTTCGACGTGTCTCACAGCTAAAAATGTCCTAGAGTGGTTGGAAGGGCACGATGAAGACTTTCAAACACTTCCCTGGCCTCCTAATTTTCCAGACTTAAACCCAATTCAACTTCTGTGGGACCACCTCGATCGTGTTATTCGCTTTATGGATCCTCCACCACGTACCCTCCAGCAGATATCAGATGCACTGCAGTGAGCATGGCACCACATACCTGTGAACACCTTCCAGCACCTTATTGAGTCACTCCCAGCTCGTGTAGCTGCTGTCCTCGCGTAACACGGTAGTTACTCTGGATATTAGTTGGCTGTCACAATAATATGAATCCACCGTGTTTTTTGCTAACAAAAAATTCTACCAACCACGCCTGTGTAGCTTCATGGAGCTTTTTCAGCATCTCGTAAATGTGTTTGGCTTCCTGCGTTACCGAGTGGTCATAAGCGCTGGTTACTGGCAAGACGCCCGAAATAGAGTCCCTGGTGAAGCATGGGTTGCGTGCTTTTCAAATGCAGCCGGGTTTCTCCCTTCCCTGAAGACAGTAGCCCTGAATTATGGACGTGTGACTGCTTACAGGCTAAAGAGTTATTCATGCTGGTCATCCAATTCCCCCTCTCTCATACACACACAAATAGGTTTTGTCCAATCCCCCTCTCTCATACACACACAAATAGGTTTCGTCCAATTCCCCCTCTCCCATACACACACAAATAGGTTTCGTCCAATCCCCGCTCTCTCTCACACACACAAATAGGTTTCGTCCAATCCCCGCTCTCTCACACACACCAATAGGTTTCTGTCCAATCCCCCCTCTCTCATACACACACAAATAGGTTTCGTCTAAACCCCCTCTCTCATACACACACAAATAGGTATCGTCCAATCCCCTCTCTCATACACACACAAATAGGTTTCGTCCAATCCTCCCTCTCTCATACACACACAAATAGGTTTCGTCCAATGCCCCCTTTCTCATACACACACAAATAGGTTTCGTCCAATGCCCCCTCTCTCATACACACACAAATAGGTTTCGTCCAATCCCCCTCTCTCATACACACACAAATAGATTTCGTCCAATCCCCCTCTCTGATACACACACAAATAGGTTTTGTCCAATTTCCCCTCTCTCATACACACACAAATAGGTTTCGTCCAATCCCCCTCTCTCATACACACACAAATAGGTTTCTGTCCAAACCTCTCTCTCTCATACACACACAAATAGGTTTCGTCCAACCCCTCCTCTCTCATACACACACAAATAGGTTTCGTCCAATTCCCCCTCTCTCATACACACACAAATAGGTTTCGTCCAATCCCCCCTCTCTCATACACACACAAATAGGTTTCGTCCAAACCCTCTCTCTCATACACACACAAATAGGTTTCGTCCAACCCCTCCTCTCTCATACACACACAAATAGGTTTCGTCCAATTCCCCCTCTCTCATACACACACAAATAGGTTTCGTCCAATTCCCCCTCTCTCATACACACAAATAGGTTTCGTCCAATTCCCCCTCTCTCATACACACACAAATAGGTTTCGTCCAATGCCCCCTCTCTCATACACACACAAATAGGTTTCGTCCAATCCCCGCTCTCTCACACACACACAAATAGGTTTCGTCCAATTCCCCCTCTCTCATACACACACAAATAGGTTTCGTCCAATCCCCCTCTCTCATACACACACAAATAGGTTTCGTCCAATACCCCCTCTCTCATACACACACAAATAGGTTTCGTCCAATACCCCTTCTCTCATACACACACAAATAGGCTTCGTCCAATCCCCCTCTCTCATACATACACAAATAGGTTTTTCTCAGAAGACAAAGCATTCCAAAAATGTCCCATCACTGAATACAGTTGCCATAAATTCTAATATAACCTCTTAAAATATTGTACCTACACATATCCTTCTTTCGTAAAAAAATCATTTACAGTTTTTCTTCTCCATTTCCCGACGAAACAGATTAACTTTCTATACACCAACAACTGATATCCAGTGAATGCCTCGGAATTTCTATACTGCAAAGAATGGCACAATATTGAGAAACATTCTCAAAATCCATGAGTTATTGCATTCCCTTTTAGTATCTGCTGAATGCCCTGCCGATGAATGTACAAGAGATTTTCGCAAACTTGACTTAGAAATTCCTGTCCTGCCCAAACCTGAACGTCAAAGCTTGGCTCATTTAGGATTAGCAAACGACATTTTCTCTGATAGTGAAAAGAAAGAACTGATGTCAGAGACTATAGGGGGGGCATTACTGTCGTGCAATAATTTGTAGATACTTTAAACGCCTTACTTAACAAAAAAGTGCCATATCCTTATGGAGAAAAGAACATCCACTGCTAAGCAGCACTTAGTAGTTTGCACTTCAGTACATTAATAAGTATGACATACCTCTTCCGAATAAAACCGCTTTTGTGACAGACAACTCATTTTATATATCCAAAGCGTGGGGAATGAGCCCTAAAGCAAAATTTTTGAGGAAATACGGTATTTCGTAAAATTTCGGGGCAAATCCCGAAATTTTTGCGAAAAGTCGCACAGTTTGCGCGAAATTTCGCGATTTATCCCGCGCCCGAAATTTGCCTTTTTTTCCCCCCGCCATAAAATTACTACCCTGACCATGACTCACTTTTCCATTGAAAGCCATTTGTGAATACCGATTAAAAATAATTGAAGAATCTATATGAAATATGATTCCACATTGTGCTAAGTTTTAATTGGGATGTATATTGGGTTAGTTTAATTTTAGGCTTGAGCACAATGTAAAGAATCAGAACAATGGCACTGAATAAAAGGATTTTTTTTTTCATGCGCAACCCGATTCCACTGATAGAGACATCAGAAGACCTCAATTAGAAAACACGAGGTGTTGTTTGCATTTAACACACCACAGATCCGCAGTTTATGTCATTAGCTATCTGGGATAAGGAAGAAGAAAATTTCCTGCAGAGAAATTAGGTTGTCTCTTAAAAGAACAGTCCAGTCGGACAAGAGCAGGTTACATCGCCGCTGAAAACCAGGAAGACGTTTCTTCCGTTGTGGCAAAGGGAAAGACCTATTTTGTGTTTGTTTTCTATTTCCGTTTAGTATTTGACCCTTTTTTCCCTCTATGCTGGTGATTAAGGACTTTCTCCTTTTGCAGACAGCTTACGTTAGCGCTCTGATACTGACAGCCTTTTTGTGTGCAAAGGAAAGAAGAGGAACGATAGCGATCAAGAAAGCGTGACTTAAGAAGTTTGAAGAAGTCATTACATCGCTTTCTTTTGTACTAATTTATTAATGAACTTTTACACTCTGCATAGGTATCATTAAGGTGATGTTGTCATGAACATTATTACAAGCACCTCTGGCCTTGCGCAACATTGAAGGGAACGCTGGCTTAAGTAATCAGTTTTAAAACATTGTTGAAGTGACGTTGAATTAAATTTTACTATAAAGAATTTTAATCTAAAAGCAAAGATAATACAAGACGTCGGTAATTAAAAATTATAATAAGTTTATTAGTAATTTTTTGCTAGCTTAAACAAAAAGCTATTAAAGTGACGCTGAAATCATATGTTATCTTTAAAACGCTATAAAATGAATGTCAGTGTAAAGTGTAACTATAAAGATTCCATGCTAAGGAGTTCTTAAAAGGGACGAGGTCGAAAGTGCTATCATAAGGGCCTGTCTAAAATGCTATTAAAAAGCGGTTTTGAGAAAAACTTCAATGTAAGGAACACCCGCCTAAGAGCTGATAAAGGAGAATGTGGGTCAAAAATGTTTTGGTAATGTTCATGTGTGCAGATTGCTGTATGCTGATGACACTGTCCTTTTGGCAAAGAGCAAAAGTGAGTTGCAGAGTATGTTGTTCCGGATATACGAAGTTTGTAAGAAATTCAAACTGAGTATAAATAAGGGAAACTGTTAAACGAGATGCCTAAATAAAATGTTATTATGAAGAATCCAGATCCAGACGCTATTAGACTTGACGGTCTAAAAAGTTGTCCGATGGAATTTTAAGGAAATTTGGACTGCACTTTAATAAAAAATTCGTCCTAATACAGTGAAACCTGCCTAGAACGGAATCCAAAGGAATGGAATTTGAATTGATTTCTATATGTATTTATATATACATTTGTTGTATATATATGTACATATAGAATCCCAATTGAAATTTTTCTAAAGTGCGTAGTCATGCCAAACGTCCTTCACATACATTGGCGTGCAAAAATTAAGGACGAGACGGTTTTCCAAATGTAACGTCGTGCCGAAGTGCTCCAAATTGACTCAAATCATACCATAAGATCCCCAAGATGTAAAAATATGGGACAAGTGAGCAAAACCGTCCAAACAAGGAATCCAAAGTATAGAAAGGCACTTTATTGAAAAGGTAGCTTCGAGCACAACTGGACAGAAGACTAAACGTCCATGTGACAGGCGGCTGCCAAGAAAATCCAGTCTTTAGTAGGGGATATGATCACCCCTGACCGCGTTGCAAGATTTACAACGTCTGTCCATGCTGAGGACGAGGTTGTCAAGGAGCTGTTGAGGCTTCGCGGCCCATTCCTCTTGTAGCGCCAATTGCAGCTGCGGAATCGTTGCTGGCGGCTGGTGACGTGCTGCCAAGCGTCTCCCGAGAAGGTCCCACACGTGTTCGATTGGATTTAGATCCGCGGACCTTGCGGGCCAATCCATGCGCAGAATATCTTCACTCTCCAACAGCTCTGCGACAGCCACTGTACGATGAGGTGTAGCGTTGTCGTCCATGAAGAGGAACTCAGGACCCACAGCGCCTCTAAACAGACGCACGTGAGGCAGGAGAACCTCGGTACAATAGCGGACACCAGTGACTGAACCTCCTTGAAAGATGTGGAGGTCAGTACGGCTACGAAGCATGATACCGCCCTAAACGAGAGTTCCGCCACATCCAAACCGGTCCCTTTCGATGATGTTGGAGGTGTGATTGCATGTTCCCTGCTCTCTCTAGATGTGTATACGTCCAGAATCACTCGTCAGACTAAATCGGCTCTCATCCGTAAAGAGAACTCGACCCCATTGTTGATGTGTCCAGTTCTTGTGTTCCTGACAGCACAAAAACCGCAGTCTCCGATGAGCAGGCGTTAATGGCACACACCGTACTGGTCGTCGTGCAAATAGACCACATTTGTGCAGCCTCCTGGCCACGGTAAAACGCGATAACGGATGTCCAGTTGTCTGTTGCATGTGCCTAACGATTTCTCTCGCTGTCTGCCGTCTGTCTCTTCTCGCCTGTAGGACACTATACCGGTCGACCGGCGCCGTGGTTGCTGGTGGACGACCTCTGCTAAACTCTCGGACAGCTGTTCCTGTCGTTTGAAATGCTCTCCAAGCTTGTGAAACGATGCTGTGAGCGATCCCGAACTCCTCGGCCACATTAGTCACACTTCGAACTTCTTCCAACTTCCCAATGACGCGAACTCGGGTAAAGTCATCCTGATGTCGTCTGCTGGATTGCCTGTTGGCCATATCACACGGTGGCAGCAACTCGACGTCGTTCAAACCGATGTACACCGTGCAATAGCTTTCACCGAATTGCTGAGCGTACACCGCCCGTGTGCTTTATACCCTTCCGGCACCCACCCCCCTACGTCATGCTGCATATATGCACATGCCCTACCGTACCGGACCCTAGTCTATCTCCTGAGTGGTCTTTCGGTCCGTTCTGCCTGCTCGTTCCGCTGTTATGCTAATTTCTCCTCTTCGTCCTTAATTTTTGCACACCAGTGCATTTTAGTTTGTTAACAAATATTATTTTAGTTGTTTTCGAAAATAGTCATAATTATTGATATGTGTTAATTGACACGGTAGATTAGTCCATAACGCCAATCCCTGATAATCAATGAATCCTTGTTGGGTTAGGGGTTGATAACAAAAATGTATTTCTGTTTCTAGTTCGATAGTCATGACCCACAGTGTTCAGCTGAAATAAATTTTGATATCTATTCTCCTTTATTCTTTTATACATGAATTCTAATAATCTATATTGCCATAATTTCTCAGTATCTACAAATCGATAGATATTAATCCATACCACCATATTCAAATTAATTCCCCTAAATTTATTTAAAATTTTCACCATCCTATTTTGTAACGATTGTAATTTATATAAATTAGTCTTAGTAGTTTGGGCCCCATACTGATAAACAATAACTTGAGCATGGATAAATCAGACCGTAATATAGCATTTTTAATATTTTAATTTTTAAATTATTTGAAACTCTCGTAATTAAACCCAATACCCTTGAAATTTCATTTACAATATATAGCATCTGATCTATTTATCTATCTACCTATATATATATATATATATATATATATCAAGGTATTATGGTGTTTTTTAAGGTTGGTTATGTCAATAGATTTTGTTTGTCTTATGAGCTTGCCACGTTCAAGTTTAGTGCTGAGGTGCATCTTACATCTCATCATAGATTGGTGAGATGTAAGATGCACCTCAACACTAAACTTGAACGTGGCAAGCTCATAAGACAAACAAAATCTATTGACATAACCAACCTTAAAAAACACCATAATACCTTCAAGTTGGAACTGAAGAACAGGTTCTCTGCTTTAGAAGGCCTAACATCAGAAGAAGTGGACATCTCTGAAGTAAACAGAAAAGTAACCAAAGCTCTTATGGAAACAGCAACAAAATTAGCTGGGTCTAAGAACAAGTTGCATGTAAACAAATTATCAGGAAAAACGAAAATGTTGATGCAAAAAGAGAAGAGAGATGAGGACAACTAAAGAAGATGTGACTTCCAAAGTGGAATATATAGAGCTATGCAAGACAGTAAGAAAAAGTATCACTGAAGACGTAAGAAAATTCAACTGTGAACTAGTGAGGAAAGCAATTGAAAACAACCAAAGCCTAAAGATAGCAAAGGGACATCTCAGTAAGGGAAGAAAACAGATTATGGCACTGAGAAAAGAAGATGGTTCTGTAACAAGAAATAGAGGCGAAATTTTGACAAGAGTGAAAGATTTCTACTCCAAATTATATGAAAGGGATGATACATGCACTCCAGACATCATGAAAGATACCAGTACCAGAGTTCCTCCAGTCCTTCCAGCAGAAGTTGCACATGCAATCAAGAACATGAAGCGGGGAAAAGCTCCAGGAGAAGATGGAATTACTGTAGACATCATACAAGAAGCAAGTGGAGAAATCGAAACAGTACTCGCCCAAATTTTCACTCGATGCCTTAATGAAGGAAAGATTCCTGAGGCTTGGAACACCGCTACAATGATCCTGCTACATAAGAAAGGTGACATTGAGGATCTCGGAAACTACAGACCTATCAGCCTCCTATCAGTAGTTTATAAAATCTTCACTAAAGTTCTTTTACACCGCTTGAAGGTAACACTGGACATGGCTCAACCGAGAGAACAAGCTGGATTCAGGAGTGGCTACAGCACAATAGATCATATCCACGTGCTGAGAGAACTAATTGAAAGAGCGAGGGAATATGAACTTCCATTGTGCATGGCTTTTATCGATTATGAAAAAGCCTTTGATTCGGTGAAACCATCAGCAGTTACAATGGCTCTGAAAACCTGCGGTATTGAAGATGCATACATTAATATTATTAATAACATCTATGAAAATGCAAGTGCAAAGATTCGGCTGTTTGAAAATACAACACACGTAAAAATTGGAAAGGGAGTGA
This sequence comes from Macrothele yani, assembly GCA_039090855.1. NCBI lineage: Eukaryota > Metazoa > Arthropoda > Arachnida > Araneae > Macrothelidae > Macrothele > Macrothele yani. The sequence continues at coordinate 100,288,422 of CM076989.1, read as the reverse complement.
GACAAGGTGACACCATATCTCCGAAGCTCTTTAATGCCACATTGGAGGGTGTTTTTCAGTCGCTGAGCTGGGAAAACAAGGGGATAAAGATTAATGGAGATTATCTAACCCACCTTCGTTTTGCTGATGATGTAGTCATTTTTGCAACTACCCCATCAGAGCTGCAGAGTATGATCCAGGAACTTGCTGACAAGAGTAAAGAAGTGGGATTAAAAATGAACTTTCAGAAGACAAAAGTGATGTTCAATGCTTTTACAAGAAATGAAGATTTATCGATTGATGGAGAAAAGCTGGAGATAACAGACACGTACGTTTATCTTGGACAGCAGATATCAAGTGAGGGTCACATTGGTGAAGAAATTAATCGGCGTACAAAACTTGCCTGGAGAGCTTTTGGAAGAAACAGCATAATTTTCAAGAGCAATATGCCATTATGTCTTAAAAGAAAAGTGTTTGATCAATGCATCCTTCCAGTGCTTACATATGGTGCAGAGACGTGGACCTTAACTAAAAGAGACATACAAAGGCTGCAGACAACTCAAAGAAGCATGGAGAGGTGCATACTTGGTGTAACCAGGAGAGATAAGAAGAGGAACTCGTGGATCCGAAAAATGACAAGAGTGGAAGACATCATGATCAGAGTTAAATCCCTGAAATGGCAATGGGCTGGACATACTGCCAGAAGGACAGATCATCGATGGACAGCCGAAATTTTAGATTGGATTCCAAGGGACAGGAAAAGACCCAGAAGAAGACCACATGGGAGATGGGTGGATGAAATTCGAAAGTATGCAGGGGTGACATGGAGGAGACTGGCACAAGACAGACCGTTGTGGAGGAAACTTGGGGAGACCTTCGTCCAGCAGTGGATTGATAATGGTTGACAATGATGATGATGATATATATCATCATCGGGATGTAAGGTCAGGTGATGCGTAACATCACAGCCTCTCCTTGACAAATGTCAACCCCGCCTTCTCGTGGTGCATCCTGTTCCCACTAAAGGGGCTCTGACGACCGCCAATAGCGGTATAACTATACCATCGGGATCAGAGAAAATTCTATCCCACACTCACCAACCCGCTTGGCCAGCGTGGTGAGTTATGGCCAAACCCCTCCAAAATGATTCCACAACTTAAATCTTGGCCCTCAGTCTCCGGCAGCTGGAATGTACCTGGCCAAGGCAGCGGCCAGTGCGACATGAAGGCAGAGGGTGCTAAGAATCCCCGGAGGACCGGACTAGGCTGCCATCTGATGCTGACCTTGGCTACATACAATGGACGCTCCCTATCTTCTGATTCAAGGCTTCTTGAATTGGAAGAGGAACTACAAAGGATCAAGTGGGACATCGTGGGGCTAAGTGAGGTAAGGAGAAAAGGAGAAGATCTCATTGAACTGAAAAGTGGACATCTCTTCTACTATCGTGGGACAGATACTGGCAGAACTAGTGGTGTTGGATTTATAATAAACAAGAAACTGAAGGATAAAGTTGTAGAAGTTGAAAGTTCCTCTGACAGAGCTGCACGACTTGTTATCCAACTCTCGAAAAGATACCAGGCTCAGATTATTCAAACTTATGCACCCACCACAAGTCATCCTGAAGAAGAAATTGAAGAATTTTATGAGGAAATTTGTCATCTAAATAATAAAGGTAAGCAGCACTTGAAAATAATTATGGGAGATTTCAATGCAAAAAAGGCAACGGCAACAGAATGAAACTTCAGTAGGTAAATTCGGTCACGGCAACAGAAACCAGCGTGGAAATACTCTTGTTGAGTTTGCAGAGGCAGAAGGGTTTTTCATCTTGAACTCCATTTTCAAGAAAAAGCCACACAGGAAATGGACATGGAGACATCCAAATGGGATGACAAGTGAAATTGATTTTATTATGTGTAACAAAAAATTCGTCATAGAAGACTGCAGTGTGCTAAACAAGTTCAACACAGGTAGTGACCATAGATTGGTGAGATGTAAGATGCACCTCAACACTAAACTTGAACGTGGCAAGCTCATAAGACAAACAAAATCTATTGACATAACCAACCTTAAAAAACACCATAATACTTTCAAGTTGGAACTGAAGAACAGATTCTCTGCTTTAGAAGGCCTAACATCGGAAGAAGTGGACATCTCTGAAGTTAACAGAAAAGTAACCAAAGCTCTTATGGAAACAGCAGCAAAATTAGCTGGGTCTAAGAACAAGTTGCATGTAAATAAATTATCAGGAAAAACGAAAATGTTGATGCAAAAAAGAAGAGAGATGAGGACAACTAAAGAAGATGTGACTTCCAAAGTGGAATATATAGAGCTATGCAAGACAGTAAGAAAAAGTATCGCTGAAGACGTAAGAAAATTCAACTGTGAACTAGTGAGGAAAGCAATTGAAAACAACCAAAGCCTAAAGATAGCAAAGGGACATCTCAGTAAGGGAAGAAAACAGATTATGGCACTGAGAAAAGAAGATGGTTCTGTAACAAGAAATAGAGGCGAAATTTTGACCAGAGTGAAAGATTTCTACTCCAAATTATATGAAAGAGATGATACATGCATTCCAGACATCATGAAAGATACCAGTACCAGAGTTCCTCCAGTCCTTCCAGCAGAAGTTGCACATGCAATCAAGAACATGAAGCGGGGAAAAGCTCCAGGAGAAGATGGAATTACTGTAGACATCATACAAGAAGCAAGTGGAGAAATCGAAACAGTACTCGCCCAAATTTTCACTCGATGCCTTAATGAAGGAAAGATTCCTGAGGATTGGAACACCGCTACAATGATCCTGCTACATAAGAAAGGTGACATTGAGGATATCGGAAACTACAGACCTATCAGCCTCCTATCAGTAGTTTATAAAATCTTCACAAAAGTTCTTTCACACCGCTTGAAGGTAACACTGGACATGGCTCAACCGAGAGAACAAGCTGGATTCAGGAGTGGCTACAGCACAATAGATCATATCCACGTGCTGAGAGAACTAATTGAAAGAGCGAGGGAATATGAACTTCCATTGTGCATGGCTTTTATCGATTATGAAAAAGCCTTTGATTCGGTGAAACCATCAGCAGTTACAATGGCTCTGAAAACCTGCGGTATTGAAGATGCATACATTAATATTATTAATAACATCTATGAAAATGCAAGTGCAAAGATTAGGCTGTTTGAAAATACAACACACGTAAAAATTGGAAAGGGAGTGAGACAAGGTGACACCATATCTCCGAAGCTCTTTAATGCCACATTGGAGGGTGTTTTTCAGTCGCTGAGCTGGGAAAACAAGGGGATAAAGATTAATGGAGATTATCTAACCCACCTTCGTTTTGCTGATGACGTAGTCATTTTTGCAACTACCCCATCAGAGCTGCAGAGTATGATCCAGGAACTTGCTGACAAGAGTAAAGAAGTGGGATTAAAAATGAACTTTCAGAAGACAAAAGTGATGTTCAATGCTTTTACAAGAAATGAAGATTTATCGATTGATGGAGAAAAGCTGGAGATAACAGACACGTACGTTTATCTTGGACAGCAGATATCAAGTGAGGGTCACATTGATGAAGAAATTAATCGGCGCAAAACTTGCCTGGAGAGCTTTTGGAAGAAACAGCATAATTTTCAAGAGCAATATGCCATTATATCTTAAAAGAAAAGTGTTTGATCAATGCATCCTTCCAGTGCTTACGTATGGTGCAGAGACGTGGACCTTAACTAAAAGAGACATACAAAGGCTGCAGACAACTCAAAGCAGCATGGAGAGGTGCATGCTTGGTGTAACCAGGAGAGATAAGAAGAGGAACTCGTGGATCCGAAAAATGACAAGAGTGGAAGACATCATGATCAGAGTTAAATCCCTGAAATGGCAATGGGCTGGACATACTGCCAGAAGGACAGATCATCGATGGACAGCCGAAATTTTAGATTGGATTCCAAGGGACAGGAAAAGACCCAGAAGAAGACCACATGGGAGATGGGTGGATGAAATTCGAAAGTATGCAGGGGTGACATGGAGGAGACTGGCACAAGACAGACCGTTGTGGAGGAAACTTGGGGAGACCTTCGTCCAGCAGTGGATTGATAATGGTTGACAATGATGATGATGATGATGATATATCATCATCATCATTATCAACCATTATCATATGTATATACTATATATATCAGATGCTATATATCGTTCGGGATGTAAGGTCAGGTGATGCGTAACATCACAGCCTCTCCTTGACAAATGTCAACCCCGCCTTCTCGTGGTGCATCCTGTTCCCACTAAAGGGGCTCTGACGACCGCAAATAGCGGTATAACTATACCATCGGGATCAGAGGAAATGCTATCCCACACTCACCAACCCGCTTGGCCAGCGTGGTGAGTTATGGCCAAACACCTCCAAAATGACTCTACAACTTAAATCTTGGCCCTCAGTCTCCGGCAGCTGGAATGTACCTGGCCAAGGCAGCGGCCAGTGCGACATGAAGGCAGAGGGTGCTAAGAATCCCCGGAGGACCGGACTAGGCTGCCATCTGATGCTGACCTTGGCTACCTACAACGGACGCTCCCTATCTTCTGATTCAAGGCTTCTTGAATTGGAAGAGGAACTACAAAGGATCAAGTGGGACATCGTCGGGCTGAGTGAGGTAAGGAGAAAAGGAGAAGATCTCATTGAACTGAAAAGTGGACATCTCTTCTATTATCGTGGGACAGATACTGGCAGAACTAGTGGTGTTGGATTTATAATAAACAAGAAACTGAAGGATAAAGTGGTAGAAGTTGAAAGTTCCTCTGACAGAGCTGCACGACTCGTTATCCAACTATCGAGAAGATACCAGGCTCAGATTATTCAAACTTATGCACCCACCACAAGTCATCCTGAAGAAGAAATTGAAGAATTTTATGAGGAAATTCGTCATCTAAATAATAAAGGTAAGCAGCACTTGAAGATAATTATGGGAGATTTCAATGCAAAAATAGGGCACCGGCAACAGAATGAAACTTCAGTAGGTAAATTCGGTCACGGCAACAGAAACCAGCGTGGAAATACTCTCGTTGAGTTTGCAGAGGCAGAAGGATTTTTCATCTTGAATTCCTTTTTCAAGAAAAAGCCACACAGGAAATGGACATGGAGACATCCAATTGGGACGACAAGTGAAATTGATTTTATTATGTGTAACAAAAAATTCGTCATCGAAGACTGCAGTGTGCTAAACAAGTTCAACACAGGTAGTGACCATAGATTGGTGAGATGTAAGATGCACCTCAACACTAAACTGGAACGTGGCAAGCTCATAAGACAAACAAAATGTATTGACATAACCAACCTTAAAAAACACCATAATACTTTCAAGTTGGAACTGAAGAACAGATTCTCTGCTTTAGAAGGCCTAACATCGGAAGAAGTGGATATTTCGGAAGTTAACAGAAAAGTAACCAAAGCTCTTATGGAAACAGCAACAAAATTAGCTGGGTCTAAGAACAAGTTGCATGTAAACAAATTATCAGGAAAAACCAAAATGTTGATGCCAAAAAGAAGAGAGATGAGGACAACTAAAGAAGATGTGACTTCCAAAGTGGAATATATAGAGCTATGCAAGACAGCACGAAAAAGTATCACTGAAGACGTAAGGAAATTCAACTGTGAGCTAGTGAGGAAAGCAATTGAAAACAACCAAAGCCTAAAGATAGCAAAGGGACATCTCAGTAAGGGAAGAAAACAGATTATGGCTCTGAGAAAAGAAGATGGTTCTATAACAAGCAATAGAAGCGAAATTTTGACAAGAGTGAAAGATTTCTACTCCAAATTATATGAAAGGGATGATACATGTACTCCAGACATCATGAAAGGTACCAGAGTTCTTCCAGTCCTCCCAGCAGAAGTTGCTCATGCAATCAAGAACATGAAGCGGGGGAAAGCTCCAGGAGAAGATGGAATTACTATAGACATCATACAAGAAGCAAGTGGAGAAATTGAAACAGTACTCGCCCAAATTTTCACTCGATGCCTTAATGAAGGGAAGATTCCTGAGGATTGGAACAATGCTACAATGATCCTGCTACATAAAAAAGGTGACATTGAGGATCTCAGGAACTACAGACCTATCAGCCTCCTATCAGTGGTTTATAAAATCTTCACTAAAGTTCTTTCACACCGCTTGAAGGTAACACTGGACATGGCTCAACCGAGAGAACAAGCTGGATTCAGGAGTGGCTACAGCACAATAGATCATATCCACGTACTGAGAGAACTAATTGAAAGAGCGAGGGAATATGAACTTCCATTGTGCATGGCTTTTATCGATTATGAAAAAGCCTTTGATTCGGTGAAACCATCAGCAGTTACCACGGCTCTGAAATCCTGCGGTATTGAAGATGCATACATTAATATTATTAATAACATCTATGAAAATGCAAGTGCAAAGATTCGGCTGTTTGAAAATACAACACACATAAAAATTGGAAAGGGAGTGAGACAAGGTGACACCATATCTCCGAAGCTCTTTAATGCCACATTGGAAAATGTCTTTCAATCACTGAACTGGGAAAACAAAGGGATAAAGATTAATGGAGATTATCTAACCCACCTTCGTTTTGCTGATGACGTAGTCATTTTTGCAACTACCCCATCAGAGCTGCAGAGTATGATCCAGGAACTTGCTGACAAGAGTAAAGAAGTGGGATTAAAAATGAACTTTCAGAAGACAAAAGTGATGTTCAATGCTTTTACAAGAAATGAAGATTTATCGATTGATGGAGAAAAACTGGAGATAACAGATACGTATGTTTATCTTGGACAGCAGATATCAAGTGAGGGTCACATTGATGAAGAAATTAATCGGCGTACAAAACTTGCCTGGAGAGCTTTTGGAAGAAACAGCCTAATTTTCAAGAGCAATATGCCATTATGTCTTAAAAGAAAAGTGTTTGATCAATGCATCCTTCCAGTGCTTACGTATGGTGCAGAGACGTGGACCTTAACTAAAAGAGACATACAAAGGCTGCAGACAACTCAAAGCAGCATGGAGAGGTGCATGCTTGGTATAACCAGGAGAGATAAGAAGAGGAACTCGTGGATCCGAAAAATGACGAGAGTGGAAGACATCATGATCAGAGTTAAATCCCTGAAATGGCAATGGGCTGGACATACTGCCAGAAGGACAGACCATAGATGGACAGCCGAAATTTTAGATTGGATTCCAAGGAACAGGAAAAGACCCAGAAAAAGACCACATGGGAGATGGGTGGATGAAATTCGTAAATATGCGGGAGTGACATGGAGGAGACTGGCACAAGACAGACCGTTGTGGAGGAAACTTGGGGAGACCTTCGTCCAGCAGTGGATTGATAATGGTTGACAATGATGATGATGATGATATATCGTTCAGGCCACTATGCCATAGGCGAGGCAACTTCGGTTTTAGAACAGCAAAAGGAAAAGAAATAAATTATGTAAAAATGAAAGAAAATAATATTTTCAATTAAAACAGTTTCTCGCGCACACTTCGCGACAATACAAAATGCAATTTTTGCAGCAAAGTGTTCAGGTAAAATTCATAATTTAGAAAGTTAGGTCAAAAATTCCTTAAATTCGGGAAGTCTGGCTGTAGCTGCATACATTCGGTATGCAGCTACAGCCAGACTGCCCGATTAGACGAAAAAAGGCCCACTGTGGTATCATGGCATTTGGATTGTTCTCCTGGGCATCACTAGGCCCACTGTGGTATCATGGTACTTGGATTGTTCTCCTGGACATCACTGGGCCCACTGTGGTATCATGGTATTTGGATTGTTCTCCTGGACATCACCAGGCCCACTGTGGTATCATGGTGTTTGGATTGTTCTCCTGGACATCACTAGGCCCACTGTGGTATCATTGTATTTGGATTGTTCTCCTGGACATCACTGGGCCCACTGTGATATCATGGTATTTGGATTGTTCTCCATGGCATCACTAGGCCCACTGTGGTATCATGGTATTTGGATTGTTCTCTTGGACATCACTGTACCCACTGGGGTATCATGGTATTTGGATTGTTCTCCTGGACATCACTGGGCCCCCTGTGGTATTATGGTATTTGGATTGTTCTCCTGGACATCACTAGGCCCATTGTGGTATCATGGTATTTGGATTGTTCTCCTGGACATCACTGGGCCCCCTAATCCCCATTGAATACACTTTCACCTCCAGATCCTACCTAAGTATTGTTTGAAGCCACGTGATGGTTCATCCGGATGATGCTAGACCTCTTTATCAAGACAACGCTCGGTATCACAAGGTGACCACCCCAGGAATTATAGTGTATCGCCCAGGCGCGACAAGGTCAACCACACGGAGATATGAGCGACCAGCCAGGACAGATGAGCCATAGTGAGTAACGTGAGCACAATGGGAAAAGGTAGTGATTTGACGGACGTTCAAAAAGGAATGATCATTGGCTACCGCGCCAAGGGTGGAAGCGTCTCAAAAACAGCACACTGCGTGGGCTGTTCGTGAAGAGCTGTAGTAAGCGTTTATCAAGAAGAAACCGCTGACACACCGAGTACCTCCCGACGTTATAACTGTGGAGTCCCAAAGACCATCGACCTCAGAGGATAACGTCGCCTCCGTTGACTGGTAAAGGGCAATCGACACGCAACAGTGCAGCGATTGACCACGCAAATGAATGGGGCACCCAGGTACGTGTCTCCGATAACAGTAGGGAGAACCATAGGTCTCGATTATCTTCCTCCGTCATTAGACAGAGGAAGAGTGGAAGAAGGTTGCCTTCTCCGACAAATCGAGGTTTCTACTCCACAGAAGTGACGGTAGATGGCAGATACGGCGTCAGACATGAGAACCGACACCTGGACACGCTTGTCGGTCAAGTCCATACCGGCAGTGGCAGTTTGCATGTCTGGGGGATGTTTTTCTGGTATACCTGAGACCGCTGGTACCACTGGATGGGTGTCTGACCGCCAATGGCTACCTGTTCATCCTAGCTGACCACATGCATCCCTTCATGTTGGACGTTAACCCTGGAGGTCTACCAGAAGGACAATACTCCCTGCCATATTGCTAAGGAATGCGTGACTGGTTTCAGGAACACAACAACGATGTCTCCGTTCTCTCTTGCCTGGCGAAATCGCCCGACCTCAATCTCATAGAGCACTTGTGGGACTATTTGAATCGACAGGTTCGACGTGCCGACCCACAACCACCCTGCTGCAATCCGAATGGGCACGTGTGCCTCGGGCAACCTTCCAGGGCCTCATTGCGTCCATGCCACGCCGTCTCGCCGCTGTCATCCGGGCCAAAGGTGGTAAATCCCATTATTAGGTAGGTGGTCATATTACTTTGATACGACCGTGCACGTATCAATAATCTGGTGTTTATTTATGTGTACAATGCCTGAAAATAATCGGATCACTTGTGACGTGCCTGCCCAGCAGGACGCACACGACATAAAGGCAGATAGCAGCGATAACTAACGTCCACGTAGCTCAATTGGTAGAGCAACTTATTCCAGAATGAAGGGACCCGGGTTCGAGCCCCGGCGTGGACAAAAATGACGGAGGAATTTACTTCGTTATAATGGCGCCCGAATTTCCCGAATGACCCGGCCGTTCAAGATCTCGCAATGGTGTGATGTTCTTTCCACACCGCGAGATAGGAAAAATCAGAGAATCCCTTCTCCAGCGCTTCGAAAAATAAATGTGTGTGACGTTGCATTCAACACACCAGGTTGACTGGGAGTTCTCAAGTGCACGTTCTACAGCGGATGGCTGCCTACGACGATTCATGGTCATGGCTGACCCGTGGGCCATGCCCCCGGCCCTCTTTCGGGGGGAGGGGTGACGTGCCTGCCCAGCAGGACACACACGATATAAAGGCAGATAGCAGCGATACGAACGTCCGCGTAGCTCAATTGGTAGCGCGACCCTTTCCGTAATGAGGGGACCCGGGTTCGAGACCCGGCGTGGACAAAAATGACGTAGGAATTTACTTCGTTATACACTGTTTTATTTGTGTACAATCTTTAGCAGCTCTACGTGATTAGACAAGCTGTAGCAAAGTCACAAAGCCCCGGGGTCTCCACTTCGAGTCGATAAGAAAAATCGTGTTTTTAATCCCTTTCGTCTGTGAATTTTTTCCAGCCCGCTGTATACACAGGTTATTTCAGAATACTCAGTAGCTTATTACTAGGAATACATGCTCCAGGCCGCAATTCAGACCCACCCCTCAGGGCCCAAAATCTGAAGTGCGCTACTGGTAACTAAACATGTGCTTGGAGAGATGGCGGATCCTCTATTTTTCCGTGTTTCACAACTTTTCCTCGAACATTAACATCGTGGTGGTGACGATTCGAATAAAAAAAAAGTTTTAGTCGCAAACTTTGCCCTTCGTTATTCGTGGGGAAAATTTATTAGGGATATATCACGCAGAGCTATCCGAAAGATCAAACTGAAAAGAAAGGAAATAACTTAACCGCGTAATTTGTTAGTTTTCAACCTGTTTTCAATGACCTTGTTTCCATTCGAATTTCCAAGACCCAAACTTTCATGTAATTTCGATAAACACGTAATTACTTTAAGTGACACAACATTGAAAGAAAATCTGGAGGTGAAAGTAATGATTGTTCGGGAGTGTAAGAGGAAAAAAACTGGTGATGAAAGACAAAGATATCACGAGGGAAAAGTTTTAAAGACACAACAGTTCGTTCTGCGAATCGCAACCCAGACATTGGTGTTAATGTTCATCTTCAGTAGCAGTCGTTTCCGAGAACTAGTCAGAATTCTAACGAAGATAAGTAAAACGAGACGCAAATAAATGCCTCGAGAAAGTGATACAGGATTAAAAGGAAAGGCTATAACGAAGTAAATTTCTCCGTCATTTTTTGTCTACGCCGGGATTCGAACCCGAGGCCGCTTATTCCGGAACAAGTCGCTCTACCAACTGAGCTACGCAGACGATTATTCTGATTCCTATCTGCCTTTATGTCGTGTGCGTCCTGCTGGCAGGTACGTCACATCTCCCCGAAAGAGGGCCGGGGGCATGGCCCACGGGTCAGCCGTGACCATGAATCGTTGCAGCAGCCATCCACTGTAGAACGTGCACTTGAGAACTCCCAGTTAATATGCTGTGTGGAATGCAACATCACACATTTTTTTATTTTTCGAAGCGCTGGAGAAGGGATTCTCTGATTTTTCCTGTCTCGCGGTGTGGAAATAACATCACACCAATGCGAGATTTTGAACGGCCGGGTCATCCGGATAGTTCGGGCGCCATTATAACGAAGCAAATTTCTCCGTCATTTTTGGTCTACGCCGGGATTCGAACCCGAGGCCGCTTATTCCGGAACAAGTCGCTCTACCAACTGAGCTACGCAGACGATTATTCTGATTCCTATCTGCCTTTATGTCGTGTGCGTCCTGCTGGCAGGTACGTCACAAGGCAAAGAAACCCTAAAGGCCTGGAGAAAATTAAACAAAAATTCTTGTTCACGAAGAACGCGAAAAAAAAAAAAAAAGAATGTTTTTACCAGCGACCCGCATTTTCTACTTTTTTTTTGTAAGTGATTTATGCGCTAAACAATTACTCCGCTCTTTTACAAAAGAAAAGCAATGATGTTCAATTCAAATATCAGATTATCTTCAACTATTTGTTTCTTACTTTATAATTTAGTAAATTGTTAATTAAATTTTCATAGATTTTGCCTGCCGTTGTTTTGAATTCTCGTTGCAAATTTTTCTTATTCCAAGTGTGACGTACTGAGGTGACGCACATATCAAGACGGCAAGTAACAATGATAAGCTCTTCCCGGAGTAGCTCAATTGAGAAAGCATTCGGTTCCGGAGCAGGAGAAAGCGAGTTCGAGTCCCGGCAGCGAGAGGGATTCTCTTCGCATTGGCGCCCGAACGTAGAAACAGATTACTAGCTGCTGGGTTCTTTAAAAAATGTGTGATGTTCCTCCCACACATCGTCTAGCATTAATGAGAATTCCTTCGAAAAAATCTGTGATGCTTCTTTCAAACATCGTCCAGAATTAGTGAGAATTCTTTTTTTTTTACAGAGAGTTACTTCAATCATGTTCTGCGGCCCGGACCCGAAACTTGTGATTTCGTGTCCCCGTCTCTCTCGGAGGTGGGGGGAGTGGGGGGAGGGGGTATGTGAGCCTCACCACCGGAAAATTTGAGTTTAACAAAAGTGCATATAATTTGACTTTACTAAAATTAAAGCACTAAACCAATATAAACCCACCACACAACTTTGGTTTGCAAAGCTCCTTCAACAGCAAAAGATTGTGAGTAATGCCAGAAAGGATATATTTATGCAATATTTTTCCATGAAAATATCTAAAGGAAAGAACAAATTGGCCCAAAACGATAACAGAACCTCAACAAAACTGTTTTGAGGGTGTAACAAAATCACACAGAAACAAGTTAGTAAAATCATGCAATGCATTTATTATAATACGCTTTCCAACATACCAGAAATCATTACTCAACTTATGAGGATAATGGCTGTAGAATAAATCTCACTCCTGTGTCCTGACCTTTGACCCCATTTCTTCCATTTTCAATAGGGTTCGACCCCAGGTGGTCCCCTACCACATACTAAATTTCATCGAAATCTAACCGTTTTTACACAAATTATGACGCATAAAATCAATGGAATGGATCCAGCTACTTTAGCACGCATGTGAAGCCCCAAGGACTGCGATTGCAGCGCCCGTATCGGACTCGCGGGCATGTGGAATCGCTCGAAATTCTAACCATTTGCATGTCTGTTCTCCCCGTAGCTATTCGCCGAGTTCCGAATTAATCATGGTTTCCTCTTGGTGCGCGGATTTTTATGAGAATAAGTGTAACTTGATTGCAACAGTTGCAATATTTCCTCTTCCAGCATTAACCAGAAAAAAAAAAGTTTCAGAAATATTTGGAGCTTTTTTTTTTTTTTTTTGAGGAGTTTTAACGACCCCATAGGTACCAAGACTGTATGGATTCGCCCACCCTATAATTTAGAATCATATGTTCTGGTGAAGGAGGGGGAATTAATTTCGGGCGGAAGAACAAGCACAATCCGCGTCTTGCCCTGGGATTCGAACTGAGGCCCAATAATGCGAGAAGTCAGATAGAGGTCTGCTCTGGCCGGGCCGGGCTTTTTCCCACACACTTACTACCGGGCCGGGTCAAGTCGACCCATTCCTTTTATCGTAAAGGTAAAGAAAGAAAAAAAGTCGTGTTTTCCTCTTTCCTGGTGTGTTTAGCTGTTTTGCTGGCTTTACTTACTTCCATAACATAGCCCAGGGCGTAATCACAGAGGGGAGGAGCGGCACTACCAGTGTTTTTACCATCTGTAGGTATCAAAATGGTAAAAGCACTTTGGGTCTTCTAGACAAACTAAAAGATTCTCTCTCTTTAAAGATTATATGCTTCGATAATAGCTAAACTTCAGTTGATATTTTTAAGGTTTTTTTTTTTTCATTGGAGGTTTAATGACCACCGTGAGTAACTCAATGGGCTATAAGTAGTCGCCCGTCCCTAATTTAGGATCACTGATTTCAAGGAAGGGAGAAAGCCAGTGCCGTAAGACAAACACAACATACATGCCTCACCGGGATTCGAACCCGGACCGCTCTCGGGGACGAATAATCAAAGGCCATCACTTAGACTACTGCGCCACCGAGGCGGCTTTTTTTAGGCTTAATTCAACTAAATATTTTCAATAATATATCTGATTTCATTACTTAATTTTGACAATTTAATTTAATACAAGAGAAAGCGAAAATGATACAAAATGACACTTCAAGGGCCGAGGCGGCCCGAGTGTCTAATATCTGAAAAGAGGCGAGCCGGAGGACCAAATTAGGCCCATGCATAACTTTAAAGTCCACGCTCTAGACCGTACGACTGCTTGGGGATTCTTTCATTTTCCCACCTCGATGAAGTAAAATTATTTTCCCTTTTCACCAAATTATTCTACTGAACGGTATTTTTGCAATAGTTGAAATTGTATTGCATTATACGTGTAGAATAAATCAGCAACGTTTATTACAATTAAATATTTTATTTTTAGATACTATGGTTTCGCTTGCACTGATGAAGCCGAACCAAACACTCAGCAAAACTATATAGTATCCTAAAATAAAATACTTAACTGTGAATAAATATTGCTTATTTATTCCATCTCAACGTCACTAGTATTGTAATAATAAAATATGTTAATTCTATTTTACGGAATAATCGTCTTGACACGTGCTTCACTTCCGTAATACGTCACATCATCTCCCTCTTAATTTTTTTTAAGCCAAGAAAGAACTATAGCGAAGTAAATTTCTCCGTCATTTTTATCCGCGCCAGGATTCGAACCCGGGTCCCCTCATTCCGGAATAAGTTGCTCTACCAATTGAGCTACGCGGACGTTTTATTCTGATTCCTATCTGCCTTTATGTCGTGTGCGTCCTTCTGGTAGGTACGTCACATCTCCTGGTACGTTACATCATCTCCCCCTTATTATTATTATTATTTATTTTTTTTCGAAGTGCTGGAGAAGGGATTCTCTTATTTTTCCTATCTCGCGGTGTGGAAAGAACATCACACCATTACGAGATTTTGAACGGTCGGGTCATCCGGATAGTTCGGGCGCCATTATAACGAAGTAATTTTTCCGTCATTTTTATCCGCCCCAGGATTCGAACCCGGGTCCCCTCATTCCGGAATAAGTTGCTCTACCAATTGAGCTACGCGGACGTTTTATTCTGATTCCTATCTGCCTTTATGTCGTGTGCGTCCTTCTGGCAGGTACGTCACATCTCCTGGTACGTTACAGAACCTTTTGTTAATTCCAGATGATGTGTGGAGTGAACATCACACAATTTTCAAAGAACCCAACAGCCATTAAATCCATTTTTTACGTTCGGGTGCCAATGTAAAAACAGGAATTTATCGATGATCGAAGCCGCGTCTCCTTGCTCCGGAGTGAGTTTCTCAACTGACAAAGCTACACCGACGGAATGTATCGCTGCAGATTTTTCGTTTGCGTGCTTCGCCTCTGTAGTACGGCACAACAGTTGGTACAACTTTTGAAGATGACAATCCGTTTTTTGATGTAAATATGACAAGGATGGTAGGTCAGATAATATCCGAAAACTTGAAAATTTCGTCGTCCTGGAGCGGGCACCGAGCCCGCGTCCTCGAGATAGCGCCCGGGTATGCTAACCACTACACCACCGAGATCGACCAGGTCTCAAGTTTCCGATTAATTTGAATGTAACCATCACAGAATTCTCTAGTCGCAGCAATTAGCATTCATGTGTAGCGAATCCGGAGGTTAAGAATCCTATCCCGTGATTGCCAGGAGGAGCAGACAAATTCATGGATGAAATACGGGATTACCGCATATAATACAAATTACACAATATAATACAATATCTGGGAGACGCGGGTTCGATTCCGGCTCTAGGACGACGAAATTTTTAAGTTTTCGAGTATTATCTGACTTACCATCCTTGTCATATTTACACCAAAAAACGGATTGCCATCTTCAATATTTGTATTATATGGTGTAATCCCGTATTTCATCCATGAACAGTTGGTGCATTTATTGTGCCGTTATAAGATATGCATAATTAAGAATCGGGACTTTCCGCTAATTTCTTCGAGTTTGGATCGGAAAGAACTGGGCAAAAACTTTCACTGTTAGCCTAAGCCTAACGTGATTTAAAAAGTGACTTTTTCTATTCTGTTATAACCAAAAGAAATTCTTTGGCAACAAATGAGGCTCAGCTCACTTACTACGATAAAAAAACGCTTCACTTTCGTTATCATAATCTCAAAAGAGTATATTAGACAGTGAGCACATGTCTTGCTCCATTTTCGAAACACGAGAAAACGTGCAATGAATGAAACATATAGCTGCAGAACGAGGAGCAGTGAAAAATTACTTGATGGGAGGGATTGACAAAAAGATTAACAAGGAGTGGAAACGCATATAAATCAAGATTCTTTATTAAAGTATAGTTCGTTGGACAACCTGCGAAAAACAGGAGGAAAAAGAGCAAAAACAAGATATGTGAATTCTCGCTTTCGGGTTGTTAGAGACATAATGGTAATTTATAATCTTGGCATTGCCCTTGACTCAGTCAAGAACCAGTTCAAAGCACTCGGAGCCCAAGCAGCAAGATATCTCCTGATACAAAATAAACACTTCCGATAGCTTTTGAACAGCGGATGTTCCCAAATACATGCAAAATAGATAGTATTCTCAGACACTACGTCTTTCGCCGCGCTGGGTACTGAGTAACATCGGAAGCACGGATGCAACAGAAACATGTCACAATTTGAACGCTTATATCTTCGAAACCAATAATAAGAGAGTAATAAGATAATACGGATTATGGATTTATGATGTCAGAAGCTGACTTAAAAATACACATAGCACCGTGGATTTAAGGCCACCGTGGCGTAAATGTAACCACTTGGCTAGATATCGAGAGCTCTGTTGTTTCAATTCCACAGCGGCGGCTGAAAAACAATTTTTCGGTTGCTGTGTGTTTCTAGAACGTGGTTAAGAGCGATGTATTTATTTATTTACTGTCGCCACGTATTTGGCGTATTTTCAACAAGATAATGATACATCTTTAGATAGTTTATACACTGTTAAATTTTTTGAGGTAGGTTGCACCAAAAAGTGGTGCTACCCCAGCTGCATCACTTTTTGAGAAAAGGTACACCATTCTGTGGTGTTGTTGTTGTTGTTGATTGGAGGTTTAACGACCACCGTGAGCAACTCAATGGGCTATAAGCAGTCGCCCACCCTAATTTAGGGTCACTGGTTTCCAGGGAAGGGAGAGAGCCAGTGCCGTAAGACAAACACAACATCCATGCCTCACCGGAATTCGAACCCGGACCCCGTTCGAACGAATGATCAGAGGCCATCGCTTAGACCACTGCGCCACCGGGGCGGCCATTCTGTGGTGTAAACAAATCGCAAAAACATGATGAAACTTTACATAACGACATGGTACAAGGTTGTACCACATTATAGTGCAAAGTTGCACCATGTTGTTGAGGTTTGTTTGCATCACACAGTTGTGTATTTTTCTCAGAAAATGGTGCAGCTGGGGTAGCACCATTTTTTTGTGCAACCTACCACAAAATTTTTAACTGTGTGGACTCCCATTTATAACAAAACAAGTTACAACCTTCCACCCCTTAACCCTTCGATGCAGTAGCGTAAAAAAATTAAACTAAATTTCAAGTGATTTTGTTCCTCCTCACGCCTTTTTAAGGTTGATAACTAGTGAATAGATAATGATAGCCATGATCTCAGCCCCGCATTCCGTAACTGACCGTCAGACCTAATGAACCTATGTGATAAACCGAAATAAAGTGGATTGAAGATTTATTTATTCTTTTAGATAGAAAAAAATGGTGACGGAAGGAAAATTACTATGAGAACTGACAAAATTTGAAGAAACATCTAGAGAAGAACGAGAGGAAGGCCCACTAATTCATCAACCAAAAGATCACGGGAATGTAGGGAGCGTCAAAAGTCCGTGCGCCAGGATGCGTTTCCCCCGAGTTCGACTCTAGAGACACAACCTTCCACTTCAACTGTACAAATTGAGTCTGAACAGCAAGAACAGAATTTTGATGGATATCATCGATCCAAATTTTCAAATTTTCACACCGAGCATGGAATACCAGTGTACATCGCCAGTCTTCACAACTTCGCTGGATAATGAATGTATTACGACTCAAACCTTTACGCCGCCGATGTATTCTGAATCTAGACAAGAACAAGAGTAACAACAAGAAGAGTACATTAAGCCCGAGACGTATCGACACATTTATAAAAAGGTAATTAAGGAGTTTGAAAAATTGTTTTTGAAGAACGATTTTTTCAGAAACGATTTTAGCAATAACTAGTGACAACGATGATATTACGCCTTCTACTTCTACTAACATGAATTTATAATCAGCATAAGTTACTCTGAATTGTATACAGTATAAGTTACTTTTAAGTAAATAAATTAAAAAATTTCTTTCGTTTTATTTCTTAAAAAATTTATATCTGAAAAAAATCAAAGGGGCACAGTAGCAACTGTGCCACAACCTACAACGTAGGGCTACGTCAACTGTCCTTCGCTGAATACTTTAAGGACGTAAAATTAGTGAGATAGTGCCATGAAATAGTGACAGTTGACGTAGTTCTACTTTGTAGGTAGCGACACAATTGCTACTACGCCCCTTTGATATTATTTTTTTTTTTCTTTTTTAGCTGATAGGACCCAATTAAGTTTCGACATAAGCAGTCCACTTACTTTCGCTTGCGAATGATAGTTTCTAAAGGTTGCGTGTTTCTATGCTTGTAGAGTAGATGGAGAAGATTCTCTTGTTGTGAAAAGAGGTAAGGAGAAACACATCACAAATGTGTGACACCTGGAGTGTCCTACCTAGATTCGTGATGCAGCACACGAGTGGTGTGTTTGTCTTACGGCACTAGCTGTCTCCCTTCCCTGGAGTCGGTGATAAGCTCGTAACCTAAGCAACAACCACTCTTCTGGTGGATTATCCAGAGAAACAGTACTTGATCATGCTTTCCCAGAATCTACTCGCATATCTTAGCACATAAACGCGAAATAGACTGAAATCTCTGACGAAGTTGAATCGAAAGATCGGGTAAAATATGAGAGTAAGTTCATTGGTGTCATATCCAATAGTGTCCTTGCTGTGGTACAGATGAACAGTTTTAGTTTGGAATAGGAACACAATACCCTATCTTACTCTCATATTTTTAATTAGATATCGTTCCACGCCTGTATACCATACTGGCGTGGAACGATATCAAATTGTTTTTTTTTCGATTGGGAGTTTAAAAATAATTTATTTGTCCTGGAGGTACAGATACAGTGACAGGATGAACAGACATAGTTGTATAGTGCTGACAGGTAGACATAGATAGTATAATCAGTTTACATTAATAATGTACATAGCGAAAATATGCCAAATGATCAAGTAACACAGAGAGAGGCGAAGCCACTGCCCCGGTGGCGTAGCGATGGCCTCAGATCATTCGTCCGAAAGGGGTCCGGGTTCGAATCCCGGTGAGGCATGGATGTTGTGTTTGTCTTACGGCACTGGCTCTCTCCCTTCCCTGGAACCAGTGACCCTAAATTAGGGACGGGCGACTGCTTATAGCCCATTGAGTTGCTCACGGTGGTCGTTAAACCTCCAATCAAAAAAAAAAAAAAAGAGAGAGGCGAAGGACAAACACATACATCCATGCCTTACCCGTGATTCGAAAATGTTATACCTTTATTTTAATTCAGTATACACCACGGATTTCACCATGCGATGGTGCAAAATATTAAGGATCCTAGTAAGGTTACGGTGTGCTAAAGAAAATCGCTCCCCGCCCCCAAACATTTAGAGTGGCAAAAATACTTTGGCCTTACAAGTGTGCTTTTGATTATTTTATCGCTGAAAGGAAAGCAGCCTAGTCACTAAACAATCATTTCGCGCCAAGCTAAGCAACTGACTCAAAGCAACTGGCCAGTGCCTTTGCCAGCTTATTAATTTCTTCTTTTTTAACAACCACCGTGAGGTAACCTATGGGCTATAAGCAGTCCGCCATGCCTAATTTATGGCCACTGACTCCAGGGATGGGAGACATCCAGTGCCGTAAGACAAACTCCCCACCCATGACGCATCCGGTACTTGAACTCCTTCCCGCTCGGACGAATGGAATGGTCAGAAGCCAGCGCTTAGATCATTGCGCCACTGGGGCGAACATTCTTATTACTATATAAAAATTTTAAAAATCCCTATTTGGCCACATTTTCTCCGACTACTAAAACCTTCAGCTGTCTACATAAAAAAGTAAAATAAACTTTTAGAAATAAAAACTTATCCATAAATTTATATACAAATATCTGTGACTTTAATTATAAATAAACTTATATATGAACTTTTATGTACGTCCACATAAAAATGAAATAAATTTATGCAAAGGTTTTTTTAAGATTCTGGTATTTAAGACGGAAATTTAGATTGATCAAATTTTGAAGATGACAATCCGTTTTTTTTTTTTTTGGTGTAAATATGACAAGGTTGGTAAGTCAGATAACATCCGGAAACTTGAAAATTTCGTCTTTCTGGAGCGGGAATCAAAACCGCGTCTCCCAGATACCACCCTGGTATGCTACAGCGACCGTGTATGCAGATAGCTCCCGGGTATGACTTACCATCCTTGTCGTATTTACACCAAAAAACGGATGGTCATCTCCAAAATTTGTATTGTACATTGTAATCCCGTATTCCATTCATGATTTAGATTGATCATTCTGCTATCCAAGTGTAGATTGCTTTTCGTAAAGTGTTTTCTGTAAGGGAAATGTCGCTCTAATCTTGTATTTCAACAACAGATGTCTGTGAATATTAATTAAATTGATAGCGGTGGATAGTTTACCTCCTTTTGTTTTCGGTGACTCTTCTCCGTCCATTCAATGCATGATTGCCTTTCTCCTTGTCTTTGCACGTAACATGGAAAATTACTGTCGATAATAGTTGTGGGTGGATATGAAGGAAGCTCTTCAACAAGCGCGTGGGCCCCAAAGGTGAAGAGGTGGAGAACAGCTTTGTTGGAAGGTGAGACGAAACAGAAGGGTGATCAGAGACAACCTGGGTTAGTAACATCGATCCCTTTTACAGCTGACTAAAGCTGACTGACATCCCACTCGTCTCCTATAACTTCAAAAATTTGAATGTTTTCCGTCGAAAAGGAAAACATCCAGTAACACCACAGAATTTAATAAAAAATAAATCTTCAACAGTGCATATAGTAAACGAAGTATCTTGCTACTTTTTGGCTAACTCATTCTTTAGACAGGAAATTCCTGGAAACTACTTCACTGTAAACAAGAAAGGTGACACCAAATTTTCTGTTCTAATGAGCACGTCTTTTGAATTCTTTCTGACCCGAAAATGTATTTCAAAGCAGATTTTTGGAAAATCTAAATAATCAGCAAAGAGAATCGCGCTAAGATTGAATGTTTTTATCCATCAATGCGGGTTAATCAGTCATTGAGCGGAGCTCTTTTTACGTGACTCGAGACAATTAGTTTTTCGGGGATTGGTACGAGATGACTTATCCGATCACCGTGATTTTTTGCATGCGATTGGACATCGTCCATGGTGAGGGTTTGACGCCTTCCGATTCCCGAAATTCCGTGTCATTGAGGAATAATCGTCCAAAAACTTGCATGTTTTTTTTTGGGGGGGGGGGTCCCCGGTTTTGAGAAGGGGCCGTTTGTTACCTATCTCCTCCAAAGATCTTCAGCCGATCGCGGTAAGACTTGCCACAGAGAAAGAGAAGGGCATGGTGAGTGACATGGGGTTGGTATCATGGTGAACTACTTCACTGAAAACAAGAAAGGTGATCGTGTCGTATAAAAATAATGACCATTAAAAACTGACCAAATTTAATAATAATTGAAAACATCCGCTCTCTATACGAGACTCGGGACAATTAGTTGTTCGGGTATAGCTACGACATGACACATCCGATCACCGTGATTTTTCGCATGCGATTGGACATCGTCCACTGGTCAGGTTTTGACGCTTTCCGATTCCCGAAATTCCGTTCATTGAGGAATTTCAATTAAAACTTATAACGAAGTAAATTTCTCCGTCATTTTTATCCGCGCCGGGGTTCGAACCCGGATCCCCTCATTCCGGAATAAGTTGCTCTACCAATTGAGCTACGCGGACGTTTTATTCTGATTCCTATCTGCCTTTATGTCGTGTGCGTCCTTCTGGCAGGTACGTCACATCTCCTGGTACGTTACATCATCTCCCCCTTATTTTACTTTTTTTTTTTTTCGAAGTGCTGGAGAAGGGATTCTCTTATTTTTCCCATCTCGCGGTGTGGAAATAACATCACACCAATGCGAGATTTTGAACGGTCGGGTCATCCGGATAGTTCGGGCGCCATTATAATGAAGTAAATTTCTCCGTCATTTTTATCCGCGCCGGGGTTCGAACCCGGATCCCCTCATTCCGGAATAAGTCACTCTACCAATTGAGCTACGCGGACGTTTTATTCTGATTTCTATCTGCCTTTATGTCGTGTGCGTCCTTCTGGCAGGTACGTCACATCTCCTGGTACGTTACATCATCTCCCCTTATTTTTTATTTATTTATTTATTGAAGTGCTGGAGAAGGGATTCTCTTATTTTTCCTATCTCGCGGTGTGGAAATAACATCACACCATTGCGAGATTTTGAACGGTCGGGTCATCCGGATAGTTCGGGCGCCATTATAACGAAGTAAATTTCTCCGTCATTTTTATCCGCGCCAGGATTCGAACCCGGGTCTCCTCATTCCGGAATAAGTCACTCTACCAATTGAGCTACGCGGACCTTTTTTTTATTCTGATTCCTATCTGCCTTTATGCGTCCTTCTGGCAGGTACGTCACATCTCCTGGTACGTTACAAACTAGATGGCCTTTAACTCGAACCGTTTCACGAAAGTCGGTTCACTAACATTAATTTAAGAGAATCGTTTGAATTGAAAAACGAAGAAATGGAGAGACTCCGTCTGTTAGCTCAACACTTGCTTAATCTATAATAATAAAAGGAAGTTTGTGTATGTGTGTATGTGTCTATCTTTCGCGACACAAAATGAAAAACGTGGTTCCCGATCTGAGTGTGTCTTTCCGCTTTGTTTACATGCAACCTGATCACAACTAACGTGAATACGTAGAGGAAAGAGGTTTATAATAAATTTTAGGCATTTGCTTTTTCGAATGTTTAGCACTTTTGTTCTGGAAGCCATAAATTTGACGCGTTCGTTTTTTAGAATTTGTTATAATAGACGCCTTAATGAACTTAGATTCTGCAATAGCTTCGCTCAAAATTTGGCAACTCTTCCCGAGTTATCGGTTACCGTTGGCGGCTTGTCCTAGTAATAATTTTGTTTTTCCTATAGGAGGATTTATCACAAATTTCATTTGTTTTCCATCATGATCTCTCAAATCAACAGAATGTTTTCGAAGTAGAGATTTTTTTAAACTGACAATCACTTTCAATTAGGTTTAAGAAAAGGTGAAATGTACTACTTCATATTATTCAACAGAACGTCTAGATACGAAATTTACTCTGGCTAGCTATAATAGCTTTTATTTTATTTTTTGTCCGGTATGTTTATGATGTCAATGTATAGACTGATACATTGACATCATAAACATACCGGACAAAAAAATTACGGAATGCTGATTGAAACATTTACATGAGGATAAACTGATGAACGTAACATATGGAGAGTGAAACTGCTGGATTATGATTGCAGATGCCTGAGGCGTATGTTTAAAGCATCTGTAGCATTCTGTATTTCGTTTTACAGGTGCAACTATGGCTCGTAAAGGTGTCGTTACTGAGTGGCAAAACGGGGCCATTGTTTTTTGGCCAAGATCATCGACACTGCTTACAAGAGGTGGAGAAGTTTGTTGGTCTACCCGAGTCAATAGTCAGTAATGTCCATTTCCAGTGGAAGAAGTAAGGAAGCTATCACTGCAGGCGGAGCAACTGTGGTAGAAGTTGTGTGATGACAAATCGGGATCGCAGGTGATTGGAACCATTAGTAACTGCTGCACGTTTCCAGACTCGTCAAGAACTGCTTCGACCGTACAATGCCGGACCCAGTGAACCAGTCTCAGAAAGAACGCTACGGAGAGAAGTGCATGGCTTGGGCATTTTCAGTCGTGTTGCCCGGATACGTCCGAAGTTAACAACTGTCCAGAAGAAAATCTCCTTGCTTGGGGAAAACAGCATCTTCACTGGACCATTCAACAGTGGCGACGAATAATATGGTCAGAAGAATATAGATTTTGTTGATATTCCAGTGATGGTCGCTCTATGATCATGGGGAAGGCTGGAGGAGAATTTAACCCAGAATGTGTCCAAGCACGAATGCCGATTCTGATGATATTCCAATGTTGGCCGCTCTATGATCATGGGGAAAGCTGGAGCAGCATTTAATCCAGAATGTGTCCAAAGACGAATACAGATTCTGATGATATTCCAACGATGGTCATTCTGTGATCATGGGGAAGGCTGGAGAAGCATTTAACCCAGAATGTGTACAAAGGCGAATAGAGATTCTCATGATATTCCAATGATAGTCGGTCTATGATCATGCGGAAGGCTGGAGAAGCATTTAACCCAGAATGCGTCCAAAGGCGAATACCGATTCTGATGATATTCCAATGATGGTCGCTCTATGATCATCGGATAGGCTATAGAAGCATTTAACCCAGAATGTGTCCAAAGACGAACACAGATTCTGATGTTATTCCAATGATGGTCGGTCTGTGATCATCTGAAAGGCTGGAGAAGCATTTAACCCAGAATGTGTTCAAAGACGAATACAGATTCTGATGATATTCCAATGATAGTCGCTCTATGATCATGGGGAAGGCTGAAGAAGCATTTAACCCAGAATGTGTTCAAAGACTAACACAAAAATAAGGCCACGGCAGACCTCTGGTATATACTGCCGGACATATTTTCAATTGTCCAACTGTGGACAGAAGAACTAATCATCATTGGGTAACTGAAATACTTGACTGGATAACATGGGACCGGAAAAGATCCAGAAAAAGTCCACGTGGGAGATGGGTGGATGAAAAAGGTCCAGGAAAGTTGCATATATATGATGTGACGTATGTTCTAAATTAACTTTCACTTTTAGTTTCTTTCCCTATGAAAATTTTGAGTTTGTTCTCAGTTATACTTCCCAACTTAACGTGACATCTTCTCTCTTACGAGAATACTATTGGCAGCACTCTTGAGGTCAGAGTGAACGTGACGCATGAATGTATGAGATAAGAACGATAGATAAAAACAACGAGATAACAGTTGCTGTGTGGATATGTGGTGATGTGAATTACGTTACTTTTGAAGTGCGATCTATGCTATTGATATAATGGTGGATATGTGGTGGATATTGATTTGTTAAGTAAAATGTGAAGTGCGATGTTGTGCTGATGATATAGTGGTGGAATAAATCAATTACCGTAAGTTGACTTCTGTCTTATGTTTCGTCTGGCCGTAAAGATTTAAATTAGGAATTAATGCATCGTATTCTTGTCTAATGATTTAGACATAACGTAAGAACGACAAAATTTCAGCACGAAAAGAAATTACGTTATATTGTTTTTCTAGTTCCATGAACTCATAGAGGGGAAAAGAGCTATTTCTTCACACCATTTAAGAGTTTAAAAATTTTACGAAACTACTTCTTGAGTGACGGTCCCTTGGACATTAAAACAGATGCTTCGTAAGGCAGTCCTTCACCAAAAATGTGACTCCATTCCCTTTCGTGTCTCCCCATAGGGATTCTAAAGAAGTCTCCTTTTTCCTGGACGTCTTCTCCTGTCATAAAATGTAGAACAAGTAAAAAGAAATACACAGCCATTGCTCACACAAATCGCGAACTCCACCCAAATATACTTGAACACTGTTAAAAAAAAATAAAACCGCAGAACCACAGTGAGATTCGAAAATATAAGTGTTAAAGCATGATTTTTAGCAAAACATAGTTAAAAAATTGGTCCGTTAAACTGCTTTTCATCTTCTACGCCGGTTCATTATGCTTCACTTTCTTAGTACACGAACTCATATCGATCAGTGAAGACATCTATATCAAATTATAAATATTTACATCAATTTAATAATTTGCGAGAGCTCAAATTTAAAGGCATTGTTTTTGAGATTATTCATGAGTAATTTTTGCGATACTGCAAAAACTATCTATCCATAAGATGCATATTTAAACATTATCTGTTGTGTGTGTGGGGAGGGGGTCCGAACCCCTAGGTCCCTACACCTGGATACGTGCCCGCCTGAGCGCACCCCAATTGCATACCGCTCTTACAGCTCTCAGTTGTAAGAGCGGTATCCATGTTAAGTACTTCATGAAGATGAGAAAAATTTATTCTCACAAAATATTGGTATTAAGTTGTGTATGGTAGCTTTTCTGTCATAACAAAAATGATAAAATTAGTATAACATACCTGTGCATATTGTAGCTTTTATCTCACGGTTGAAAATATGGGTTATCTACGATTGAAGTCTTTCACACAGTTTGTGATTAACTCTTGTTAATCCCGTAACGGTGTTTTCCTTCTCCCTGAATAGAAACTGTAACAATGAATGCAGGAATTCCACCTGAAATCCGCTATTGTGAAGTTCAGACTCCGCACCAGCGAAGACAAATTTCAGCGGCAGACCGGTCTGTGAAAACGCCTCTTGTTGAAGACGGGCACAGCCAGCTCTGAGGTAAATAAGGTTAGAGACCGGGGGAAAAAATGAGGATCACGCCGAATGGCACCGCGTGGGCTGAGGGACCGGTCGCAGACCACCTCTCTCTCTCTCTCTCTCTCCAGAGCTTCTACCCCTGTGACCAGATCCTCTCACTCGCTTGTCTTCTATTTCATAGGAAAAGAGGTGACAGGCTAAGGTGATGTAACATCGGGAGGCCTTCTCTAACCTGAACGCGTTAGCATCGTAAGTCCGATTCGCATCAATTGTTGGACCTCTCGAAACGTGTCCCATAAATTTCTACGCAGCAGGAACGAGGAAACAACAAAATTTTAAATGTCATTGCAGACGACAGGCAAGGTAAAATTATTTTCGTAAAGTAAAAAATATATGAAATTTTCAAAATGTTCATTAGCGAAATATGCGATCCTTGGTTTTCTGCGGAAGTGAGGAAAAAAATTATGCGGTTTCATAAAAATAGTGAAAGCCTTGGAGCAGCAAGTTGCTGTAACTTTTGAACAAATATTTTCACGGAAAAGCTGTGCTGGAAAAAAAAATAGCAGAAAATTGCTTGATCGTTTTCCATCTACTTATGTACGAGAATATTAAATTTTAATGGTGTCCTCTACAGAGTTCGAAACGGGTCAAAAATTTTGAACCCGGACCCGAACGTCACATAATTGAAACCAACCCGGACCTGATCCAGACAAATCTGCTTTGAACTAATATATCATCATAATTGTAAATCATTATCAATCCACTGCTGGATGAAG
The DNA here is from genome assembly GCA_039090855.1 of Macrothele yani. Taxonomy (NCBI): domain Eukaryota; kingdom Metazoa; phylum Arthropoda; class Arachnida; order Araneae; family Macrothelidae; genus Macrothele; species Macrothele yani. Next base: position 100,261,365 of record CM076989.1, on the reverse strand, counting down.
GTCTCCTAAGTTTCTTCAACAACGGACTGTATTGGGCCAGTTTTCCCCATCCACCCATTTCTCACGTGGTCTTTTTTCGGGTCTTTTCCTGTCCCTTGGAATGGTTGTACAAATTTTCGGTTGTTCATCGACCAAGAATTTTTCAACCAAGTGTTTGTCCGTTCTTCTGGAAATATGTCCAGCCCATTTCCATTTCAGAGATTTTACTGATCATGATGCCTTCCACTCTTGACATTTTCCTTATTAACGAGTTCCTCTTTTTATCTTTCTTGGTTACAACAAGCATACATCTTTCCGTGCTTCTTTCACTTGTCTGCAGTCTCTATATTTCTTTTCTAGTTAAGGTCCACATCTCTGCTGCGTACGTAAGCACTAAAAGAATGCATTGATTAAACACTCTTCGTTTAAGACATAATGGCATATTGTTTTTAAAATTTGTATTGTTTCTTCCAAAAGCTTGTGACGTACCTGCCAGCAGGACACACATGACATAAAGGCAGATAGCAGTCAGAACGAACGTCCGCGTAGCTCAATTGGTAGAGTGACTTATTCAGGAATGAGGGGACCCGGGTTAGAGCCCCGGCGTGGACTAAAAATGACGGAGAAATTTACGTCGTTATAATGGCGCCCGAATTTCCCGAATGACCCGGCCGTTCAAAATCTCGCATTGGTGTGATGTTATTTCCACACCGCGAGATAGGAAAAATCAGAGAATCCCTTCTCCAGCGCTTCGAAAAATATATGTGTGTGACGTTGCATTCCACACACTAGATTGACTGGGAGTTCTCGAGTGCACGTTCTACAGCGGATGTCTGCCTGCAACGATTCATTGTCACGGCCGACCCGTGGGACATGCCCCCGGCCCACTTTCGAGGGAGGGGAGTGACGTACCTGCCAGCAGGACGCACACGACATAAAGGCAGATAGCAGTCAGAACGAACGTCCGAGTAGCTCAATTGGTAGAGTGACTTATCCCGGAATGAGGGGACCCGGGTACGAGCCCCGGCGTGGACTAAATATGACGGAGAAATTTACTTCGTTATAAGTTCTCAAACCAAGTTTTATACACCAATTACTTTCTTCATCAATGTGACCCTCGCTTGATATCTGCTGCCCAAGGTAAATGTAGGAATTGGTTATCTTCAGCTTTCGCCCATCAATTGATAAATCTTCATTCCTTGTGAAAGCCTTGTACTTCAGTTTTGCCTTCTAAAAGTTCATTTTTAATCCCATTTCTTTACCCTTCTCAGCAAGTTCCTGGATCATAATCTGCAGCTCTGAATTATTATTTCAAAGACCTCCTAAGGGTTCTTTGGAATATTTTTCTTTTCAAAAATAATACCGGGTCGAAATTGGGTCATAAAACCTGGACCTGACCCACTTGATCCGCAAGAAATTGTCGACCCGTTGACCCGTGACCCGTTTCCATCTCTTGTCTTCTACTCCAAAGATTGATATAAAAATCTGCTTAAACGGATAAATTACTACATTTTTGGGGGAGTTAAACGACCACCGCGAGCTACGAGCAGTCACGCGTCCCTAATTTAGGGCCACTGTTCACAGGGAAGGGAGAGAGAGCTAGTGCCGTCAGACAAACACAATCTCCACACCTCACCAGGATTTGAACCCAGACCCAACTCAAACGAATGCTCAGAAGCCAGGCTTCAGACCAAAGTGCCACCGGAACGGCCTTGTAGATTACCTCGAAGATGAAGATCAATAACCCAATACTTTTTCATTGTTTTAAACAAAGGGTTGAAAAAAATAGTTTCTCGTGGAAAAAATTATCACGTCACATGTTTAAATGTGTGTATGGGATGTAAGGTCAGGTGATGCGTAACATCACAGCCTCTCCTTGACAAATGTCAACCCCGCCTTCTCGTGGTGCATCCTGTTCCCACTAAAGGGGCTCTGACGACCGCCCATAGCGGTATAACTATACCATCGGGATTAGAGGAAATTCTATCCCACACTCACCAACCCGCTTGGCCAGCGTGGTGAGTTATGGCCAAACCCCTCCAAAATGATTCCACAACTTAAATCTTGGCCCTCAGTCTCCGGCAGCTGGAATGTACCTGGCCAAGGCCAGTGCGACATGAAGGCAGAGGGTGCTAAGAATCCCCGGAGAACCGGACTAGGCTGCCATCTGATGCTGACCTTGGCTACTTACAATGGACGCTCTCTATCTTCTGATTCAAGGCTTCTTGAATTGGAAGAGGAACTGCAAAGGATCAAGTGGGACATCGTGGGGCTAAGTGAAGTAAGGAGAAAAGGAGAAGATCTCATCGAACTGAAAAGTGGACATCTCTTCTACTATCGTGGGACAGATACTGGCAGAACTAGTGGTGTTGGATTTATAATAAACAAGAAACTGAAGGATAAAGTTGTAGAAGTTGAAAGTTCCTCTGACAGAGCTGCACGACTTGTTATCCAACTCTCGAAAAGATACCAGGCTCAGATTATTCAAACTTATGCACCCACCACAAGTCATCCTGAAGAAGAAATTGAAGAATTTTATGAGGAAATTTGTCATCTAAATAATAAAGGTAAGCAGCACTTGAAAATAATTATGGGAGATTTCAATGCAAAAATAGGGCAACGGCAACAGAATGAAACTTCAGTAGGTAAATTCGGTCATGGCAACAGAAACCAGCGTGGAAATACTCTCGTTGAGTTTGCAGAGGCAGAAGGGTTTTTCATCTTGAACTCCTTTTTCAAGAAAAAGCCACACAGGAAATGGACATGGAGACATCCAAATGGGACGACAAGTGAAATTGATTTTATTATGTGTAACAAAAAATTCGTCATAGAAGACTGCAGTGTGCTAAACAAGTTCAACACAGGTAGTGACCATAGATTGGTGAGATGTAAGATGCACTCAACACTAAACTTGAACGTGGCAAGCTCATAAGACAAACAAAATCTATTGACATAACCAACCTTAAAAAACACCATAATACCTTCAAGTTAGAACTGAAGAACAGGTTCTCTGCTTTAGAAGGCCTAACATCGGAAGAAGTGGACATCTCTGAAGTTAACAGAAAAGTAACCAAAGCTCTTATGGAAACAGCAACAAAATTGGCTGGGTCTAAGAACAAGTTGCATGTGAACAAATTATCAGGAAAAACCAAAATGTTGATGCAAAAAAGAAGAGAGATGAGAACAACTAAAGAAGATGTGACTTCCAAAGTGGAATATATAGAGCTATGCAAGACAGTAAGAAAAAGTATCACTGAAGACGTAAGGAAATTCAACTGTGAACTAGTGAGGAAAGCAATTGAAAACAACCAAAGCCTAAAGATAGCAAAGGGACATCTCAGTAAGGGAAGAAAACAGATTATGGCACTGAGAAAAGAAGATGGTTCTGTAACAAGAAATAGAGGCGAAATTTTGACAAGAGTGAAAGATTTCTACTCCAAATTATATGAAAGGGATGATATATGCACTCCTGACATCATGAAAGATACCAGTACCAGAGTTCCTCCAGTCCTTCCAGCAGAAGTTGCACATGCAATCAAGAACATGAAGCGAGGAAAAGCTCCAGGAGAAGATGGAATTACTGTAGACATCATACAAGAAGCAAGTGGAGAAATCGAAACAGTACTCGCCCAAATTTTCACTCGATGCCTTAATGAAGGAAAGATTCCTGAGGATTGGAACACCGCTACAATGATCCTGCTACATAAGAAAGGTGACATTGAGGATCTCGGAAACTACAGACCTATCAGCCTCCTATCAGTAGTTTATAAAATCTTCACTAAAGTTCTTTCACACCGCTTGAAGGTAACACTGGACATGGCTCAACCGAGAGAACAAGCTGGATTCAGGAGTGGCTACAGCACAATAGATCATATCCACGTGCTGAGAGAACTAATTGAAAGAGCGAGGGAATATGAACTTCCATTGTGCATGGCTTTTATCGATTATGAAAAAGCCTTTGATTCGGTGAAACCATCAGCAGTTACAATGGCTCTGAAAACCTGCGGTATTGAAGATGCATACATTAATATTATTAATAACATCTATGAAAATGCAAGTGCAAAGATTAGGCTGTTTGAAAATACAACACACGTAAAAATTGGAAAGGGAGTGAGACAAGGGGACACCATATCTCGAAGCTCTTTAATGCCACATTGGAGGGTGTTTTTCAGTCGCTGAGCTGGGAAAACAAGGGAATAAAGATTAATGGAGATTATCTAACCCACCTTCGCTTTGCTGATGACGTAGTCATTTTTGCAACTACCCCATCAGAGCTGCAGAGTATGATCCAGGAACTTGCTGACAAGAGTAAAGAAGTGGGATTAAAAATGAACTTTCAGAAGACAAAAGTGATGTTCAATGCTTTTACAAGAAATGAAGATTTATCGATTGATGGAGAAAAGCTGGAGATAACAGACACGTACGTTTATCTTGGACAGCAGATATCAAGTGAGGGTCACATTGATGAAGAAATTAATCGGCGTACAAAACTTGCCTGGAGAGCTTTGGAAGAAACAGCATAATTTTCAAGAGCAATATGCCATTATGTCTTAAAGAAAAGTGTTTGATCAATGCATCCTTCCAGTGCTTACGTATGGTGCAGAGACGTGGACCTTAACTAAAAGAGACATACAAGGGCTGCAGACAACTCAAAGAAGCATGGAGAGGTGCATGCTTGGTGTAACCAGGAGGGATAAGAAGAGGAACTCGTGGATCCGAAAAATGACAAGAGTGGAAGACATCATGATCAGAGTTAAATCCCTGAAATGGCAATGGGCTGGACATACTGCCAGAAGGACAGATCATCGATGGACAGCCGAAATTTTAGATTGGATTCCAAGGGACAGGAAAAGACCCAGAAGAAGACCACATGGGAGATGGGTGGATGAAATTCGAAAGTATGCAGGGGTGACATGGAGGAGACTGGCACAAGACAGACCGTTGTGGAGGAAACTTGGGGAGACCTTCGTCCAGCAGTGGATTGATAATGGTTGACAATGATGATGATGATGATGATATAGGTGTCTGACGGAAAGCAACTGCAAAAGAATAAGGAAGAGAAAACATGTCAGTATAGTAGTAATTATTACGGTCGTAATGAGAGTGCTCGTACATATTCATATTTGATGTTCCTATTTAAAAAAATTCCACCATGTTTTTTTCCGTGTTCATTTGAGTTCCCTTTTAAGAGAACTTATCGAATTTGAATCACTCTATGCCGTGCATTGTTTTTTTCATTTTACCAACTTTCAGAACTAAAGCACTGTATCTGCCTCTCTAAAACACCTTAACGTCTGTTAGAGCCCACCAAAATTAAAGTAGAAAACGCCTATAAAGAGGAGCTCAGGTCCGTTATAAACCGGAAATTATCGCTTAATCTCGGTGTGTTCGTTAAATCTGTTTTGCAATTATAAATCCCGCCATGTAAGAATATGCATACGTGATAATAGAACACTGGCGCGCAAAAATTAAGGACGAAACGGTTTTTCGAATGTAACGTCCTGCAGAAGGGCACCACGTCGACTTAAATCATACCATAAGATCCCCAAGATGTAAGAATATGAGACAAGTGAGCAAAATCGTCCAAACAAGGAATTCAAAGGATACAAAGGCACTTTATTGAAAAGGTAGCTTCGAGCACAACTGGACAGAAGACAGAAACGTTCATGTGACAGGCGGCTGCCAAGAAAAATCTAGTCTTTATTACGGGATATGATCACCCCTGACTGTGTTGCAGGATTTACAACGTCTGTCCATGCTAAGGACGAGGTTGTTAGGAAACTGTTGAGGCATCGCGGCCCATTCCTCTTGTAGCGCCAATCACAGCTGCGGAATCGTTGCTGGCGGCTGGTGACGTACTGTCAAGCGTCTCCCGAGTAGGTCCCACATGTGTTCTGTTGGATTTAGGTCTGGGGACCTTGCGGGCCAATCCATGCGTGGAATATCTTCACTCTCCAACAGCTCTGCGACAGCCACTGTACGATGAGGTGTAGTGTTGTCGTCCATGAAAAAGAACTCAGGACCCACAGCACCTCTAAACAGACGCACGTGAGGCAGCAGAACCTCGGTACAATAGCGGACACCAGTGACTGAACCTCCTTGGAAGATGTGGAGATCAGTACAGCTACCAAGTATGATACCGCCCCAAACGAGAACTCCAAACCGGTCCCTTTCGATGATGTTGGAGGTGTGGTTGCGTGTTCCCTGCTCTCTCCAGATGTGTATACGTCCAGAATCGCTCGTCAGACTAAATTGGCTCTCATCTGTAAAGAGAACTCGACCCCATTGCTGATGTGTCCTGTTCTTGTGTTCCTGGTACCACAGAAACCGCCGTCTCCGATGAGCAGGCGTTAATGGTACACACTGTACTGGTCGTCGTGGAAATAGACCACCTTTGTGCAGCCTCCTGGCTACGGTAAAACGCGATAAGGGACTTCCAGTTGTTTGTTGCATGAGCCTTGCGATTTCTCCCGCTGTCTGCCGTCTGTCTCTTCTCGCCTGTAGGACAATATACCGGTCGTCCGCCGCCGTGGTTTCTCATGGACGACCACTGCTAAACTCTCGGACAGCTGTTCCTGTCGTTTGAAATGCTCCCCAAGCTCGTGAAACAGATGATGTGAGCGATCCCGAACTCCTCGGCCACACTAGTCACACTTCGACCTTCTTCCATCTTTCCATTGACGCGACCTCGGGTAAAGTCATCCAGATGTCGTTTACCAGATTGCCTGTTGGCCATATCACACGGTGGCAGCAACTCGACGTCGTTGAAACCGATGTACACCGTGCAATAGCTTTCACCGAATTGCTGAGCGTACACCGCCCGTGTGCTTAATACCCTTCCGACACTCCCCCACCCCTACGTCATGCTGCATATATGCGCATGTCCTACCGTACCGGACCCTTGTCTATCTCCTGAGTGGTCTTTCGGTCCGTTCTGCCTGCTCGTTCAGCTGTTATGCTAATTTCTCCTCTTCGTCTTTAATTTTTGCACACCAGTGTAGTATCGAATCGTGAAACAGACATGTGCAAATATCTTTTTTTTTTAAATCAGCCTATTTTTTGTTTTGTTTTATGTTCTCCGAATTTTCACACTATAAGACAGTGGATTAAAGACCAGTTTATAGCAGTAGTCAGTTGTTTCAAAATACCTTGGAGATTTTTCGACAAGCAGTGACTGTTCCATTAGATGGCCCAGTGTTCTCCACTTCGCCTTCTGTTCATTCCTCAGCAGTTTCAGACCATTTAAAAACCTCTACGAGATCGTCTGCTGAAAGGACGGCAGAGGTGGACACAGCTGACAGCGTCATCTACACTAACGAAATTCCCAATTATAAGATCATCCAAATGTTTTACGTTGTGACAAATATTCCCTTTAAGCGGGCACGGGCAATGCGCGCCTGACCAATGGCCTGACCCAGTGAGCTGGGCAGGAATAAAAACCACTTGGGCCAAAAATTTGATTTTCTCAGCTTATCTTACTACTACAGTAGAAGTTGGAACTTGGATTGGAACCCTTATCTTTTCTAGCCCCCCCACCCCTCTCCATGTTTATCATCGTTCTTTCCGCAATTGATTTTAAATGAAAAAAAAATAATAAAAACATTTCATTAATTAATATTTATATTTTATGAAAAGTGAGAAGCTCAAACTTACTTCTAGAAAAAAAAACACACTGAAAATCAGGAAAAGCATGTTTACGCATAATACAGCTTATTTGATATCAAAATAGCAAGGAGAATAAAGAACAAAGTAACAACTAAATGCAAAATAATTAGTTCAAATAGAACAAGTGCAAAATCGTTCTGATCTGACAGTCCTTTCAAGAAATAAATCACCTCTTAATTCTGCTCGCTCGCACGATGCTACTTTGCCTTTGGGAATGAACAGGACAATGAGACGAACTTAAAAGGAGGCGAACGGCATTTAGGAAAAATGTTGTTTTCACTTTTGAGAGCCCGAATTTTATTTATTTATTATTATTTTTGCAGGTAGTTAATTTTCGATTTATGAAAATTAACTAGGGATTTGGGAATTTTAATCTAAAATGTTTACTGCGACGAAGATATTTCAGCTGCGCGGAGGAAGTTAAGGCGCCGCGCCGACGCGCACGCGCAACTTAGAGGGAACATTGGTTGTGACGTCCCAACCACAATCAGATAGCGAAATATCATCCATTTGATCATCAAAGTTGGTTGCGCTATACAACCCTCAGCTTTCCTGAAGCAGTTCAGGATGCAAGATTGGAATGCGCGTTCCGAAGCATCAGCTGTCAATGAAATGGCATCAAGAACAGAAAATTTAATTTCCACCATTTTTTCTAGCAGTGTTAGAAACAATTCCCATCGGTAGTGGCACCTGAAGCTTCAAATCACTCCTTGATCTATTAGGTGTGCAACTTAATTCTCGGTCCCTAACAGCAAGCCATCATAGAACGTCGGCAAATGCAAAGAGCTGTGTGCGATAATGGCTGATTGCAGCGTCATCCAACAGCTTTCCAGGCAACCGTAACCACTCACAGCTGTAGTGACAGAAGAGACGAAAGTTGACTGTGAAAGCAATGTCGTTCAAGAAGCAACATTTGAGGCACTGGCTCCTGTTAGCGTTTCAGCTGAAAAAAAGTGTCGCGGAAGCCCAGCAAATGATCTGTGCTGCTTTAGGTGTGGCTGCTGTGTCCTACAGTACGTGTAAGAAGTGGTTCCACCGGTTTTAAGCAGCGAAATTTTGATCTCCGTGATGCAGAACGTCTGGGACAGCCACAGAAAGTTGACGATGAGGAACTGGGACAACTGTTAGACGCGAATCCCTGTCGCACACAGTCAGAGCTCGCCCAGGAACTCGGAGTAATATGGCAAGCCATTGCAAAGCGCCTGCACAAGCTTGGACGGATTCACAAGGAGGGCCGTTGGGTGCCCCACCAATTCACAACTGCGAGCAAGTCTAGGAGCTACGATGTTGCTGTGTCCTTGCTCTCCAGATTCAAGAAGAAGGATTTCCTCCACAAGATTTTGACCTGTGATAAGAAGTGGATCCACTACGATAATCCTAAGCGGCGCAAACCATGAGTTTATCCAGGTCAGCCTACCACCAGGACCGCCAAACCGAATATCCATGCCAGGAAGTTGTTGCTGTGTATATGGTGGAATCAGCGCGCTGTCGTACATTATGAGTTGCTCAAACCTGGTGAAACGGTCAATGCTGAGCGTTATTGTCAGCAACTCATTCGTGTGAGCAACGCAATGGAGGCGAAAAGGCCATACACCGGCAAGGACAGAAGATCGATCCTGTTGCTTCAGGATAACGCGCGTCCTCACACCGCGAAAACGACTTTAAACACGATCACTGACCTGGGATGGGGAATTTTGTCCCACCTGGCGTATTCTCCAGACTACGCCCCGTCGGATTATCCCCTCTTTCCCTCCCTGCAACATCACCTGAGTGACACGCACTTCACTTCTGTCGAGGAGGTCCACACAAATATTGATGACTTTATCAACTCGAAACAGCCCTCTTTTTTCCGCAGTGGCATTCGGCAGCACCCTGCTCGATAGCTCGAATGTATCCAACACGACGGGAATTATTTCCCTGATACGTATTCGATTTGCTATAATTTGCTGTCAACGTGTCGTGCCTGTGGCCGAGAATTAAGTTGCACACCTAAAATATATGTCTCTGTAGCACAGCCGTTGAGTTCGGACGCAAGAAAACAAGCTGGGTGTTAGCGATTATGTTAACGCGTGGGTGCGCTTAACACTTGTCTATAACAAGCAAATTTTTATGGATTTTCTTCCGAAGTTCCTTGTCCCACTCTCTAACATATACTGAAAAAATAACCGATATCATCCGTGCTTCCTTTTTTTTTTTTTTTTTGATTGGAGGTTTAACCACAATCGTAAGCAACAACTCAGTGGGCTATAAGCAGTCAACCGTCCCTAACTTAGGGCCGCTAGTTCCAGGGAAGGGATAGAGCCAGCGCCGTAAAACAAACACAACATCCGTGCCTCACTGGATTCGAACCCGGACCCATCTCGGACGAATGATCAGAAGCCAGCGCTTAGACCGCTCCATGCTTTCCTGTTGGACTTGTAAGAAACAAAATGACGTTGCGTATTTTTAAAACATCGTGGCTTTGCATACTATCGTATCACAAGCTTAATGCGTAGAGCGGATGGACACGGAGGTGCACGTCGCACCACTTATGAAAATTTAAACGCTATGGCAAATCTTCGATGGGGCAGCAAATATGAATGAGAGGTGCGATGGGGTGGTTACAAAAAAAAAAAAAAATCAAACACGAAAAAGCAAGAGCTTTACAGACACATTGTTCTTTGGCGCCAAGGTAAGAGTCAAGGTTACGAACACAACTCACAATAAGTAAAGGTTGTGAATGATCATATCAATGAATAAATGTTAAAAGAATTAAATCGGAGGGTCTAATTAAAATCCGTGTGAAACAGCCAACTGTGAAGTCTTCGGACTTCACAGTTGGCTGAAAGAGCAAAGCTGGTAACATGAAGTAAATCTGAGCCACGTGCTTAAAAGAAGCCTAAGAATGGATGCGCTGCAGTTTATGAAAACAACTCAAAACCAATCTCTGTGCTTAATTATGTTACCTACAATTTCAAGCATATTTTTTCTGTGTGAATTCATCATTACACTTTATCGTGTAATGTTTTGTATTTCAATTAAAATATTTGATGGTAACAGAACAACTGGGAACTCTCCGTTGTTACCTGGTTCATTTTCTCTCTTGCCATTTCTGTTTCCGCGTTAGGCACGTTCCGTTTTAGATAGGTTATATACACAGTCGAGTCACATTATTGTGACCACCAGCTAATATCCAGAGTAACCGCCGTGTGTAGCGCGGACAGCAGCTAGACACGCTGGGAGTGAGTCAGTGAGGTGCTGGAAGGTGTTCACAGGTATGTGCAGCCATACTGACTGCAGTGCATCTGACAGCTGCTGGAGATTGCGTGGTGGAGGATCCATAGGCCGAACAACACGATCGAGGTGGTCTCATAGATGCTCAATTGGGTTTAACTCTGGGGAATTAGGGGGCCAGGGAAGTACTTTGAAGTCTTCACTGTGCTCTTTCAACCACTCTAGGACATTTCTAGCGTTGTGACACGTCGCATTTTCGTTCTGGAAGATCCCATCCACCCCGGGGAAGACCATCAGAATGTATGGGTGTACCTGATCAGCAAGGATGGATTCACAATGAATTTGTTCCATAGTACCTTCCACAGGTATGAGTGGACCCAGAGAATGCCACAAAAACATTCGCCAGACTATAACGCTGCCACCACCAGCTTGTGTTCTTCCAGCAATGGTTGAAAAGTGTTTGTTCTCCGATGTTTCCCCCTTATACGCCAACGTCCATCCGTTCGATGAAGCAGGAAACGTGACTTATCGGAGAAGGCAATCATTTGCAAATCAGCGGACGCCCAATTCCGATACTGCCGTGCAAATGTAAATCTTTTCTCCCGATGCGCCTCCATTTGCATAGGTGCAGTGACCAATCGTCTGCATCGGAGACTCATACACAACAGCAAAGGTTTGCTGAACTGTCATTTCAGACAAACTTCCGGTAGCCCCCTGGTTCCTTCAGCCAGTGAGTTGCTCCACTGTAGCGTGCCGATCGGTCCTCACGCACCTTCGCAATGGTGCAATTTCTCCAATCACGATACACTTTAACCACAGCATTACGCGAACAGTTCACAAACTGCGCTGTTTCAGAAATACAGCCACCCTTTGCCCGAAAGCAGATAATTATCCCTTTTTGCAAATATGATAAATCGCTCCTTTTATCCATCACAGCAACGAGTTACATGTTTTCAGGATGTCTACAGCACACCTTATATACCCTCCAAGCCAGCTCACGACACGTGCCTTCTTTCATTGGCTACGCACTGTTGACGTCAAAAGTAGGAGGTGGTCACAATAATGTGACTTTTGATTTTTGATTGGAGGTTTAACGACCACCGTGAGCAACTCAATGGGCTATAAGCAGTCGCCCGTCCCTAATTTAGGGTCACTGGCTCCATGGAAGGGAAAGAGCCAGTGCCGTAAGACAATCACAACATCCATGCCTCACCGGGATTCGAACCCGGACCCCTTACGGACGAATGGTCAGAGGCCAGCGCTTAGACCACTGCGCCACCGGGGCGGCATAATGTGACTGGACTGTACAGTATCTAATTTTTTATCTTTCATTTTAGGACCACAAAAACGTTCCAGTTTGGGGAAGGTTTCCGTCTAATACTGGTTCCGTCTTAAACAAGTTTTTCTGCAGTAGTACTATTCCAGGGTCTGTGTTAAGTCTTCAGTGACTGTTTGATAATAGTAAAGTAAGCAACAAACTATTTAAAACATGGGAACATTTTGTATCAACCGGCTGACAAAAAGGTGAACAAAAGTTCCTGACACACAAGCACTGTTACTATGGACTTATGACAACGAAAGGCAGACAAAAGAATACCTATAAGATTTACTGGCGCTTAAGTACGATGACTGAAGACGTTTGATATCTGCAACAGGCAGTAAAATATGCATACAAGTTGTCGTGTAAGTTGCCTATTGAGCATTAAAATTAATAATATTTAAATATGATATCTAGATCAACGTTTTCTAAACTGTGGGTCTCTTCCTACTGGTGGATCACGAGTCAAATTTTGGAAGGTCGCGAAAAGATTTTGATATCAAAAAATTTTATTCTGAATTTCAAGCATTTGGCAAAGAAGTTTGTTTTGAATTTCACGTATTTGGCAGACATATTTCCGAAATTAAAAGAACTGAATTGTGCTTAAAATGGAACGGAAGGAGCAGACATACTTGCAGTTCACAAAAAAATTCGAGGTCTCACAAAAAAAAAAAAAAAAAACTGTTGCGGAAGAAAAGCATTGAAGACAGCAAGTACGACTATTTTGAAACGTTTCAAACCTTTATAGTAGCAAATGAGGTGAGACCAGCTGATGACATAATCGCCGCACTTTTGAAAGCCTTAAAAGAAACATTTTATTGTTATTTCCTTGAACAGATTAAAAAATGTCAGCAAAAGAATTGGAGTGCGAATCCGTTTCATGACTACGGGAATATCGACAAAAGACGGCGAAGAACTCATCAATCTGTCCAAAGACACCCCGTTAAAAATAAATTTCAACTGCGAAAAAATTGGCGCAGTTCTGTCTGTTCAAAAGACGTATTCAACACCTCCTACTGAGCTTTGAAGATGCGATTGGTTTTTATATCATTTTTGTTGTTGTTGTTGTTTTGTTTTTTTATTTGTTCGGGCGTTTAACGGCTACCATGAGCAACTGAATGGGCTATAAGCAGTCGCCCGTCCCTAATTTAGCGCCACTAGTTCCAGGGAAGGAGGTGCCATAAGACAAACACACCATCCATACCTCACCGGAATTCGAACCCCAACGAAAAGTCACGGCGGATCTGAGTGTAAGTACGAATATAGGAATGTGCTAAATTTCGCCCCCCTTCCTTTGACCCCCCCTTTTTTTTTCAGTAAGAAGCGTCCAAACGCAGTAAGAAAAAGCTCTGATCTCAACTTAATGTGATCAGTAGATATGCCACTGACTCACTATTATATGCTAAGTTACAAATAAATAATCCAATATAATTATAATAATAATACACAGCTCTAGACCTCTGTACTCAGAATTGGAACGAGGGAGCCAAAAGAAGAGGCTTGGAGTAAGGAAGTTCTACATGGAAGGCACTACAACGATCTGCAATCCGATCGTGTGGATAAGACTGCCTCCAATGCATGGCTAACAAACCGATCACTCTTCCTCGAGACCGAGGGGTTCCTGGTGGCTATACATGATCAAGTTCTAAACACTAGAAACTACCGGAACCATATCCTGAAGAACACCTCATTGGAAAGCGACACATGTAGGCAATGCCATTAAGCACCAGAGACCATCCAACATATCACAGCAGGGTGCAGAGTCCTCACACAGACAGAATACACGAACAAGCACAATCAAGTTGCCAAGATCCTCCACCAGAAATTGGCAAGAAAGCACTATCTCATTACAACTGAGCCTGTCCTCTACTACAAGTATGAGCCAATAACACTTCTAGAGAACATACCCTCAAGATGTACTGGGACAGATCGATCAGAACAGATTAGACCATCCTTCACAATCGCCCCGACATCGCCCTGGTCGACAAGGAGAAGAAGTCAACATACCTCATTGACTTAGCCATGCCCAACACGTGCAACATCCAAAAGACGCAAGGAGAGAAGCTGTCAAAGTATAACGACCTACGATACGAAGTCAAGGAAATGTGGCGTATGGAGAACATCACCACCGTCCCCATAGTAATATCAGCTACAGGATTTGTACCTAAGACCATTTGCAGCTCTATATTGACACTAGACCTTCAACTTAAGACCTACATGGAACTACAGGAGGTAGCTATCCTGAACACTTGTAGGATAGTAAGGAAGTTTCTGGACAATTGAGAGAAAAATAAATGTCACTTCCCAGACTTAGTACGTCGTACCCGTCTCGGAAGGAAAAGAAAACCCTCAGGAAGAGTTGGGATCTTTCATAATAATAATGATAATTTTACTCACAAAATGATGGAGTCATACATAGTTGTCTGCGTTATTTACATGAAACGTTCACTTCTGGCTTTACTTTGCGAAACCCTCTTCATTGCTTCGGAAAGATCAATTTTTTGTGCAATATCGTTTTCAAGAGAAATGATAGATAAACCCGATATAGTCGTTCCTGTGTCATTGTAAATCTCAAATAAGCCTTTATCAGCTTTAGTTTATTAAAACTTTTTTCACCGCTTGCTACCGAGATCGGAATTGTAAGTAACATTCGCAAGCAAATGCAACAGTTGGGAAAGCAATCAACCATATCATGCTGGAATATGAAGTTTAGAGATTCAATCGGAGAAGCTGAGCTGCAGTTGTCATATCTATAGGAACTCTGTACGCGCCAGAGAAACAACAAAGGAGTATTCAACTTTTATTTTTGCGGCAAGAACAGACCAGCTCATAAAAAAAAAAAGTTAGAGGAGAATTTTACTGTGAAAGAAAATTTGCAAATGCATGGGCTAATTTGGCGCCCCTTCCCTTTGGGGGCGCCCTAGGCAGCTGCCTACTTGGCCTACCCATCGGGCCGGCCCTGCGAATAGTCAGAGGCCAGCGCTTCTACCACCCCGCCACAGGGTCGGCGTGTATTCTGTTTGCAAGTATATACTTTCAAATTAGCATGTAACTTCTTCTTCAATGACGCGACAGCTCTGTGCGGGCACTGGCTTTCTCGTGCAGTGTTTTCCATGAGATCTAGGAGCTAGAGAATTTTTACGAGGTGGAGTCGTTAGCCCCACGCTCAACCCCCCACCTGGAAGACCAAGGGGCAAAGTTCGTCCGGTACCAACTTCACAGGGAACCATCCACGCACTCGAGTCCCCAAACCAAAGAATATCTAATTGAGAAGTTAAGGCTCGGCGAGATATAACTAGCGCCGCCATATCGTAAAACATAAAATGCAGTGCACAGAAGCCAACATACAGGCTCATGCCGGAGCAGACTGCGCATGCGTATTTCTGTTGACTTCAATTCTGGTAAAGGACAGTCAGCCGAGATACTCCCAGCACGTGATTGTTACCTTCTCGGTAGCATAATCACTTCGCAAATCGGATATGTTAGTTTTGTTACGCCAAACGGGTTAGTTAAGGCTTTTGTTTGTTCTTCAGTTTTTCAGAAACATTTTCAGTAATGCCAAATACTAGAGATTGTCTGCATTTTGTACGAATCCTTAGGCCTAACTATAATATTTGCTAAAATTTAATTTAAACAGTAATACTAATGTTATTGCATGTTTTTCTCACCAAAATAAGGGACGGGCGGGATATCAGAAAACAGTAACAACAAAAAACTGGTCTAAGCAAACAGTCATCAGATCGAAGGAAACCATCTTGGATCAAACAAAAGCTTCACTGCCGTAGTCCCCCTAACGCGTTTTGCTCCTGAATTCCGGCAGAGCATATTATGTGACATACTTGGAGATCGGGCTCTGCTTTCCGGCAGAGCATATTATCTCTTAGGTTGTGGTGACGCTGTTGTCGCCTGTTTTACGTTATCTCTACGAGAGTTGCCGTTCTTCCGCGAACCTTAGATATTCTTTGCCCAAACACAGAGAATCTGCAGAAAACCCCGGAAAACCCACAGACTAGATGGCCGGGTTTCGGACACTCGTCAGAAATGTCAGCCTCCCAGATGGTGCATAGTGACTTAACCAACTGCACTATTCCGGTGAGAAATTAGGATGCATACTAGAACAAAAGCCAGTGAATTCGAGTATTTTGGCTAAAACAAGACAAAGCTAGCTTTGAAAGATTAAATTTTTTATGTCATCTTAATTGTTTTCTAAAAATTATGTTTGGTGCTGTTTAAAATTGTAAGGCGTTACTTCAAATTCTATTGATATTAAGAGTTTCAACATGTTGCCTTCATGAAATATATTTCATTTTTTTCGGAGGAGTTTGACGATCAGCGTGGGCAACTCAATGGGCTATAAGCAGTCCCCCGTCTCTAATTTAAGTCACCTGGTTCCAGGAAGGGGAAAGAGCCAGTGACGTAAGACAAACACAACGTCCATGCCTCACGGGATTCGAATCCGGACCCATCTCAGATGAATGATCAAAAGACAACGCTTAAACCACTGTGCCACCGGGACGACTTAAAATGCTTAGAATTTTGTATGAAAAATTTCTTAGCTCAGTAAAAACAAATCCGTTTATTCGATATAAAGCTATTATATTAAATTCCATATCTTCATCGCCAAATCGAGTAGCCGCCCCGGTGGCGCAGTGGTCTAAGGCGTTGGCCTCTGATCATTCGTCCGTAAGGGGTCCGGGTTCGAATCCCGGTTAGGCATGGATGTTGTGTTTGTCTTACGGCACTGGCTCTCTCCCTTCCCTGGAACCAGTGACCCTAAATTAGGGACGGGCGACTGCTTATAGCCCATTGAGTTGCTCACGGTGGTCGTTAAATCTCCAATCAAAAAAAAAAAATCGAGTAAATGCATGCGAAGATAAGGGAAATAGAAAAACGTAGAAGTGGAAAAAAGTTTTCAATGTTTCAGACAATTCGAAGTCCTACCGAAAAATAAAGAAAGAGAAAGCTAATCCGTTCGAATTGGATCCGGGAATCAAACCCAGACCCATTTTGGTCAGAAGCCAGCGCTTAAGGCACTGAGCAACAGATACGGTTTTCACATTTTTGTAAATCTATGAAATTAGATTTTTGGGGATGGTTGGAATCAAAACCAAATTTCCAAACAATCTGCAATTGTCGAACCCATTGTACATAAAAATGACTCGTATTGAAGTGGACGTCAATGACGTCATCAACCAAAACCGAAAAAACAAACGTACCCTTCGCACATTTCTCATTATGAGAAATAGGTGGGTTTTTTTATTATACTAGGGGCTGCGCCTTTAGGCTCGCTACGCTCGTTTTCAGAGTAGCACTCGGGCCCTGCCGCCCGATCTCCAAGTATGTCACATGAAATAAAAACTGGAAAATTCATATAAATTTAAATTTTTATTGCATGTCTAAGCAAATAAGGCTTGTTATTCCCAAATTTCAGAGTTTTTTTTACTGTCGTTAATCTCTGGAAGGTCGGAATTTTGTCGTTTGAACTTATAGCACTTACTAAATTTACCACTAAGGAAAACAAAAGCGGTCCAAAAAGCATTTCCGTAAACCGTAAACCGTTATGCTAAATCGTTAAGGTGGACGTCAAGTAATTTTGCTTCCCGTACTTCCAATGGAAAAACTTTTGTACATATTTCCTTCACAATTATTGTGTTCCCAAGGAGGAAAATTTGAGCATCGATTAAAATAACTTCATATTGTAACTTGGAATACTTATTATTTCTTAAAACATAACCATAATTATATAAAAAATCAATAACTTTTCCTTTGGTGGTGTTGAAACCAGAAAAAAGATGGTGTGACCCGTACTTTAATGACGTCAGTAAACAAACAAATGTTGGATTACATAAATATGGTTATGTTTTAGAAAATATTATGTATTCCAAGTTATAAAATGAAGCTATTTTAATCAATGTTCAAATTTTCATCCTTGGGAACGCATTAATTGTCCAGAAAAAAGATGGCGCGACCTGTACTTTGATGACGTCAGTAGACAAACAAATGTTGGATTGCATAATTGTGGTTATGTTTTGGAAAATATTAAGTATTCTAAGTTATAAAATGAAGCTATTTATGCTCAAATTTTCATCTTTGGGAACGCATTAATTGTGAAGAAAATGTGTACAGAAGTTTTTCCATTGGAAGTATAGAAAGAAAAATCACTTGATGTCCACCTTAGACAACTGAGATACCTTTACCAACAAAACATATGCATAACAAATTATCTGCGTCACCATGGCAGCAGGTCACGGGACCAGAACGTTCTTTTTTTTTTTTTTTTTTTTTTTGATTGGAGGTTTAACGACCACCGTGAGCAACTCAATGGGCTATAAGCAGTCGCCCGTCCCTAATTTAGGGTCACTGGTTCCAGGGAAGGGAGAGAGCCAGTGCCGTAAGACAAACACAACATCCATGCCTCACCGGGATTCGAACCCGGACCCCTTACGGACGAATGATCAGAGGCCAGTGCCTTAGACCACTGCGCCACCGGGGCGGCCCAGAACGTTCCTCTGTGGTTATCGTGAAGACCGACAAGCCGTTCGTTTCCTTCCTTTGCGCCTGTAAAAAAATGCTTTTTTCCTGTGAATTTATCGTCTGCGTTAGTGGTTCGTGTTGACTGTGTTGTGTTTTCACCGTTTTGCCTCACTTGAAGTGAGTGTGTGTGCCTTCTGTTTCGTTATTTTGTGTTTCTTCTGTGTGACGCAGTTGCAGCACACAGTGTTGTGTTGTTCGGCTTAGCGGCCATGATGGCTGCTTCCCAAGTACAAATGCAAGTTCCGTCTGCTGATTTTATCTCCGCTGGATTTTCTTTGGCTACATCGACCGCTTGTGAGACAACTATGACCTCTTCAAATGGAGATTTGTCTACTTCTAATTGTGTTTCTGCTTCTAATGTGCTTCGTCCTAATGTTTCTGCATCGAATATTCTTCGTCCTAATTTGCATATCCTGGATGCCGAGTCACGTTCTGCTGCCACGGCTGCTACTCTTCCACGCTCGTATGCTGCGACTGCTCGTCCAAACCAATCTCATGCACCTCTTTCAATGCAACCAGAATTTTCTAGAGAAGATAAAGTTCTCAAGATTAGGATTTCTGACGACTCACCAGCAGGTAAAGAACTTTCCTCAGCTTTGTTATTAAGTGTGTATTTTCCGTCTCTTCGTGACACCCCCTCCCCCTCTATTTGGAAGCCTTGGTTAAAGTTGTTCCCAAATAAAGCATCGTTTCAATTA
This sequence comes from Macrothele yani, assembly GCA_039090855.1. Classification (NCBI taxonomy): domain Eukaryota; kingdom Metazoa; phylum Arthropoda; class Arachnida; order Araneae; family Macrothelidae; genus Macrothele; species Macrothele yani. Next base: position 100,241,958 of record CM076989.1, on the reverse strand, counting down.
TTCGCATTGGAGGGTGTTGTCGTTCATTTTGTTCACCAAAAAGCCACCGACACCGTTCTTGCCACAGGCATTGATATTGGCTCTTTTCACTTGCAACCTGTTGCTTCTGCACAGCGCCCGGTCACAGTGACATTTTCTCCTGTGCCTACTGCTATTCTTGACAACTTACTTGTTGCTGCACTCGGCAATCTTGGTCGAGTAGTGGGAGAGACTAAATTTCTCCCAGCTGCTGCCAGAGACTCTCCATTCAAATTTGTGCAAGGAGGACGTCGCCAATATTGTGTTATTTTCCCCACTGACCAAGCCATTTCTAACCGCCCCACATCTCTGCAACTTGTTACGGACACACGAACATACGTTTTCAACTTATTTGCTGGTGTCCAGTGTTTCCGGTGTAGAGCTGAGGGACACCTGGCTTATGAGTGCCCTCAGCGCACACTTGCGCAAGGTGCTGTCCCTTCGTTGAAGGTTCGTGACACACCTCCATCATACACTTCCTCCGCCCTTACTACTGAACAAACTGTTTCCCCAATGTCAACTACGTCACCATCTCTGCTACTTGCTCCTTCAATGACTGCAGATATTTCGTTATCTTCACCTGTTTCAGTTCCGCCACTGCCATTCAACTCCGAGCAGCCGCTGTCTTTCAAAACTCCTACGCAGTTATTGCCAAGCACTAAACAGCCATTACCATACAACTCCGAGCAGGCGCTTTCTTTCAAAACAACTACGCAGTTATTGCCAAACACTGAACTGCCATTTTCATTCAACTCCGAGCAGCCGCTTTCTTCCGAAACTACTGCGTCATCATTGCCCAGCTCTCACGCGCCACCACCAAGCAACAAATTTCCTCCCGTTTCACAGCCTGTTTCGCAAGTGCAAACACCTGCTTCTCAACTGTTCAAATCTGCTCTCATTGTTGACATGTCATTTCCGCCTCTTCCTACTACGGTGGGCTCCTCTGGACCCAAAACTGCCGGGAAACGCCCAAATTCTGCCGAGTCTTCTCCTAGGCCTTCGCGTCGCACTAGGCGTTTTCGGACCAAATCTTCTGCCACTTCCTCTGGAACCTCACCTGGCGTAGAAAATTTTTCTTCTCAACTTCGTACAACAAACAGATTCGCTTGCCTCCCTACTGATGATGATATGGATGTTGCTGCTAATTTAAGTGAATCAGCATCGATTGCTTCGGATGTTGTTCCCACCATTCCCAAACTTTCCGCTCTGTTCAAAGACTGTTCTGTTCCAATGCAACCGCTCACATTTACTGAACTTCTTGAACTAATTCAACGCCCTAGGATTGACAAATTTCTAACAATCCCGTGTATTCAATCTAAGTTAAATTGGTTACCTGAAATGCTTCAACAACTGCAATTGCTTGATGAATTTTTGATTAACGTTTCTGTTCCCCCTGAAGATGCCCAGCTTCAGCATCGTCTGTGGTACATGCTGAAGTTGCTCACAGCTGAACTCGAAAACAATCAACAGCCTGTTCATGATTTCCCAACTGACTGAGTTTTTTTTTCTTCTGAATAAACGTTTTGTTTTGAAATTGTTTACCTTTGAATTTGTACTGCTTTACCGTCTGTTTTTGTTTAGTTTTCAGCGAACTCTTAGACACAGTTTAATACTATTGTTATCAACGGACTAATAGACTTTTATTTTTACTGCTGTTCAACTGGGCAGCCTCTCAGCGCCCTCTTTTTCACACCCTTTACACTGTTGTTATTGTTTTTTTTAAATGCTTGCGTATACCTTGTTCTCTCCCACATCTTGTTACTGTTTTGTATTCTGTACTTGTTCATATTTTGTAGAGGCGTTTTTTATACCTAACATTTTGAGCAATAAATATCTTATGAAGACCAGCCGTTCGTTTCTTTCCTTTGCGTCTTTAAAAAATGCTTAAAAATCAGAAAATGACTTTTTCTTAATTTTTTTGTAAAAAAAGGATGATAGTTGTAAATTTATGCTTTAAAAAATTGCAATGCGTTATGATTTATAGTTTGCCATATATCCGGTTTTTTTAATGGATCCCATCGCGAAATAGAGAATTTTGTGAAATTTAGAAATTTAATTTCTCGTAAACTAAATCGAAATTCAAAAAAAGGGCGATGAGGTGCAAAAATTCTGTCATGGCACTACATGCCTACAAAGTTTCGTGGCTCTGTTGCTGTTAGTATGTCCGAACGCGACCTGATAGCACTTTTTTACTTACCTTAACTTTGAAATACAATAGCTTTTGAAGTATCGCTAGAATCGAGAAACGGTTTATTTCAGCTTGTTGTCCAAACAATTATCTACAAACGATGTAAATTTCATATTTTTGTGTTCAATACGTTTTGCGTTGCGAGCTAGGAAAGCAAGAGTGTCGCGAAATTTCTAAAACAGCGGCAGCAGCAGCAGCAGCGGCGGCAGTTACTTTTTTTAGAATAGAGAGATTTAATGATAAGTTTAAAAGCAGTAAAAATAATTAAATTTAAAAATTAGAGCGCTTTTTTATAAAAATATGTACAAAAAATTAAAAAAACAACAGTAAAAATAATTAAATTTTAAAATACCCCTCCATCTATATCCATATCACTAGCTATTAACTGAATATGAATCAATTCAAAATGGAGTCAGGCGACGTATGAGATATGGAATACTTGATCAGTGAGAAAATCTAGAACTAAATTCATTCGTCTTACCTTTTGGGACACAGCATAGTTGCTTCCATGAATCTGAGTGATGATCCAGCCTCTTCACCGCTGAGAGTATATCCTCGTAATAAACTACATACGTCATTAGACTTTTGAGGGAAAATACTTCCCAAAGAACTAAAGGGCGGTGTTACCTTCTTGCTGAAGGTCGCCTAAAACACTCTTCCGGAACATCTTCCATTTTTCTGTTTCCAGTTTTGCTTTACATTATTTTCTTTAGTGGAAGTATTAAATGGGATGTACTAATGGTCTCACTTCGATGGCGTTTCATTATACTTATTGTATGTTCCCTTTCTCAGGCTTTAGCGTATATCCGAAGACCTTCGGGGACGGAGAGTTTTGCTTGTAAAGGCATCACTTAACCTTGGACCGGATACCAATAGGATCGTGAAATGTTTAGAGGGATTCGGTTTCTCTTTCTTTATTTCTCAGTAGGGCCTCGAATTGTCTAAAACAATGAAAACTTTTCTTCACTCCTCCTTTTTTCCATTTCCTGTATCTTCGCATCCATTTATCCGATTTGGCGATGAAGATATGAAATTCGATATGATATCTTACCTTTATATCGAATAAGTGGATTTTTGTTATTGAACTATAAAAATATTCATACAATATTCAAAACATTTTAATTACATTTCATGAAAACAACACGTAGAAACTCTTAATATCAGTAACATTTGAAATAACGCCTTACAATTTTAAACAGTATACCAAACGTAATTTTCAGAAAAAAATTAATCTGAGAAAGTGGCATAAAAAAATTATTCTTCCAAACATAAATGTTTTTAGGATACCAGCTAGTTTTATCTTGTTTTTGACCAAGATACTCCAATTCATTGGCTTTTGTTCTAGTATACATGCTAATTTGTTAGTATATGAAATGACCTAAAAATCCTCTGTCTTATGCACGATCCAACAAACTTGTCAAACATTCAAACAGTCGTGACTCCAAGCCCACGTTACACTTTAATCACTATATTTAAAATGACAGTTTAAAAACTTTAAAAAAGATTGCATTAAAATTCGAGATCTTTCGAAGGCACTGTGCCTTCATCATCAGGTAATGAACACACGCGGCGTCTAGCAAACATCCATTCAGCCATACAACTTCTTTCGAGAAGGGCGACATCCATTACATCCGCGCATGCTCAATGTGTCGCAGTGGGCTCCATTAGGTTAGCGCTCAGCATTAAGTTGTGGGGGGTGGCGGGGGTAAAGATAAACAATTAGTAGCATAGGTCAGTGATACAATTTTTTTAAGTAAAGGTAACCAAGATTGAGGGAACTCGCATGGTGCTTCATCATTACAATATAAAAGATGCAATATACACTGAGTGGCCACTTTATTATGACCACCTGACAGTTTTAAGCAAATGAGCTATGGCTGCACGCTGTTGCCGCCAGAGGGCGAGATTAGTATAAAAAGGGAAAGCTTAGTGCTTGCGACAGTAGTACAAGTAATTTTTGGGTGACGAGATGGGTAAAAAATGCGATTTGACGGATTTTCAACGTGGGATGATTGTAGGAGCTCGGAGCCACGGAGCGAGTATCACCGAAACCGCCGCATTCGTGAAATGTTCCAGAGCAGCTGTTGCTAAAGTGTTTAAAGACTGGACTGTCCGCCAAAAAACTGGGTCTCTACGTGCAACGTGTGGTCGTCATCGACTAGCGACTACTCTGGCGGAACGAAGAGTGTCCAGACGGGTAACAGACAACAGAAGGGCAACAGTGCCGCAAATTACAGACCATCTTAATCAAGGATCCCCTCAAATGATCTCTGCACGCACTGTTCGCCGTACACTGCATCGGGTGGGATATGGCAGCCTAAGGCCTGTTCGAACACCTTTGCTGTCGGCAGTTAACAAGAGAAAACATCTCTAGTTCGCACAGGAGCACAAGGATTGGAAAGTCGATAATTAGAAACAAATTATGTGTGGTCCGATGAATCACGTTTTCAGTTGCACCATGCCGATGGCCGAGTGAGAATTTGGCGGAAACAGCACAAAAGCATGTACCCGAAATGCATTGCTACAACCCTTCAAGCTGGTGGAGGCAACGTTATGGTTTGGGGAATGTTTTCCTGGCATGCTTGATTTGGGCCCTTTAATTCGTGTTGATCAACGTCTGACTGGAACATCATATCTAAACCTCGTTGCGGACCACGTGCATCCTGTCATGTGGATGGTTTATCCCAATGGCGATGGCTACTTTCAACAAGATAATGCGTCCTGCCATAGGGCTCGTATTGTACAGGATTGGTTTCAGGAACCTGCCGGTGAGTTTACTTTGCTTAGGTGGCTCCCATAATCTCCATATCTCAACCCCATTGAGAATTTGTGGGATGAAGTTGAACGAGCCATCAGACAGCTGGATTGTAGATCCAATCTCACATTCCTAGAAAGTGCTATTCATCAAGCATGGTTTCAGATTCCACAAACCACCTATCAACATCTCGTGGAGTCCATGCCACGAAGAATTGGCACAGTATTAAAGGCAAAAGGTGACCCAGCAAAGTATTGAGGGGGTGGTCATAATAAAGTGGCCAGTTAGTGTATAAATGTACGTTGCCTCAACTATCAGAGTCATAGTCTTATTTTTAGGTGTCGCGAGCAGTTTTATATTTGTCCCTTCGGGTTGATGAGTTCCATTGGACACAAGACGTGATAATGCTGTAGATTGTGATTTCTTTCGCACATCGTACATATGTTCAGTTCTTCTTATATGAACCGTACGCATTGTAGAGCCTATATAAAGTTTGTTTTGGTCCGGAGTTAAAAATCTTAAAGGAATAGTATATACTCCATGCTTTTGATCATGATGCACTTAATCGCGATACTTCGTAATTTGTGAGAATGTATTATATATTTTTGTCCCAAAGCTCAATCCATGTTTTTACACGCTGTCTTCATTATATTAGTACAGTGCGGGTGAAAGTCCAATAATCCTACATATTTGTTAGGACGTGTCTCTCGTTCAAAAGTAGAACTTGTTAACTGTTGAAATTTTCGAATTAAGGTAAACACTGTACGAGCAGTATAACCAAACTTACAAGCTATGTTTATAATCTTTTTTATTTCTGGTCTCCGTAGTTGCATACTTGAAGAATGTGTAGTATCATCATCGTCAACCATTATCAATCCACTGCTGGACGAAGGTCTCCCCAAGTTTCCTCCACAACGGTCTGTCTTGTGCCAGTCTCCTCCATGTCACCCCTGCATACTTTCGAATTTCATCCACCCATCTTCCATGTGGTCTTCTTCTGGGTCTTTTCCTGTCCCTTGGAATCCAATCCAAAATTTCGGCTGTCCATCGATGATCTGTCCTTCTGGCAGTATGTCCAGCCCATTGCCATTTCAGGGATTTAACTCTGATCATGATGTCTTCCACTCTTGTCATTTTTCGGATCCACGAGTTCCTCTTCTTGTCTCTCCTCGTTACACCAAGTATGCACCTCTCCATGCTGCTTTGAGTTGTCTGCAGCCTTTGTATGTCTCTTTCAGTTAAGGACCACGTCTCTGCACCATACGTAAGCACTGGAAGGATGCATTGATCAAACACTTTTCTTTTAAGACATAATGGCATATTGCTCTTGAAAATTATGCTGTTTCTTCCAAAAGCTCTCCAGGCAAGTTTTGTACGCCGATTAATTTCTTCATCAATGTGACCCTCACTTGATATCTGCTGTCCAAGATAAACGTACGTGTCTGTTATCTCCAGCTTTTCTCCATCAATCGATAAATCTTCATTTCTTGTAAAAGCATTGAACATCACTTTTGTCTTCTGAAAGTTCATTTTTAATCCCACTTCTTTACTCTTGTCAGCAAGTTCCTGGATCATACTCTGCAGCTCTGATGGGCTAGTTGCAAAAATGACTACGTCATCAGCAAAACGAAGGTCTTCTTTTTTTCTTTTTTTTTTTTTTTAGGTTGGAGGTTTAATGACCACCGTGGGCTATAAGCAGTAGCCCGTCCCTAATTTAGGGCCACTGGTTCCAGGGAAGGGAGAGAGCCAGCGACGTAAGGCAAACACAACATCCATGGCTCACCGGGATTCGAACCCGGACCCATCTCGGACAAATGATCATGAGACATCGCTTAGACCGCTGCGCCACCGGTGCGGCTGGCTAGGTTCGGGTTCGAATCCCGTGAGGCATGGATATTGTATTTGTCTTACGGCACTGGCTCTCTCCTTTTTCCAGAACCAGTGGCCCTAAACTGGGGATTAGCGACTACTTATACACCATCGAGTTGCTCACTGTGGTCGTTAAACCCACGAAACAACAACAAACAAACAAAGAACAACTACAGAATATACGAAACGTGTTTGTCATTTTCTTGTAGGACTTCCGTCCACAGTGAGTAGAGTTTAGGTCCCAGCCAACTACAGTGAGATCGCCTTTCGGGTAGGACACGGAAACGGAGGGAATGAGAGCAAGTCCAGCGACTTTGACAGAACAGTTTGTAGTGAGATTAGAGCACAGTAGATGGCGCCACCGTACAAGTACGAAGTTGCACACAGAGGGGTGAGATAATTTCAGGGGGGGGCATATGAAAGGATACCCACTTAACCAGTGGGTCCAGTCACTTAACGTGCTCGTCCGATGCACGGCGGATATTCAGCGATTGTTAGTAAATCACGCCATCTCTGAAAGATCAGCCCAGGTTCGAACCTGAGGACCTTGCATCGATAGTCTGACTCGCTAACCACTAAGCCACCCGCGGCTCAATATACGAAACGTTAGGGTTGCAGTTGTCTTATAAGAAGCGTCTTTGTCCAGTACAGCGGTTCTCGAAGTGTGGTCCCCGGATTCTTGGGGGACAGCGAGGTCAAAACTATTTTCACAATAATACTAAGACGTTATCAGTCTTTTTCACTCTCATACTTTCTCATATTCTAATGGAGTTTCTTTCTTTCTTTTTTTTTTTTTTTTTTTTGACGTAAGTCTTTCTTCGCGCTGGGTAGGGAGTAGCACGAATGCAACAAAAATATGTCACAATTTGAACGTTTATATCTTCCGACTAATAATCGTAGAGTGATGAATAATGCATTATTAGATAGTTGATAGTCTCATTCTTAACAAAACAAGTTTCAGCCCTCTATCACTTAGTCCTTCGATACAGTAGCGTTAGAAAGTTAAGCTAACTTTCGGGTGATTTTGTTCCGCCTCAGGCCGTTTTAAGGTTGATAACTAGTGAATAGATAATGATAGCGATGACCTCAGCCCCGCATTCCGTAGCTGACGGTCAGAGGTAACAGACATATGTGAGAAACCAAAATAAAGTTGAGAGAAAATTCGTTTATCTTTTAGATAAAAAAAAAGTTTGATGACGGAAATTTAGAAATGCAGCGAAAACCCAGGGAAAATTACTATAAGAACCGACGAAAGTTAAAGAAACAGCTAGAGAAGAACGAGAGGAATCCGAAAACACCCGCAAAGTCATTAACCGAAAGGTCACGGGAATGTAGGGAGCGTCAAAAGTCCGACGCGTTTCAACCGAGTTCGACGCTATAGCCACAGCCTTCCACTCCAACTGCACGAATTGAGCATGAACAGCAAGAACAGATGGAAATCCAATTTTTTTAATATTTACATCGAGCATGTAATACCAATGTACATCGCCAATCTGCACAACTTCTCTGGATAATGAATGTATTACATCTCAAACCTTTACACCGCCGATGTGTTTTGAATCTAGACAAGAACAAGAGCAACAAGAACAAGAGTACATTAGGCCCGAGACGTATAGCCAAATTTTTAACAAGGCAACTAAAGAGTTTGAAAAATTGTTTCTGAAGAACAATTTCTTCAGAAATAATTTTGGCAATAACTACTGACAACGATGATACTAAGCCTTCTACTTCTACTAACATTAATTTATGATCAGCATAAGGTACTATGAATTGTATACATAAGTTGCTTTAAGTAAATAAAGTAAAACATTTCTTTCATTTCATTTCTTAAAACATTTATGCCTGAAAAAATCAAAGGGGCACAGTAGCAACTGTGCCACAACCTACAACGTAGGGCTACGTCAACTGGCCTTCGCTGAATACCTTAAGGGCGTAGAACTAGTGAGATAGTGCCATGAAATAGTGACAGTTGGCCTAGTTCTACGTGGTAGGTCGCAGCACAGTTGCTACTACGCCTCTTTGATTTTTACCTGATATGACGTATGATGACGTCATCGCTCTGACTGCAACTAGAATATGTGTTTGCGTATTCTTCGGATTTCTACTAGGGCTACGGAAAAGCTACCGCCGTTTTAAGGAGAAAGGAGGCAAGAACAATCAAGAAACCAGTACACATTTATTGAACGAAATATTGGCCGTCAGCATCAATGACCTTTTGTCATTTTTCAGACAACAAATAAATGCCCCTGTGATAGAAGGACTCGGGTTTTTGGAGCTGAAGAACGCAATGACGAAATTTTCCACCTCTGGAACTGTGGTGAACGGCTGTTGGGCTAGGGCATGTTGCTTACTGTGAAACAGATGAAAGTCTGAGAGTCCAATGTCCGGGGAGTAAACCTTGTGCGGTAAAACCTCCCTGTGTAACTGTTCAAGGGTTGATTTCGTGGTGGCACCGACATGTGGTCTGGCATTATCGTGTAACAGGATGACTGGGCGGTGTCCTTTACCTCTCCATGGGCATTTTCTTGCTCGATTGGAGCATTCAGTTTCATCAACTGAATGCTATATCGTTGTGCAGTGATTGTTTCTCCCGGTTTCAACAGTTCGAAGTACAGCCCTCTATGCATATCCCACCACCACACACAACAGCACCTTTCCCCCGTGGATATCTTGTTTTGCAGTGGATGTTCATGGTTGGCCTGGGTCGACCCAGGATCGCTTGCGTATGGGGTTGTCGCAATAGACCCATTTTTCATCCATGGTGACAACCTTCGACAAGAAATTCTTCCCTTGAAACCTCTTCAGCAAAGACATGCAGATGCTCAATCGTTGACCAATATTACGCTCCGTTAAAGCATGCAGAACTAGCTTACCAATCTTCTGGATCTTGTCCAAGGCCTGTAGACGCCGTTCCACCGTCGATTGAGCCACTTTCAAACATTTCGCCAGTTGCATGGTCGATTGTGTGGCATTCTTTTGCAACAGCGATTCCAGCTCCTCGTCTGCGAGTTCCTGAGGTCTACCTGCTCGTGGCTTGTCTTCCAAGCTTAGATCACCTTTCGTAAACCTGGCAAACCATTCTCGACACGTCCGCTCACCCATAACCGTTTCGCCATACGCCTGACATATTGAACTTACGCTTCACTCGCACTTTTCCCTAAATTAAACATGAATAACAAACAGTGCCGCAAATGAACTTTATCGACCGCCATGCTTGGCTTCATGTACGAACTGACAGCACGGGTCGTTGGCCGGTTAAACCCCTACAACGCCCTCTAGCGTGGGCGGCGGAAACATTTTCATACCCCTAATAGAATTTTCTCAGGTCGTAGTTTTATGGTATAGATATTGGCGTTTTCATATAGTAACTCAGTTACTTTTCACTATTTCTACTGTACTGTTACTAGTGTAATATAAATCAATAATATAACTGAGTACGAGAGGTTATTGATGTGGTTTCAGATTCCCCATTGCAACTAACCTTTAAGAAACTACTTCTTGTCAAGTTTTGGTGCAGGTCAAAGAAGAATATCCACAAATATCTGAAAAAGGTTATTATACTATTTCTATAAATATCTGTATGAAGTCGGAGTTTCTTCATATACTTCAACCGAAACAATACACTGCAGCATATTGAATACAGATATGAGAATCCAGCTATATTCTATTAAACCACACATTATAACGATTTGCAAGAATGTAAAACAATGCCACTTTTCTCACTAATTTTTGTTTTGTTTTAGAAAACAGTTATTTTTCATAAAAGATATGTTATTCGAATAAACACAAGAAACGAGTTTATTGTTGTTATTCTTAGGAGAATTAATAAGAAAATATTGTTTTAAATTTTCAGTTTTAATTTTTAATACGGTAAATATCGATTGACATAGTCCATATAAACAATATATCGATGGGGTTCTCAGTAACTTTTAAGAGTGTAAAGAGGCGCGTAGACCAAAAAATCGATAGAGCACCCTGGTACTCTTTGTAGATAATTTGTACTTTTAAGAGTGTAAAGAGGTACATAGACCAAAAAGTCGACAGAGCACCCTGGTACTCTTTGTAGATGATTTACACTTTGAAGAGTGTAAAGAGGTACATAGACCAAGAAGTCGATAGAGCACTCTGGTACTCTTTGTAGATAATTTGCACTTTTAAGTGTGTAAAAAGGTACATAGACCAAAAAGTAGATAGTGCACTCTGGTACTCTTTGTAGACAATTTATACTATGTATCTTTCGCATGCCAAGATCTTTGTGGGTGTGAAATAAAACCCGTGACTCGAAAGTATACGTTTATTTACGCACAACCTATTGCATTTATCACGTCACTCATGACAAAACCGAGCCACAGTCCGGTACATACTAAGTGGAATTAAATCACAACGATAGGATTTATTAATTCTTGACATTGAGCGATACTTAGGTAGGTGGATTAATGAATGTTATTTTCGTAAAATCAATTAAGGGAGATATGTGAATCATAAAAACAAGTACTTACTAACCATGGTGGCGGCAATAGTAAGTATTTCGACTGTTTAGTTTTTCAAAAACAATATTTATTATTATTATTATTATCTTCTTTATTCAAAATATACGAAGCACAGCCTATGACAATCAAACATAAACAACAAATTATCATTGACTGGTATTGTTGAGCTGAAAAGAGTTTCCACCGGAGACCTAGGTATCAGTCAAGAATCGGCGTAAAATATATGATGTCCCAAGTAAAGCCGTCTTCTGCAGTTCTCTAGGTGGTATATCGGAAAGCTGCAATTTTTCGAAATGATTCAAACAATTTTTTGACATATTTTCAAGTGCCCCGATGACAATGTTCACTACATTCGTGTGTTTAGTCCATAATCGGGTAACTTCTATGGCCAGGCTTCTATATTTAGTCATTTTTTCCAGTTCCTTTTCGTCGACTCTGTCATCTCCAGGAATCGCTATATCAATTATCCAGACTTTCCGATTTTCTATGACTGTTATGTCTGGTGTATTATGTTCTACGTGCTGGTCGGTTTGAGTTCGAAAATCCCACAAGATCTTGAATTGATAATTTTCTACGACTTTCTCGGCCTGATGTTCCCTTGAGTTTTTCGATGCTGGCAGATTGCGCTTTCTGGATAATGACCAGTGAATCAATTTTGCAACCCTGTCATGCCTAGTTTTGTAATTTGTCTGTGCAATTTTGCCACATTCACATATAAGATGAGACACAGTTTCATCTTTTTCTTGACAAAGTCAGCAATTTGGATTATCACTGACTTTCTGGATTTTAGCCTTCATAACATTTATTTGCAATGCCTGTTCTTGTGCAGCAAAAAGCAGACCCACTGTTTCTTTCTTGATGGAACCCAATTTCAGCCATACCCAAGTCAAGTTGTTGTCACTTTTCCTATCTTTGGAAATCGTCCATGCATAGGCTTGTTCTTCCAGCCATCTAATCTTTTTCCAAACGGCTTCCTCTTGCATTCAGCCTTGCTTTCTGTTGTTTTTTATATACTTTTTACATTATTCACTGCGTGAAGTTGCTTTCCACTGCTTCTGTTGACGTAATCATTCAGGCTTCATTTTCCTTCCTCTACTACCTGTTGTACTTGTAGCAGTCTTCTGCTACCAATTTCCCGAGGCAATCTGTCAACATCACTTTTTGGATGGAATGCATGATGCATGTTCAATAACCTTCGAGTTTTCCGATCCAATATTTCTAATTCACTTTGGGTCCAATCAATTATTCCATAGCTTTGATTGTATTCCCACAATTTAGTTTTGATTTCAATATTTTTCGTACTCTCTTGATGACTTCCTCTGAGTCAGACCTTTGACTTTTGTATGCAAGATGTTATCTGATTCAAGAATCCAAGGTATTTGTAATATTCATTTTCTGACAATGATTTCATAATATTACCATTTTCGAGTTCTATTCCATCTATGTTCTGGACTTTTCCCCGGCACATGGATTATTATTATTATAAAAACATACAGATTCCACCTCTTCCTGAGGTTTTTCTTCTTTTCCTTCCGGGGCGGTTACGACGTACCAAGTCTGCGAAATGGTATTTCTTTCTCTCAGTTGTCCAGGAACTTCCTTACTATCCTACAAGTGCTCAGGATAGCTCTCTTCTGTAGTTCCATGTAGGTGTTAGGTTGAAGGTCTAGTGTCCATATAGAGCTGATAATGGTCTTAGGTACAACTCTTGTGACTGATATTACTATGGGGACGGTGGTGACGTTCTCCATATGCTACATTTCCTTGACTTCGTATCGTAGGTCGTTATACTATGACAGCTTCTCTCCGTGCGTCTTCTAGATGTTGCACGTGTTGGGCACGGTTATGTCAATGAGGTATGTTGACTTCTTCTCCTTGTCGACCAGGACGACGTCCGGTTGATTGTGGGGGTTGGTCGTATTTGTTCTGATCGATTTGTCCCAGTACATCTTGTAGGTGTTGTTCTCTAGAAGCGTTGTTGGCTCCTACTTGTAGTAGGGACAAGCTCAGTTGTAATGAGATGGCGCTTTCTTGCCAATTTCTGATGGACAATCTTGGCGACTTGATTTTGCTTGTTCGTGTACCCTGTTTGTGTGACGACTCTGCACCCTACTGTGATATGTTGGATGGTCTCTGGCGCTTGATGGGATTGCCGACATGTGTCGCTTTCCACTGAGGTGTCCTTCAGGATATGCTTCCGGTAGTTTCTAGTGTTTACAACGTGATCTTGTATAGCCATCAGGAACCCTTCGGTCTCGGGGAAGAGTGATCCGTTTGTTAGCCATACATTGGATGCAGTCTTATCCACATGGTCCAATTGCAGGTCGTTGTAGTGCCTTCCGTGTAGGACTTTCTTGCCCCAAGTTTCTTCTTTTGGCTCCCTCGTTTCAACCTCGATGTTCTGAGTAGAGAGGTCAAAGGCTGTGTATTTCTTGTCACTCTGATTTATCGCTTGGTGAAGGGGTCCCTTGCTCTGATGGAAGTATTTTCTGAAGCTGTTGATTTCTTTGTCTCGGTGTTCCAGGAAATCAACCATCCCCGTCCTCCTTCTGCACGTCCAATGGCCAGCCTTCTATTGCTGACTTCGGGAGGTGCTGGCGATGTTTAGTGAGGGTTTTCTTGCTATTGAGCATTATTTCCTCAAACTCTGTTGTGGTCCACTTGATGATTTCGAAGGAATACGTGAGGACTGGAACATCGTATGTGTTGACAGCCCGAGTGATGTTGCGAGCGTTGGACTTGGTCTTCATTATATAGTCTCCTCAGCCTTTGGTTGTATTTGGCGGCTAGATTGTTTCTGATATTATTATTATTTTATTATTATTATTAAAATTTAGACTAACGTAAGAAACGACCGTGGCACCGTTGACATGGGATGTAGATACATTAGTCCATCTGCGTATGCGCAAGTTAAAAGATGACCTCAAGACAAAAAGAAAAGTTGAATCTCAAGTGCGTTAGCGAGAGAAATTGGTAATTTTTGGTCTACGACATCTACAGATTTCACCCTGTTCTGGTGTACAACATTTTAAAGCTCTTATCAATAGCAGGTAACCCCGAAGTGGAGAGGAAGCCAAATTTCGCTGCGACGCACTGTTTTGATAGCATCAAAAACGTATTTTTGCAATGCCTTTTGTCACATTTAGCATCAGGTTTTAGTAATTTGCGCAGACTGCAGTGAGATATTATGTTTATGTAAAACGTGATGAAAAAGTAAAACATATTGTATTTTCAGTGACGAGTTAGTGACAAGAAACAACTGAATCCCTTCTACAAATTGTAGGTTACAAGCGTTGTGGTGAATATAATATTATGAGGAATCAGCGACGGACCGGTGATTCATAAACGGTTCTGGAAGTTGATTTTGAGCTACCAACTTTCGGGAAAAATTATCAAAACGTTTTGCCCCATCACCGCTTAGTGTTTAGACATCTTTTCGACACAAGTCTACGAATCGTTGAACTTTTTTATATTGAGGCAATAACGTTTAACGACATGTTACCCATTTTTCTTGACACACCACAGCTCTCTACTAAAATTTAGTATAAGAAAAAGTTACTTACGTTGCTAAGAAGTAACAGACGTTCTCTGAGAGAGACTGTGGAACAATTTATTCCATTCCTATGAGTTTCATTGCGATAAATGAATTCAGAATTTGTAAGAGTTTCTTCGGTTTCTGTGAATTTTTTTTAAGTCTTACCTATCATTAATAAAATAATGACAAAAAATCGCTTGAGAAAATTCAGAATGTACAGAATTTCAGTTCAAATTTAGAAGTGAGAAACATTAAAGAATGCGATAATTAATATTTATTTAATTACTTTCAACTGGTTTGACGTACTACAGAGGTGAAAGCATGTATCAAGATAACAAATCTGCAGCGGGAGCACATGTCCGCGTAGCCTAGTTGGGAAAGCGACTTACTCCGGAATGGGGGACCCGGATTCCATGTCCCGGACGGACAAACTCGTACGTTATATTGGCGCCCGAACTTTCAGGATGACCCGGATGTTAAGTTTCTCGCAATGGTGTGATGTTCTTTCCACACGCCGAGACAGAAAAAATGAGAATCCCTTCTTCAGTGCTTCAAAAAAAAAAAAAAAGAAAAAAAATCTGTGTGATGTTACGTTCCACACACCAAATTGTCTGAGATTTCTCAAATGCACGTTCTTCGTGGGATGACTGCGTACAGCGATACGTGGTCCCGGCTTACCCGTGGGCCATGCCCCTGGCCCTCTTTCAGCGGAAGGGGATGTGACGTGCCTGCACCGCAGGACGCACATGAGATAAAGGCAGTTAGCAGTGAGAGCACATGTCCGCGTAGCTCAGTTGGGAGAGCAACTTACACCGGAGTGAGGGGACCCGGACTCGATGGTCGGCGCGGAGAAACTTGTACGTTATACTGGAAAAAGTATTTTTGCTGCAGCTGAAACAGATTTCTTAGAACTGCAAGGCCTAAACTGGAAGGCCCAAATAGTAGTAAATCAAATTCAGATCTCGTACAAATAAAAAAAAAAGGAAAAACGAAAGAAAGAAAGTGTCATGTGCTCATAAAAAGCAGCAATCCAAAATTTTACCGTAAATGAACCTTGTTACGTTAACGTACGAAATGACTTTCTAGTTTATATCCCAGACTGTTGATGGCATATTTGATTAGAATAGTTTGATTATTCAACTGCAGATGGCAAAAAACGCGCTGAGGTAGAGGATTCAGCCCAAAAAGACGGGACTTAACTTACATATTCGTAGAAAGGCAACAGAGGTTGCGTACCAAAACAGGAATTAGCTCTTCAGAACATTTGCTACGTAATTTTCTTTCTTTCCGAAGCCGTTCAAGTGGCAAACCTTGTCGTTTCATCATTACTAACTTTTCTACAGGATTATTGAAGTGCAACTACATACTTTTTTCTTGAGTTAGCATACCGACCCAGAATATTGAAAGGATGGATGCCCACCGGGAATTCTTCCGGTATTCTGGCAGCCCAGTCCGCGCCTGCAAGAAACAATGTTACTTCACAAATATTTCATTTTTCGTGTCGACTAAGGTTTCGCTGAGCTCTGGCCCAGCTTCTTTACGACAAATGGCACGTAAATATTCAAAGCGCATGTGACATCATCAACGGCGTTTACGTTCAGAGGTTTTCTGCTAGCTGCTTCCACTCGCTTTATAGAAATGTTGTGGTTGTCATAAAAAAATAAGTTCTACAACCTCGTTCGACGATGTGCTGCTTGAGTGGCAGTCGTCGCAATGGTTGGCGAGAGCTCATACCTGCCTCAACCAATCAGCGATTCACAGTCCAAATCTGTACATGGATATCCATAGTGGCCTGTACTCGTTCGTCGAATGTTGTTCGCTGTGTATTGAGGAGGCTGCTAGCTCTTTCAGTGTCGAATGCGGCGATCGAGGAGTTTGAATGTTCAGCTGCGTGCACTTGTCCCATCACGGTCACACAAGTTACATTCTTCCAAATACTGTCGCCATCAGTATCCAGAAGCAGGTAATGTTGTTGCATCCCGGTGCCTTTCCACCGCGAACGACTAAGGGACCAATGAGCCGTACCATGATGAAGTGTCTGCGGTAACGGTCTCTGCTGTCTGATGATACGATTCTCGTTGACGTCGTCCAGGCATTCTCACTTCTTACACGTGCTTTCTCCACCAAGATCACTCCCATACCACTGTTCCAGGATGCTATGCCAAACATAGTTACACCGAGCCAGTTTTTCCTTTTTCCATCCTCGCTTACCACGTGACTGGTTCGGAACTACAATCATTTGCATAACCAAACTGACGACACATACAGGGGTTGGACAGAAAAATGTGAACACCTCGCTCAGGAAAGTGACTTTTAATGTAGCTGCGTACGTCGCAATACGCAATGGTATCCAACACTTTTTGGTTGTAATAGCTTTCTTTGGAATCTTTAAGGTCGTGTTTAAGTGCATTTAAAGTGTCTTGTTGCAGAATTTCTTTCAGGGTGACGACGAAATGAGCTACCTAAGGGACTTCGAAAGAGGGCCAATTGTTGGTGGCCGGCTGATTGGTGCCTCTGTGACAACAGTCGCCGCGGTAGTGGGTGTATCGAGACCTACTGTGTCTAGTGACATGACAATATACGGTATTTCTGGCAAAACCTCATCTGCGAAACACAAAAGCTACCGGAAAACGACCGTGACTTATAGAGACAGGAGAGCATTAAAGAGGATTGTTACCCGTAATAAGAAGACCCTGGCGACGAAAATTAGCGCGGAGCTCAATCTACATCTCCATACCCCAGTATCAACGAAAACAGTGTGCAGGGAACTGCATGAACAAGATCTTCATGGTAGAGCTGCTATTGCGAAACCTCTGGTGACCCGGGTGAATGCACAACGGCGACGGCAATGGGCCAAGAGCATACAACGTGGACTGCCGATGCATGGAAGCGTGTAATGTGGGCCGATGAATCCACATTCACGCTATTCCCCACCGCAGGACGTGTTTACGTGTGGAGAACACATTCAAAAGCTTACAACCCATACTGTCTGCTCCCAACAGTGCAGCATGGTGTCGGTCCTGCCATGCTCTGGACGGTCATATCGTGGTTTTCAGCATGTTCCCTGATCACTTTGGAAAGATGGATGACTGGAAGGGCGTAGGAAACCATTTTGGTCGACCAAGTCTATCCAATGACTCTGGCATTGTTTCCTGCAGGGGATGCCATCTATCAAGATGATGATGCACCAATTCGCAGAGCTCGGAATGTCCAATCATGGTTTGTGGGACATGGGGACGAAGTTTTACACCTTCCTTGGCTTTCCCAATCACCAGACTTAAACATCATCGAGCCACTTTGGTCTGTGTTGGAAAACAGAGTAAGATCCCGTTATCCTCCTCTTTCATCTCTCAAGGACCTAGAGCAGTTTCTGCATGAAGAATGGTGTGACATCCCACTAACCACCATCCAGGATTGGTGGGCGTCCATTCCAAGGAGTATTCAGGGGAGTTTGAATGCCAAAGTGATCCCACACTCTATTATGTATGTGAAACCATCTTTTCCTAGGGGTTCACATTATCCTGTCCAATACCTGTACCTATTAATTTGCACCTAGCTCCGACATACCGTTCTTCTTGGTGTTGAATTTTTTATGTCGATCAGTGTATCTAGGACATGTTATAAAATATTTTTCGTATCGTCAGCTTCATCCGAAGACACTGGGGGAGATAGATTGGCAAGCGTAATGCTAGCGATTCTGAAACGACGAGGACCAATTGCAGCGCTAGTTATGAATGGGGGGGGAGTTTGCAGTGAACGGATGCTCATTTGAAAGCAAGAATGTAATAAACTGCAGAAATTACGTAAAAAAATATATTGGGGTACGACCCGAGAACTTTCTCAATCAAATTGTAGCTAGCAAGTGTCATATCCGAGAAAAAACAAACAAGACTATAGTAAGCAGGAAAATACAAAGTCAGGGGTGCACCACAGGAAAGGTCCCCGGGTCCGGACTCCCGGCTATGAGGCCAAGTGTTTTGCAATATGATTCCGACGACACCATCGGTGTCCGACACGGGAGATTTCTAACCCTCTGTTTTCCAACATTGGTGAATTTCAATATCCATAATTGCTGAAATCACACATTATAGAATTGTTTTCTAAAATACATTCTCTGAAACTATAATATAGCGATAGATAAAATAATTGCATTTGTGGTTAACTCCTTTTCTGAAATATGCATTTTTATTAAAAGTAAAAACAACGATGGAAACACCATTTGTAGCTGGATAATTCATGAATACAATGTTTTAAATTCTTTCACAGATCAAAACATTTATTATAACAGTCACGCCGCTTAAATACACATATATACATGAGCATTTTTACTTGCAGAGCCGCCCCCCCCCATTCCGAATTTCTGGGTGCGCCCCTGTACAAGGCAATATCGCGGCCCGCCATTATAGCCTACACAGAGCAGTAAGAAAGAAAAAAAGAAAACTACTAAACAAGAAAATGTTACGTCATATACGCTTAAATGTTAAAGATATATCAAATGCTTAAAGATTTAACACTGAAATTCCTGCGCAAACACGTCAACATACTAGTTACTCCCTACAATGGCAGCTTTCTATGTATGTCGGAAGTAACATGCTCTTTGCCAGCTTATTCTCCATCAATGTCTTTGGCTTCAACTTTGTTATTTTTATAGAACTTAATTGCAGTCTTTCGCTGCAGTTATTTAGAATTTTCTTTTATGCACGATTAATAATTACACAGATAATGTTCACACATTTTTAGAACGATTTTCTGGCAATATAGTTAATGTTTAAAACACCATTATTTGTTTCCTAAATGTTCTATCTGATAGCCTTTTCTCTGGACTATGCACCTACATCAAGATTTCTAAGATTAACAGGCCATTTCTTAAAATTGGTAGTGGCATTTTATTCCACTCCTTTCCACAGTCCAATCATTGTTTTTAGGTCTTCATATAGAAAGTGCTCTTTCTAGGAGTCCGAAGGAACAATAGTCCATTGGTCACAGATCAGGAGACTTTGAAGGAATATAAGCAAAAGGTACAGACTTCATACGCATCTGTTTTTTAATATGACCAAAAGGTATATACACTTGATTGATGCCCATCTGTTTTTTAATATGAGCAAAAGGTATAGACTTAATACCCATCTCTTTTTAATATGAGCGAAAGGTATACACTTGATCCCCATCTCTTTTTTAATATGAGCAAAAGGTATAGACTTGATACCCATATGTTTTTATTAATATCAGCAAAAGGTATAGACTTGATACCCATATGTTTTTATTAATATCAGCAAAAGGTATATACTTGATACCCATCTGTTTCTTTTAATGTGAGCAAAAGGTATAAACTTGATACCCATCTCTTTTTTAATATGAGCAAAATTTATAGACTTGACACCCATCTCTTTTTTAATATGAGCCAAAAGTATAGACTTGATACCCATCTCTTTTTTAATATGAGCCAAAAGGTATAGACTTGACACCCATCTCTTCTATAATAAGAGCAAAAGGTATAGACTTCATACCCATCTCTTTTTTAATGTGAGCAAAAGGTATAGGCTTGCTACTCATCTCTTTTTTAATAAGAGCAAAAGGTACAGACTTAATAGCCATCTCTTTTTTAATATGAGCAAAAGGTATAGGCTTGATACCCATCTCTTTTTTAATATGAGCAAAAGGTATAGACTTGATAACCATCTCTTTTTTAATAAGAGCAAAAGGTATAGAATTGATATCCATCCCTTTTTTAATAAGAGCAAAAGGTATAAACTTGATACCCATCTCTTTTTTAATATGAGCAAAAGGTATCGAGTTGATACCCATTTCTTTTTTAATATGAACAAAAGGTATAGACTTGATACCCGTCTTTTTTAATATGAGCAAAAGGTATAGACTTGATACCCATCTCTTTTTTAATAAGAGCAAAAGGTATAGAATTGATATCCATCTCTTTTTTAATAAGAGCAAAAGGTATAGACTTGATACCCATCTCTTTTTTAATATGAGCAAAAGGTATCGAGTTGATACCCATTTCTTTTTTAATATGAGCAAAAGGTATAGACTTGATAACCATCTCTTTTTTCAAAAAATAAAAAGGTAGTTTTGGATGTATGACTGGTGGCCTTATCTGATGGAGTTCTACTAATTGAAGGTTTTGTTGATAAAGGAATGGCATGTCCTCTTTAAATATAGGAGTCAAAACATTAGTTTGGTAATATGTAGAATTGATATACAATTGGGAAACGAATTTCCCCGAAGAAATAATTCTTCATAAATACATGGTAAGCATCGTAAATGCTATTATTGGCATATTTTCACTGTATTCCATGTAAACACTTCCTTCAGAAAACTTGAAAATTTTCATCGTCCTACAGCGGGAATATTCCATGAAGTGTTTACATGGAATACAATGAAAATATGTCAATAATTGCATTACAATGTAGAATTTATTTTAACATTCTTTAACTTTTCTTAATTTTATTTTCCGATTGTACGAGAAGCCAGCAATGATCATGAATCCTTTGCTGAAACTTTCGTTGGATTCTTGGAATCAAGTTTGTAAGACTTTTCCTGCTCTCTTGCGTCAGTAAATTGACCTGTTTTGTTACAATCGTTTAGGTAGATCCATGCTTCATCAATAATCACAATAAATGTCCATCTGTCTCCGCTTAGTGATTTTCATAAAAAAAGTCTATACCGTGTTCTGCGCTCAGCCATGTGCCTAAGCAAAATGCGGTGAACATTATGTTTTTCGTTTCCTTTTTGATTAAAACTTTTATTACTTTGTGTTACTGTTGATACAGAGATTTTTATCGACTTAGAGTTTGTTCTTTGGGTCGATGAATTTTATTTAAGTCCAGAGACCTCACTTTTGAAATAGTCGTAAAATTACGTAAATTCATCGGATATTCGTTTGGTATTCTTTTTCTTGTTTAAAGCAAATACTTGATGACTTTTCCCACTATCATTAAAAATACACTGCCGGACAATTGCTAAGGACGGATGACAATAGCAACGATAGCAACCATAAAATGGAAGGCAGGAAAATGTGGGAATCAGCATAAGTGCGGGATACAGTAAGACGTGTTGTGCGTATGCAAATTTTGGATTGCCGAACTTGTTCGTGACGTCATAGCGCTGATAAGAGATATAAAGGATTTGACGCGTATTGACCGTTGTTGTTCAAACGCAAAGTTGAAAGGGAAAGAATCAATTGGCGAACTTGCAATTTTCAGTATGTCTTCCCGACATCATCTAGATGATATTACGCGTGGCCGTATTATTGGCAAGATTGAAGAAGGGCGAAAAATAACAGATGTTGCCAGGGAGTTCGACGTCAGCCACAGTGTTGTTTCAAGCCTTTGAAAATCATTTCAAACAAATGGAGAGTGTAGCAAACGTCACGGGGGAGGTCGTGTTCGCAGTACGACACCTGCAGAAGATCGGTACATAGTGCTATCAACAAAAAGACACCGGCGCAGCACAGCTAGTGAGGTAGCAAATCAGTTTATGGCTGCTACTGGCAAGCGGATCTCCCGAAAAACTGTCGCCAGACGTTTGCATGAAGGAGGACTATACGCCCGCCGTCCTCTTGTGTGCATCCCATTGTCCAGAAGTCACCGTACCGCCCGTTCGCAATGGTGCCATCAACATCGCAATTGGACTGATAACGACTGGTCTGCTGTCCTCTTCTCAGATGAGAGTAGATACAGTCTATCGTCTGAATGTCGACGACAACTGATCTGACGTGATAGTGGTACTGCATATTGTACAGCAAACATAGAGGAAAGGGACCGATATCCGACATGTAGTGTCATGGTATGGGCTGGCATCATGATCAATGGCCGTACGTCCCTCTATGTGCTTCCAACTGGGTCTATGACTGGCCAACGATACATTAATGATGTTCTGCTACCTCATGTTCGCATGTTCCGTGGTGCTGTCGGTGATAAATTCATTTTCATGGACGACAACGCAAAATGTCATCGAACAGCCGCTGTCCAGGAGTGTCTTGAGAGCGAGGATATTCAACTCCTCGTATGGCCAGCACGTTCTCCAGATCTGAATCCCATTGAAAATGTGTGGGATGCTTTGGGGAGGAGTCTTGCTGGTCGCCAATGCCCTCCAATAAACAAGGACACCCTCATCCGTGCACTGACAGAGGAATGGGATAAATTACCCCAACAGCTGCTTGATAATGTTGTGCAAAGCATGACACGACGTGTGGAATCTTGCATCGCCCTCCATGGTGGCCATATCCCGTATTAACATCTTACGCCCGAACGCCTGCGGACGGTAATTGCATTTTTTTCACGTTTACGTATTCTGTACAAAATGGCCTGTTTGTCCCTTGAACACGTTCCAAAGCCTTCTGGATTTCAAAGCACCATAAATTGGCTTTCTTGTAATGTCCTGGCATTCTGACATTATTTTATTTCACTTGGCATCCAACCACACTTACTTTTGTATGCGCTATATAGCCGTTTATGATCCGTCCTTATCAATTGTCCAGCACTGTATTACTTATTTTACATTTAGTAATGCTGATTCCATGATTTTTACAGCATTTTTTAATTACAGAATTCGAATATTTCTCATGGTGAAGAGCAAAAACATAACCTTCTATCCACAGCTTATTCACGAGCGCCATTTTTTTAGCAGACGACATTTAACTGCAGCAGATGTTTCTTTCGTGTTTATACCTCGCTTGTGTGTCACTTTCCTATTGGGCACTCTAACCCAAATCTCCTAGCTTCCTATTTCTAAGGGTTGTTTAAGACCTGAGGTCTGACACTCTCTTCCTAAAATCCTCTACATATGACATGATCTGATCTGATCTTTCATGTTCATCTAACACGCTGTTGCCAGTTTCAATTCTTCGAACTTCTCTTATTTTCTGTAATTTCTCATCAAAAACGTTCTAAAAATGCGTGAACATCCTCCGTAGAACCTGTTAATTTACAATTTCTGATATAATTAGTAAATATTTTTTACGCTTTCCAACCTACGGTTGGAAAGCGTATATGCTCCGGCTTTGTCCGTCTGTCTGTCCGTCGGCACGATAACTCGCGGAAAAATGGTTCTATTTCGATGAAAGTTTAGTATGTGGTAGGGGACCACCTGGGGACGAACCCTATTGAAAATGGGCGAAATGGGGTCAAAGGTCAGGACATAGGAGCGGGATCCAGTCCATTGCCCTTATGCGTCATAAGTTACTTCGATTGCGACAAAACTTGAGTATGTCGTTCCGGAGATATACTGGACCAATTCTGTTGAATATCATCGAAATGGGGTCAAAGGTCAGGGCACAGCAGCGAGATTTATTCCACAGCCATTATCCTCATAACTTGACTAAAAATGCTTTGATTGCGACAAAATGCTAGTATGTTATTCCGGAGGTATACTGAACCAATTCTGTTGAATATCATCGAAATGCGGTCAAAGGTCAGATCACAGGAGCTAGATTTATTCCACAGCCATTAACTTGAGTAATGATATCTGGAATGTTGGAAAGCGTATCATAATCAATGCATTGCATGATTTTACAAACTTGTTTTTTTTTTAGATTGGAGGTTTGACGACCACCGTGAACAACTCAATGAGCTACAAGCAGTCACCCGTCCCTAATTTAGGGTCACTGGTTTCAGGGAAGGGAGAGAGCCAGCGCCGTAAGACAAACACAACATCGATGCCTCACTGGGATTCGAACCCGGACCCCTTTCGGACGAATGATCAGAAGCCATCGCTTAGACCACTGAGCCACCGAGGCGGCCGTAAGTCTTTGGAATGGAATATTGCACTTAAAATATATCACCGAATTCAAATCTTTAGACTTTGCCCACCGTTTGATTCACCTGAAAGAGAGAGAGAGAGAGATAACAATAAAGTTTCATTAAGAAAATATGCTCAACAATAAAACGGCAGCCTTGTCGAACAGATGCCTTTCTACCAGTAAAAGAGCATTTTATGTAAATGATGTTAGGATGAAAAGAGTAAGTTTTGCTTTGTTTTTCAAGTCGTCTGGAACTCATTTTACATTTAGTTATTTAGTATTTCCCAACACTTAATACTACATTATCGTGACTTGGGAAATGTAGAAATCATTATTAGGTGAAGAGGGCGATCACTTGATGATCAACAGAAATATACTACTTACTTTTTTTATTACCTCTAGGGTAATTGGAAATTTTTTTTTGGTCTTAAATTTAGAAAAAAAAAACTACATGAGCAGATAGAGAAACACTGTTATTACGCTTTCCTGCGTGCACAAAACTTCATTACAAGAGCTTCTAACAATCAAAAAAGTTTTGCTCATTTTTTATTTACGGGCTTCTGTTACAAGCACGGCACATAGTCCAGTACTCAGTCAACGAGGGACTTTTTTAAATCTGTGTACGTAATAACTTCGAAGCCAATAGCCTATATTTTCAATTATAACAGCGAAATTCTTAAGCACTGTACCTTTCTCTCTGCTTTGAAACCATAATAAAATATATATGCACTTCTCACGAACCTCATTCGTCACAATCGTGTTACAGAATACATGAACTCCACTTTCCTTAATTTTCTTGCTACCAACTATGCTACGAGGTCATTGGATCAAAGCATGCTCCTGGCCACCCCGATGGAGCAATGATCTAAGCGCTATTTTCTGACAATTCGTCCGAGATGGGTCCGGGTTCAAATCTCGGTGAGGAACGAATGTTGTGTTTGTCTTACAGCACTGGGTCTCTCCCTTCACTGGAACCAGTGGCCCTAAATTAGGGACGGGCGATGCTTATAGCCTACTGAGTTAAATCCAAACAACAAAAAACAAAAGCCTTCTTTTCTCATGTAGCGCGCTTACAATAGCAGTACGAGAAACACAAATGCGCAGCACACAGTCGTATCAGAATAATATGATCACCTATTTAATAATGGGAATAACCACCTTCGGCCCGGATGACAGCAGCTAGACGGCGTGGGGCATGGACGCAATGAATCCTTGGAAAGTTGCCCGAGGCACACGTGCCCATTCGGAATGCAGCAGAGCACGGATGTCCCGGAGATGATGTGGTTGTGGGTCGGCATGTCGAACCGGTCGATCTAAATAGTCCCACAAATGCTCTATTGGGTTGAGATCAGGCGATTTTGCCGGCCGAGGAAGAATGGACACATCGCTGCCGTACTCCAGGAACCAGCCACGAACCCCCTTACCGACGTGGCACGGCGCATTGTCCTGTTGGTAGACACCATCACCACCAGGGTAAACGTCCAACATGATGGGATGCATGTGGTCAGCGAGGATGGACAGGTAGCCATTGGCGTTCAGACACCCATCCAGTGGTACAAGTGGTCCCAGGCCATACCAGAAAAACATCCACCAGAGATTCGCACTACCACCGCCGGCTTGTACTTGACGGAGAAGCGTGCTCGGGTGTTGGTTTTCGTGCGTCTGACCCCATATCCGCCACTGTTCGTCACTTCTGTGTAGTAGAAACTTCGATTCGTCAGAGAAAGCAACCTTTTCCCATTCTTCCACTGTCCAATGACGGTAGTCTCATGCGAGCTGCAGGTCGATGGCGACGGACCTGGGTTTACATGGGCGCCTTGACGCAACGTCCACTCCGGAGACCCATGTGTAACAGGGTTCGTTCTACTGTTATTGGGGACACGTACCTGGATGCCCCGGCGTTCATTTGCGTGGTCAATTGCTGCACTGCTGCGCGTCGATTGCCTTTCACCAGTCGACGGAGGCGACGTTTTCTTCTGAGGTCGATGGCCTTCGGGGCTCCACAGTTATGGCGTCATGAGGTACTCGGAGTGCCAGAGGTCTATTATTGGTACACCCTTACTACAGCACCTCTCGAACAGCCCACGAAGTTTGCTGTTTCTGATATGCTTCTACACTTGGAGCGGTAACTGATGATCATTTCCTTTTTGAACGTCCGTCAAATCACTACCTCTGGCCATTGTGCTCCCTTAACGCACTATGGCTCATCTGTCCTGGTCAGCCGCTTATATTTACGTGTGGTCGATCTTGTCACGTGTACTCTGTGACACCCCTAGGCAGGTACACTGTTATTCCGGTGGTGGTCATGTTATTCTTGTACGACCGTGTATATTCACCACTGTAGCTCAGTGCCTGGGTTTTGGTTTAGCCACTTATCAAGCACTTATTGGCCCAGCGTACTGGTAAGCGTTAAACTAGAATTTGGAAGAACGCTATCATAACAATATTCTGGGACTGAGCCAGTCGTTCATACATTATTATGCGTACATCCTTCAGCCCTGAGTTCCTGTTACAAAGCTGATCAGTAATTCTTAGAACACTAAACCAGA
This sequence comes from Macrothele yani, assembly GCA_039090855.1. Classification (NCBI taxonomy): domain Eukaryota; kingdom Metazoa; phylum Arthropoda; class Arachnida; order Araneae; family Macrothelidae; genus Macrothele; species Macrothele yani. The sequence goes on along the minus strand of CM076989.1, from coordinate 100,214,800 downwards.
GTGTCATACAGCATTTGGAAATCAGCCGTAACACATTAAGCCATCGTTATTACAACAAGTCATCGTTAGAATAACACTAAGCCACTGGCTTATACATACGAAAGAACAAGCCATCACTACTAAAACGCTGAGAAAATATTAACACGTTGAATCTTCATTTTTATAACATTGAACTAGGACCTCAAGCAGCATTAAGTCACCATTCTTTCAAAAATGAGTACTTTTAGAATTTTGAACTATTATTTTTACAATGCTGAGCAAGCGCTTCATGCAGCGTTTTGCTGTCATTTTTGCAACACTGAACCACTTTCAGAATGTTCAGTAATCTTTCTATTTATATAATCATTTACCATCGTTAAAACAATACAAATCCAGCGTATGATACAGCATACAATACAATACAATGATCCAGTGTATGATGCAGCATTGATGTATCATTCCTATAGCAATGGTACTGTTAGGAAGGTGAGTCTTAATTTTACATACCTAAACTATACTTTGAGCCACCCCGAACCATTGTCTGATACATCTATTCGCTATCATTCCTACAGCACTGAGACACCACATTTCCAACATGTAGCTAGTATCTAATGCTGCACAAATCATTAACACATCATTCTTACAACTTTAAAGAAACCTTAACTGTGAGCTACAATCGAACCCGTATATAACAAAGTTGAAGCGAGAATCAAAAACATTCGATATATGCAAACTTCGTTGTAACCGGACAGATAAAAAATGTCTATTTTTGGCATATTGATGCATGGCAAAAATATCTTTTTTTTTTAACTGTCCAGTTATAACGATCAAAGCTTTGGCCCCGATTTTAAACTAATCAACGTCATGGCATGTCAATCGTTAATTGAAAACTTTAGCTAGCAAAACAATATGAGTGAGATTTTCAATGAGCAAAATATTTAACGAATGTAAAAATTAAAGGAACTGACCGAAATTTGAAATATCACTTGCTACACAAAATAAACACTGAGGTTTCCCAAAGAGAGATTAAGTGATTGAAGGGAAGAAAGGGGAGGGAAAAAAGATATCATTTGCCCGGGAGTGTATGTTTAGCAAACGTAGGAGGACAGCAGCCGAAACCTTCTGGTCTTCATACGAACTGACCTGTCTGTAAGTGGAATCACCGAGTGTTGTCAACAGCAGGCAATTCCTTTTTTTTCCAGGAAAAAAAAAACTGGGTGAATAACACCTATTTTGTTTGCTTTTGACGTCTAACTCCGTGGATAGTATGGGGCAACTTACGACCGACCACCTGTGACAAATAGTCCCCAATTGAAATCATTATAGCGTTAAAAATACGTGCCGCACACTAATCGTGTTAGCATATTCTAGAACAGCGTGGAGTCCAATTTGCGTATTGCTCAATACATCGTGCGCGCGACGCTCCCTGTGCACGGGGTAGATGATGCAATATTTCTGGGTGTGCCGACGCGTTTGACTCAGTCTATCTCGATAACAGTGAGCTTCACATGTGTTATGATTTTAAAGCTTTCGACGAGATCTATTCAAAAATACGAAGAACATTTCGCAGTGGTTTGAACTAAACATTTTAAAAATTGTTTTCTTGGGAACCGGTGAACACTTTTGACAATATTGTGGTTTATCTGGACAACCGTGAGTGCAAAACGACTGTGCGTGGTATCGCTTTAAAGCTTTCGACGAGATCTATTCAAATATATAAAGAACATGTCACAGTGGCTTAAACTAAAATTTCTAAAAATTGTTTTCGTGTGAACAGGTTAACATTTTCGACAATGCCGAGGAATTCGCAGAATGAGCGCAAGCAAATGTGGAGAAAATCAAAACGAGAGGCAACAGCAAGTGATGAAGAATATAAGAAACCCAAGAAGACTGTAGCTCAACGAACTAGAGAGTAGCGGGAACGCCTGAAAGTAGCAGCCGCCAGACAAAAATCCAACACACCGATCGAACCCGTACCCAACCGATCTCGAACTCTGCTTTGTATTCGTAATGTATCCAGCATTATTTGTAAAAATTACGTAAGCTACTCGTACATACAATTTTTGTATCAATTATTTTATCATCAGAGAGAGTTCCTTTCCACAAGTACTGTGATGGAGACCAAAATAAGACCATGATACATGCATGCAAGTTTATGGAGATGGTACGAACTTCGGACAGTAATACACTGCTGGCCACCCAAAATGCAACACCAAGAAGGAAGCATCCGATTGGCCTGAAATTCCCAGCATGCGTCGCCCGCGAGAGGACATGCAAACGATTAGCATTGCAGGGCATATGCAAATCATGTGCGCCCGGCACGCCACCGTGAAGCACTATAAGAAGGGTGCACAGAAGGCGGGGTGTAAGTAGTGGAAGTGTGTTGTGCTGCCGGACCTGTGCGGGAGAAGCTTCCTGATGCCTCGTCGCAGAATACGGCAGTCATTCAAGCACGTTTCGGAGTTCGACAGAGGACGATTAGTGGCTTATCGCGACAGCGGTTTATCGTACCGAGACATCGGCGCCCGTGTAGGACGACATCAAGCAACAGTGAGGCGAGTATGGATTTGGTGGGTGCAGGAGAGACGGACGGACCGACGTGAGCGATTGTAGTAGCCGCAGCACACCACCGAACGAGAGGACCGGAATGTTGTGCGGCGGGCAATGAATGCTCGCACCGCACATCACGAACGCTAGCGCAGGAATTAGGGCGTGTTGCGCAACAACCTGTGTCAGCACGTACCGTTCGACGTCGTTTGCAGGAGCGGGGACTTGTCGCACGGCGCCCGTTGCTTTGATTACCATTGACGTTACACAACCGGCGAGTGCAGGGGCAGTGGGCCGTTGGACGCCACATCTGGACTACGGAATGGCACGACATTGTTTTCTCCGACGAATTCCGTTTCTGCCTGCAACACCACGATGGTCGGATCCGCGTGTGGCGGTACCGCGGCGAGAGATTGTATGACGCCTGCATTATGCATCGCCATACCGGTCCATTGCGTGGCGTTATGGTTTGGTGCGCAATTGGATATGACATCCGCACCCGTCTGCTACGCATCGCCGGTACACTCAACAGCCACCGCACCATCTCCGACGTTTTGGAGCCTGTAGTCCTCCCTTACCTGCAGGACCTGCCAGCAACAGGACAATGTGCGTCCGTACGTGGCACGCATCGTGCAACAATTCTTCACTGCCCACCAGGTGTCACTGCTGCCGTGTCCCGCCTGTTCTCCCTATATGTCGCCCATCGAACACGTTTGGTCGCTGATCGGCAACCGAGTGGCCCGGCAAGCACCACCCGTGGTTACGCCTGATGAACTGTGGCAACGTGTGGAAGCAGCCTGGGCAGACATACCCCAAACCCGCATCCAAAGCCTCTTTAGTTCGATGCCGCGACGTGTAGCGACCGTTATTGCCAGCCATGGGGGACACATGAACTATTGATGTCTGCGTGTTCCGCAAGTCGTACTAGCCTGTAAGCTTAATCGTTTCATCTTTGTATCTGTTGTTATGTGTCCAGTAAATCTGGCTTTGCTATTTCGTGTCCATCTTGGTGTTGCATTTTGGGTGGCCAGCAGTGTAGAATACAGTACAGATTATCTATCATAATAATGACACGCCATGACGTTGATGGTGTGATTAATTTTCCGCACCCACCCCGCCTCAGAAAGCGATATGTAGTCCAACGTTTAGCGATCCGTGCCGCAAGGTGTCGCTGCATCGATGCATGCAAGTCCCAGAAAGTGTCCTGTGGCACATTCCGTCATTTTTACGCAACTGGACGCGAGTGTTTATGTTGCACCTTCTCGGATACGACGTCCAAGGATATCCTGGACTAGCTCAGTCGGGTGAAAATCTGAAAACACGGCTGGTCAAAGTAGAGTGTTATCATCAAATAAGCACAGTGGGACGAATCGAACTACATGGATACGGATATGTTGGGAAATGGCATTTCGAATACTGGGAAGATAAGCACTGGGATTCTACAATGTTATCAAGGTTCCTTTGATTAACACCGAAGATAATCGTCTATAGCTTCGATGGTGCGAGGAATAGGGCGTACTTGGACGTATGCTGGATTCCCCTGGCTCCTCTTGCTGACGCCATACCTTCATGTGGCCACTTTAGCAGTCAAAGGTAAGAGGTGCTCGTCAGAGTAGAAGACTTCATGTTCTTCGCTCTCGACACAACAGCAGATGTTCTTTAACCTGGCTGGATGTCAGAGTCAACCGACGAACTGGACCACGTAACAGAGGAGACATTTCATTGTGTGACAGTACATATAGTAGAGAATTTTGCCGTTTCTTTTGCCTATAAGTCTCTCCTTCGGTTGTATGCCTAAGTGAACCAGATCCATGCTGTTGGGTAGAGTTTCTGCAGAAATTAAAAAACCACTGCAAATGCTAAGCTCTAACCAGGGACCTTCTACGTTTAAGGCAGATATGACAACCACTACGGCAGATGTTCTCAACAGCAAAGCTTCTTCATTTCAGTAAATGGGAAACTAATTTTTGCAGCACCTAGTGAGATGATAATAGAAACAGAGCGCACCTGCCGGGGATCAAACCGGGTACATTCTGCATGCTAATCCGATGTGTTAGCCACTACAACACAAGTGACAAACCGAATGTTAGCCACAGCACAGCAAATTTTGACAGCTATTGGAGAAACGGAGGGAGTGAGACCTGTTTCTTCTAGGTGACGACCCTGAGTCCCCCTACGTGGATCTTCCCCGTGTTAGGCTGATGTAATAAACACTACACCAGAGGTACTCTGATATCAATGTGCTACAGCACAGCGGAGTAACAGGAAATCCCACTTTAGAGATCCAGAAATCAACAAAAAGGAAAAATTATTTTATCCCAGGGTACCTACCAAACTACAAATCTTCCGCTTGTTAGACTGATGTGCTAATCTTTATACCACTCGTACCCGAAAGCACATTGCTCCAGTAGCGTAACAAAAACACATTTCAGGACTCCTGCTGAAAAGAATAAAAAAACAACAATCTGCTATCGAATAGTATTAGAGAATCCCATTTTTGAAGATTATACTACAACAAATTCATATTACGAAACGACACGCTAATCGTTCCTTTCGCGTATGTAACGACCACTTTGCAAAGTAACGCGAAACTAAGCAGTGTTACAGTAGAAGAAAAAGAAACCGGCATTTTCTAGCTTCTGCAGAAAGTCAAATAAGAAAAGGTAATGCACTTGTTAGTAGGGCTCGAACCTAAGACCTACCGAGTGTTAGGTTGATGTGACAACTACTACACCTCAGCTACCCAGAATTAACTCCGCAGAAACGAAGGAAAAAAATCGAATCTGGAACCTTTACCGGGTATGAAGCTGTTGGGATTACCAATACAAAAATAAAAACACTCAGGAGTCAATTTGCTACAGTACCTTCCAAACATCGAACCTTCCGTTGTTAGGAATATGTGATAATCTGTACATCACAAGTACCTGATAGTACAGTACGACAGTAGAGTAATAAAACCACATTTCAGAACTCTTACAGAAATTAAAAATTAAAAATAATAATAATAGCAACAAAGTGTACGTCTCAAGCTGGCGCGTCGCTACGGATGGACTGGTAGGGGGCTTTAGCAAACCCAGTTTCTCTTTGAGCCCACTCTTTCGCCACCCCCCCTCCCCCGATATGTAAGCAGTTAGAACACATGACCAAGTTCAAAGTTTCCAATGGTAAAAATTTCTGCACACATTATCTTCGAAATTAATGCATTCCCAAGAATAAAAATTTGCACATAGATAAAAATAACTTTATACTATAGCCTAGTATGCTTAATATTTTCCAAAACTTAACCATAATTATGATAAAAAGCAATAATTTTCCCTGGGTAGTGTTGAAATCTGTTAATAGATGGCGCCACTGTACAGATAGCTTGCTAATTATAATCATGTCGCATTTTTTCAATAAGTTCGTTAAATTTTGAACTGGAATCAACACTTGAGTCTATCAAGTTTTGATCTCGAATATTTAAAATGATTTGAGCTACTTAGATTAAATGTTCTGACAATAATTTATCTGAAACTGTCGCAGAGGAAGCTTGCTCGTTTATTTCGGAATTAAAATTCAGAAGTATCTAGAATTCTGTTAACACTTTTAGCTAAATTATCTTCAGAACAATTAATCTAAGTGGCTGAAATCATTCTAAACATTCCAGACTATCACATGCTGATTCAATTCGGAAAATTTATAAAATTATTGAAAAATAATGTGACCACAGAAATTGGCAATCTATCTGTACAGCTGGCGCCATCTATTAGAAGATCTCAACACTACCAAAGGAATTGATTTTCAATTTAATTGTGATTGAGTTTTAAAAAATATTAAGTATACTAGGCTATAATATAAAGTCATTTTTATCGATGTGCAAATTTTCATCCTTGGGAATGCATTAATGGTGAAGAAAATATTTAAAGAAATTTTTACCATTGGAAACACAGGGTGAAGATCTTAGGTGGACCCACCTTATCTATTTTGTTAAACTGTGGAAGTTCCTTGAGTAAATGTCTAAGACTGGACTGGAAAGACACCATTTTCCTAATTATATAGTTTAGAAAGATGTGTGTGAGAGAGAGAGAGAGAGAGAGTTAAGGCCTTGTTAGATTGCAAATTAAAATTCTTAAACATCTTACAACAAATCTGATAAATTATGACGTAAGCTAAAATTGCGAAGAAATAGTAATTTTTTTAGCGCCATGGTTATTCGTATCCATGGTTTCCAGCACTATACATATATTGAATAAATACTACTTACAGTATGAACCTGCAAAACAATTTTTTTTTAGTACTTGCGCACAACATCATCATATAATCATATATAGAGGATTTTAGGAAGGGAGTGTCAGACCCCAGGTTTTAAACGACCCTTAGAAATAGGAAGCTAGGAGATTTGGGCTAGAGTGCCCGATAAGAAAGTGACACGGAAGCGAAGTAGAAAGGGGGAGGAAGATGCCCTTATTTATTACCGGGGGGGCCAGTGCCTGGGGTCCGACGGCTTAACGTGCTCAACCGACGCACGGCGGATATTTAGTGGATCGAGCGTTCGTACCTGCCTGGGATCGAACCTGAGGTCCTTTCCGTGGCAGTCACGAACGTTGCCCACTAGGCCGCCCGCAGCCCACCATAACATCAACCTCGAGTAAAATAATATGAACGGATATTTGCGGAGAAATTTCTGGCAAGCACTTCAAAATTTTCATCATCAACCTCGGATAAAATCATGCCCACCTACTGAACTGCTGGCGCAACCACTGGTTCAAGCCTCGAACCTTCCACTTGATAAATGGATGTGACAGTTACTACACCACCGGCAGAGTTAAAAACGGGAAAAACTTTTGGACCCGGACCCGACCGTCACATAATTGGATCTGACCCAGACAAATCTGCTTTGAATTATAAATTCGAATATATCATCTTCATATTTGTCAATCATTATCAATCCACTGCTGGATGTAGGTCTCCCCAAGTTTCTTCAACAACGGACTGTTTTGGGACAGTCTCTTCCATCCACCCATCTTCCACGTGGTCGTTTTTCTGGGTCTTTTCCTGTCCCTTGGAATCTGGTCTAATATTTCGGTTGTTCATCGGTGGTCCGTCCTTCTGGCAATATGTCCAGCCCATTGTGGTTTCAGGGATTTTACTTTAATCATGATGTCTTCCACTCTTGTCATTTTCCTTATCCACGAGTTCCTCTTCTTATCTTTCCTGATTACACCAAGCATGCATCTCTCCATGCTTCTTTCTGTTCTTTTTAATTAAGGTCCATGTCTCTGCTCCGTGCGTAAGCACTGGAAGGATGTATTGATTAAAAACTTTTCTTTTAAGACATAATGGCATATTGATCTTAGAAATTGTAGTGTTTCTTCCAAAATCCCCCCAACCAAGTCTTTTACACCAATTAATTTCTTCATCAATGTGACCCTCGCTTGATATCTGCTGCGCAAGGTAAATATAGGAATTGGTTATCTCCAGCTTTTCCCCATCAACTGATAATTCTCTGTTCCTTGTGAAAGCGTTGTACTCCAGTTTTGTTTTCTGAAAATTCATTTTTGCGCTGGCCTCTGATCATTCGTCAGTAAGGGGTCCGGGTTCGAATCCCGGTGAGGCATGGATGTTGTGTTTGTCTTACGGTACTGGTTCTCTCCCTTCCCTGGAACCAGTTACCCTAAATTAGGGACGGGCGACTGCTTATAGCCCATTGAGTTGCTCACGGTGGTCGTTAAACCTCCAATCAAAAAAAAAAAAAAAATCATTTTTAATTCTATTTCTTTACCGTTCTCAGCAAGTTCCTAGATCATACTCTGCAGCTCTGAAGTATTATTTCAGACCTCTGAAGGGTTCTTTGAAATATGTTTTTTCTTTCCAAAAATAAAACGGAAATAAAACCGGGTCGACAGCGGGTCAGAAACATCTCGACCTGACCCATTTGCCCCGCAAGAAATTGTCGCCCAGTTGACCCGTGACCCGTTTCCAACTCTGACCACCGGTAAGAAGAAACTGATCACCCACAGCACGATAACTGAGAATCTCATTTTTGGGGGTTCTGCATAAATTACAAGTATGAGTATCACAAAACGAGACGAACGTGGAACGTTCCACATATGCACAAAGCAGCTCGAAAACAGTACTGTTGCAATAGGAAGACAGAAAACTGCATTTGATAGTTTCTGCAAGGGAAAAAAAATTGACCAATGTACCTGCCAGGGCTCGAACCTGGTATTTTCCGCGTGTTAGGCGGATGTGATAACCACTACACCACAGGTACGGATCGTTGCAGGGTAATAAATGGGAAATCTATGTTTGAGGTTTCTGCGGAAGTGGGATAAAAAATAAATTAAGAAAGGGCATGTAATTTTTTTTTTTTCAATCTCATTTTTGCGGGTTCTGCTAAAAACAATATTTACCTCCTTCAAGGCTGTCAAACATTTTAGTAAATGTACAAGATACTAAAATACCACAAAAATAAAGAAGTTTGATAACTGCAATCAATCATTATCTTATTATTTTTTTAAAATGCTTTAAAAACATTTTTCGTCTATTTTAGTGTTTTGAATTTATCAAAAATTTGGCTATAACAACGACTAGGGGGAGAGGGGGCTCTCCCCCCCCCTCCCTCCTATGGACGCCCTTGACTACTGCTACATATTGTGAAACCTCTTTGTACTAAATACCTAAACGCGGAAAGTTTATGGGTAATTGTATAACAGGAACTATCAGGAATGAACACTGGAGCGTAAGTATCTTTCCGGTATACTTGAAATTCTAGTCGATGTTCTCTCTCTTTTTGAAACCATAACATCAAGGAAAGGTAATTCATTATTTTTTTCCATTTTTCTAGTAAAGGTTATAGTCGGAAAACAACTGCTGAACGCCATTTGTGGCTAAATTTCCTGAAAATTTATGAACGTATCGTCCATATACCTGGAATATAGTGCAATATTATGCTCATAAATAGGGATAACGTTATCTTCAATGTTCTTCATAATTACTTCTGCAAAGAGTGTGGACAGGGCGAACCCATCGGGGCACAGGATTTTCGTCGAAACATTTTGCCGTAAAATTCGAAGTTGTTGTTATCTTGGATATAAATGACGTAGCAAATCTTTCAAAGTTCGGCGTTTTCCGCCGGCATACGTGAATACCTATGTAAATGTAGGCTTTCGCCTCGTATATACAAAGCAAAGAGGGGAAAATGCGAGTGTGTTCGTCCGCGAATTGTTCGACCATATCTAAATGACCTAGAGACCTGAAAATTAGCATGGTGATAGGTCTTAAGGTCCGCATTACCTAAAAAAGTACGAAAAAAAAAAAATCAAAAGATGGCGGCTTTGGAACATTATCGGCTTGAATTTTTCACAAATTGTTTGACCACTTCTAATTGACCTAGAGATCTGAAAATTGGCATGCTGGTAGGTCTTAAAGTCCGGATACGTGCAAATACACGAAAAAAATAAAAAAATAAAAAAAAAATAACATCGCTTTGAAATATTGTCTCCTTGAATTTTTCTACCACTTCTACACCTAGAAAAAAGTAAAAAATTCAAAAGGATGGCTTAGCTTTACTGTTTCAAAATGCTGATAGGTTTAAAGATAATTTTGTCAGAATCACTAAAATGCTTTGAAATTTTCAAATTTTGATTTAAAATTAAAGGGCGCCAAAGCCTGCTCCGTTTTACGTCAAACCGTATGCATTGACGTTACGACGCTGTTCTAAATCGTAAAACAGTTACGGATTTTTAAATTACTTTTCTTTCCCTTAATTTTGTTTCCCTTTTCTTTAATTTTATGTTAAAAAAAATAATTTTATACATTCACCGTTCGGAGAACGGGCATGATTGCTAATTACATTAAAAAAAAGCATACCCATTGCTTTTCGTGATCACCCAATATATCTTTTTCCTTCAGCTCTCAGCTTTCTCTGTTTATGAAACTAGTATTTTTTTCTTTCTGTTCTCTCTCTCTCTTTCTCTCTGAAGCAAGAAAAAAATATTTAATCTCAAAATCCCCAGCAAATTTTAGTCGTTCTAAATACTTTTCGAAAATCTGCATTTATTACTATAATTTTGGCAAAATAAATGCATTAATTATTTGCGGTCTTGGCCATTTTAAAAGGAAAAGTCCGTTTTAGGTGGAGGGGTGATTGAACCCCTCCCTCCCCTAGATCCGCTAGCGCACACCACAGGAAATCGAAAAGCAGGATTGTTACATTAGACTTTGGTTCCACCTAAAATCTCGGCCTTATGTTTCCAATGGTAAAATTTCTCTACATATTTTCTTCGCAATTAATGTATTCCCAAGGACGAACATTTGCACATCGATAAAACTAACTCTAAGCATACTTAAAACTTGCTAAAACATAACCATAATTTTATTAAAAATAAATCAATTTTCTTTCAGTAATGTTCAGACCTGTTAATAGATGGCGCGACCTGTACATTGATGACGTCAGTAGACAAACAAATGTTGGATTGCTTAATTATGGTTATGTTTTAGCAAGCATTAAGTATCCCATGGTATAACTTAGAGTTAGTTTTATCAATGTGCAAATTTTCATCCTTGGGAATACACTAATTGCGAAGAAAATATGTACAGAAGTTTTACCATTGGAAACATAAGGCAGAGATTTTAGATGGAACCACCTTAACAGAGAACGACACTTCCTAGATCTTGCAGAAAAGGGGGGAAAAAGTATACCTGCCAGGGCTCGAACCTGGGACCTTCCGCGTGTGAGGCGGATGTGATAACCACGACACCACAGGTACCCGTCCATGTTCCGCAAAAGAAAAGAAAAATTTAAGAATAATAGCAGTAAATATTTTATAATAACTGCTCAAAGTTTTGAAAGCAAACTCTAAGACGCGATAAAACAGGTACCTGAAGAAATATATTGTCTGTTGTGGTGCAGTCCTGAAAAAAGAAGCGGCCTGGAGTTCCGAAGATCGGCCCGGGATTTTTCGACTCCAGCAGGCATCGAGGAAGAGGAGGGGCAACAAATCTTTGAAATCGAATATCATCATCATCATCATCATTGTCAACCATTATCAATCAATCCACCGGTGGATGAAGACCTACCCAAGTTTCTTCCACAACTGTATGTCTTGAGCCACTCTTCTCCATGTTACTCCGGCACGCTTTCGAATTTCACCAATTATTCTCCCGTGTGGTCTTCTTCTGGATCTTTTTCTGTCCCTTGGAATCCAGTCTAAAAATTCGGTTGACCATCTGTGGTCCGTTCTTCTGGCAACATGTCCCACCCATTGCCATTTCAGAGATTTTACTCTGATCATGAAGTCTACCACTCTTGTTATTTTCCTTATCCGCGAGTTCTTCTTCATATCTTTCCTGGTTACACCAAGCGTGCATCTCTCCATTCTCCTTTTAGTTGTCTGCAGCCTTTGTATATCTTTTTTAGTTAAAGTCCATGTCACTGCTCCATACGTAAGAACTCGAAAGATGCCTTGATTAAACACTTCTCTTTTAAGAGATAATAGCGCTCTTGAAAAGTATACTGTCTCTTCTAAAAGCTCTCCAGCCAAATTTTATACGCCGATTAATTTCTTCGTCAATGTGACCCTCGCTTGATATCTGCTGTCCAAGGTAAATGTAGGTTTCAGTTATCTCCAACCACTCTTCATCAATTGATGAATCTTCATTTTTCGTAAAAGCATGTATTTTTGCTTTCTGAAAGCTCATTTTTAATCCCACTTTTTTACTCTTGTCAGCAAGTTCCTGGATCATACCCTGCAGCTCTGAAGGTGTAGTTGCAAAAATGACTGCGTCATCAGCAAAACGAAGGTGAGATAAATAATCTCCATTAATCTTTATCCCCTGGTTTTCCCAGTTCAATGATTGAAAGACACTTTTCAATGTCGTATTGAAGAGTTAGGGAGAAATGGTGTCACCTTGGCTCACTCCCTTTCTAATTTTTATTGGTGCTGTATCCTTAAATAGCCGAGCCTTTGCACTTGCATTTTCATAGATGTTATTAAAAATGCTAATGTAAGAATCCTCAATACCGCAGGATTTCAAAGCCATTGTAACTGCTGATGGCTTCACGGGATGAAAGGCCCTTTCTTAATGAATAAAAGCCATGCATAATGAGAGTTCAGATTCCCTCGTTCTTTCAATTAGTTTTCTCAGTACATGAATATGATGTATGGTTCTGTAGCCACTCCTGAGTCCAGCTTGTTCTCTTGGTCGAGCCATGCCCAGTGTTGCCTTCAAGCGATGTGAAAGAAATTTAGTGAAGATTTTGTAAACCATTGAAAGGAGGCTGATGGTCCTGTAGTTCCTGATATCCTTAATGTCAAAAATGTTTTATGTAGCATTGTTCCAATCCTCAGGAATCTTCCCTTTCATTGAGACATCTAGTGAAAACTTGGGCGAGTGTAGTTTCTATTTCTCCGCTTGCTTTCTGTGCAATGTCCACGGTAATTCCATCTTCACCTGGAGTTCTTCTCCGTTTCATGTTCTTAATTGCATGTACAACTGCTGCCGTGATGGCAGGAGTAACTTTGGTACTTGCACCTTTCTGAATGACTGGAATAGGTGTATAATCTCTTTCACATAGTTTTGTGTAGAAATCTCTCACTCTTGTCAAAATTTCACCTGTATTTCTTGTTACAGAGCCATCTTCTTTTCTCAGTGCCATAATCTGTTTTCTTCCTTTACTGAGATGTCGCTTTGCTTTCTTCAAGCTTTGATTATTTTCAATTGCTTTTCTCACTAGTTCACAATTGAATTTCCTTATGTCTTCAGTGATATTTTTCCGAACTGTCTTGCGTAACTCTATATATTCTACTTTGGAAGTTATTTTTTTTTAATTTTGTTCTCAAAAAAAAATGCTAATGCTTCTCTTTTGCATTAGCATTCTTGTTTTTCCTGATATTTTCTTCATATGCAACTTGTTCTTAGTACCACCTATTTTTGTTGCTATTTCCATAAGATCCTTGGTTAGTTTCCTGTCAAATTCAGAGATGTTGACTTCTTCCGGACAGAATTTCTAGAGCAGAGAAACGATTCTTCAGTTCCAACTTGTAGGTACTATGTTGATTTTAACGGTTGGCCATGTCAATATATTTTGTTTGATTTATGAACTTATCACGTTGCAGTTTAGTTTTGAGGCGCATCTTATATCTCAAAATTCTATGGCCGCTACGTGTGTTGAACTTGTTTAGAACACTGCAGTCTTCGATGACAAATTTCTTGTTACACATAACAAAATCAGTTTCACTTGCCGTCCTATTAGGGTATCTCCAGGTCCATTTCCTACGTGGCTTTTTCTTGAAAAAAGGAGTTCATGATGAAAAAGCTTTCTACCTCTGCAAACTCTACGAGAGTATTTCCACACTGGTTTCTGTTGCCATGGCCGAATTTACCACTAAAGTTTCATTCTCATGCTGTTGCCCCATTTTCGCCTTGAAATCTCTCATAATGATCTTAAAGTGCTTTTTGCCCTAGTTATTTAGATGCCGAATTTCCTCGTAAAATTCTTCAATTTCTTCCTCAGGATGATTTGTGGTGGGCGCGTAAGCTTGAATAATCTGAGTCTGATATCTTTTCGAAAGTTGGATAGCGAATCGCGCAGCTCTGCCCGAGGAACTTTCAACTTCTAGAACTTTATCCTTCAGTTTTTTGTTTATTATAAATCCAACATCACTAGTTCTGCCAGTATCTATCGCACGATAGTAGAAGCGATGTCCACTTTTCAGTTCAATGATATCTTTTCCTTTCCTTCTTACCTCACTTAGCCCGACAATGTCCCACTTGACTCTTTGCAGTTCCTCCTCCAATTCTAGAAGCCTTGAATCAGAAGATAGGGAAAGCCTATTTCAGTTTCGAAGTCATCTGGGGGGAGGGGGGATATGGCCATAACTAACCACGATAGCCAAGCGAGTTGATGAGTGTGGGATAGCATTTCCTCTAATCTCGGTGATATAGTTATACCCCTATGTGTCGGTCGTCAGAGCCCCCTTGGTTGTAACTGGATGCATCACGAGAATACGGGGTTGACATTTGTCAAGGAGAGGCTATGATATGCTACGCATCACTTGACCTTTATTACTATAATTTTACAAAAATAAATACATTAATTATTTACGATCTTGCGGATTTAAAAAGGAAAAGTCTGTTTTAGGGCGTGGGAGATTGTCCCTTCCCAGTAAAACAGACGACTTAAGAGGAGGGACAATAGGTCAACTGTAACAGTCGAAAGCAAAACTGTTAGAGTAAACCTAATAGAGAACGGCATTTCCTAGTTCTTGCAGAAAAGGGGAAAAAAGAATCGAGAGGGTAATTGCCACGTCACGAACCTGGGACTTTCCGCTTGCTCGGCGGATGTGAAAGCCACTACACCACGGGTACCTACCGATGCTCCCCAAAAGAAAAGAAAAACATCTAAGAATGACGGCGGTAAAAATTCTATAATAAATGTTCAAAGTTTTGAAAGTAAACTCTACGACGCGATAAAGCAGGTACTTGAAGAAATATATTGTCTGTAGTAGTGCTGTCCTGAAATAAGAAGTGGCCTGGAGTCCCGAAGATCGGTCCGGGATTTATCGACTCCAGCTGGCATGCGGGGAAGGGGAAGAGGCAGCAACCCTTTGAAATCGAATATACACTGCTGGCCACCCAGAATGCAACACCAAGAAGGACACGAGATAGCAAAGACGAATTTACTGGACACATAACAACAGATACAAAGATGAAACGATTGAGCTTACAGGCCCGTGCGACTTGCGGAACACGCAGACATCAATAGTTCGTGTGGCCCCCATGGCTGACAATAACGGCCGCTACACGCCGCGGCATCGAACGAAAGAGGCTTTGGATGTGAGCTTGGGGTATGTCGGTCCAGGCTGCTTCCGCACGTTGCCACAGTTCATCAGGCATAGCTGCAGGTGGTGCTTGCCGGGCCACTCGGTTGCCGATCAGCGACCAGACTTGTTCGATGGGAGACATATCGGGAGAACAGGCGGGCCACGGTAGCAGTGACACCTGGTGGGCCATGAAGAATTGCTGCACGATGCGTGCCACGTGCGGGCGGGCATTGTCCTGTTGAAAAGTGGCCACTGGCAGGTCCTGCAGGTAAGGGAGGACTACAGGCTACAAATCGTCAGAGATGGTGCGGTGGCTGTTGAGTGTACCGGCGATACGTACCAGAGAGGTGCTGGTGTCATATCCAATTGCGCCCCAAACCATAACGCCAAGCGACGGACCGGTATGTCGATGCATAATGCAGGCGTCATACAGTCTCTCGCCGCGATGCCGCCACACGCGGATCCGACCATCGTGGTGTTGCAGGCAAAAGTGGGATTCGTCGGAGAAGACAATGTCGTGCCATTCCGTAGTCCAGGTGCGGCGTTCAACAGCTCAACGGCCGCCGCCCTCGCCGGTGGTGTAACGTCAATGGTAATCGGAGCAATGGGCGCCGTGCGACAAGTCCCCGCTCCTGCAGACGACGTCGAACGGTACGTGCTGACACAGGTTGTTTGGCAACACACCCTAATTCTTGCGCTAACGTTCGTGATGTGGCGGTGCGAGCCATCAATGCCCGCCACACAACATGCCGGTTCTCCCGTTCGGTGGTGTGCCGCGGCTGCGGTAATCGCTCACGTGGGTCCGTCCATCCCTTCTGCACCCATCGAATCCATACTCGCCTCACTGTGGCTGGATGTCGTCCCACACGGGCGCCGATGTCTCGGTACAATAAACCGTTGTCGCGATAAGCCACTAATGGTCTTCTGTCGAACTGCGAAACGTGCTGAAATGACTCCCGTATTCTGCGACAAGGCATCAGGAAGCTTACCATGCACAGGTCCGGCAGCACAACACACTTCTACTACTTACACCCCGCCTTCTTGCACCCTTCTTATAGTGCTTCTCCGTGGCGTGCCGGGCGTACATGATTTGCATATACCGTGCAATGCTAATCGTTTGCATGTCCTCTCGCGGACGACGCATGCTGCGAGTTTCAGGCCAATCGGATGCTTCCTTTTTGGTGTTGCATTTTAGTGGCCAGCAGTGTATATACACTATCTACCAACAAGTAATTGGACACCTGTGATAGCAGAGGAAAACGAAGTTTATTCACCTTCAATAGTTGGTGGAGCCTCCACGAGCGGCGATTACAGCTGCGACCCTCAGGGGCATACTCTCAACCAGGCGTTGTACGAGGGCTAGCGGTATTTTCTGCCACTCGGCTTTGAGAAGACAGATCAGTTTCTTCACCGATTTCGCACGGTGGGGGCACCCCTTAAGTCGACGCTCCAACTCATCCCAGAGGTGCTCGATAGGGTTAAGGTCCCGGTTCTGCGCAGGCTAGTCCATTCGATTAACCCTATTGTCACCATACCAAGCCATGGTGGACCTCGCAACATGACAGGTGGCATTGTCATCCTGAAAGTAACAAGGGTTCCATGACATACCAGGAGAAACACCCCCATAGGATAATACCACCGCCGCCAAACTTCACAGTTGCCACAATACATTCCGACAAGGCCGCCACGGTGGCGCAGTGGTCTAAGCGATGGCTTCTGATCATTCGTCCGTAAGGGGTCCGGGTTCGAATCCCGGTGAGGCGTGGATGTTGTGTTTGTCTTACGGCACTGGCTCTCTCCCTTCCCTGGAACCAGTGACACCTAAATTAGGGAAGGGCGACTGCTTATAGCCCATTGAGTTGCTCACGGTATCGTTAAAAATCCAATCAAAAAAAAAAAAAAAAAAAAAAAAAAACATTCCGACAGGAGGCGTTCTCCTGGCAGACGCCAAACCCAGACCCTGCAATCCGAACGGTAGATGGTGAACCTTGAGTCGTCGCTCCAGAGAACCTGTTTCCATTGTTCAACGGTCCACTGTCGACGTTCTTTGCACCACGTTAGCCGAGCAGCGCTATTGGACTTGGTGATCAAAGACTTGTGGGTGGCAGCACGTCCATGATAACCGAACAGATGGGCTTCCATACGGATGGTATTCATCGAAACAACACTCCCGGATGGCTGTTGAATTTCCTCGCGGATGTGGCCCATCGATTTGGTGCGGTTCTTCCGAATTTCTCTGGCCATCACCCGTCGGTCTCTAACTCCCAGTTTTGTGGGTCTGCCGGGTCAGGGCACATTCCGATAGTCACCATTCATCTGCCACTTGCCAATAACGTAGGCCACTGTCGATTTTGGGTACTTCAACTCGCTGGATATGTCACGTATGGATCGGCCATTTCTGTGATACTCGACGATTACACCTTTCTCGAAACCACGGTGCTCTGAACTGCGTGGCATCTTGCATGTGACTGGTTGCGTTGTTGTTTCCCACACGATATTTAACGACGCGGCCGTGACGTGTATCAGGACCGCAGATATCGTAGATTGCAGGGGTGTCCAATTACTTGTTGGTAGATAGTGTACCTGTATATACATTATGTTGTGGAGTGATTTTGGAGGGGTACAGCACTTTAGATCATATAGACCTTTTATTGACACTGAAAAGGCCTTTGATTCGGTGAAACCATCAGCAGTTACAATGGCTTTGAAATCCTGCGGTATTGAAGATGCATACATTAATATTATTCATAACATCTATGAAAATGCAAGTGCAAAGATTCGGCTATTTGAGAATACAGCACCCATAAAGATTGGAAAGGGAATGAGACAAGGTGACACTATATTTCCCAAACTCTTTAATGCCATATTGTAAAATGTCTTTCAGTCACTGAACTGGGAAAACAAAGGCCTAAAGATTTAATGGAGATTATCTGACTCACCTTCGTTTTGCTGATGGCTTAGTCATTTTTGCAACTACCCCATCAGAGCTGCAGAGTATGATCCAGGAACCTGCTGACTAAAGTAAAGAATTGGGATTAAAAATGAACTTTCAGAAGACAAATGTGATTTACAATGCTTTTACAAGAAATGAAGATTTATCGATTGATGGGGAAAAGCTGGAGATAACCAATACCTACATTTATCTTGGACAGCAGATATCAAGTGAGGGTCACATTGATGAAGAAATTAATCGGCGTATAAAACTTGCCTGGAGAGCGTTTGGAAGAAACAATATGATATTCAAGAGCAATATGTCATTATGTCATAAAAGAAAAGTGTTTGATCAATGCATCCTTCCAGTGCTTACGTATGGTGCAGAGATGTGGACCTTAACGAAAAGAGACATACAAAGACTGCAGACAACTCAAAGAGGCATGGAGAGGTGCATGGTTGGTGTAACCAGGAGAGATAAGAAGAGGAACTCGTGCATCAGAAAAATGACAAGAGTGGAAGACATCGTGATCAGAGTAAAATCTCTGAAATGGCAATGGGCTGGGCATTTTGCCAGATGGACAGGCCATCGATGGACAGCTGAAATTTTAGACTGGATTCCAAGGGACAGGAAAAGACCCAGAAGAAGACCACATGGGAGATGGGCGGATGAAATTCGAAAGTATGCGGGAGTAATATGGAAGAGACTGGCACAAGACAGACCGTTGTGGAAGAAACTTGAGGAGACCTTCGTCCAACAGTAGATTGATAATGATTGACAATGATGATGATGATGATATATATTATACTGAATGAAGTCTGGAGAGAGGCATGCTTGTTGTAAACAGAAGGGCAATGAAAATGACAAGAGTGGAAGACATCGTGATCAGAGTAAAATCTCTGAAATAGCAATGGGCTGGACATACTGCCAGAAGAACGGACCACCGATGGAATTAGGGGCTGATTTATGGGATCGCGCAAGTCTCAATCGCGAAAGGCCCTGCGTCCCGGAGGGCCGCGAATTCACTGTGAAGAGAGATGTAAGGCAAGGAGGAAACAAAGGAAAAGGAAAAAAGAGGTAAAAAAAGTTATGTTGATGAATATAATATTTTGCGGATTCATAGAAAAACAGTCATGATTCAAACTTTATACCGTTCTTGTTGTCTGTCTCTACTTAAGAAATGTAAAGTTGGCTATCCTGCATGACAAGCGGGTAAAATTTTGCTAACTGTAGAATAATTTCATTTGTGCGTGATAGAGACACTGACCACTGGTAAAGGCGCAACATAACCTAAAATATGCCGCCGCAATGGTCTAAGCGATGGCTTCTGATCATTCATCCGAAAAGCGTCAGGGTTCGCATCCCGTTGAGGCATGGATGCCATTTTTGTCTTACGACACTGTCTCTCTCCCTCTCTGGAACCAGTATCCCTGAGTTTTTTTTTTTTTTTATTGAAGGTTTAACGACCACCGTCAGCAACTGAATGGGCTATAAAGCAGTCTCCCGTCCCTAATTTAGGGTCACTGGTTCCATGAAAGGGAGAGAGCCAGTGCCGTAAGACAAACGCAACATCCATGCCTCACCAGGATTCGAGCCCGGACCCCTTTCGCACGAATGATCAGAGCCCATCGCTTAGACCACTGCGCCACCGGGGTTGCAATGTCCCTGAGTTAGGGACGGGCGACTGCTTATACCCCATTGAATTGTTCACAGTAGTCGTTAAACCCTGAAAACAAAAAACAAAAACAGAAATATTCTGTTACCCCACACCCAGCGCGAGAATAGTGCATCTGAAAACCAGACATAGACGTAGCCATAAAGCTTAATGATGTCGCAGCAAATTATTTCATTTCAACTGAAGTAATAAAGCCATTTTGTCAATAACATCCAAGGGTAAAGAAGCCTGTTTCTTCAGCAGCAGTGAAGTTGATCGTTTCGATTATGCTAATAAAAAGTACATTACCAGATTCATATTGCAACTGTAGCAGTTAAATACATTCTAGCGACATATTTAGGTTGTTTTACAAAAACAACGCTGAATCCAATTTCATTATAATAGCTATAAAATACATTTATGTTATAGAAATAAAATACATTTCAGGAATAGAGGCAAAGTTCAAGGAATACAGCCGTAGAGCGATCTGTGAGTTAAATTAGGAAAGGAGGCTTTGTTCTTTATTTCTCGGATTTTAAAATGAAACTGACATCAAGTCAAATTTCGTCACTTGACTCAGAGAATATTTTCTATTGAATTCGTTTTATGTGACTTATGTCGGAAAGTCAGTTTGAGGTAACAAACAATATTCGCGGGAAAAAGAAAAGTTCTGCTTTTATTGATTGACACGCCGACAGCGAAATTCTAATGATTACTGTCATTTACTACCAGGAAAGTATAGCTTTGTGTCCAAATCGCTCAGAGTAGCTCATGCGGTTACGAAAGTATGCTTCCTAAAAACACATTTCCAACCATGACCTAGTTGCATTGATGGAAACCTCAGAATTATGCAATAGGGTAAATAAAGTTATTACTCGTCTTATATATGCGACAAAGTATTCATTTTGACTTGAGAAACTAAAGATGTTATTCGTATTTTCAGCTTGCATAACAGACGTTAAAAAGATTACAATCACTGTATTAAAGTTAAAAATTATAACAGATGAGAATCAAGAAAATTTTATAACTTTCTGAATATTTATTACGGATGGTTGCATTAAAGTAAAATAACAATTCATTACTCACAACCATCAAAATAACGTGTGGGACCACATTGAGCCATTACAACAGCAGCAACAAATCGGGACTGAATGTTCTCGCTGCAGCTTGCCGTTTTAGCACGTGCTTCACCTCTGTAGTATGTCGCAATGCTAGCACAGTTTGTTTGGTATTTCTTGTTACACTTCTCGAGCTCGTTCATACGATACACTTATACCCTATTTGTGTGGCCTGGATGGTATTTTTGTGTACCGGCATTGGCTCTTTCCCTTCCTTGGAACCAGTCCTTAAGGTGGTTCCACCTAAAATCTCTTCCTTATGTTTCCAATGGTAAAACTTCTTTACACATTTTCTTCGCAATTAACGTATTCCCAAGGATGAAAATTTGCACATCGATAAAACTAACTTTAAGTTATAGCGTGGGATACTGGCTAACACATAACTATAATTACACTAAAAATCAATTTTTTTTTTTTGAGTAATGTTCAGACCTGTTAATACACTGCCGGACAATTGCTAAGGACGGATGACAATAGCAACGATAGCAAACATAAAACGGAAGGCAGGAAAATGTGGAAATTAGCATAAGTGCGGGATACAGTAAGACGTGTTGTGCGTATGCAAATTTTGGATTGCCGAACTTGTTCATGACGTCATAGCGCTGATACGAGATATAAAGGATTTGACGCGTATTGACCGTTGTTGTTCAAACGCAAAGTTGAAAGGGAAAGAATCAATTGACGAACTTGCAATTTTCAGTATGTCTTCCCGACATCACCTAGATGATTTTACGCGTGGCCGTATTATTGGCAAGATTGAAGAAGGGCGAAAAATAACAGATGTTTCCAGGGAGTTCGACGTCAGCCACAGTGTTGTTTCAAGGCTTTGGAAATCATTTCAAACAAATGGAGAGTGTAGCAAACGTCACAGGGGAGGTCGTGTTCGCAGTATGACACCTGTAGAAGATCGGTACATATTGCTATCATTAAAGGACACCGGTGCAGCACAGCTAGTGAGGTAGCAAATCAGTTTATGGCTGCTACTAGCAAGCGGATCTCCCGAAAAACTGTCGCCAGACGTTTGCATGAAGGAGGACTATACACCCGCCGTCCTGTTGTGTGCATCCCATTGTCCAGACGTCACCGTACCGCCCGTTTGCAATGGTGCCATCAACATCGCAATTGGACTGATAACGACTGGTCTGCTGTCCTCTTCTCAGATGAGAGTAGATACAGTCTATCGTCTGATTGTCGACGACAACTGATCTGGCGTGATAGTGGTACTGCATATTATCCAGCAAACATACAGGTAAAGGACCGAAATCCGACATGTAGTGTCATGGTATGGGCTGGCATCATAATCAATGGCCGTACGTCCCTCTATGTGCTTCCAACTGGGACTATGACTGGCCAACGATACATTAATGATGTTCTGCTACCTCATGTTCGCATGTTCCGCGGTGCTGTCGGTGATAGATTCATTTTTATGGACGACAACGCAACATGTCATCGAACAGTCGCTGTCCAGGAGTGTCTTGAGAGCGAGAATATTCAACGCCTCGTGTGGCCAGCACGTTCTCCAGATCTGAATCCCATTGAAAATGTGTGGGATGCTTTGGGGAGGAGTCTTGCTGGTCGTCAATGCCCTCCAATAAACAAGGACACCCTCATCCGTGCACTGAGAGAGGAATGGGATAAATTACCCCAACAGCTGCTTGATAATGTTGTGCAAAGCATGCATGACACGACGTGTGGAATCTTGCATCGCCCTCCATGGTGGCCATATCCCGTATTGACATCTTACGCCGGAACGCCTGCGGACGGTAATTGCATTTTTTTCACGTTTACGTATTCTGCACAAAATGGCCTGTTTGTCCCTTGAACACGTTCCAAAGCCTTCTGGATTTCAGAGCACAATAAATTGTCTTTCTTGTAATGTCCTGGCATTCTGAAATTATTTTATTTCACTTGGCATCCAACCACACTTACTTTTTTATGCGCTATATAGCCGTTTATTATCCGTCCTTAGCAATTGTCCAGCAGTGTAGATGGCGCGACCTGTGCATTGATGACGTCAGTAGACAAACAAATGTTGCATTGCTTAATTATGGTTATGTTTTAGCAAGTATTAAGTATCCCATGCTATTACTTAAAGTTAGTTTTATCGATGTGCAAATTTTCATCCTTGGGAATACATTAATTGCGAAGAAAATATGTAAAGAAATTTTACCACCTTAATTAGAGAACGGCGATTGTTTATAGCTCATCGAGTTGCTCACGGTGGTCGTTAAACTACCAAACAAAAATCCAAAAAAGAAAAAGTTGTGAAAACACAAATTTGTC
Source organism: Macrothele yani (assembly GCA_039090855.1). NCBI lineage: Eukaryota > Metazoa > Arthropoda > Arachnida > Araneae > Macrothelidae > Macrothele > Macrothele yani. The sequence continues at coordinate 100,191,481 of CM076989.1, read as the reverse complement.
CGTGACAAGGATCGAAACCGCACCTCCTCATCCCGGAGAAAGCTGCACTCCCAACTAAGCTACACGGATGGAATGTATCGCTACGGATTTGTCGTCTTGACACGTACTCTGTATTACGTCACAAAGTATCGTAGAGCATTTTACGTAAGCTCTTCGATTTTTTATAATGAACAGTTCTGACATTAGGTGGCGTTTGTGTATGTTTCTGTTTGCACCTCTGCCTCTAAAATTCCTATTAATTTTTTTTTCTGTCCTGTACGTCATTTGCCACGATAAAGACTTATAACGAAGTAAATTTCTCCGTCATTTTTTTCCACGCCGAGCATCGAACTCGGGTCCCCTCACTCCGGAATAAGTCGCTCTCCCAACTGAGCTACGCGGACGTATGCTCTCGCTGCTATCTGCCTTTATCTCATGTGCGTCCTGCGGTGCAGGCACATCACAGACTGTTCACGTTATTCGTTTTAAATTAGTCACAGTTTTCCCACTAGAGGACGTAAGAACTTTTTCCCACGCTATCCTGCTTCTAGAAGTCGCATCTGAAGGAAAATTTTCCTTCTTTTAACATTTTCCTTCTATGGAAGAACATTTTCCTCCTAGGTTTTCTTATGAAGAATAATTCTCACGAATTTCGTGCTTTTTCAAAATTATAATAGCAATTATTCTCCAAGGATGAAGAATTGCGAATCAGCGCATATTTCAAACTGAAAGAGTGTCTCCTATTAAAAAAAACCCTTGAAAAGATTCTCTCTTTGTCATATACCCTTCAATATAAAGGATATTGTCCCCATTTTTTAAAATCTTTTCCGAGATGGGACGTAAATTTTTATTGCGCTTCCCCACATATCCCTTCTTTAGCACACTTTTTGCAAAAAAAAAAAAAAAAAAAAAAAAACGAAGCACCCTGAGAAAGTTGTTCGATCCCGATAAAACTCCTCATGTCTTTACCTCAGGACCGATACGCAAATGTTTAGAAAATAAAGATCAATGGCGAAATAGTGGTCCGCCACAGCGCATGGGTACTCGATATCCGATCCGTGCACTAATACGAGCAATTGGGCGAATTTGAGAGAGGACATACAATTGGAATGAGATAGGCCGATTGGTCAAGCCGCCATATCGCCAGGCATTTGATCGGAGTGACGCATCAATCGGCATATGTTGGCGCCAACGGATCGAGGAGGACACAACCCATCGGCTCGCTATGGACAATGGACGGCCGAGGGATACGACAGAACGCGAGGATCGATCGTTTGTGAGATCCGCACGAGCAGAACCAAATTCGTTGCTCTCAACCGTTATCCAGCACCATGTTGCGTCGTCTACAGGTACGTAAGTGGCCATTCGGACCGTTGCCAGACGACTCGCGGCACGAAGACTGCATTCGAGGAGGCCACTCCGCCACCTTCCACAGACCCCCGAAGACACCGGTTGCAGTGGTGTCGGGCCGGATCAAAGTGGGATAGTGTCCAGTGTCGTCTTCAGTGATGAGTCACGGTTTGCATTTTGGCGACGATGACCAGCGCATACGTGTCTGGAGACGAGCCGGCTAAAGCACGTGTTCTGGTTTTACAGTGGAAGGGCACACTGCTCGCACACCGGGAGTGTGTGTCTAGGGAGACATTTCCTAGTATGGCCGGACACCCTTGGTAGGTCTTCCTACTCGGTCCCGGACGATTCGTCCAACGACGATTGGTCCAATGCCGATTTGTCCAATGCCAATTCGTCCAAAGTGACGATTGGTCCAATGCCAATTGGTCCAATGTCCTATTCGTCCAATGGTACAATTGGTCCAATGCCGATTCGTCCAAAGTGACGATTGGTCCAATGCCGATTCGTCCAAAGTGACGATTGGTCCAATGGTCCGATTCGTCCAATGCCGATTCGTCCAATGGTACAATTGGTCCAATGTCCAATTCGTCCAAAGTGACGATTGGTCCAATGGTCCGATTCTTCCAATGCCGATTCGTCCAATGGTACAAATGGTCCAATGCCGATTCGTCCAATGGTACAATTGGTCCAATGCCAATTCGTCCAAAGTGACGATTGGTCCAATGTCTGATTCATCCAATGGTACAATTGGTCCAATGCCAATTCGTCCAAAGTGACGATTGGTCCAATACCAATTGGTCCAATGTCCGATTCGTCCAATGCCGATTCGTCCAATGGTACAATTGGTCCAATGCCGATTCATCCAATGGTACAATTGGTCCAATGCCGATTCACCCAAAGTGACGATTGGTCCAATGCCAATTGGTCCAATGTCCGATTCGTCCAATGGTACAATTGGTCCAATGCCAATTCGTCCAAAGTGACGATTGGTCCAATGCCAATTGGTCCAATGCCAATTAGTCCAATGTCCGATTCGTCAATGCCGATTCGTCCAATGGTACAATTGGTCCAATGCCGATTCGTCCAAAGTGACGATTGGTCCAATGTCCGATTCGTCAATGCCGATTCGTCCAATGGTACAATTGATCCAATGCCGATTCGTCCAATGGTACGATTGGTCCAACGCCGATTCGTCCAATGGTATCATCTTACCAACGGTAAACTTTTTTATTTTCCAGAAAGGAATAATATTTTAAATTATTCTCCTCTTCATATCCTTTTGAAAGATAATTTCCGTATATTTGGTAATTATAAACATTTTACATAAACCTGTTAAAAGGCACTCAATGGAGCATTTCTCAGTTGTTTGCAAAGCACCTAGGCCGCGGGCCTTTTTAGAAGATTTTGAGTTACAACCTAGATATTTGGTATTTGTAAACATTCTATAAAACCTTATAAAAGGCACTCATCGAATCATTTCCCAGGTCTTTACAAGGCGCTTAGGCCGCGGGCCTTTTTAGAAGATTTTAAGTTACAACTTAGATATTTGGTATTTGTAAACATTTCATAAAACTTTATAAAAGGCCCTCACGTATCATTTCTGAGGTCTTTGCAAGGCACCTAGGCCGCAGGCCTATGAATTAATATTTCGTGCTTAAGTGAAAGCGCAGTATTATTAACTTGATTTGATATGTAAACGTTATGAATATGACATCGCTGGAATAAAAACTGTTGCAAAGGCCAAGGCCTAGGGTCTATGAATTAATATTTCGCGCTTAAGTAAAAGCGCAATATTATTAACTTGATTTAATATGTAAATGTTATGAATATGACATCGGTAGAATATAAACTGTTAAAAAGGCCTAGGCCTATGGTCTATGAATTAATATTTCGTGTTTAAGTAAAAGCGCAATATTATTAACTTGTATAAGATAGTACAACTGTACTAGTTATCCGAATTTATTGGCGTATATATATATAGATAATTTCCGTATATTTGGTAATTATTTCCGTATATTTGGTAATTTTGTACTATCTTATATATAGTTGGTGTACAGTTCCTTGTGTTATTATTATTAACTTGATTTGATATGTAAACGTTATGAATATGACATCGCTGGAATAAAAACTGTTGAAAAGGCCTCTGTCCAAACCCCAGTCCATGCAACATTTTCCCACAAGTCCAGGGTCCAGTGGCGATGTTTCCGCGCCCATGCTAATCTTTACCCCCTGTGATGTGCCTCATAGCGAGGAGATGGTTCTGAATGGTGTGGCTGCTTACACGTTTTTGTGCACCAGATTTAAATTGCTGAGTGATTTCTTGCAATGTAGCCCGTCTTTCCGCTGTTACAATGCGAGCTAGCCGACGATGACCCCGCTCATCCACACGCTGTTGTCCACCGCAGTTGGCCCTTGCAGTGATGGTTTTATCGGATTCGATGTACTCACGGTGCACCCGTGACACAGTGGCTCGTGAAAATCCCAATGCCTACACGATTTCCGAGATAAAGTGACCCATTCGTCGGGCCCCGACAATTTGCCCACGATCAAATTCGCTTAGATCCTTTGTCTTACCCATACTGCGCCCGACTCTTACTGATTCCCTTCGCATCACTCCTTATATTGTCGGATCGCTGCATATGTCATGTCGTTTCCGTTTACAGGGCCGCCCACAGCTCCACATCTGCATAGCGCCAGCTGTCTCTAATGCAATTGTTCTTCAGTGTAAGTATGTACCAATTTTCATCTCGATTGAAGATTCAATTATTCCTTCTGGGTGCTTCGTTTCTTTTTTTTTTTTTTTTTTTTTTTTTTTTTGGAAAAAATTGTAATTCCGTCTCTTTCTGTTTATCTTTGTCTTTGGTTCTGAATTCCTGGATTTTATTTCCCAGTTCCATGTCTTAATGTTGTTAGACTATCTTACCTGCAGGATAAGGGACCTGTTTCATTCTTTGTTACACTACTCGACAAGGAAATTGCTCCACACTGAAAAAGCTGGCGTGTGTGTGTGTGTGTGCAGGCATGTGGGTATGGAAATCATTTGAGTATGATACCAGTTGTGTATAATGTACGGAAGATAAAAGGGGAAAATAAGAACTTCAGGGGCTATGCCGTGTTCTGTGCTCCAGGTCGTAAGGAATAAAGCAACAGAATGTTGATGGCTGCTTCGCGGTACCCAAGGACTGAGGAGGCATCGTAGACCTCATCGCTAATCCTATCACCATCTGGGTGCTGTTGAGAGGAGAAGAATCGTTGACCTGTGTGAAGCTGATTCGTCGTTTCTTCCAATCGAGGCCCATGTTAATCGGGATTCCAGAAGAGTAGGACATAATTAGAAACAGTAATTGAAAGAAAATCCCGACATTTGCCATAGCAGGACCGGTGCAGTCAGACGGGCCTCAGTACTCATCGATAGGTGTAATCGTCGCCAGGCAATTCCGAAGACGCAAGTCCCTGCAGAGAGCACACCTAGTAGAAATAGGTCGGAATCATGTTACCGTTACGACCAGTAACTAAAAGTAGCAATTGAAAACTCACTGTTAAGACGTCACAGTACACCTTTGTGACCATCGCGTTCTAATACACACTGAGTGCCCACCTATCGGAATTCCAGAACAGTAGGACGTAATTAGAAACAGTAGTTGAGAGAAGGCCCCGACATTTGCCATAGCAGGACCGGTGCAGTCAGATGTACGTCAGCACTCATCGACAGGTGTAATCGTCGCCAGGCAATTCCGAAACCGCAAGTCCCTGCAGTGAGCACACCTATTAGAGATAGGTCGGGAATCAGGTCACCGTTACGACCAGTAACTAAAAGTAGCAATTCCAAACTCACTGTTAAGACGTCACAGTGTAGACCTTAGTGACCATCGCGTTTTAATACACATTGAGTGACCACCTACCTAATACTTCGTAGGTCTTCCTTTCGTACTCAGCACAGCAGTTAAGGTTGCCTCATGAATTGAATATTTCGTAACAAATTATTATTTTCACTATTATGTATAGCAGTTGTCTTTTGGTGGTGGAAGGGAGAAAAAGCAAATGAAAATAAACTTCGAGCCAGCGAGGATTTGAACCTGGAATCTTCTGCTTTAGGCAGAAAAAGCAAATGAATACAAACTTCGAGCCAGCCAGGATTCGAACCTGGAATCTTCAGATCCGGAATCCGACGCGTTATCCGTTGCGCCACTGGCCCACGTTAAGGAGGTGTTCAACTTCTGTATTACTTACTGTACACGACTTATTGTAGTGGCTAAGAGTATTTATGTAGTTACTTTATTTCTTTATTTACTGTAGTATTTTAAATGCAGTTGTACCTGCTGAAGTCACCTTACAATTGATTGCCTAATAACGAATTATTAAACAGAATTTCTTCGCCACGTTTCACGTAAATAGCCTTCCGACATTAAACAACCCAGCTCTGGGTCAGTGCAATGGCAGAAAAGCGAAAATTCAACAATTCAGTTTTCCTTTTTCAAAAAAATATTGAAATTCTAAAATTATAAGTGAAATGCCGTTTTTTCACACTGGATAAAATTAAAGTATTTACAAACAGGCGTGGGCTATTCGAGGGCGTTCATTGTAAAACGAAGGGAAGCTGATCTTCATATCTGAAAAGATAATCATCTGTAATCTTCGAACTGACTTCTAATACTGTATCAGATTAAATAATTTAAAATATCGTCGTTAAATATTCTTTCCAAATATGAACAATATGCTTTTATTTTTATTGTATAGTATAATATGAGCAGTCCCCTACAGTCCCATGTAGTCTAGTGGTTAGGATTCCTGACTTTGACCAGGCATGGGAAATTGAGGTTCCATGGTGTAATGGTTAGCACTCTGGACTTTGAATCCAGCGATCCGAGTTCAAATCTCGGTGGAACCTTATTCGATTTTGTTTTGTTTCTTCTCTTTAACTTTCCAATAGAAATTATTTTTTATAACATTAGGTCACATATAGCACGGAAACTCTCCCCCCCCCCCCCCCAAGAAAAAATATTATAATTTCCACATATATTCAGCGGGATCAATACCGTGTGGGCAGAAGGAGGGGGACAGTTACCCCCTACACATTTGTGTGCAAGGGACAAAACATCGCATTCGCTCCCACTCACTTTTCTCCTTTTGAATTATGTCCGTAAAAGGAAAATCGGATAAATATTTGGATTTCTTTATTTCGTGCCATTTAAAATTCCTTCAGTTAAAAATACATATTTATTTCTATTTTAATTATTAACCATTCTAGAACTCTAAATTGTTTAATGCCGTCCCTGAGACACGGGTTAAACTATCCTGGCTCGCCCAGTATGAGAAAAATATATTTCACGAAGTGCCAGCCTTATAGTTATATATATCAGCGGGATAAAAAAAGAAAAAGGTCTCTCACAATGTACCAGCCTTTCCTAAAAAGTTGTCGTGAAAAGCATTATGCTTTTGTAAGAACAGCAGGAACGTTTTCTATTTCATTTAAGTATTAAAAAATTAGGCTTTCTTTAAAGAACGAAAATAGAAGAAACCGGAGAAGAACGGAATGAAGCATTTTTACATGTACAGTATGTTGTTTAATGTGTAATGTAAGAGCTGCGGTTCTTGTGGAATTCATACTAATGTAGAGATGTCCAAATCGGTACAGACATCGTTTATAATAATATTGACATCGTTTATAATAATATTGACATCGTTTATAATGTGAGTAAATGTTTTCGAAAAATCTTATCATATTGATATGAAATTCAAATTGTTGCCCCGGTGGCGCAGTGGTCTAAGGCGCTGGTCTCTGATCATTCGCCCGTGAGGGGTCCGGGTTCGAATCCCGGTCAGGCATGGATGTTGTGTTTGTCTTACGGCACTGGCTCTCTCCCTTCCCTGGAACCAGTGACCCTAAATTAGGGACGGGCGACTGCTTATAGCCCATTGAGTTGCTCACGGTGGTCGTTAAACCTCCAATCAAAAAAAAAAAAAAAGTAATTAATGTGGAGGGTACATTTGTTGCCCAGAGTGGAGACAGATGGCGCTAGTTGTCTGACAGCGGCTGTTTGGGAAGTTAGTGGAAGTTCGCAGACGCGTGAGAACGATTGAAATGGCAAGACGTTTAGAAAAGTGGTCCCGCTTGGAGGTGCGAGCCGTAATTCGGTTCTTATGGGCAAAGAATGTGTCCGCATCTGCAATTCACAGTCAAATAGTGGAAGTTTATGGTGAAGAAGCAATCAGCCGACATCATGTAGCGAAATGGTCTCGCTCTTTTCAATCAGGCAGAGAGGATGTGGAAAACCGCAACAGGGCAGCGAGCGGCCGTCCAAGTTCGTCAACGACAGAAATCAACACGGCACGAGTTGACGAAATGATTCAAAATGATCGACGAGTAACTGTGCGTGCAATGATGTCAGAGCTCGGACTCAGCTATGGTACCGTTCAGCGTATCGTTTCTGATGTTTTGGAATATTCCAAGTTTGTGCCCGCTGGGTACCACGTGCGTTATCCGAGGAGCAGAAAGCCACACGAATGATGTGCAGCCTCACGTTTCTGCAGCGTTACCATGCCGACGGCCAGCAGTTCATTGATCACATCGTTACTGGGGACGAAACTTGGCTTCATCACTTCGTCCCCACAACCAAAAGAGCCAGTATGGAGTGGAAATACGCTGGATCATCAACGAAAAAGAAGTTTAAGGTTACACCCTCTGCCGGTAAAGTTATGGCAACCATATTCTGAGATGCATGCGGCGTTATCCTTGTCGAGTATCTGGAGCGTGGCCATACCGTTAATGCCGATCGTTATTGTGCCACTTTGACAAGGTTACGTGAAGCCATCCGACGCATACGGCCTGGCATGTTGAGTGATGGTGTCATCTTCCTGCATGACAATGCCAGGCCCCATACTGCACGCAAAACTCAAGAATTGCTGCAAAAGTTCAAGTGGGAAGTCTGGAGCCAACCCCCATACAGCCCAGATTTGGCACCCAGTGACTACTTCCTTTTCCCGAAATTGAAGGAACACTTATCTGGAAGAAGGTTCTCTTCCGACAGTGATGTGAAAACAGCTGCCGAGAACTGGATCAATGGGCAGGGACGTGATTTCTACCGAGCCGGGTTAAACAAGTTGGTCATGCGTTCCGATAAATGCCTGAGCAGATTTGGTGATTATGTGGAAAAGTGATTGGCAAGTATGCCTCATAATTCCCTTTTGGATTTTCTGTCTATTGTTAATCAATCATTTTTTATGACCCTTGTAACCTTTTTTTTTTGGATCTATCCTCGTATATATATATAACATACACACAAAAAGCATGATGGAGAGATGCATACTTGGTGTAACCAGGAAAGATATGAAGAGGAACTCGTGGATCAGGAAAATGACAAAACTGGAAGACATCATGATCATAGTAAAATCCTTGAAATAGCAATGGGCTGGACATATTGCTAGAAGAATATACTGATGGACGACTGAAATATTAGACTGGATACCAAGGGACAGAAAAAGGCCCAGAAGAAGACCACGTGGGAGATAGGTGGATGAAATTCGAAAGCATGCCGAAGTGACATGGCACATCGTTGTGTTGTAGAAACCTTTATCCAGCAGTGGATTGATAATGGTTGCCAATGATGATGATGATGATGATGATGATAAGATGGATGGGAACGCAATATTTTGTACTTTGCCCAGGGCGCAGAAATGCCTAGTTAGGCCTCTGCTGCCCCCCCCAATAATCTCAAAATAAAATTTTATTTTTGTTAAAAAAAATAAATTTCTGAAGTTTTGCTAAGTTCTCGAAGTATTATTTCTATTATATTTATTTAATATCAATGATTAATCAACCAAAAAAATGGTCTCGCTGCCTCAATAAACCAAACCATCTCAGCCGGCACGCAGAGAAGACGATCCGCAATTAAATTAAAAGTGATGCTATCCAATTTTAATTTCTGTGATGTTACTGCTTTTTATTACGGAACATTGGAGTCGGTTGAGTAAGAGGTAGTGAAAAAATAAACCCTGTTAAATCCCCCCACCCCCAACCCCGGTGAATGTTCTTAGTCTGACGACACCCTTGCAATGTTCAATAAAATAATTTACCTCTTGCAGCAAAAAGGAAAATCGTTTTGAAAAGTTTTTGGTTCGGTTGGCACTCACCTGATTATACTCTATTCTGACTCGCTCGATATACACCGACGAGCCATTACATTATGACCACCCGCAGCCTAGAGCTTGGAGACTGAACGGTGTCGCAGGTGAAATTCACAGAGCAGTATTACCCAACTCGAGAACCGGCTTTCGGTTACTATTCGGAGTGACAATGGGAAAAACTGCTGATCTATCAGAGCTTGATAAAACGACGAATCGGCGTTCAGCAGTGTGTCTTCCCCAGCTCACTGATGCCAGAGGGGAGCGTAGACCGTCGCGCATTGTTCACAGCGGCCGTAGGTCCACAGCGCGACAAATCCCCCGCAACTACAACAGTGGTGATCAGGACAATGTGTCACAGCACACAGTTCATAGCAGCCTTCTGCGCATGGGCCGGCGTAGCCGAAGACCCAGCCGGGTACCCATGCTCACTGCACGTCATCTCCAACAACGTATGAACCGGGTCCAAGATCATCGAGATTGGACCGTGGATGATTAGAAGAAAGTAACCTGGTCTGACGAATCAAGATTCCTGGTGCATTATGTAGACGGCGGAGCGCGGATACGACGATTACCAACGGAGGCTATGGCACCTGGATGCACTGTTGGGCGGAAACTGGCCGGCGGTGTTATGCTGTGCGCGATGCTTTCTTGGGACACTTTAGGCCTCATTATCTCAATAGCACAATTCATGACAGCTGTCAGGTATCTGAACATCGTTGCGGACCAAGTTCACCCATACGTGGCAACTGTGTTCCCTGCTAGTGAACACAGTTGCCACATATGGGTGAACTTGGTCCACCCTGTTGGCCATTACTAACAGGATAATGCGCCATGCCATACTGCCAAAATCGTCAAGGAGTGGTTTGAGGAACATGCTGGTGACTTTCTGTTAATGCTCTGGCCTTCAAATTCACCTGACATGAACCCAATCGAACATTGGTGGTTCGACCTGGAAAAGCAAGTTCGCGCTAAATCACCACAACCCCGAAATGTACGGGAACTGGAAGACCTGCTGTTAACCTTATGGTACTAGATACCCCAGGATGCCTATCGCCACCTCATCGTACCGATGCCTCGCTGATCGGCAGCTGCTTTGCTGGCTAAAGGGGGTCCTACAGCTTATTAGGCAGATGGTCATAATATAATGGATCATTGGTGTATATTCTTGTTGTATAATTTTGAAATGTTTAGTTTATCCTCCAACCTAAATGGCTATACATAATCTGTCTTTGTTTACATTACAGAGATTACCGCTCCAGTAGGATCCCTGTAACGTAAACAAAAAGATAATTATTAAGAAGTTTGTTTACATGCGATAACAGAAAACATTTTAATCGACTTTTTTAGTAGTTTTAACATGTTTCAGAGTGTAACGCAACGGTTTGTCTTTACGATACCACAAATTCCACCGTTTAACAGCCTGTAGAGGCCTTTGACAACAGCGATCTGGAAACAACTGCTAGGGATTTTACTATTACAGTGTTAAGATTATCCCTTTCTGGATTTTCTCTTTATTCGTAGCCGAACTATGGGCCAATTGTTTCTTAGAAATCGTAAATTATCAGAGGAATTTGAAAACTTATTTTTTTTAATTCTTGGCAACTATGTGTCGTAAGCAAACTAGGGTGTTATTTTATTTATGTTTCTTTCTTTTTTTTTTTTTTTTTTGAGTGACTTGTAAGAAACAGTCTCAACCAGAGACGTAGATAGGGGAAGAACTCTGGCCGTACCACTCTCCCCCTATCTCTTGAAGCTTGAGTTTTGTTACAAGGGTCCGGAAATTAGCATTTAAATGCTACATTTCCTGTTGTGTTTGGAATATTCCCACTTGGTCTATTTTTCTCGGGACGTTCCACTGATGATTCGAATGTACTTGCCCCCCCCCCCGCCTCCTAAGTAAATTTTGACTACGCCAATGGTCGCCACCAACTTATTTGTGTTAAAAAAGTGAATCTGCACAATTACATAGTATACAAAACTGATCATATTTGTTAATGACTGAAAATTATTGTGAATCCAAAATCCAGACGTCTACTCAACTTTCGTGCTATTTTTGACAAATGGAAGTTGTGACAAAAGAAAGTTGTTTCTCCAAAAACGGAATTAATAAAAAATTTCGTAAGTAATGGCTCAAAGTCGATCGCTAGATTTGACCATATTTACTTGCTGAATATGATAGAACGAAAATATATGTATTAATGCAGTTATGAATTATGACCCCTAAGCAAATGTTCACTGCCGACATAAATTCATAAATTCAAATCAAACATAACTAAATGTATACGCTTTGCTTCCAATTAAATCCCAATTATCCGTGACAGAAAAAATTTGAGAGTGTTGATACTGCTACAGAACTTAATTAATCATCAGAAGTGATATCCTAACGTAGCGAATTTTATTAGTGCTAAACATATTGTTAAAATGAACATTACAAGACGCATACGATAAGTACGAGTATGAATAAGAGGGGTGTTGGTCAGTTGTACTAAGAACCTCGGAGAAGGGTCGGTTGCACTCACAGTCTCTCCCGATTCGTGGGCTGATCGCAAGCAAGAGTACACCCCTCTTCCCCCTCTTCCTTACCCCAGAGCTTCTTGGTGAGAGATTACTCAGAGACTCCTACAAAGTATTTCCGGCTGTTGGAAAATTGCACTTATAGAACCGTAAAAACGCGTGAATTAATGTCACCTAGGGCACTCCCATTAAGCATGTACTGTACCAGATCTCATTCGTCGACGCTTGCAAGCCCATTCTTGGACGCCCTAGAATGCCACAAACCTATGGGAGTAAGTAAACATTGCGTAGTCTTATTTACCACAGGACACCGTTGGGGAGCTGCATCTCTCCATGCTACGCCGTGTGTCGGAGTGCATCTCACAACTTGCACTCAGCCACAAGACGATCTGATGTCAGGTGATCCGATGTACTAAACAGCTTTTCAAGCTAATGTACTCCCTTGGAAATTAAATCATGTACCTTATATTTTACACTGAAGAGCAATTGAATTAAAGATACCTGTCTAGTAACGCGTAGCACCACCTTTCGCCCTGATGACGGCGGCGATTCGTCTCGGCATGGACTCGACAAGTCACCGGAAGCGTTGGGAAGCCATACGGACCCACGACCTCTGAACAAGCTCTCACAGTTCACGAAGATTTGATGGAGGGGGAAGAGCCTCAAACATCTCTCTCGATGGCATCCCAGATGTGCTCGATGGAATTGAGGTCAGGGGACCTAGCTTGCCAAGGAAGTGAGGTCACGTCGGTGGAGTGTTCATTCAACCATTCGGATACAATTCGGGAGCGAAGGCACGGTGCATTGTCTTGTTGCAGGATGAGGTCCCCAGTGGGATGTTGAAGACACACAAACGGGAACAAATGGTCGTCCAGGATATCCCGGGAACGTTGACCTGTGAGGGACGATGTCACACGTACCAGGGGTCCCATTTCAGCAAACGTAAACAGTCCCCAGACGAGAATGCCACTCCCACAAGCTTGAAGAGTACCCTGCTGGCAAGAAGGATCCATCGCTTCATGTGGTTTGCGCCGTACTCGTATCCTGCCATCCGCATGTACCAACGTGAATCTCGACTCATCAGTCCACGCAACATTTTCCCACATGTCTAGGGTCCAGTGGCGATGTTCCCGCGCCCATGCTAATCTTTGCACCCTGTGATGTGTGATCAGCAGCAATACCCTATCGTTTAAATCCAATCTTCTGTACCCCAAAGCGAGGAGATGGTTCTGGATGGTGCGGCTGCTTACACGTTTTTGTGCACCAGCGTTAAATTGCCGAGTGATTTCTTGCAATGTGGCCCGTCTATCCGATGTTACAATGCGAGCTAGCTGACGATGACCCCGCTCATCCACACGCTGTTGTCCACGGCAGTTGGCCCTCGCAGGGAAGGGTTTACCGGATTCGATGTACTCACGGTGCACCCGTGACGCAGTGGCTCGTGAAAATCCTAGTGCCTGCACGACTTCCGAGATGGAGTGACCTATTCGTCGGGACCCGAAAATTTCCCCACGATCAAATGCGCTTAGATCCTTCGTCTTACCCATACTGCGTCCGACTCTTACTGATTCCCGTCGCATCACTCCTTATATTGTCGGATCGCTGCATACGTCATGTCGTTTCCGTTTACAGGGACGCCCACAGCGCCACATTTGCATAACGCCAGCTGTCTCTAATTCAATTGCTCTTCAGTGTATGTCTCTCATGATTTCGTGCAATTTCAATTTCGCGCAGTACATTATTTTCAATACATTGGCGCATGCTCAATTAAAATTTTCTTGTGAAGTATGCGGAAATGCCATTTAAACAGGTAAGCCCATTTGAAATCCACAAAATCTTGAAAAATGCTGGATTCTGTATCGCACAGGCTGGCCCAAAACATACCTATCAAGTTTAAATCCAATCTGCTCTGCAACTAGTCAGTATAATTTGAAGAAAATTTGCGGATACATCATAACCATCAAGCCATTTGTGCCTCATGCGTTTTCTTTTCGTTTTGCAGGATATGAAACGTGGCAACCTGCACTGTGGAGCAGCGGATATTCATTATCGAAAAGTACATTTGATCATCAGAAAGCCCGAAAAAGGTCAGAAGAGCATTTCAGGTAAAGTTTAGGGTCAAATTTGGACCGGACAGGCACATAATACACTGCTGGCCACTCAAAATGCAACACCAAGAAGGAAGCATCCGATTGGCCTGAAATTCGCAGCATGCGTCGCCTGCGAGAGGACATGCGCGTGTGGCGGCACCGCGGCGAGAGATTGTATGACGCCTGCATTATGCATCGCCATACCGGTCCGTCTCCCGGCGTTATGGTTTGGGAAGCGCAATTGGATATGCCACCCGCACCCAGCCTCTGGTACGCATCGACAGTACACTCAACAGCCACCGCTACATCTCCGACGTTTTGGAGCCTGTAGTCCTCCCTTACCTGCAGGATCTGCCAGTGGTCACGTATCAACAGGACAATGCGCGCCCGCACGTGGCACGCATCGTGTAACCATTCTTCACTGCCCACCAGGTGTCACTGCTGCCGTGGCCTTCCTGTTTTCATCTCTATATTTCGCCCATTGAACATGTCTGGTCGCTAATCGGCAACCGAGTGACCCGGCAAGCACCACCCGCGTCTATGAAATGTGGCACGTGTGGAAGTAGCCTGGACCGACATACCCCAAGGCCACATCCAAAGCCTCTTTCGTTTGATGCCGCGGCGTGTAGCAGCCGTTATTGCCAGCCATGGAGGCCACACGAACTTTTGATGTCTGTGTGTTCCGCAAGTCGCACGGGCCTGTAAGCTCAATCGTTTCATCTTTGTATCTGTTGTTATGTGTCTAGTAAATCTGGCTTTGCTATCTCGTGTCCTTTTTGGTGTTGCGTTTTGGGTGGCCAGCAGTGTATCACACTTCGTCAAGAAATTTCTCAAGGCAGGGTCAGTGTTGGACGATAACTCTCAAGGCGTCAGACCCTATTCAGCAAGGTCTGAACGAAACACTGGAAAAGTTCGAGAAACATTTGAAAGACGTCCGAAAATGCCTACCAGGAAAGGGTCTTAGGAGTTAGGGATGAAACGCAGCAGTCTTCAGCGAATTTTCAAAGATCTTCATTCGTTTCCCTATAAAATCCAGACCCAATAACCACTCACAAAGGCGAACGTGGCATCCAGATTGGACTTCGCTCATGCAATGATCACAAGACTAGAGAACCAGGAAACTGGCCCTGCTCTCATCTGGTTTTCAGATGAGGCGCATTTTTGACTTGATGGGTTCGTGAACAGGCGGAACTGGTGAATATGGGGCACATCCGTATATATCAATTGCTTCAAGTCTTCACCCAAAACGTGTGACTATGTGTTGTGCCTTACTGAAAGTTTGCATTTGTGGACCTGTTTTTATTGAGGGAACTGTATCCGGTGAGCTATCGAAACTTGCTTGAAAATAATTTCATTCCTGTCCTTCAGGGATTCCATGGATCTGACCTCAGAAGTCACTTTTTCATCCAAGACGGTGCTCGTCCCCATCTCACAGAATCTATTTTTCACCTTCTGAATGAACATTTCCGTGAGAATGTCATTGCTTTGGATTATCAAAAACACTACGGACGCGGACTTAAATGGCACACGTATTCACCAAACCTCAGTCGTTTGGATTTTTTTATGGGGACATCTCAAAGGCAAAGTGCGTCACAATAACTCAAAGGGCCTGACTGGCCCCTGTATTCACCAGACCTCAATCCTTTGGATTTTTTATGGGGACATCTCAAATACAAAGTGCATCAGAACAACCCAAAGACTTTGGAGAAACTGAAATCTTGGCCATTTCAATAGACGTCTTCCACAAGGTGGTGTCCAATTTTGGGATCAGATTGCGCAAGATCTTCGAGGTTAAAGGCAGACATATTGAACATGTTGTAATACAAACGGCAGAAGAGTAGATTTTAATGCACTTGGGATAAGATTTTTATGCCTTTTCGTTCAGAAATAATACAGCATTAAACTTAGTAGGTACGTCTTGGGCCACCCTATGTTTAATGAGGAGACAGAAATGAAAGACACACTTTAAGAAAAGTATCGAAGCGAGAGCTTTATTCTGTGATACATTTAAATATATTCTGACCGCAATTTCACAAAGTACTCCAAAAGCAAGAAACCAACACAATCATGAAGAAATCAATAAAATATCCCTTTCTTTGATATAGGCTTGTGCACCGTTATTCGGTAGGGTGTTTTGTAATCACGTGATGTTGTCTTCACCAGCCGTACGGCTTGCCGAAGCGATCCATATAAGTACCATGATGTGATTCGTTCAGAGTGGAAATGGTCTGCAATACGGTGGCTATACTCTCTTCAGGAAGCAACTCTGCTTTATCTGAACCCATGTCAGTCTTCACCCATCCGGGACACATGTTCACAATCAGAATTTTGTCGTCCTTTATGACAGTTGCTAGAACTTTCATTGCCATGTTAAGTGCGGCCTAGAAAGAAAAACGAATTTGTGAAGGGGCTTTATTTGTTACACTTATCAAATGGAGTCGATGACATATCGTTACTGCATTCAAGCTAGAAAATAAAAAATAAAAAAAAACTACAAGAAAAGAATATAATGCTCAGAAAAAATTTTCACTTCTTTTCAGAAGAATGTGGAAGACACTAGCTTTTACAAGAATCATTATGTTCCAAGATTTTCCAAGTGCGCCGCCCCGGTGGCGCAGTGGTCTAAGCGATGGCCTCTGATCATTCGTCCGAACGGGGTCCGTGTTCGAATCCCGGTGAGGCATGGATGTTGTGTTTGTCTTACGGCACTGGCTCTCTCCCTTCCCTGGAACCACTGACCCTAAATTAGGGACGGGCGACTGCTTGTAGCATATTGAGTTGCTCACGGTGGTCGTTAAACCTCCAACCAAAAAAAAAAAAAAAAGATTGTCCAAGTGCCAGTATTTCAGATGGCATGTATTCATATGCCAGATTAATATGACCACACATATCTCCACGAGTGTTTTTTTGTTTTCGGGCTTAATGGTACACGTGAGCAACTCTAAGGTCTAAAAGCAGTCTCCCGTCTCTAATTTCGGGCCACTGGTTTCACGGAAGGGAGAGAGCCCACGCCGTAACACAAACACACTAACTATGCCTCATCCGGTACTTGAAAACGTGCCCACTCGAACGAACAGTCGGAAGACAGCACTTATACTACTGCGCCCTCTCCACTAGTGAACAGGCACGAAGAAGTGACATCACCATCAGATCAGATCATATGTAGAGGATTTTAGGAGGGGAGTGTCTGACCCCAGGTTTTAAACAACCCTTAGAAATAGGAAGCTAGGGAATTTGGGCTAGAGTGCCCAATACGAAAAGGACACGGAAGCGAGTTAGAAAGGGAGAGGAAGACGTCCTTATTTATTACCGGGGGCCAGTACTCGGGGTCCGACGGCTTAAAGTACCCATCCGATGCACGGCGGATATTCAGTGGTTCGAGCGTTCGTACCTTCCTGAGATCGTACCTGAGGTTCCTCCGTGACAGTCACGAACGTTGACCACTAATCCACCCGCGGCCCGAAGTGACATCACTCTGACCGGCGAGGAATATACAGGGTGTCCGAAAAGTCTTTCCCTGATTACAAACGTCATTCATATCCGCTATATGTACGGTAGAGATGTGAAACTGATGCAAAAATGTTGGAAAACTAACCAAGTTTAATGGGCAATCGGAAACACATCAATAAGTCTCCACGTGAGCGCCGTTGGTAGCAAGTAGCACATCTAGTCGATAGTCAATTTCTGTCCATACATTAGCCAACATCACAGGAGGGATAGATGTAATGACAGTGGTTATGCGTTGTCACAGAGTTGCAAGATCTGATACAGAAGTTCTGTAGACATTGTCCGTGACATAACCCCATGGAAAAACATCTAATGGGGTTTTGTCTGGAGAGCGTGCAGGCCAAGCTGTCGGTCCGTCACGACCGATCCATCGTCCAGGAAAAGTCTTATCAAGATAGGCACGAACCCCCCAGACCTCAATGAGGCGGTGCACCGTCTTGTTGAAAAATAACATCTGGGTGATACTCAAGCAACTGAGGAACAGCAAACAATTGCAACATGTCGAGATACACTCCAGATGTGATGGCGCCCTCAGCGAAAAAGAATGGTCCGATAATTTGGTCATGCAACAGCGCTCACCAAACATTCATCTTTGGGCTGTCTTTGGTACACTGTATCCCCTCATGAGAGGGCTCTGTACCCTAGATACGCACGCTATGTCGATTACACATCCATGTTGGAAAACTAACCAAGTTTTCCAACATTTTGGAACCAGTTTCACATCTGTAACGTACATACAGCGGATATGAATGACGTTTGTAATCAGGGAAAGGCTTTTCGGACGCCCTGTATACTGTACACTGATCACGAAAGGTTAGGAATATTGCGGTTTCCAAGGGAAAACGCGATGATGCGCAAATTTAGCGAACACTGGAGATTGGTTGTCAGGGTGGAGAGCTACGTCATATGCACCTAGCATCACGACAACACAGCACGTGACATGCGAACTTCGATAAAAGCACCATGCGAGAAGTGGAAAACGGGTCGTTTCATCGCTTGGCCTAGAAGGTTACTGAATTTATTGCCTTTGGTGTGGGATTAACCTGAAATGATGTCCAGACAACGCTTAAACATTGATAACAGAAATGAGCTGTTGGCCTGCTACAGGCTCGTGTACGGCAGATCAATGTTGCTACTGCTTTAGGCGTTTCGCAAAGAGTAGTAAGTCGGCTACACACAAAATTTTCATGGCACGGAAATGTCGTCTATATTTTTTTTCCTTTTGATTGGAGGTTTAACGACCACCGTGAGCAACTCAGTGGGCCATAAGCAGTCTCCCGTCCCTAATTTAGGGTCACTGGTTCTAGGGAAGGAACAGAGCCAGAGCCGTAAGAAAAGTACAGCATCCATGCCGCAACGGGATTCGAATCCGGACCCCTTTCGAACGAATGATCAGAAGCCATCGCTTAGACTACTGCGCCACCGTCTATATTGATTGCTTCTTTGTTGTGTGCAGATATTGCACAATAAATCGTTTTTGTAAACGCACTCTTTACACTGAAGAGCAATTGAATTAGATACAGCTGGCGTTATGTAAATGTGGCGCGGTGGGCGGCCCTGTAAACGGGAACGACATGACGTATGCAGCGTTCCGCCAATATAAGGAGTGATGCGACGGGAATCAGTAAGAGTCGGATGCAGTATGGGCAAGACGAAGGATCTAAGCGCATTTGATCGTGGGCAAATTGTCGGGGCCCGACGAATGGGTCACTCCATCTCGGAAGTCGTGCAGGCACTGGGTTTTTCACGAGCCACTGTGTCACGGGTGCACCGTGAGTACATCGAAGCCGGTAAAACCATCCCTGCAAGGGCCAACTGCCGTGGACAAGAGCGTGTGGACGAGCGGGGTCATCGTCGGCTAGCTCGCATTGTAGCAGCGGATAGACGGGCCACAGTGCAAGAAATCACTCGGCAATTTAACGCTGGTGCACAAAAACGTGTAAGCAGCCACACCAACCAGAACCATCTCCTCGCTATGGGGTGCAGAAGCCATCGTCCCGCGAAGGTACCGCTACTGAAAGCACATCACAGGGTGCAAAGATTAGCATCGGCGCGGGAACTCGCCACTGGACCCTAGACACGTGGAAACATGTTGCCTGGACTGGTGAGTCGAGATTCACGTTAGTACGTGCGGTTGGCAGGATACGAGTACGGTGCAAACCACATGAAGCGATGGATCCTTCTTGCCAGCAGGGTATTCTTCAAGCTGGTGGGGGTCGCAATCTCGTCTGGGGACTGTTTACGTGGACTGAAATAGGACCCCTGGTACGTGTGACATCGTCCCTCACAGGTCAACGTTACCGGGATATCCTGGACGACCATTTGCTCCCGTTTGTGCGTTTTCAACATTCCACTGGGGACCTCATCCTGCAACAAGACAATGCAGCTCCCGAATTGTATCCGAATGGTTGGATGAACACTCCACCAGCGCGACCTCTCTTCCTTGGCCAGCTAGGTCACCTGACCTCAATCCCATCGAGCACATCTGGGATGCCATCGAGAGAGATGACCCCCTCATCAAATCTTCGTGAACTGTGGGAGTTTGTTCAGGAGTCGTGGATCCGTATGGTTTCTCAACGCTTCCGGTGTCTTGTCGCGTCCATGCCGAGACGAATCACCTCCGTCATCAGGACGAAAGGTGGTGCTACACGTTACTAGACAGGTATCTCTAATTCAATTGCTCTTCAGTGCATATCGTTTGTGTTACGTAGCCTCACTGATGTTATTTTAGTCAGATACATAGATACATCCTTCTTCATTTCACGCAATATACGCACAGCCATAGGCGCCAACTAAAGGGGGTGGTGGTGAATCTTGTCCTCACTAATTTTACTGGGGGACAGTCCCCACCCAATATTTTCCCTTTTGTTTAATTAAATAAACGCTTTAGCCACATCAGGGAAGCCACACTCCACCTGATGAGGCCAAAGTGATTTATTTTCAAAAAGTTAATATATAACAAAATAAACTTTTCCTCCCATATTCAGCATTGTTTATTTGATAAGAAACTGAATTGCCAACCCCTTATTGTGTTTGACATGTTCTCGTGATATGTGGTAAATATTAAAAACAATTATCAAAAATTAAATAAATAAAAATACAGAATCGTATAATCTCTAGCGCCTTTATCTATCTATTTTTGCGCTTCTCGCTCTTTGTTTATAAGTAACCCAGTTAATTTTTATTTTATATCCAAACGTTTGTCAAAAAAATAAAAATTAGCTGGGTTACTTATAAACAAAGAGCGAGAAGCGCAAAAATAGATAGATAAAGGCGCTAGATATTATACGATTCTGTATTTTTATTTATTTAATTTTTGATAATTGTTTTTAATATTTACCACATATCACGAGAACATGTCAAACACAATACGGAGTTGGCAATTCAGTTTCTTATCAAATAAACAATGCTGAATATGGGGGAAAAGTTAATCACAGGCTGAATTTTAATTTTAAAAATATAAATATTCTGCAAAAAAGTATTTATGTTTTCTTGTTCATTTGCTGATGAGCAATTACAATTACGTTTTAAAATATACGTTGAATCCCGTAGTTTATCTCCCCCCTCCCTTTTTTTTTTTTTATGTTTCTTCAGATAATAAAAGAGCTGCCCCGGTGGAGCAGTGATCTAAGCGCTGGTTTATAACCATTCTTCCAGAGAAGGTCATAAGCCAGCGCTTAGACAGGTTTCGGGTTCGAATCCCGGTGAGGCACTGGCTCTCTTCCTTCACTGGAAATAGTGATCCTAAATTATTGAATTTGGATTTATTGTAATTTTTTTGCTACACCACACCAAACAGCATTAAATACATCAAACACCATAACAATACAAACTGGAAAGTGTCTAAAACATAATGTGAATACATCAAGACATCCAGGTCATTTACAACACTTATTATTGATAGAAATTACATAAAAGTAAATGATAATACGATTTTGCTATAAGTAGAATAAAATAAGGATAGTTGTTTTGTCTGTACCACAGTCATAATAAAGGGGAAGAATCTAATTAAAGTCAACAAGTACTCACAATAATATCAATGCAGGTACAATCAGAAGCACAATAATATATAATACAAAAACGTGTGATACAGTATAGCAAAGGACCAGGGAAAAAGGCTCAATTATTTAGCCTAACGAGCCCCTGAACACCAACGGCTAATATGGCAACTCAAAACATCCTGAAGTTCAGTTTAACTGCCAACTGTGTAAAAATAAACCTTTCTGTGGTATCAAACAATATTTAACAAAACAGCAAGAAACCTTTCTACACTCTTTTAAAAGCAGTGTAGTTTATTATAGATCTGATATGTAACGGTAACTCGTTCCTCAAACGAGAACAGGTTGGACAAATATTATGAAACAACAAATTTGTGTGTGCTTTAGGGATCACAAACTTAGTGTATCCTCTGGAATCTAGGGACGGCCGACTGCTTATAGCCCATCGAGTTGCTCACGGTGATCGTTAAACCTTCAATGGAAAAAAGATAATGGAGAAGGCATGCCCCTCGCACGTCTGATCTCTTAAAGCTGCCCCCCACCCCCAATAATTTCGTGAAGTCGGCGCCCCTGCGGACAGCACGCAAAAGAGAGTGTCAGTTTGCTAATACAAACCCCACATAATGGAGAAAGTAACGATTTGTCCGAGTTTGAAAATCGAATTACTATCGGCGAGAGATGAACCGTGGATAACATCTCAGTAACCGCGCGAGGCGTTGCTGGTTGTTGTTGGAGGGCCGTCATAGTGAAGGTATGACGGGAATGGTCCGAACAGGAACAGACATCCACTCAACATGCCGGAAAGCGGAGGCCACCAATGGTAGACACTCATTTGAACGCTGGTTGGCTCGTTCTCTTCGGAGCTGCAGACTGCGCACGATTCCGCAGTTAAAGGGAGACTACGACCATAAGAACGTTCCAAGGCCACAAATCAGCGGACGCCCCTGGAAATCGCCTTAAGGAGTTATGCTCGTACTGATTGGCAATGCTCTTCTTGATTTGGGCACAAGAGTACCTCGACTGAACATTGAGCGATTGGAAAATTGTCCCCTAGTTCGATGAGTCTAGGTTTAAGCTCCAACATGCCGATGGACGAGTCCAAATTCGATGCCTCATGAGGGAACAGGTGCAGCTAGAACTCCCGTTTGGACGAAAACATGCCGGCAGAAGCGGTATTATGATGTCAGAGCTATGTTTGTGTACATCATGGTTATTGAGCACACGTCTACCACCAGACAATACCTAAGCTTTGTTTTGGAACAAGTCTTACGCTGCCTGCTGACAGTGTATCCGAACGGCACTGGACGTTTTTGAGAAACAAAAGCTCTCGCGCCACACGGTCTCCATTGTGAGAGAATGATTCGAAAACCATGTCCAAGAATTTCGTGTGCTCCACTGGTCACCAGATACCCCAGATTTTAATCCCATCGAGCATTTGCGAGATGAAGTACAACACACAACTGCTCACTCCTCACTTCGTCATCGAACTCTGGGATCTCATTCTGTCCAGATGGTAGAAAATACCTGAGGACCCCATTCGCGGTCTAGACGCTGAGTGCGAACAGTTGTTAACTTGTTGTTTTTGAGGTAGATAATAACAATAGGACGCTTGAGTATTCATGCAATGCTTTCATATATCTTAAAATAATTTATTCTTCTCTTTTACTTAAGGTGTTGTTCATAGGCACTGTTTTGTCTCTCCCTTTTTTTCCGCAAACAATTTTTCCAAGGAACCGCTTTTCGTTACGTTATCACTACCGGTCATTTCCTGGTCTTTCCCAAGCACGTAGAGAAACCTTAATTCCCCGGCTAACTTACGACGTCCTGGCCGCTACCAAAAGCGCTCTTCGCCTTCCTCTTGCAACCGCTCCCTTCTAAACCCTCGCGTTGACTGTCGAGCTACCCCTTTGTTCCCAAGCAAACTCACCCCCTTCGTTTTCATTAAAACTGCGTTCTCTCCAGAGAAATAAAAGCGCATAAAACACAGGGCTCAAAGCTGAGATTAAACGACTGCCGCGTTCCCTTTGGCTGCCTTTGAACAAACATGCCGGAAAAGTACTAACTGCACTGCACAAAGCTTCGAGCACAAAGACGAAAATTGCAAATGACGTTTCATTGTCATACCATTGTAGATGGCCTTTAGAGGAAGCGTCTCCAAGGCGCCACTGAGAAAACATAAGTAAACATACTTCTTGACTGGGGTGACGAAGATAAAAGTTTCCCACACTTGTAGAAACAAAAGAATATGGAAGAAATGCTGCGAATGAGATTTAATGTTTCGCCTAAAATTCTAGTATTAAATCTTTGCAACACAGTTATAGGGGTAAAAGGCAGACTATTACGCTATCAGGTAGGTGGTCATAACGCTGCGTATGTCTCATGAATGTGCATAGCGTATCTCGCTATATTCATTAGCAGGTTTGACGTAAAGTGTTCATGATGAAAAAAGAAAAGCAAACACACTGTCAAAGTGGCTCCCGAACAAGTTAAACATGCCACTTTATTAAGACCTATGGCCAGGAATACACATTGTTTTCAGTGTCTCAAATAACAGTTTTGTCGGAAAGAATATCCTGAGGACAAATAAATTTTGCATAACGTAAGCCAAAGAAACATAGTATCAATTACAGCAAAACATCTTTTAACCGACGCTCGTTTATACGGAACTCTCTGTTAGCCGACGTCTCCCGTTTTGATGTTATTTCTTTATTTTTGTAATGTTCTGCCCTCGCTCTGCTTGTTGTCAAATATCCAGGTCACATACCATTTTTGTTTTCCTATCTCTCTCTCTCCGAATACGCGGAATCCAACCAATCAAAAGACAGAACGATAAGAAACACAAGCCAATTATAGGACGACGCGCACACACCCTTAGCTCACTGTGTCTATTGTAATCCTCTCCTGCTGTTGGTTTTGCGATAGATCGAAAGCTTGCCAAGTTGTCCGTAAGATGGTGGTCATTGAATTAGGAGGACATACCGTGTTTCCCCGAAAATAAGACCGGGTCTTACATTAGTTTTTGCACCAAAAGACGCATTAGGGCTCATTTTCAGGGGATGTCTTAGTTTTTCATGTACTACCAACGTTTTTTTCTTTTTTTTTTCTTTCATCTACATTTATTCATTTATTCATGTACAAAAATCTACATTTATTCAAATACAGTCATGTCATCTTCTGGAACATCGGCATAACTTCCCGAACCCCGAATCCCGACCTGAATTTCTTGCGATTCCATTTCCTGTAGAACCATTCACTCCAATTTCTCATGTCCAGCAATAAGCTCTCCTTAAATGAGCACTTCTTGTCCATGTAGCCTGCTCGTAGTGCATTGGCTACACAGCTGTCAGTGATTTTATCCCATGAATTCTTCACGCAAGTCAAGACCTCTTACAGGCTAGGCTTCACAAAGTTTCCATGCTGATTTCTCTCCATTCTATTTTCAATACAGTCATTGATTTGCATGCGCAAATGATCCTTGAATGGCTTGTTTATTGCAATAACAAGAGTCTGAACATAGGCAGACATTCCTGCGGAAATCATTATTTGATCTATTTTTCTCTCTGCAAGGAAGTTAGTTATTCATGTCTTTAGCGCGGTGAGGGCTGGCTGAATCACAGTCTATAGCAGACCTCTTTGGCCATCTCGCAAAACAAGTGGCAGCATTAAATCGACCCATTTCCTTATATCTGCTTGTGTGCACCAGGCTTTTTCGGTTTCAAGAACATAAATGCCTGAAACACGTTCAATCTTATCTTTCTTGCTCTAAGTGATGATTAGAAGTGGGGATTTCTTCCCATCCCGACGAATTGCCAAAACATAGGTAACACGTGCACTTTCGTAACCAGTGGAGGGAATGTAGATTGACGAGACACCCTCTGATCAATTGTCGTTTGAGATTCTTAGCCCATAAACTCTGCAGTTTCATCCATAGCAATCATGTTGGAGAGTTGGTATTTAGAAAAGTCGATGCCATCAACAAAGGACTTGAATGCAAGTGCACGTTTAATAACTTCAGTATCTTCCAGCTTGAACAGTGTTGTTGATCTTCTTAGAGACAGTTCATATTGCTGAAGGAAGCCATCCAGCCAGTGTTGTGATGCTTTGAATTTTTCTGGGAATATTTCTAACTGTGGTGCCATTGCAAGGGCAAATGCCTAAATATCAGCCCTGCGCACAACCAAAGCCTTTGCTCTCCTGTCAGCAATCCATTCACTGAAGATGTCTTCCAGTTCAGGAAATAATGGTTGCCGAACTGATCCACCCACACTTGCGCTTCTTAGCATTTCCCTCGTCCATCTGTTGACCGAGGTTATAGTACTCTGCTCACCAATTTCGGAACATTCGGAGAACCAATTTCCTCTCTTTGCAGATTCTTGCCCTAGGAGTTCTCCACGATTCCTTTCTTGTACTCGACGGAATAGCCCTTTCTTTTTGCTCTCATCTTGACTGTGGGTCAAAATATTATTCCCTTTAAATCTACCATTAAATCAAGTGTTAATGGAAGACTATGTTAATTGTTAATCGACTCAGGAGTGGCAACAAAAATGATGACAGTTAAGAATGTACGTTCAGCCCCAAAATATTAACTCCCTGATTTTTAAAGAATTATTTCTGTCACCGTTGCCAACACAATAACTTGGACAGGGACGAACCCCTTTCATAATACATTGAAGGCGGTTAGAGCACTTCTTACTTTTTTTTAGTTCGCATGTCCCCCCCCCCCATTTCTAAAAACGCCCAACGCATGTTGATGAATAACTTTTCCGTCAAAGATAGCGTTCACCGGTAAAGTTTCCCACGTCGGATTCCCTTTTCGGAACTGGATGTTACAGCTGCCGAAGAAAAGACGGCTTCTTTTCATTTCCCGCTAGCTCTCTGAACCGAACTAAATGCATGCGCCATAATTACAAAAACCATGTCCTCGGCTGAGTTCAAAGTCAATCGGTTTTCTTTCTTACTCTGGATATTCAAGGCAAATTAAACTCATGAGCACGGTATTCTCCAGTGATTTTGGCATTCGCTTAATTTTTTTTAACAGTGATAGGCTGGCTGACTACGGTACTACGTATCGTAACTGGAGCTTATTTTCGGGATACAGCTTATATTAAGAGCATCCGGAAAAATCATGCCAGGGCTTATTTTCCGGTTAGGTCTTACTTTCGGGGAAATACGGTAAAAAAATCATTAATGGAGAAGAAATGTAAGAGCTTTAATAAGATTGGCTTAGATCAGCGGCAGACTGGCGATCCATAGACGGCCCTGATTTTGAATGGCCCACTTTTGGGGGAAATTATCAAGACACCACATCCCTAAGAAAAAGAAAAAGAAAAAAAAATCGGTGTGTCAGCATCTTCGTTTACTGTTCAAACATCTTTTCAACACAGATCTACGAATCATTGCAGTTTTTTGTATTGAGACAATAATTAGCAACCTTTTACAAATTTTCCTGTTCCGCAGATCTATAGTGAAATTTAATACAAGAACAAAATGACTTCTGTTGCATAGAAGCAATAGATAAGGTACGTTCTCAGAGAGAGATTGGCGAAGACTCTGTTCTCATGCATTTTGCTGCAATAACCTAATTTACAATTTTTAACACTTTCTTCGCTTTTAAGTGAGAACAGAAATCTAAATGTACCAAAAATTAATTTCTTTTAAAAAACTATCCTATCCTTATATATAAAAGGATAAGTTGCCGACGACCTGGATCACTTTTTAAGTCGTCATAGCAACAACTGAGAAACAAATGTTTGTCACGTCACGATTAGCTTTTCATGTTTTCGAGCAGGTCACGTCATCAGCTACACGTGCACAGTTCTCGCGTATATATATGTTTTGTTGTCATGGCAACAAAGAACACAGCTGCTGGTGTGACGTCATCTCATCCAAATCATTCTCACATGTCGTCAGAGATGCGTTACGTCACACGGTCAACTCTTTAGAAATAGGAAAACTGCGTCAGGAATTTTGATTCCACTTGGCATACTCTTGATATGCTTTATTACGCTGTTCACCAGAAAAAGACAAACATTTATAATTCAGTGCTCACACCGTGTTATTTGTAACCGTTTCTGTTTAACGTTTTATTTACATATTTTTTCTTTCGTTCGAAGTTAGAGTTTCTTTTCTTTCGAGTGCGGTGGAAGTGAAAGAATTCAGTTCTAGGCTGTAAGATGTTTATTATTTATATATTTATACATACACGATTATTATTTTTTCATGCATTTTCCTCCTTAAAATATTTAATAGCCGTTAATATTTATAAATTTATTAATTTTAATACGTACTTTTAACGACGTGGACGACTTTTACTTCAGAAAGGCAAGGACGAACGTTAGTGTACTTCGCGAACTTGACTGTTGTTTTAAACCTCGCCTATGCCGCGTCAAAAAAGAAATTTACCTCCTTCATTAGACGAAGAGATTGAAGGTAAACTCCGAAAAGTCTATTTGCCGAACAGGTGGCGCAGTGGTCTAAGCGATGGCTTCTGCTCATTTGTCCGAGCTAGATCCGGGTTCGGATCCCGGTGAGGCATGAATGTTGTGTTTTTCTTATGGCACCGGGTCTCTCCCTTCCCTGGAACCAGTGACCCTAAATTAGGTACGGGCGACTGCTTATAGACCATTGAGTTGTTCATGGTGATCGTTAAACGCCCAATAAGGAAAAACTGTTACGACGAGCAAGGCGCGAACAACGCACTGCAGTCGAAAGATAAGATGTTAACTTCCGGAATGCCGAACAAGCAAAAAAAAAAAAAAAAAAAAGACAAAAATGATGTGCAGTTGAAAGAAATTCTGAAATTCGGCGTTTGCGTGATAGTCGTACTAATGATATGACGCTGGAACATATTGAAGCTGAATCTCAGCGCATGACAAATATACATATTGCAGAGGCACAAAATGCGACCCTTGAACAAAGGAATGAACGCAGTGATCGAGAGGTTCAGAGGACATTAACGAACCGACAACAACAAACAAATGCTACAAGTCATGTGGCTTTAAACGATATAGACGATGAAAAGCCTAGCGAGACACTCTTATGGCACTCTTGAGCAAATTTGTGAATTTTGTAAAGCCAATAAATTTGCCAGAGAAAGACCTTCAGATGGTAAATTGTCTAAATGTTGCTCAAAAGGAGCAGTAAAATTAGATCCTGTTCGCACTTCCCCATTAATTGAACAACTTATGAAATCAGCATGAGCATTCAAAAAACTTTATGGTTAACATACGGTCGATTAATAGTTATCTTGCATTTGCATCGATGGGAGCACAAATGGCTCCTCCACCAGGTTATGGGCTTTATTGTTTTAGAATAAATGGATCGATCTATCATCGTGCAGGAGCATTGCATCCTGATAATGGTGAACAGCTGAAATACGCGCTATTGTACATACTGGATCCTGATGAGGCTGCTGCCCAAAGAGTGCAAATGTGAGAAAATAGTGGGGGCAATAAAGATTTGTTACAAACACTGAATGCATTCATGGCAGAACATAATCCATTTGTAGAAGCATGTAAAATGCTTTATGAAGTCAAGCAAGAGAGTATTCAAGAAGCTCAAATGAATAATGCTGTTCCTTCTAATGTATCAATGGCTATTATTCAAGATCGTAGAAATCATCAAAGGCGTTATAATGCTCCAAGATCTAATGAGGTTGCTATTATATTATAGACCGTACTTAAGCTCTGATTCAATTCATGCCGACGGCGAAGAAAATACTGAACGGTATTATCCTATAGAGTTTTTAAATGAGCAAACTCCATCAGGAATACCACTTCACAGGCTGAAGTTGAAGATAGGAGCTATTATCATGCTCCTGAGAAACCTCAATACACGACGAGGTTTATGCAATGGAACAAGACTGTTAATTAAAGAACTAAAACCCAATTCGATCATTGCAGAAGTACTCACAGGCTCAGCATGTGGTAAAACTGTTTTTATTCCGCTAATTGACCTCGCACCTACTGATATAGACCTCCCATTCACATTAAAACGACGACAATTTTCTGTAAAACTCGCCTTTGCTATAACCATTAATAAGTCTCAAGGTCAAACACTGGAGAAAGTAGCTATCTACCTTCCTGAACCAGTGCTTAGCCATGGACAACTTTATATTGCATTGCCAAGAGTTCGACGGTTTGATGATGTCACAGTTAAAGCAGTCCATGGGCCAGAACAAGGAAAACTACTCCCAGATTACGAAAAAATATTTACAAAAAATATCGTGTACGTAGATATTTTCCAACGTCGTTAATAAACGCTTGAATAGCAACAAGTGATTTCTAGAACCCGTTGTATTCTTATCTCAACGGGCTTTACAGCTAGTCATTAATAAAATAATTACATAAAAATTCTTGAGATAACTGAAAATGTACAGAATTGCGAGAATTTCAGTGAAAATTTATGAAGTAAGAGAAATTAAAGAATGCGAAAATTAATTTTTATTTCATCACTTTCAAATGGAAAAAGGCTTTTTGCTTTAGCTGAAACAGACTTTAGAGAATTGCAGTTCAAGAATTCGTGAAACGATAAGATCTGCATCTGATTTGCTGCTTTTTAACCCTAAAAAGCACTAAATGAGATGCATATCAGGATGAAAAAATTACATATAAAAAACAGCAACACAAAAGTTTTACCGTAGGTGAACTTCAATGTAGTAACGTTACCAATGAATTTCGAGTTTCTGTCCCAGGCTATTGATAGCATATTTGATTAGATTGCATTTGATTATTCAATTGCAATTGACAAAAGCATATTGAGGTAGAGGATATCAGACCAAAGGGACGGGGCTTAAATTTGAAGTTAGAGAAAGGGGAAGGTAGTGCACCAAAACATAGTTTGGTTCAACAGAACATTTTTTCACGTAGTTATTATAAGAGGTGGAACGATATACGAATCCTAAATTTTCTCGAATCCGAATCCTAAAAGGTTCTCGAATCCCTGGAATCCTTCATATAAGAATAATTAAAAGAAAAAAATGGAAGAAAATATTTCTACTTAAAATTAAAAGTTTTTAATTCAAGCAAAATTCGAAATGTGTGTTTAATGAAAAACTAATGAAAGAATACAGTTTTCAAAAAATATACCCATACTTATTAAGAAGATACAAATGAAATTTATAATTTACGTTTACTAAATGAAGTACATAACTCTTGAGTCGTGAGGTTAATTTCCATTTTCTGAACATAATTTGGCAAAAAATATTTGAGCAACTATTCATATTTTTGACATTTTTTATTTACAGGCACAAGATAAATCGCTCCTAAGTATGCGCAAATGCTGTGGTTAGCGATATAGACTACGTAGGAATAGAAACAATAAAGCGCGAGAAACGCTGAGATTGATGCAAAAAAATACAGAGCGGATAACACCGAGCGTATACTGATAGCGTGTGTAAGTGGGACGCTGCGGAAAGTTGAGTAGAACTTGAAACGCTGAGCTGTAGACACAGTAACTTGAGTCATGTGCGCGACGCGGCTCAAGGTCACATTTCCCGCGCCGTTCTCACCCTTGTTAATACGGTAACGGCTGCCGGAGAAGAGATAAAATATGGCTAAGTCACTTTTTCCCCTATACTTGAGGTATGGTGGCTAAGGCACTGTCCAATGGGAGACGACAGTCGCTTTGCCAGTTGCTCTCTGTGTTTGGCTAAGCAATTCCTTCACTGTTGCATCCGGTGTGGAAGTAACGAGCTATTTCAAATAGCTGTGTACACACTGTAGACGATCTTCTTCGATTATTTTCTAATGTCAGAACTCGTCATGCTGACAAAAATTTGAACAAATATCGCTCTAGAACAAGCACCAAAGGCCAAGTTTTTTAGGTTAAGATTCGAATGCCGAGAAAAGCGCGAAGATTCGAGTTTTCGAATCTCGAATCTTTTTCAAGATTCGCGGGATTCGAGGATTCGAATGTCCCATCCCTAGTTTTTATTGTTGTTATTATTATTATTATTATTATTATTATTATTATTGAAACAGCCAAAATCGTTAACATGCTTTGCTTTTTAGTATAATTCGTTTTTTTAAGCTTTCCAACCGTAAGTTGAAGAAGCGTATAACGTATATGCTCCAAATTTGTCCGTCTGTCTGTCTGCCCGTACACAGGATAACTCACGTAAAAATGGTTCGATCTCGATGAAATTTTAGTATGTAGTAGGAGACAGCCTGGGAAGGAACCCTATTGAAAATGGACGAAATGGGGTCAAAGGTCAAGACATAGGAGCGGGATCCATTGCATCGCCCTTGTGCTTCATAACTTACGTAAAAATGCTTCGATTGCGACAAAACATCATCATGTTGTTCCGGAGATGTACTGAGCCGGCTCTGTTGAATATAATCGAAGTGAGGTCAAAGGTCAGGGCACAGGAGCGAGATTTATTCCACAGCCATTATTCTCATAACTTAAACTTGAGTAATGATTTCTGGTATGTTTGAACGCATATCATAATCAATGCATTGCATGAGTGTACTAATTGTTTTTTCTACAAAAACATTGAAGTACAAGTATGTATTTACTTTTTCGTTTTTGTTGAGTTAACATAAAGCTTACCTGCCTAGAATATGGCGGCCAAATGGGAATTCTTCCAGTATCCCGGCTGCCCAGTCCACGTCTGCTAAGAAGGGGCCGAAAACAACAACTCTAGCAAGAACGAAGCTTTTTGGCTATTTTTCCGAAGGGCTGTAGTGGATAGAGCAGCATGCTGATTTTGACAAAAGAAAACTGTTGTTAAAAATGCTCCGTGATCGAGCCGTAAAGAAGGAGTCACTCAAAACTACGCCATAACCGAAAACTGTGACCGCCTCTGGCAAAACGACGTCTAAATAATGAAGGGCCGCCCCGGTGGCGCAGTGGTCTAAGCAATGGCCTCTGATCATTCGTTCGGAAGGGGTCCGGGTTCGAATCCCGGTGAGGCATGGATGTTGTGTTTGACTTACTGCACTGGCTCTCTCCCTTCCCTGGAACCAGTGACCCTAAATTAGGGACGGGCGACTGCTTATAGCCCATTGAGTTGCTCACGGCGGTCGTTAAACCTCCAATCAAAAAAAAAAAAAAAAAAAACAATGAAAGCCGTTTCCATTCTCGTGGCGTACAGGTAGGGGGGAATTTAGAGATAGGGGTCTTCCCCGAAAGTGTTTCATTTTTTTATGATTTTGGTACAAATGCCACTTACATAAGAAAAAAATGCTTTAGTTTAATAAAAATGTATTAACTCACATTGGAAAAAAATGCATTAATTTTTTTTCTATTTTTTATTAACTTTTATTTTGTTCCGGTGGATTTCAAAAACATTCATTTTTTCGTCTACGCCCCCTGGAAAATGTTTCTATATACGCCCCTGCGTACATGCCACAAGAACACTTGGCGCCAAACGCACCACAAGCTGTCAAATACGTTTTTCAGGTGTTTCTTTCGTAATTTCTTTATTTAAAAGGACTTTTCTGACAAATCCCCGTTTTGGAATTTCAACCTGAAGTGGCCACTATAAAAATAATAAAAAATCTGTCAAACTTTGATGCATTTTCAACGATTTTTCAATGAGTTATAATACATAAACACAAAGATATTATGCTTTGCTAGCTCATAGCCAATGCGCCATGGACGGGTGAAAAAGCTGTGACTGAAATTTTTATGATAACACTGATTCCTTTTTTAAGAAATTACTCTCCAATTTATTCCCTTTTATGAAATTACTCTGCAATGCGAAGAAAATGAAATAAAATACCACATAACACTTACGTAACAGAACAAACGTCGCAGGCAGTTGTTCGAGCACGTGCGTGTTACCACAGATGAAGTCGTTTGTCTTACTAGCTTTATTTTATTTTCCGGTATTACTCCTTGATTTTACGTATCGTGCGATAGCGGTGTGCTTAGTTCCGATTACGGCCCGCAGATAAAAGCAGATGGCGCTACAAGTACTGAATGACGTCAGAGCGTTAAGGACAGACGTAGCCTATTATATAGGTTTTATATTGCAATCGGTGTTGTCAAAAACTGACCACGAAGCAGAATGTAATCAAATCGGAAAACTCACCTTACTGATTTTATACCCAGGAGCAACCAAATCCATCGGATAAAGAACGCCAACATTTGTAATAGAACCAGCAGCAGATGAGATGTTCAATATACCAGCCTTGGAGAAACTCATTCCTGGAGTTGGCTTTTTACACGAAGCTTTTTTCAAGAGAGGAAGCATTGTCTGGAAAACAAGAAAGAAAGAAAGAAGCGTGAAACATCATTAAATTCCATACAAAAATCTCACGTTATTTTCGCATGACCGCCAAGCTTTTCAAAATCAGAAACTACAGTCGTCTTCCACGCATCACACAAAACTCGTATATACACTTAGAGGAGGAAACTTTTCGACAACCAGACCATTTTATGTAGCTATCCCGCAGATGCTGCTCAGGCATCGGTATGAAAAGGGAACGCTAAAGACTAGCGCAAAAAATAATGGATAAAAGACGTGATATGCCGAACTTTGAACGTGGAATGATTTAGGATGCTAGAAGCATTGGTGCGAGCATTAGGAAAACGGCTGCATTTATGAAATGTTCAAGGAAGCGATTTCCCCGATATCTCTGCTTCTAAAAGTCCGATTTGAAAAATCCTTTTTGCATCAGATAGAGCTCTTTGTGGGAAATGTTCGGCATATAATTTCAAATGTTTGTAGTGAATGGTTTGACCACTAGAGACCGTAACCTGTGCTTCTGGAAGTTCGATTATATTAATTCTTTCGAGGTCAAGTACCACACACCACGTCAAGCTGTTTGAGAATACTCTACGCTGCAAATAAAGCACAGTTTTTCCGCCAGGGGGCGTAGACGTATATCTTATTTTTGTCGATGTCTCAGCTTCTAACAGTCCGATTTGAAAATTTGTTTCTTTGTCGGAAAACGTTTCGGGTGCGAAATGTTTTGCATGTAATTTTAAATTTTTATGGCACAAATATGCCACCAAGAGGGCACAAGTTCAAGTTTCCGTTTGCATGATATTAGCAGCCACGTCGGCGCTTGTGAAAACCAGATTCAAAAACCCTTCTTCGGTCAGATACTACTACCAGAACATTTTGTATACATTTACTGCCAAAAGTAGAGAATAATTTTCCCGCTAGGTGCGCAAATATCTTAACAGTTTTTGTTCATTTTTCTGATTTTAAAAGTTCGATTAAAACATTTTTTTGAATGCCGTATACTATTGGGTTGGCCAAAAAGTATTGCGTCCCTCCCCCCCCCCCCATGTAAGTGAAAGGCGAATTTTGAATCGGAAGCAAAAACTTTAGTCAGCAACATATTGCCCATTTTGTTCGATTACCTTTTGCCATCTCGCAGGCAAGTCCATGATTCGGAGCTCAAAAAAGTTTTTATGTTTTTTCGGGGGGAAAAAACAGTTCAAAGAACGATTTGATAGCCTCATCAGCAGTGAAGATTTTACCATTCAAGGTGTTTTGCAATGAACGAAACAAAGGATAGTCTGATGGTGCTAGGCCTGGCACATATGATGGATGCGGTAACGCATCCCATCCAAGCTGCAACAATTTTTGACCAGTGACCAAACTTGTATGTGGTCTTGCGTTATCATGGTGAAACACAACACCTTTGCGATTCATCAATTCTAGACACTTCTGTTTGACTGCATCTATTAATTTATCCAGCTGACGACAACAGGCGTCCGAATTGATGGTTTGGTTCCTTGGAAGCGATTCAAAATACACAATACCTTTGAAATCCCACCAGACTGACATCATAACCTTCCTTTGGTGCATATCTGCTTTTGAAGTGCTTTGAGCAGGTTCATCACGCTTGCCCCACGATCTTTTTCGTGCGACATTGTTGTAGGCGATCAATTTTTCATCGTCTGTTACTGTACGTTTCAAAAATGGATTGTTTTCTTCACGTTTGAAGAGCGAATCGCAGATGTCAACGCGCTTAGTGAGATGAATTTCTTTGAGCTCATGTAGTTTTCAACTCACGTATCGAGCTTACTAACGTATTCCAGTTGCTTTAAATGGGTTTCAACGCTCGATTTCGATATGTTCAGATACACAGCAATCTGTCGTGTCGTTAAACGCCGATTAGATTCGATGAATGTCTTTAATTTGTTGTCGTCAACTTTGATTGGTCTTTTGAGCGAGGTGTATCATTCACATTAAAATCTCCGAAATTCGCAAACCAATTCTGACACTTCCGTAGTTTTAATTCATCTTCACCATACACGTCACATAACTTTTTATGAGCCTGCACAGCGTTTTTTTCTTTTTCGGAAGTAGTATGACGAAAATGTCCCTTTTGATTGTCCATTTTGAAATCTACGCCAAACAAACACTTGTTAACAAAATCGTGGACTTTCTGTTCCTAAAACAAGCTTGAACTGTCAGTTGTCATGTTACATAATGAACTTGCGGGTTCAAATAACGTTAGTTACATTTCAGGACATGATTCGCCATCTATGTGTAAAAAACGCAATGACTTTCTTGCCATCCCAACATTTACTTTGTGGAGCACTTTGCTTCTATACTCGTGTGGTTTTGTAGCTCACAATTCTGGCGCCAGATGGTGTTAGTGTGTATTTTTGTTTGATGCCGTATCTCCCCGTTTCTAAAAAAATACTTTGAAAAAGTCTTTTTTACTCTATGCTGTTCGTTACAGGAAATATGGCGAATATTATGTTTTTAAAATAGTTCATAATCTACCGCTAGGGGGCAGAAACATCAAAACCTTTTTCTCGCTATCTCTGCTTCCAAGAGACGTTTTTGAATAATTATTTTCCTTAATATAGCTTTTGCTGTGAAGAATACCTTTCACATATTTTCTGCTTTCCTGTTATTTAAAATTTTTCCACCAGGGGCTGTAAAGTTAGATCATGTTTTCTTCTATATCTGTTCTTCTAACTGTTTGATATAAAAATTACTTTGTCTCTGATATGCTCCTTCAGCTAAGAACATTTTTTTTAGCACAGTTTGATAATTTTCGTAGCATACTTTTCTACATTTAGTGAGGAAAGGTACTGTTTCTGTTTCTCTTTTTTTTTTCTTTTTATTGGTTATGAATAATTTTGAAATATTTTATTCTTACAAATTTTGAAGATGACAATCCGATTTTTGGCGTATATGTGACAAGAAAACTTGAAAAAGTCAGATAATATCCGAAAACTTGAAAATTTTCATCGTCCTGGAGCGGGACTCGAATCTGCGTCTCCCAGAAAACGCCCGGGTATATCTGACTTACCATCCTTGTCACATTTACGCCAAAAATCGGATTGTCATCTTCAAAATTTGTATTATATGGCGTAATCCCGTATTTCTTTCATGATATTTTATTCTTGTCGGAAAGGATTGAAAACACTTGCTCATTACAATCGAAAATTCGGTGTCATTTCTGTTATTTTCAAATAAAAAACAGTTATGTTCCTGTGGCATTTCAGTTTAGTGCCTTCTTAACTGTGACTACATAGGTCCTAAAGCTTTTGAATTAACTTTCTCCAGGAGAGCCCTTTCTCTCCTGCATTTTGGGCAAAACTTTAATACAATGCTGCACAAATGCGGTACAGTGATGCA
Organism: Macrothele yani; assembly: GCA_039090855.1. Lineage (NCBI taxonomy): Eukaryota > Metazoa > Arthropoda > Arachnida > Araneae > Macrothelidae > Macrothele > Macrothele yani. The sequence continues at coordinate 100,154,357 of CM076989.1, read as the reverse complement.
CTTAAATAAAAGAAGGTAGAGATAACGATAAATTATATATATCCAGCGGTGTAACTAGGAATTTATGCGCCCTCGGCAAACCAGAAACTATTACACCCACCCCGCCCACCGAAATCGTTAAGACAAAAGAGCTTATTCTGTGACGTGCCTGTATCGCAGGACGCACATAAGATAAAGGCAGATAGCAGTGAGAGCACGTGCCAGTGTAGTACAGTGGATAGCACTCGGAGCTCCGGAGCCGGAGTTGTGGGTTCGAATACCGCCCCTGGCATAAAAATGATGAAGATATTTACTTCATCGTATATCGACTGAAGTGTTATAATCTTGCTTGTTCATAAGTTTGCAGGATAGTAAAACTGGTCTTGCATTTAGTACCAGCATACACAATTGCAATCTCTCAAAAAAAAAAAACTAACACAGGCTTTTGGAAGTTGTTTCTGACAGTTCGCTGCACAATAAATTTTGTACTTTTTTTAAGCATATTCTCTTTATAACGAAGTAAATTTCTCCGTCATTTTTGGTCTACGCCGGGATTCGAACCCGAGGCCGCTTATTCCGGAACAAGTCGCTCTACCAACTGAGCTACGCAGACGATTATTCTGATTCCTATCTGCCTTTATGTGTCCTGCTGGCAGATACGTCACATCTCCCCCCCCCCGAAAGAGGGCCGGGGGCATGGCCCACGGGTCAACCGTGACCATGAATCGTTGCAGGCAGCCATCCACTGTAGAACGTGCACTTGAGAACTCCCAGTCAATCTGCTGTGTGGAATGCAACATCACACATTTTTTATTTTTCGAAGCGCTGGAGAAGGAATTCTCTGATTTTTCCTGTCTCGCGGTGTGGAAATAACATCACACCAATGAGAGATTTTGAACGGCCGGGTCATCCGGACAGTTCGGGCGCCATTATAATGAAGTAAATTTCTCCGTCATTTTTGGTCTACGCCGGGATTCGAACCCGAGGCCGCTTATTCCGGAACAAGTCGCTCTACCAACTGAGCTACGCAGACATTTTATTCTGATTCCTATCTGCCTTTATGTCGTGTGCGTCCTGCTGGCAGATACGTCACATCTTGAAGTTAATCGATAACTAATAACCATTAACGATTGTTGTTCTTCGGTGACTCCTGTTTCACTGTAGCCGAATTACACAGTCGAGTTACATTATTGTGATCACCTCCTACTTTTGACGTCAACAGCGCGTAGCCAATGAAAGAAGGCACGTGTCGTGAGCTGGCTTGGAGGGTATATAAGGTGTCCTGTAGGCATTCTGAAAACATATCACTCGTTGCTATCATTGATAAAAGGAGCAATTTATCAGATTTACAAAAAGGGATGATTATCGGCTTTCGGGCCAAGGTTGGCAGTATTTCTCAAACAGCGCAGTTTGTGAACTGTTCGCGTGCTGCTGTGGTTAAAGTGTATCGTGATTGGAGAATTGGCACCATTGCGAATAAGCGACGCGGAAACTTCGGAGCACCACGTGCCATTGATATGAGAGGTGAACGTCGGCTTCGAAGGTGCGTGAGGGCCGATCGACACGCTGTGTCTAAAACGGCAGTTCATGTAACCCTGCTGCGTATGGGGCTCCGATGCAGACGGATGGTCACTGCACCTATGCTAACGAAGGTGCATCGGTAGAAAAGGCTTACATTTGCACGGCAGTATCGGAATTGTACTTCCGCTGATTGTCAAAGTATTGCCTTCTCCGATCAGTCACGTTTTCTGCTTCATCGAACAGATGGCCGTTAACGTATAAGGAGAGAAACATCGGAGAACAAACACTCTTCAACCATTGCTACAAGAACACAAGCTGGTGGGGACAGCGTTATGGTCTGGGGAATGTTATCGTGGCATTCCCTGGGTATAGTCATACCTGTGGAAGGCACCATCTACCGAATTCGTTATGAATCCATCCTTGCAGACCACGTATAGATCCCATATGCCCCAGGGGAGATAATCAGCGTGTATGTACACCCATACACGCTGATTATCTCCCCTGGGGCATATGGGATCTTCCAGAACGACAATGCGACGTGTCACACAGCTAGAAATGTCGGACAGTGGTTGGACGAGCACGATGAAGACTTCAAAGTACTTCCCCGGACCCCTAATTCCCCAGACTTAAACCCAACTGAGCATCTGTGGGACCACCTCGATCGTGTTGTTCGCTCTATGGATCCTCCACCACCCACCCACCAGCAGCTGTCAGATGCTCAGATGCACTGCAGTCAACATGGCTCCGCAGACCTGTGAACTCCCTCCAGCACTTTATTGAGTCATTCCCAACCCATCTAGCTGCTGTCCGCGCTGCACACGGAGGTTAACCCTGGATATTAGCTGGTGGTTACAATAATGTGACTCGACCGTGTATTTGAGAACTGATTTATGTAGTGTTCAGTCCGCCATATATACACGAACATTACATTGTTCAATACATTTTAAGAACGGACTGGTTTTTCGGCAGATCAGAAGAAGACCTTTGCGAAGTCATTGCCATTTTAATTGCGGTTTAACAACCTAACTCTTAAACATTTTTATTGGGGTATGACACTGTAAATAGTGTAGTAGGGAAATAAGTGTCGTTTCTTATCCCAAATGGGAACAACATTTTACCCTCTTTAATTGCGTCGCAAAAAATTAAGAAATGGGGGGCAGTACTCAGCAGAAGAGTTTCATACATTTTTCTTATCCCCTTATTTACATCCGAGATGCCATTAGTAGTGAAGATGATCTGGTCTCGGAAGGCCATTTAGGGCTGTTAAACACAAAGTGTGAAGAGAGCGGTGAGATTCCCAACTGCTCTACTCCGGGGGCGCAGTGGTTTAAGCGATGACCTCTGATCATTCGTCCAAAAGGGGTCCGGGTTCGAATCCCGGTGAGTCATGGATATTGTGTTTGTCTTACGGCACTGACTATCTCCGTTCCCTGGAGCCAGTGACGCTAAATTAGGGATAAACTTTCCAGTAGCCAGTGACCCTAAATTAGGGATTTTCTGATGTAAATAAGGGGTATCAAAAATGTATAAAACTATAGCCCATTGAGTTGCTCACGGTGGTCGTTAAACCCCCAATAAAAAAATTGCGTCGCAAAAAATTCAAAAAATTTAAAAAAAAAAAAAAAAAAAATTCCCAACTGCTTCGGAGTTTCGACCTTAAAGTTTTTGCTGACTCCTAAACGGACTGACTGCAGCTTGTAGTAGTGGCAGTCATGATCGAATAGCCCCCAGAGAATCTTCAAAAATATGAATGACATCATTATCTTGTAACGTACGAACACATGCATTTCTGATTGAGCGGAACATACAACCCTGGCACAGTTTGAGGAACAAATGTTAAATTTAAGACGCCAAGCTACCGCAAATGGCGAAAGAAATTTTAAGTAAATTCTGTAATTCTATGTCAAAAACTGGTGCAAAAGTTTCAATTCCGATTTTAATCAGATTGTGTACAGTGATTTTTGCGCCCTCTCTTCAGCTGCGCCTGCCCCGCCCTAGTTACGCCTCTGTATTTATCCCTCATAGTGTAATTATTAACAACAGTTCAAAAGGAAGAATCCATCAGATCATAAAACTTCCTAAGTTTACCTAACCGTGTTTTTCTTTTATAAAAAACTAATAAAATCTTACAGTTCACCAAACGAATAGGAAATATAAAAGACTCAGATTTATCTTTAATAGATTTTAAAACATTTCAGAGTGTATAACTTTACCTGAGCTACCATTATAGGGCCAACAGCATTTACATTGAATTGAAGAAGTAAGTTTTCAGGTGTGACATCCGGGTATGCCAACCACTGCAGAACTCCAGCGTTGTTGATTAGCAAAGTCAGTCCGTTGTCACCAACAGTCTCCTCGACGATCTTGCGTGCATTTTCTACTTCACTTTGATTCTGAACATCTTTAAAAGAGAAAAGATGACACTAAATCATGTGTCTTTTGAGTCAAACTCTATATATAATGAAGCAAACAAAAATGTGATTGTAATAAAATTCATTAACAAATATACTCATGCTAACATAAAAAGCAGAACAGTTGAAAGAAGTCGAGTTACGGCTTTGATTCTTACAGGATATGTTCATTAGGCAATACAGAACAACTAATTAGCATCTCGGTGTCATAAGTACTAGGTACGTCGATGTACACTGCTAGCCACCCAAAACGCAACAACAAGAAGGAAGCATCCGATTGGCCTGAAATTCGCAGCATGCGTCGCCCGCGAGAGGACATGCAAACGATTAGCATTGCAGGGCATATGCAAATCATGTGCGCCCGGCACGCCACCAAGAAGCACTATAAGAAGGCTGCACAGAAGGCGGGGTGTAAGTAGTGGAAGTGTGTTGTGCTACCGGACCTGTGAGTGGGAAGCTTCCTGATGCCTCGTCGCAGAATACGGCAGTCATTCAAGCACGTTTCGGAGTTCGACAGAGGACCATTAGTGGCTTATCGCGACAGCGGTTTATCGTACCGAAACATCGGCGCCCGTGTAGGACGACATCAAGCAACAGTGAGGCGAGTATGGATTTGGTGGGTGTAGGAGAGACGGAAGGGCCGACGAGAGCGATTGCCGCAGCCGCGGCACACCACCAAACGAGAGAACCGGTATGTTGTGCGGCGGGCATTGACGGCTCGCTCCGCCACATCACGAACGTTAGCGCAGGAATTAGGGTGTGTTGCGCAACAGCCTGTGTCAGCACGTACCGTTCGACGTCGTTTGCAGGAGCGGAGACTTGTCGCATGGCGCCCGTTGCTCCGATTACCATTGACGTTACACCACCGGCGAGTGCGGCGGCAGTGGGCCGTTGGACGCCACACCTGGACTACGGAATGGCACGACATTGTCTTCTCTGACGAATCCCGCTTCTGCGTGCAACACCACGATGGTCTGATCCGCGTGTGGCGGCATCGCGGCGAGAGACTGCATGACGCCTGCATTATGCATCGCCATACCGGTCCGTCGCCTGGGGTTATGGTTTGGGGCGCAATTGGATATGACACCCGCACCCCTCTGGTACGCATCGCCGGTACACTCAACAGCCACCGCTACATCTCCGACCTTTTTTAGCCTGTAGCCCTCCCTTACCTGCAGGACCTGCCAGCGGCCACGTTTTAACAGGACAATGCGCGCACGCACGTGGCACGCATCGTGCAACAATTCTTCACGGCCCACCAGGTGTCAATGCTGCCGTGGCCAGCCTGTTCTCCCGATATGTTGCCCATCGAACACGTCTGGTCGCTGATTGGCAACCGAGTGGCCCGGCAAGCACCACCCGTGACTACGCCTGATGAACTGTGGCAACGTGTGGAAGCAGCCTGGACAGACATACCCCAAGCTCACATCCAAAGCCTCTTTCGTTCGATGCCGTGGCGTGTAGCGGCCGTTATTGCCAGCCATGGGGACCACACCAGCTATTGATGTCTGCTTGTTCCGCAAGTCGCACGGGCCTGTAAGCTCAATCGTTTCATCTTTGTATCTGTTGTTATGTGTCCAGTAAATCTGGCTTTGCTATCTCGTGTCCTTCTTGGTGTTGCATTTTGAGTGGCCAGCAGTGTAGTTAATAATAGGCGTGCAATCACCTGCTGCAGTCTAAGTGCTGAGAAGTCGAATCAAATAATGTGGGAATGATGTCCTGTGGAATAGACATCCAGGCTACACTCACGGACAATGAAATTTGCTCACCTAGAAGGAAACATGCTACATCCGCGAAACTTTGCAAATAGCTAGAATGCATGCTGGTATGCAAATGATCCATGTTTGGTGCGAGTGCGCATGACCGTACACCCTGTGGTGGCGCTGCAAGCACGTGCCATCAGCCATATAAACCGGCGTGTAGTCGATGCCCCATGAAAGCGAAAAGCACCGGCCGACGCAAACAAGAGTACAGAGTGACAAAAATGCCGAGGAGATGCCAGAGACGTTTATTTATGCAACTTACGGACTTTGGGAGAGGCCTGATCATCGGACTAAAAACCGCAGGGTGGTTGGCGCGCCGGATAGCCCGCCATGTGAATCGTTATGACCGTACCGTCCGGTAGTGTTGGAAGCAGTGGACACGTGACGGCACTGCCACACGGCGGAGCGGCTCCGGATGGCCCAGGAGGACCACCGGTAGAGAGGATCGACGGATCGGGCGCTAGGCACAAATGGATCCCACGGGGACCCGGTCCACTATACAGGCAGATGTAGCGGCTCCTGTGTGCCCACGAACTATTTCCTGACGCCTCGCGGATGCGAATCTGCGATCCAACCTTCCTTTACGTGTGCTGCCGTTCGCATCGGAACATCGTAGGCTCCGTGTGCGGTGGTGCTAGGCCAGAGCAACGTGGAACGCTACAGACTGGGGGCGTGTGGTGTTTGGCGATGAGTGCCGCTTCGATTTGGGGACAGTTGATGTTCGTATCCGGATGTGCAGGTCCCCGAGTCAACGACACCATCCCAACCTCGTTATCGAGCGCCACACCTCCCCCAATGCAAGCATTATGGTCTGAGGAGCCATAGCCAACGATAGCCGATCAGCTCTAGTAGTCTTACCTGGATCATTAACGGGCCAGCGGTATGTGGATGAGATCCTACGGCCCCGTGTGCTCCCATTCCTGGCCGGAATTCCAGGTGCAATATACCAGCAGGATAATGCCCGCCCGCACACTTCTCAGGTTGCACAGGACTTCCTACTTCATGTCAAGATACTTCCATGGCCTGCCCGCTCCCCGGACATGTCCCCTATCGAGCATGTGTGGGACCAGTTGAAACGTCAGTTGCCGCCGTTTCGCACTGTCCTGGATTTGGAGCACATCATCCAACACGTGTGGACCAGTCTGCCTCAGGACAACATCAGGCGACTGTTCGCCTCCATGTCGGACCGTATTGTAGCATGTATCGCCGCACGAGGCGGTGCGATGCGCTATTGATGATGACCGGACTGCGTGCCACATGTCCCTCTGTAATTGTCCTGAAGCTCTGTTTTCGCCATCATGTGTATCATTCATCTGCATCATTACGTCCATAAAATTTTAGTTCAACCCGATGTTTCCTTTTTGGTGCGCAAATTTCATTGTCCGTGAGTGTAACTTAATTGGCTGCCAGTCATAGCCCAAAACAGGAAAGCTCACGGTAGTTAAAACGAAAGTTCATTATGTTAAACAACGAGAAACAACCAAAATTAGCGTAAGGGAAAAATCAATAAACTCGTTAAAACTACACTGGCGGAAAGTGAAAAAGGAACTCCAAGAAGGAGACGTCTGATACCAACGAAATTTATGCAGCATAATAACGGAATACAGAGGATAACGTGATCAAAACATTATGTCAAAATACAGCGGTATTTGCTGGTAAACTGAAAAATAACATGTCCGTGTAACATGGTTAGTACGAGGTTGAACCGCCATGAACTGCGTCACACTGTGCAATTCTGGCATGGAGTCTGTCGTACAGATGTTGGATGTAAGTTTAGGGTATGGAGTTCCAAGCATCCTCAACCTGGACGCGTTGATTGGGGATGGTCGTGGCTGGCCGTGGAGACCGGATAAGTCGTTGTCCCATAAAATCCCACACGTGCTCAATGGGGGACAAATCCGGTGAACGTGCAGGCCATGGAAGTTGTCTCACACCCTGAAGTGCATGTTGCGTTGCACGTGCCGTGTGTGGGCGTGTGTTATCTTGCTGGAAAAAACCACGATGGACCGACCTTATAAATGGCACAACAACGGGCTGAATGATGTTGTTGATGTAGGAGGTGCTGTTGAACGTACCCGGTACAAACACTAGTTGTGTACGGGAGTGATAGCTGATCGCTCCCCACACCAGGAGACCAGGTGTAGGCCTTGTGTGTCGCTGGCGGATGCAAGAAGGGTGAAGATGCTCCCGTGTGCGTCTGCGAACACGCATACGACCATCGGAGGCTCCCAAGCAGAATCTGCTTTCATCGCTGAACACGACAGATCGCCATTGCGTTCTGCAGTGCAGACATTGGCGACAGCACTGCAGCCGTTCCTGACGGTGGGCTGGAGTCAGAGGTACACATGCCTGAGGTACACGTGCACGTAGTCCTGCATCCAGTAGACGGTTGCGGATTGTTCGCACAGTCACCTCAGGTGCAACGGCAGCTCGGATTTGCGTCGCAGTGGATGTTCTGCTTGACAACGCCGCTCTTCTTATGCGTCGATCGGTTTGCTCATCAGTCCGTCTGTGACTCCCGGTTCCACGTCTTCTCGTGTGGGAATGTTCCTCGGACCATCTGCGCCACCATCGTACCACCACCGATACTTCCCGTCCAATTCGCTCCGCAATACGATGATACGACCACCCGGCCTCGCGGAGTCCGACTAGTCGACCTCGCTCAAAGTCCGATAACTGCTGAAATCGTACACGTCTTCCATGTCCAGGCATTGCAGCTTCTTCAGGGTCTTCGCACGTGTCCGTACTCCGACGACAGATTACATTCACTTCGCCGTACTCCTTAAATACCACCGACGATAATTTGCACATTATGCCGTGCTGTGGCGTAAGCGCTCACCGGTTGGTCCCGAAATTAACATCACACCTACGTAAACTCGACCACATTAACATATGTAAATTTCATGATCGTCCACCAATTCCTTCTTGGTGTTCTTCTTTCACTTTCCGCCAGTGTATATGGCATACGTCATGATCTCTAGCAGGAGAATTGAGCATTGTGGAAAAATAAAAAAATCTGTGTAAAATCTCCACCATAATAGACGAATTCTGGCACAACTTGTGTTTCACAAATCGGGCATTTTAGAAGACAATTAGTGAACAATAACTTTCAGTAATGATTCCTGGAGACAAAGCTGTGGATTATGAAAAAATTAGAAAATATACGAAAAACATTCCCCATAGTGAAAAATATCAGAAACAAAATGAATGTTTCTTATCAATCTTTTAGAAGAAGAAGTATCGAGGAAAACGTAATATAAGTAGCACCCTAGAGGGAAGAAACCGCTATCTGAAGGAGAAAACTTGTTTAAAATATTATTTACAATCGAGGACATCCGACCGAGAGGCCTTCTCGATTTTTAGAAGCAAAGATGCGGTTGCAAGCAAAAACATACACTGCAGCTAAGAGCAGCAAAAGCACTAAATATACGCAAAATGCTCTTAATAATGGAAGCTATTCAATGGATAAAAAGGTTTTTCAATCTTTTAGCAAAAGAGATAGCAGAAAAAAAAATAGAATCTTCGTTATAGTGAGATATCAAGAAAACATGTAACTTACCAGGAGATGTGACGTACCTGCGAGAAGGACGCACACGACATAAAGGCACATAGCAATCAGAATAAAACGTCTGCGTAGCTCAGTTGGTAGAGCGACTTGTTCCGGAATAAGCGGCCTCGGGTTCGAATCCCGGCGTAGACCAAAAATGACGGAGAAATTTACTTCGTTATAATGGCGCCCGAACTATCCGGATGAACCGACCGTTCAAAATCTCGCAATGGTGTGATGTTATTTCCACACCGCGAGATAGGAAAAATAAGAGAATCCCTTCTCCAGCACTTCAAAAAAAAAAAAAATAATAAATAAGGGGGAGATGATGTAACGTACCAGGAGATGTGTGTGACGTACCTGCCAGAAGGACGCACACGACATAAAGGCAGATAGGAATCAGAATAAAACGTCTGCGTAGCTCAGTTGGTAGAGCGACTTGTTCCGGAATAAGCGGCCTCGGGTTCGAATCCCGGCGTAGACCAAAAATGACGGAGAAATTTACTTCGTTATAAACAGTCTTCGCCTTAGTGAAGGGCGTCCTGTGAAAAAAATTGTAAACATAACACCCAGTTGCTGGAAAACTGTATTAATAGAATTGCTGGAAATCTGTATTGCTGGAAAAGTGTGTTAATATAATTTCTTTTTAAATCCAGCAATACAGATGTGCGCAATCTTCTTCACATTGAGTGGCACCCGGTTCAAACCGAATCTTTTTTAAATCGTTTTTTTTTTTTTCCAGGAGAATTTTACAATTGAAAATGGAAATGCGCCCTTACAACACCAAGCGGTAAAACTGTTCATTACGAAGAACTGGAAGATATATTAGGAATATTCCTCGTAGATGTCCGGCACATGGAAGATATTTCAAATCAGACTTTTAGAAGTACTGAATGCGGGAGGAATAAGGTACCATTGAGACCCTTGCGCCAATAACGTCATGTCAACCAACCAGCCACAAATTTAAGTACACTGGAAGCTGAAGGCACATACAGATAACTCGTTGAGTACTTGGAGAACTATTAGCAATTAAGTCAAGGGAAACATACGCTCGGGTGACAAAACATTAGAGATAGGGGTGATGAATAGTTGACATGAACATTAGAGATGAGTTCCGGCTCAATTTTAGGAGGCCGGGCCCGCCCGGCCCCCGATTCTTGGGAAATTTTGCTTATCAAGGCTTGCATTTATGCATTATACACTGGCCAAAGATATGGCCCAAGCAAGGATTAGTTTAAAAATCATTAGTTTAAAAAGTTTTTTTTTTTTTGATTGGAGGTTTAACGACCACCGTGAGCAACTCAATGGGCTATAAGCAGTCGCCCGTCCCTAATTTAGGGTCACTGGTTCCAGGGAAGGGAGAGAGCCAGTGCCGTAAGACAAACACAACAACCATGCCTCACCGGGATTCGAACCCCGACCCCTTACTGACGAAAGATCAGAGGCCAGCGCCTTAGACCACTGCTGCCACCAGGGCGGCTTTAAAAAGTTTAGTTCAGTTAATCCACTTCACAATATAAATATGTTTTTAGAAATACTACGCATAAAGCCAAATGTTCTAAAATGGGAATTTGAAAACAAATAAATAATCAACGTGCCCTTCGACCGTGTATCAGGGGAATCAGTTATTTTGGTAAAAACTGAAGAAAAGAAAATCGTTTAGAAACAAAAAATTCCATTCATTATTTCTTTTTGATTTCTAAATTTACTTTTATTTTGAATAAATTTCATTATAAAACGTACAACGTCGTACAGACAGTTGCAAGTGTTTGAAATTTTGACTCTAGAAAACTAATCTTTGCAATATAATTTACATATATGCTAATTGGTAAAGGTAGTTTAGAGTGATGTAGTAGAATATAAAAAAAAAGCATGTAGGGAAATTTCCAAAATTAAAAAAAAAAGGAACGTAAAAGCATTCCAGACCAGATTATTCTGCATTTTGTAACATTAACAAAGCTTTGCGCTTAATAGTATAATAATCACAATATTATCATATGTGTGTGTGCAGTTTCCAGATCAAGTTCATCATGAAAAAAGAGAGAGAGAGAATTGCATTTAATGCCTCAGCGCTTCAACTTGATCTTTTCTCTAAAACTCGACCTTCGGCACTAAAAACCAACGACACCCCAAAAATCGCGGGAGTGAGGAAATTTAAAAAAATAATAATAACAATACTTCTAACTGCACAATTTTGGAATTTAATACATCATTTTAAAGACAAGATTCTTGATTTTTAATAAAATACAAAAAATGGGAATATGATTTTTTCTCAGTTTTTCGATACCAGACCTCCTTAAACTAATTCTTGCTTGGGCCATAGCTTTGGACAAAGCATAATGCAAGTCTTGCTAAGCAAAATTTGTCTTGCAATGGCAGCTAGCTTAGGAAATTGAAAATCTTTCCACCATGGTAACAAATCCACAACGAAATTCAACTCGTGTAATTCACCCGGGCTCAGAATTACACGTGTTGAATTAATTACAGTAATAAAATTCAAGACGTGTAATTCCGAGCCCGGGTTTTTCGGTAGTTAATGAATTCTTAGCCCGTCCGATCCCGGACCCGAGCTCATCTCTATTGAACATCCCAGGCGCAGACTAGAACAGACCCAAACCGAGCGCAAGCAATAAATAGGCCGGACACAGGGCTTCCCAACAGTGCATCGCAATCGACGAATATGGGTAAACGTGGTGATCTGAGCGAATTTGATCGTGGACACATTGTCGGCGCAAGATAGATGGGTCATTCTATCGCCCAAGAGGTAAGAACCCTAGAGTTTCCCAGGGCAACCGCATCAAGAGTGTAGCGCGAGTTTACTATCGACGGACGTACCAACGCCCAGAGAACAAGCCGTGGCCGAACGCACCTATTTAAAACCGGGTCGATGTAGACTATGCAGGCTCGTACAGACCGTCCGCTTGACAACGACAGCGCAAATCACATCCAGGTTAAATGTCAGAGGCCCAAACAGCGTCAGCTATGGAATACACCGTATGCCCTGGGCTACAGAAGCCGACGCCCTACTCGTATACCACTTTTGACTCCCCGTCATCGGACATTACGCCTCACATAGTGGCGAGGACATCAAAACTGGACTTCTATAGAGTGGCGCCGCGTCGTGTGGTCAAATGAATCCCGTTTTCTGTTGTACTCAGCTGAGGAAGAGTGCAGGTATTGCGTCGTCAGCAATAGGACATGGACCCGTCCTGCCAGGTCCGCTCTGTTTAAGGCGGTGGTGCCTCTGTGATGATTTGGGAAGCCTTCATATGGGGCACATTGTGCTGTCTGATCACCTACACGCTTCCATGGCGTGCGCGCATTCTGCTGCCGATGGTCTGTTTCAGAAGAACAATGCTCCGCCAGTAGTAGAAAAGGACGGATTCTGGCTAAAACCGGAGCCATAGACTTAACATTAGGTGTCGGCCGGAGCAGCCGGAGCCAGCCGAGCAAAAGGAGGGGGCGTGGTCAGTAGCAGCCTCCAATTCCCCGTTGCAATTTTTCCCCCGACCGAAGTGTGTGCTTATCTCCGAAGATAGTAGTATTTATTGGACTTTGTCGAATTTTGGGGGGAAATCAATGAAGGTTTATTCCTTTTTTTCTAATTTAATGAAGGTTTATTCATTATTTATTTTCCCCTCTCTCGACCCCATCCCCTTAGATTATTGTTATGTAAAACGTTTTTTCCCTCGTAATTTGTTGATGTATTTTTTTTCAATTAATTTTCATGAATTCCTCATGTGTCCTCCCTAATGAAAATTATGTAGGGTAAGTATTAATTAATCATTTCTCTTTTTTTCTCGAATAATACGGTCATGTCCTCATCTCAAGAAATGTTATTATGATATCTTATTTTTGTTCATAAATGTTTGATTTTGAGGGATGGCAACGCCCGAGTGGGAAAGGGGTTGGATATAGGGGGATGGCAACTCGATGTGTTGCCCCCTAGCGGTGCTTCTTGGAACTTTCGATTGATCTTTGATTTTGAGGGATGGCAACGCCCGAGTGGGAAAGGGGTTGGATATAGAGGGATGGCAACTCGATGTGTTGCCCCCTAGCGGTGCTTCTTGGAACTTTCGATTGATCTTTGATTTTGAGGGATGGCAACGGCCGAGTGGGAAAGGGGTTGGATATAGGGGGATGTGAACTCGATGTGCTGCCCCCTAGCGGTGCTTTTTGGAACTTTCGATTGATCTTTGATTTTGAGGGATGGCAACGGCCGAGTGGGAAAGGTGTTGGATATAGGGGGATGCCAACTCGATGTACTACCCCCTAGCGATGCTTCTTGGAACTTTCGATGGATCTTTGATTTTTGGGGATGGCAACGACCGAGTGGGGAAAGAGCACTGCGTAGGTGTTAGATATGATGATGCTTCTTGGAACTTTATTATTTCGATGGATCTTTGATTTTGAGGGATGGCAACGACTGAGTGGGGTCCGTTGGGAATTTCTGCATTTATTCCTGTGTTTTGCAAGCAAGATTTCTCCCCCTCTTCAATGCTATTTTTCCCCCGGAGGAAATTTTTGCGTAACGATGCTGGGGAATTTTCTTTCCAAGGGAATAAAAATGCTCCTAAGGTCTTAGCGAGGTTCTAACTCATGATGATTTGGTTTCCAAAAATAGTCAGGGGGTCAAATGGTTTTCGTGTACTACGTATTCCCTATATATATATTTTTAAATTACTTTTACGTTATTTCTTCATGTGTTTTTATATATTTTTTGTATGTTTTGAGGGAGTTTTTTCGTGTAGATGTAATGAATTTTCTGGGGAACTTTTCTTTTTCCTCTATTCAATTTTATTTCAGACCATGAGACGAGGAAATGCTTCTTTAGAAATGATTTCGTTCTTGTTCGCAGTAATTACTGGACATAGACTTCATGTTAATTATGAGTCTTTCACCCTGCAATAATATTTTCTCGTAATTTTTTCGTATGTTCAAGAACTCTACAGATCTTTCCCAGTTAAAATTCTGCTCAAACAATATTTTCGGTCTTTATTTCCTTATAACTTCCCAATTTCCGATATTTTTCTTCCTCTATCTTTGAAATTTCATTAAACTTCTGAATAGGTCAGGATTCTTTTTTTTCTTGGACAAACTTATGAGTCCTTTTATTCACACTATCTTTTTTTTTTTTCATTTCATTTCAGCAAACGATTATTTTAGATGCAACAAATCGTCAGATTTTGGTTTCCTTATATAGCATATTTTCCAACCTGCTTAAAAATATTCCTCAAAGCTTGCATGTATGTCAAATATACATTTTTTTATTCTTTCGTAGTTAGCCATACTTTTCGTGGACTGCCTCGACAGGAAAGCATTCAATGTCAAGACATACAATCTAAAACCTTTTTCTTTCGATGAAATTTGTATTCTTTGGGCTGAATAATTTTCTGTCTCGTCCGAAAAAACATTCATTCTAGAGGCAAAGCGACTAATTCCGTTCTTCCCATAAACATTATTTTTTTATTTATTTGATATTCAGAGTTGTATACATTTACTATCCAAAAAAGAGATATATTTAATGTAAAGGTATATTCTTCCAAGCTGGGGAAATATATGTATATATTAGTTCATTTCCAGTTAAAGGAAATGCATCTTTATATTTCAATATGAAAAAAGAAGCCCTATAAGTGAAAGCTCAACCTAAAGACGGATAGATTGTTCACACTCTCTCTACTCTATGACATTTCTTTACTGAATGAACCATGACCTTTTTTTCATGAACTGCTTTAAAATCTTCGTTCTCACTTTACTATTGTCAGATTCCATGTCCCTCCAGTTCTTTACTTATTCAATTTTAATTTATTAAGAGAGTAGAACTCTTTTAGGCTTTCGAAGTACTTTCAAGTCTTTCATTACGAAAATGTTCATTGTCATGAAAGAAGCCATAATCGAGATGATTTACTATCGTTTCAATGAAAGTGTTTACGCATTCATTGCTATGATGTCAGATTTCATTTTCTTATACTTCGAACAGAAATGAGTTTGAATCATTCGTCGAGAAAACATTTCTTTCATATATATATATATTTTTGCCTCCGAATCAAACGAACTCAAAAAATAAGAGACGCACTTTAATATTTTTTTTTCCTCTTATGAGAGGAATACGGGAATATGATACCAAAATTAAAGAATAAAGAATATCGACTTTCTTCTCAACACCTTACATCTACGTTTTTTTATTTTTTTTTATTTTCAATAAGCTATTTCTATATTTTTACAACTGAATAGAATTATTTATTGAAAAATTCTAAGTAAGACGAAAAATGGTTTTGTTGATTTCCTGAGAGGATGATTTTGGAAATTTTCGTTTTCTGGTAATTGTAAAAATCTCATAGAATAACATGGGAAAACTAGCATGCATAAAAGACTTCGAGTAAATTGAAAGAATTTTACAAAGTTCATTTCAGAAAAGTACATTCCTTCCTAGTGTCAAAAACGAATCACTTCGTTTTTTCTAAGATACACTTTGGAATCTTATAAAAGTGCATAGGGTCCAAAACGATTTTGATGATTTTACTAAGATGACAGATTTCGGATTTCTTATGATAGAAAATACAGTGAATTTCCCATTGAATAACATGGGAAACTGCGAAATTTAAGAAGCACGTTTTCGTTCAAGTAAAATATTTTAAAAGTCTTTTTTCGAATCAGTTGAAAACAGACAGGGTGTGTTTCTGAACAGTTCATTATTTCCTAAAATCAAAACGAATCACTTCGTTTTTTGTTTTTTTTTTGTTTTCTTTCTTTCCTAATGTACGTTTCTGAAAGAAGTAAAAATAGTTTAGGTAGAAAATTGGAAAGATATTTTTATGAATCCTAGACTGTTTATTTACGTATAGCTAGAGGGGTCTTCAGTGAGAGCACTTATTCTCTTTTCAAACTAAGAGAATGAAGTGTAGTCAGTTTGAAAAAAAAATTCAAACTCCCCTAAATTTAGCCTTTTGTCCTGGTTTCGACTCAATACTGTAAAGCATTGCTCTCAGACCAGTTGAATTCCTGGCCCTTAATGAAATACATTAAGCCTTTCCCTTAAAAATAAGCAATCTCTTCTTCAATACCAGATCCCCAATAAATTTCTTTAAGAGTTATTCATTCACCCTTTTACTTTTAAAAACTTGAAATTCATTATTATTTAACTCATTACAAAAAATGAAACTCATTCATACAGAAAAAATATAAATGAATAAAAATAAATAAAGTAGTCCTAAAAAAGGACTGTTTTTCTGGGTCCCCTTCATACAGCTGCTCCATGGTCGGTATAAGGAATTTTTTTTTTTGCCTGCTAATATCTCAGCACATTGAATTGACTTCACAGTCTCTAGCAAGTTCTTTACAATTATGCTTTCCAAGAACGCTTTGGACGGGACATGGTCTCCAGTGACTGCAACAAAAGATTCTGCTAGAATCTTGGGGTTAAGCAATGCAACGGCATCATCGAAATACTTTTGCCACTTGGATTCGGGGGTGGCATATGCACAGCTGTGGGCCGTGATGTTTGCGAATATGCGATTTGGTGGTTGGTGGCACTCCATACAATAATATAAGTTATTGACATGTTCCTGAAGGCGATCCCTTACCATGTCAGCAAGCATGATGAAAAACTCTTCATCTGAGATGGAAGCAACAGGGGAAGAAGTCCTTGGATGGTGCAAAACAGCCTTTCTAAAGACAGGTCCAAATAGTAGTTGAGTAATGCTGTCCCATATTTTTCCACATTGATCAATAAGAGTTCCAAATTGTTGACAAGTCAGCTTTATAGGAACAGGATTCAATCGACGAAAACCATGAATTCTGGGGAAAGCACTTCTAACGTGTAACTGCCAGAAGCATCTAAGAGGAAGGACAGCAGGAAACGATAAGTTCACGATTAATCAAGATGCCACAATTCATGCCTTGAATCCAGTGTGATTTTCCCATGAATTTTCGGAACGTTGAAGCTGACATTGTTATTCCATTCTTAGAAGGGTAGAAAGATTCCCCATCTTTCCTATAACTTCGAATATGAACTCGGACCGTGTTGTTAAAATCGCATACTCTTGCAAACGTGTTTTCACCTAAATGAAAATGATGAGGTGCAAGATTTTTTCATAGAAATTCTTGGGAGAATAACTTCTCCACACGATTTGGGCTTTAAAGGAACGGACTCACATACCTTCTTAGCGAGAGTAGCAGAAATTTCAGCACTTTGCTTCATCGTGGAAATGGAATCGGTAGCGCTCAAAGCATCAGACAAAAATGAAATGACTCGTTTGAAGACTAAAGACAAACTGAAGGAACAGCTCTTATTCTAAGTCAAAACTGAGAAGAGGTTGGAGTTCGTCACTTGTTTACTGCTTGAGAGGGAAAGAGCAGAGTCATGGGGTAAAGAACACTCGGTTATGTTCTTTCTAAAGGTCAAATTCAATCTAATGTTTGGAGCATTCTTTTGTCGAGGCAGACCATGACTCCAATACGAATTAGTTGGTGGCAGGATCTGTAGTAACGTTCCAGATCTCAAAGATAAGGAAACTGGTTTAAACCCGTTTCGCTTGAAAACAAGAGTCTCTTTCCTGTCCGAGAGATACTGGTGTAATACAAGACAAAGGATCTAATTCAGCTTCGTCATCACGGTGATCACCGATTTGGTTATCACCATTTCTTATAAAAGTGCATGGGGATCAAAAAACGATTTTGATGATTTTACTAAGATGACAGATTTCGAATTTCTTATGATAGGAAATACAGTGAATTTCCCATTGAATAACATGGGAAACTACGAAATTTAAGAAGCACGTTTTCGTTCAAGTAAAATATTTTAAAAGGTAATCAGTTGAAAACAGACAGGGTGCGTTTCTGAACAGATCATTATTTCCTAAAATCAAAACGAGTCACTTCGTTTTTTCCTAACGTACGTTTCTGAAAGAAGTAAAAATAGTTTAGCTAGAAAATTGGAAATAATTTTTTATGAATCCTAGACTGTTTATTTTTTTTATAACTAGAGGAGTCGTCAGTGAGAGCACTTATTCTCTTTACAAACTAAGAGAATGAAGTGTAGTCAGTTTGAAAAAAAATTTCAAACTCCCCTAAATTTAGTCTTTTGTCCTGGTTTCGACTCAATACTGTAAAGCATTGCTCTCAGACCAGTTGAATTCCTGGCCCTTAATGAAATACATTAAGCCTTTCCCTTAAAAATAAGCAATCTCTTCTTCAATACCAGATCCCCAATAAATTTCTTTAAGAGTTATTCATTCATCCTTTTACTTTTAAAACTTGAAATTCGTTATTATTTAACTCCTTATAAAAATGAAACACATTCACACTTTTACTTTAAAAAACTTGAAATAACTTCATACAAAAATGAAACCCATTCACTTTTTTACTTTTAAAATTATAGAAAAAATAGATGATACAGAACATAGGTTCACTTTCTCATTCACACTCATGCATACAGAAAACAAAATTAAATAGTGCTATTTGAGCTTGCATGGAGGAGCTAGTGAGAATAGCTCACATCCTTCAACAGTTTTAGTCCAATTGAATGATAGATGGAGGTTTTTCCCACCCATCTTGACACCTCCATGCAAGCTCAAATAGCACTATTTAATTTTGTTTTCTGTATGCATGAGTATGAATGAGAAAGTGAACCTATGTTCTGTATCATCTATTTTTCTATAATTTTAAAAGTAAAAAAGTGAATGGGTTTCATTTTTGTATGAAGTTATTTCAAGTTTTTTAAAGTAAAAGTGTGAATGTGTTTCATTTTTATAAGGAGTTAAATAATAACGAATTTCAAGTTTTAAAAGTAAAAGGATGAATGAATAACTCTTAAAGAAATTTATTGGGGATCTGGTATTGAAGAAGAGATTGCTTATTTTTAAGGGAAAGGCTTAATGTATTTCATTAAGGGCCAGGAATTCAACTGGTCTGAGAGCAATGCTTTACAGTATTGAGTCGAAACCAGGACAAAAGACTAAATTTAGGGGAGTTTGAATTTTTTTTCAAACTGACTACACTTCATCCTCTTAGTTTGTAAAGAGAATAAGTGCTCTCACTGACGACTCCTCTAGTTATAAAAAAATAAACAGTCTAGGATTCATAAAAAATTATTTCCAATTTTCTAGCTAAACTATTTTTACTTCTTTCAGAAACGTACGTTAGGAAAAAAACGAAGTGACTCGTTTTGATTTTAGGAAATAATGATCTGTTCAGAAACACACCCTGTCTGTTTTCAACTGATTACCTTTTAAAATATTTTACTTGAACGAAAACTTGCTTCTTAAATTTCGTAGTTTCCCATGTTATTCAATGGGAAATTCACTGTATTTTCTGTCATAAGAAATTCGAAATCTGTCATCTTAGTAAAATCATCAAAATCGTTTTTTGATCCCCATGCACTTTTATAAGAAATGGTGATAACCAAATCGGTGATCACAGTGATGACGAAGCTGAATTAGATCCTTTGTCTTGTATTACACCAGTATCTCTCGGACAGGAAAGAGACTCTTGTTTTCAAGCGAAACGGGTTTAAACCAGTTTCCTTATCTTTGAGATCTGGAACGTTACTACAGATCCTGCCACCAACTAATTCGTATTGGAGTCATGGTCTGCCTCGACAAAAGAATGCTCCAAACATTAGATTGAATTTGACCTTTAGAAAGAACATAACCGAGTGTTCTTTACCCCATGACTCTGCTCTTTCCCTCTCAAGCAGTAAACAAGTGACGAACTCCAACCTCTTCTCAGTTTTGACTTAGAATAAGAGCTGTTCCTTCAGTTTGTCTTTAGTCTTCAAACGAGTCATTTCATTTTTGTCTGATGCTTTGAGCGCTACCGATTCCATTTCCACGATGAAGCAAAGTGCTGAAATTTCTGCTACTCTCGCTAAGAAGGTATGTGAGTCCGTTCCTTTAAAGCCCAAATCGTGTGGAGAAGTTATTCTCCCAAGAATTTCTATGAAAAATCTTGCACCTCATCATTTTCATTTAGGTGAAAACACGTTTGCAAGAGTATGCGATTTTAACAACACGGTCCGAGTTCATATTCGAAGTTATAGGAAAGATGGGGAATCTTTCTACCCTTCTAAGAATGGAATAACAATGTCAGCTTCAACGTTCCGAAAATTCATGGGAAAATCACACTGGATTCAAGGCATGAATTGTGACATCTTGATTAATCGTGAACTTATCGTTTCCTGCTGTCCTTCCCTCTTAGATGCTTCTGGCAGTTACACGTTAGAAGTGCTTTCAACCAGAATTCATGGTTTTCGTCGATTGAATCCTGTTCCGATAAAGCTGACTTGTCAACAATTTGGAACTCTTATTGATCAATGTGGAAAAATATGGGACAGCATTACTCAACTACTATTTGGACCTGTCTTTAGAAAGGCTGTTTTGCACCATCCAAGGGCTTCTTCCCCTGTTGCTTCCATCTCAGATGAAAAGTTTTTCATCATGCTTGCTGACATGGTAAGGGATCGCCTTCAGGAACATGTCAATAACTTATATTATTGTATGGAGTGCCACCAACCACCAAATCGCATATTCGCAAACATCACGGCCCACAGCTGTGCATATGCCACCCCCGAATCCAAGTGGCAAAAGTATTTCGATGATGCCGTTGCATTGCTTAACCCCAAGATTCTAGCAGAATCTTTTGTTGCAGTCACTGGAGACCATGTCCCGTCCAAAGCGTTCTTGGAAAGCATAATTGTAAAGAACTTGCTAGAGACTGTGAAGTCAATTCAATGTGCTGAGATATTAGCAGGCAAAAAAAAAAATTCCTTATACCGACCATGGAGCAGCTGTATGAAGGGGACCCAGAAAAACAGTCCTTTTTTAGGACTACTTTATTTATTTTTATTCATTTATATTTTTTCTGTATGAATGAGTTTCATTTTTTGTAATGAGTTAAATAATAATGAATTTCAAGTTTTTAAAAGTAAAAGGGTGAATGAATAACTCTTAAAGAAATTTATTGGGGATCTGGTATTGAAGAAGAGATTGCTTATTTTTAAGGGAAAGGCTTAATGTATTTCATTAAGGGCCAGGAATTCAACTGGTCTGAGAGCAATGCTTTACAGTATTGAGTCGAAACCAGGACAAAAGGCTAAATTTAGGGGAGTTTGAATTTTTTTTTCAAACTGACTACACTTCATTCTCTTAGTTTGAAAAGAGAATAAGTGCTCTCACTGAAGACCCCTCTAGCTATACGTAAATAAACAGTCTAGGATTCATAAAAATATCTTTCCAATTTTCTACCTAAACTATTTTTACTTCTTTCAGAAACGTACATTAGGAAAGAAAAAAACAAAAAAAAGAAACGAAGTGATTCGTTTTGATTTTAGGAAATAATGAACTGTTCAGAAACACACCCTGTCTGTTTTCAACTGATTCGAAAAAAGACTTTTAAAATATTTTACTTGAACGAAAACGTGCTTCTTAAATTTCGCAGTTTCCCATGTTATTCAATGGGAAATTCACTGTATTTTCTATCATAAGAAATCCGAAATCTGTCATCTTAGTAAAATCATCAAAATCGTTTTGGACCCTATGCACTTTTATAAGATTCCAAAGTGTATCTTAGAAAAAACGAAGTGATTCGTTTTTGACACTAGGAAGGAATGTACTTTTCTGAAATGAACTTTGTAAAATTCTTTCAATTTACTCGAAGTCTTTTATGCATGCTAGTTTTCCCATGTTATTCTATGAGATTTTTACAATTACCAGAAAACGAAAATTTCCAAAATCATCCTCTTAGAAATCAACAAAACCATTTTTCGTCTTACTTAGAATTTTTCAATAAATAATTCTATTCAGTTGTAAAAATATAGAAATAGCTTATTGAAAATAAAAAAAAATAAAAAAAAACGTAGATGTAAGGTGTTGAGAAGAAAGTCGATATTCTTTATTCTTTAATTTTGGTATCATATTCCCGTATTCCTCTCATAAGAGGAAAAAAAATATTAAAGTGCGTCTCTTATTTTTTGAGTTCGTTTGATTCGGAGGCAAAAATATATATATATATGAAAGAAATGTTTTCTCGACGATTGATTCAAACTCATTTCTGTTCGAAGTATAAGAAAATGAAATCTGACATCATAGCAATGAATGCTTAAACACTTTCATTGAAACGATAGTAAATCATCTCGATTATGGCTTCTTTCATGACAATGAACATTTTCGTAATGAAAGACTTGAAAGTACTTCGAAAGCCTAAAAGAGTTCTACTCTCTTAATAAATTAAAATTGAATAAGTAAAGAACTGGAGGGACATGGAATCTGACAATAGTAAAGTGAGAACGAAGATTTTAAAGCAGTTCATGAAAAAAAAAGGTCATGGTTCATTCAGTAAAGAAATGTCATAGAGTAGAGAGAGTGTGAACAATCTATCCGTCTTTAGGTTGAGCTTTCACTTATAGGGCTTCTTTTTTCATATTGAAATATAAAGATGCATTTCCTTTACCTGGAAATGAACTAATATATACATATATTTCCCCAGCTTGGAAGAATATACCTTTACATTAAATATATCTCTTTTTTGGATAGTAAATGTATACAACTCTGAATATCAAATAAATAAAAAAATAATGTTTATGGGAAGAACGGAATTAGTCGCTTTGCCTCTAGAATGAATGTTTTTTCGGACGAGACAGAAAATTATTCAGCCCAAAGAATACAAATTTCATCGAAAGAAAAAGGTTTTAGATTGTATGTCTTGACATTGAATGCTTTCCTGTCGAGGCAGTCCACGAAAAGTATGGCTAACTACGAAAGAATAAAAAAAAATGTATATTTGACATACATGCAAGCTTTGAGGAATATTTTTAAGCAGGTTGGAAAATATGCTATATAAGAAACCAAAATCTGACGATTTGTTGCATCTAAAATAATCGTTTGCTGAAATGAAATGAAAAAAAAAAAAAGATAGTGTGAATAAAAGGACTCATAAGTTTGTCCAAGAAAAAAAAGAATCCTGACCTATTCAGAAGTTTAATGAAATTTCAAAGATAGAGGAAGAAAAATATCGGAAATTGGGAAGTTATAAGGAAATAAAGACCGAAAATATTGTTTGAGCAGAATTTTAACTGGGAAAGATCTGTAGAGTTCTTGAACATACGAAAAAATTACGAGAAAATATTATTGCAGGGGTGAAAGACTCATAATTAACATGAAGTCTATGTCCAGTAATTACTGCGAACAAGAACGAAATCATTTCTAAAGAAGCATTTCCTCGTCTCATGGTCTGAAATAAAATTGAATAGAGGAAAAGAAAAGTTCCCCAGAAAATTCATTACATCTACACGAAAAAACTCCCTCAAAACATACAAAAAATATATAAAAACACATGAAGAAATAACGTAAAAGTAATTTAAAAATATATATATAGGGAATACGTAGTACACGAAAACCATTTGACCCCCTGACTATTTTTGGAAACCAAATCATCGTGAGTTAAAACCTCGCTAAGACCTTAGGAGCATTTTTATTCCCTTGGAAAGAAAATTCCCCAGCATCGTTACGTAAAAATTTCCTCCGGGGGAAAAATAGTATTGAAGAGGGGGAGAAATCTTGCTTGCAAAACACAGGAATAAATGCAGAAATTCCCAACGGACCCCACTCAGTCGTTGCCATCCCTCAAAATCAAAGATCCATCGAAATAATAAAGTTCCAAGAAGCATCATCATATCTAACACCTACGCAGTGCTCTTTCCCCACTCGGTCGTTGCCATCCCCAAAAATCAAAGATCCATCGAAAGTTCCAAGAAGCATCGCTAGGGGGTAGTACATCGAGTTGGCATCCCCCTATATCCAACACCTTTCCCACTTGGCCGTTGCCATCCCTCAAAATCAAAGATCAATCGAAAGTTCCAAGAAGCACCGCTAGGGGGCAGCACATCGAGTTGACATCCCCCTATATCCAACCCCTTTCCCACTCGGCCGTTGCCATCCCTCAAAATCAAAGATCAATCGAAAGTTCCAAGAAGCACCGCTAGGGGGCAGCACATCGAGTTGACATCCCCTATATCCAACCCCTTTCCCACTCGGGCGTTGCCATCCCTCAAAATCAAAGATCAATCGAAAGTTCCAAGAAGCACCGCTAGGGGGCAACACATCGAGTTGCCATCCCCCTATATCCAACCCCTTTCCCACTCGGGCGTTGCCATCCCTCAAAATCAAAGATCAATCGAAAGTTCCAAGAAGCACCGCTAGGGGGCAACACATCGAGTTGCCATCCCCCTATATCCAACCCCTTTCCCACTCGGGCGTTGCCATCCTTCAAAATCAAAGATCAATCGAAATTTCCAAGAAGCACCGCTAGGGGGCAACACATCGAGTTGCCATCCCCCTATATCCAACCCCTTTCCCACTCGGGCGTTGCCATCCCTCAAAATCAAACATTTATGAACAAAAATAAGATATCATAATAACATTTCTTGAGATGAGGACATGACCGTATTATTCGAGAAAAAAAGAGAAATGATTAATTAATACTTACCCTACATAATTTTCATTAGGGAAGACACATGAGGAATTCATGAAAATTAATTGAAAAAAAATACATCAACAAATTACGAGGGAAAAAACGTTTTACATAACAATAATCTAAGGGGATGGGGTCGAGAGAGGGGAAAATAAACAATGAATTAACCTTCATTAAATTAAAAAAAAAGGAATAAACCTTCATTGATTTCCCCCAAAATTCGACAAAGTCCAATAAATACTACTATCTTCGGAGATAAGCACACACTTCGGTCGGGGGGAAAAAATTGCAACGGGGAATTGGAGGCTGCTACTGACCACGCCCCCTCCGTTTGCTCGGCTGCAGCTTGCTCCGGCTGGCTCCGGCTGCTCCGGCCGACACCTAATGTTAAGTCTATGGCTCCGGTTTTAGCCAGAATCCGTCCTTTTCTACTACTTCCGCCCCACTGGGAAGCAACCACCCAGGCATGGTCCAGGCTGAGTTTGGAACCATCCAGTGTTTTCCAAGGTCCTCTGTATTTCAACCCTATGGAAGCTCTCTGGGATGCAGTGTGGTGGAACATCAGATCTTTGGATCCTGAACCGATAGTACACATGCCTCAGAAAACTTGAAAATTGCATCTTCCTGGAACAAGCAGCTCCCGATTTATGTTCCAGTATGTTGCCGTTACACTACCCAGAACAAGTAACTTCCAAGCAACTTAGGAAGTGTTTCGGAACTCAGATGAAAAGCTTATCCATCTGCTCTGTAACGTCTTTTTGACTATAATCTCGAGCGGAGTTGTGAACAATGCTGCAATAGGCATGGCTGGAATTACCTCTGGAAACCTCCTAGCAACTGGTGGAGTCGATGCCTCGGCGTTTACAGGCTGTCATTCGCGCTAGAAGAGGACCAATACGCTATAAAGTAGTGTGACGTATATTCTAAATTAACTTTCCTTTTTAGTTTCTTTCCCTATGCAAATCTTGAGTTTGTTCTCAGTTATACTTCACACTTAACGTGATATCTTCTCTCTCAAATTAATACTGTTGGCAACACAATTGAGGTAGAATGAACGTGACATATGCCTGTTATGAGATAAGAACCAGAGATATAAACTACGAAACAACAGTTGCTAGTGTGGAGTGTGGAGCGTTGAATGTGGTTGATACTGATTTGTTATGTAAAATGTGAAGTGCTGTGATGTACTAGTGAAAACATCTGGAATAAAGCCAATTTCCGTAAGTTTGACTTCTGTTTAAAGGTTTCGTCTGGCCGTTAAGGTTTAATTTAGGAACTATTTCATCGTATGGTTACTTTTTTAAAATAACGTATAATAAAAAGAGCGACAAAGAATCAGTACGAAAAAACATTACGTTATAGTAGGTATCCTTAATGTTTTGCCATTGAGTGTAGTAACAAAACGCTTTTGCTAACACTAATAACTTGGCATTGAAGAAATTACAGTGTGTTGACCAAACAGTGCAAGTCACAAGCTGGATCACACATGGCACATCCAGTGCTCAAGCATGATCTTTGGTCAACGTCCTACTGACTTGACTGTCTGCCAGAAAATTACCGAAAACGTGAACTGTGGTGCCTTTTTTTGTTTGTTTGTTTGTTTGTTTGTTTTTGGTTTAATGACATGCGTAAACTACCCTAAGGGGTATAAGCAGTCTCTCGTCCTTAATTTGTAGTCACTGGTTCCAGGGAAGGACCAGTTCAGTGGAACAAGCACACCACTCATGTCACATGAGGACTAGAACCCGGGCACATTCGAACGAATGGAGAGAGGCCCACGTTTACCACCACCGAGACGGCAGGAACTATTTCGTGATCTGACGATAAGAGACGATAACTAGAAGTAACATTAACTTTTTAGAAACGAATTAGTTCGGGGTTCGCAAAATGGGCGGAAATTAGCTCGAGCGAACATATTCGCTCTTTAAGAAGTGGGCCAAACGCGACTGAAACGAGTGAGTCTGTGCAACAGAATGCGTAGCTTTCTTCATAGTCATTGTTGTTCAAAGTAGTTATAAAAGGGAGTTTAGGGGTTGGACTGATTACCTGCTAAGAGAGCTAAAGCGAGGAACCAAAAAGAGGAGAGAGATGCTTGAGATATTCGCTTTTACTGAGTGATATACTGTGCGTTCCAGGGTGACTAGTCCTTCCCATCATGCCTTTGGTCATGAAGCAGAGAATAAAGGACTATATGAGAGCGCTTATCATCCATGACAGGTTTACGGCCGGTACTGCTGAGACGGAGTGGGGAAGGAATTGTTTTGCCGAAGCTTTCCTAAAACCTGGGCAAAATATGGACAATTATATTTGACAAGAGCAGAAACTTTTGGCTTCCGTTTGGTTCGGGTACATCGGCGGCTTAACATGGAACCAAAATGTACAAGGGTCGTTCCATAAAAACTGAGAGTACAATCACACAAAATAAAGAAATATAGGTACAGCAAAATATATGCCATTCTTTCTCAAAGTATCTTTCCTCGGATCATATGCAACGGTCCCATCGTTCATTCCACTTTTCAAAGCATGTGGCGAAGGCATTTTGCGGAAGTTGCTTTAGCTACCCATGTACAGCTTGAATAACGTCAGCATCTGTTTAATGTTGCACCACGGAACTTTTCCTTCATTGTTGGAAACAACTAGAAATCGCACGGAGTAAGGTGAGGACTGTAGGCAGGCTGTCGCAAGATTTCAATACTGCATTTCATAAGAAATTGTTGAACACAAGCAGCCACATGTGGGCTGGCGTTGTCATGGTGTAGGGTCCCGTTGCCCGCCAGTTGCGGTCGCTTTATCGATATGTGTCGTTGCAGACGCTTCAAGACTGAAATATAATACTCAGTAATTTGTGGAGAAACGGCATGCTGGTAGACTACACCTGTATGATTAAAGGAAATTATCACCCCGTTCCCAGCTGATTTGGTTTGGCGGACTTTTTTCGGAGGAGGAGAGCCTGTGTATTTCCAGACACTTCGTGAGGGGGTCGAAATTGTGGACCCATGTTTCATCGGCAGTTATTACTGTGTTTATAAAGTTTGGATCCTTTGCAATCTTTCTCATGACACACCTGAACTATGGCTAACAACTGTTCTCTCGTCAGGTGATGAGGAACCCATCTGAAACACATACGATGCAGCAGTAATCTGTCCCGTAGAATGCGGAATGCCGACGTTTTCGAAATATTAGTTGATGCGGCTATGTCTTCACTCGTCATTCGTTGATCTTCTTGCAGGATTGCCCAAACAGTGATAACAATACGCTCCGTAACAACACTTTCAGGCCGACCAGGCCTAGCAGCAAGTTCTGCCGACAAAAGTCCTTTTTTGAAATCATGGTGCCATCTAAAAATCCTTGACTCACCCAAACATTCTTCTTTGTAAGCTTTTTTCATTAAATCAACTGTTTCTGGAGCCGTTTTACCCAAACGATAGCAAAATTTTATCGCACAAAGGATTTCACTTCTTAACTCTGAATCCCTCACCTCGATAGCTCTATGGTGAAATGCAGACGTACCTTGAACAACTGCGCAATAACGAAACCAGAATCGTCTTCCACGGCTAATAACTGTTGCCATAGATACTTCCTTAATACAGTTACTTGTCTGCGTGGCTATTTTTCCCCTTTCGCACTGTTGCTACCTCAAACAAATTCTCTCAGTTTTTATGGAATGGCCTTTGTACAGTTAAATGAGAGCTTCTACGTCACAAAATCTCATTCATTCGAATTTCATATTCTTGCAATTTAACACGTACGTATTTCTTCAAATTAAAAAAAATGACATCGAAAGCAAAGAAATTACGATGTGTGACTATTTAATTCCCGAAATGGTCGCGTGGTGTCGCCCTTATAGCGATGCGGGCAGAATAACGTGTCTAGACATATTGCAAGCAGTTTGTGTGTGTGCTTGTGTTTGGGGTTTTAACGACCATCGTGAGCAACTGGATGGGTCCCCGTCTCTAATTTTGGGCCACTGGTTCCGAGGAAGGGAGAGAGACAGTGTCATAAGACAATCGCAACACTCATGCCTCACGGGAATTCGAAACCGGACTCATCTGGGACAAATGGCCCACATCCAGCGCTCAGACCACTGCGCCACCGGGAAGAGTAGCTCCAAGTAGTGCATGCGTTAATTGCAGATCAGTAGATCCAATCGTGAGTGAGTACTTGCGAAAGCAATGGAAGTCTGTGCGTAAGTTTTGAGATAAAAATGAGTGATTGAAATTTACAGCAGCGTATCAACATCAGATTCTGTGTGAAGATCGGTAAAAGTGCTACTGAAACGTTAGAGCTATTGAAAGTGGCGTATGGTGAGGATGCTACGAAAAAGTCAAGTGTCTTGGAGTGGCATAAGGGCCGACTTCCTGGCTAAGAAATCAATTACTAAATTGGATAATCCACACTATTCACCTGACTTAACCCCTTGTGATTTCTGGCTCTTCTCAATAATAAAAACTGCCATGAAAGGACGAACAGAATGCAATTTCTGACATCCAGCCTAAAGTGACAAACGAACTGAAGGGTGTTCCAGAAATAAAGTTCCAGGTATGTTTCCAGCAATGGCAACTGCGTCTATCTAAATGCATAGCTGTGGAAGGGGATTACTTCGAAGGTGACAAAGGAACTCAAGAGTATTCCAGGAACAGAATTCCAGGTATGTTTCCAGCAATGGCAACAGCGTCTATCTAACCGCATAGCTGTGGAAGAGGATTACTTTGAAGATGACCAAGGAACTGAAGAGTACTCCAGAAATAGAGTTCCAGGTATGTTTCCAGCAATGGTAACAGCGTCTAACTAAATGCATAGCTGCGGAAGGGGATTACTTCGAAGGTGACAATGAAACTCAAGAGTATTCCAGAAATACAGTTCCAGGTATGTTTCCATCAATGGCAACAGCGTCTATCTAACCGCATAGCTGTGGAAGAGGATTACTTTGAAGATGACCAAGGAACTCAAGAGTATTCCAGAAATAGAGTTCCAAGTATGTTTCCAGCAATGGCAACTGCGTCTATCTAACCGCATAGCTGTGGAAGGGGATTACTTCGAAGGTAACAAAGGAACTCAAGGGTGTTCCAAGAACACAGTTCCAGTATATTTCCAGCAATGGCAACGGTGTCTAACTAAATCCATAGCTGTGGAAGGGGATTACTTCGAAGTTAACAAAGGAACTCAAGGGTGTTCCAGAAATAAGATTTCCAGGTATGTTTCCAGCAATGGCAACAGCGTCTATCTAAATGCACAGCTGCGGAGGGGTTTACTTCGACGGAGACAGTATCACACAGGTACGCACACATTTATTTACTTATTTATTTATTTATTTGCAAGTGTATTCCCGGAATTCAATTGCCACATGTTGTACATCGTACCTTTGAATTTCTTATTTTTGCATTTTCGCAAACAACTTAAGGCAAATCTAGATTTATAGGTGTGTGCCTATACTCACCCATTTTGATCAAGTGCAATTTTGTTCCGCGAGAAGCACAAGCTTGTATCTCTTTGAGCTTCTGAAAAAGAAAATGCAACAGTAAAGTGTAAATATCACTCGTACGATTTATCCTCCTGTAAGTGACTTTATCACTTGTGTAACATATTATGTTAAACTTGTAAATTGCAAAGGTTATTGTCATACTTTATTTTGTAAAATAAAATGAAAGCATTATTTAGTATGAAAAAACAAGGCATCTTTGTAAGAACATGATTAAGAGTTCAAAATAAACCTCCTTGCTATGTTGTTATGTGTGTGCGAGTGTGGTTTGAGGCGGATCATTTCAGTGACTTTAGCTTACTATCCTAGCCACCAGTGGTGTATCTTGTGTCCGAGACCTGAGTTATCTCACCCCACCCCCGCCCTCCTCCTCACAGTAGTGTTTTTTTTAATTGAGAAGTTCAATTTTTAATTAATTAATAGAAGTAACTTATTTTAGGTACATGACATTGCTAACATGATACCAAATAATTATGAGGATTAGGATTTGAACACATATTCGCACATGAACTCCATTCTTCTTTCCTTTTGTGAGAACTTGAGTGTTACGTTTTCATAAGAAGTTTCTTCATATTTAAAAATAATGTTTTTCTCCATTGACAAATCAGCCAAGTTGCTCGAATGTACATGTCCTTGTGTATCTCTAAGATATACGTATCTTGATTCTTTTTAACGCGAAAAAACTTCTTTCGTCAGTTGCATTTGTTGATGGAAACTTCAATATTAGGCCTGCTAATTTATACACTTCACTAAACACTATGTCCAATTTATTCAACTATATCTAACAAGTAATGTCTCTTACTGATTTGTTTTTGTATTCATCAAGGGAATAAAGCACGTTCAGTTCATTTTTTAGTCGAGCTGTTTCAAAATTTGAAGCATAGAGTTCTTTAAGTTCTGACAGTAGATCTTCAGGGAATCTTTCACAAAAGTTTTTAAAACAATTGGAATCCAAAAAAGCCACGAATTTAAGATATAATATCATTGATTTTAATTCATTGACACTTCACACCAACTGAAGCTCTAGTGAATCACGTGCTGATACACGCGAAAGCATGCGAGTGACTGAGGTAGTCGAAGTCTTCTCTTTTCTGAGCAAACCGTTGCGCAAAGCAATGGTCCATTCCCTCCATACTCTCATTCATGTTGTCATGGAAACGCTAGCAGGCGATCGTTTCGAAGGTCTTCGAATTGGAACAGCGAAGACTCTGGTAGAGTTGCTTGCATTATGCCGTTGGTCTGGTCTTTGCTCGCTAGACTGAACCAAAGAAGCGAATCCGCGCGTGTTGTTTTTTGCAGCGAAAGCATCGGCATATCTTAATACCGTTGATAATTGACTTTTATTTGTGTATATTTAATTGACTTTTACTTGTGCATTTTCTGTGCTTCGCAGCTAGCCTAGCTAGCCTCGAATATACGCCACCGTACTCTTCGGACATCAGTCATATTGAACATCTGTGGGACTATCTTGATCAACAGGTTCGACATATGTATCCACTACCGAAAACTCTTGATGATCTGCGAGAAGCTCTGGTGTCGCAGAAAGGTTCAGAGGTCTCACTGAATCAATGTGACGCCGTATATCTGCGGTATTAGCGGCACTAGGACGTCACAACTTCATACTAACAGGCGATCATAATTTTTTGTCTCGACTGTGTATTGTGTTGGAATGGAATTGCAATGCAAAATTTCTTTCTCTCCCTTCGGTCTGTCCGTCCGTCCGTCCGTCTGTAGACACCATATCTCAGTAACTATTAGTTCGATTTGATAAATTCCTCTTGCATTGGGAAGCTTGAAATACGCGAATGATGATCCTTCATTTCGTTGTTTTTACGATGTATGTTACGCCGCTAGAGGGCGTAAATGCAGATGATATCGAATTCAAAATACATTTTATTCCATATATTTGCTTCTAAACATCCGATTAAAAATTCTTTTATGATTCGATTTAATTTATATCGTGAAGTATTTTAGGTGTAATTACTTTTTCCAGTTACGCATTGCTTTTCCGCTAGGGGGTGTAAAAGTAAATTACGTTTTCCCCGATATCTTTTCTTCTAAAACTCTGATTTGAATTTTTTTTTCTGAACTGGATACAGCTACTCATGGGAAATCCTTTGCACATATTTTCAAATTTTTGAAAAAAGGTTTGGCCACCAGGTGGCGTAAATCTTAATTACCGCTTCTGAGGTATTTGCAGCGAAATCTGAGCTTCCAAAAACTCGATTGAAAGAATTCGTTTGAGGACCGATATTACTCACGTCGACAAACCTTTTAGGAATATTTTCTTGTTAAAATAATTCATGGTTTCTACGCCAGGGGGTGTAGATGTATATCTTACTTTTGTCAATATCTCTACTTCTAGGAGTCCGATTTGAAAAATTCCTTCTTTGTTGGATGGATAGTATTTCCAATGTGAAATGTTTCTGATATAAATTCAAAATTTTCAAGTAAATCAAAGACTTTCCGCCAGGGGGCGGAAAGGCAAATTGCGTTTTCCTTGATATTTCTGCTTCTAAAACTCCCATTTGAAAAATTCTTCCTATATCGCATACAGCTCCCGATGAAAAGTGTTTTTCATATAGTTCTAATATTTGGTAAAGAATGGCATAAGTGTTAATTTCTGCTTCTGATGTATTTACAGCAAAATGTGAACTCTTGAAACTCGACTAAATTTTTTTTCTTGGGCCAACACCGCTCACATAGAAAAACATTTTGTGAATATTTTTTTCTTAAAATAATGCATGGTTTTCCCGCCAGGGGGCGAAGATGCATATCTTATATTTGTCAACATCTATGCTTCGGAGAGTCCGATTTGAAAAATGATTTCTTTGTTGGAGAGCGTTTCCACTTCGAAATGTTTCTCATATAATTTCAAATTTTTCTTAACGCACAAGTCTGCAACCAGAGGGCATAAGTTCACCATATTACGTTTACAGCAATATCTACGGGATTAAAAACCCAATTGAAAAACTTCTTTCTTCGGTCAGATATTATTGTTTTCCATACCGGTTCCATGGACTTTGAATAGGTTTGATAAATTTAATTCTCGTCAGAACGGATTCAAAAGACGTGCTCATTACACCCAAAAATTTGGTGTCATCTTTCTTGTATCTTAATGCACTCCATAATTTATCAAAAAATATAACGTATGGTAAACAAGTTAGTAAAATCATGCAATGCATTGATTATGATACGCTTTCCAACATACCAGAAATCATAGGAAAATGCATTGGTTTTGTGGGGACTAAACTATGGTATAATGTTTGAGGTTCACATATATCAAAATTAAATCTATTTGTGCCCGTGTTACCTATTCATATTATCAAGAGCTACCACACATAAGCCGTTTTATAATTAAAAATCCCATTTCAATCGGGCAATTTTAACGAAAGTTATCGTGAGAAAATAATGGCTAACGAATCTCACGCATGTGCACTGCCCGCAATTGCTGACAAAAAGCATTTTCGGCGGAACTGCTTCCAAAATCGTTGCGGAACAACGCATTGTATTTCGTCGCAATCGAAGCATTTTTACGCAAGTTATTACTCAAATTATGAGGTTAATGGCTGTGGAATAAATCTCGTAACATTTTTACGTAAATTATGACGCATAAAGGCGATGGAATGGATCCCGCTCCTATGTCCTAACCCTTAACCCCATTTCGCCTATTTTCAATAGGGTTCGTCCCCAGGTTGTCCCTTACCACATGCTAAAATTTCATCGATATCGAACCTTTTTTACGCGAGTTATCGTGATGACAGACAGACGAACAAAGCTGGAGAATATACACTTCTTTAACCTACGGACGGAAAGCGTAATAAAAAACACTTGATGAATACTATTATCTTTGCGAATTTGGAAGATGTGAATACGTTTATTGGTATAAATATGACATGGATGTTAAGTCAGATAATATCCGAAAACTTGAAAATTTTGTCGTCTTGGAGTGGAAATCGAATCGGCGTATCCCGTATAACGCCCGAGTGTGCTAACCACCGCACCACCCGATCAAGTTTCAAGTTCTAGTGTAATTCCGTATTTAATTCATTGATTATTATCCTTCTTCATAGATTTTTGAAGAGTGCACGGTAAACCTCCTCTTTCCTCATGGACTTTTAAGAATACGCAATAAGCAGGTGACCTACCTTGGTTTTAATTCTCCCTCGTCCTCGATGGAATACGTGTAGCAAACAGCCCACCCATTGGATATTATTTGGTTTCTTCATTCAAATTCCTCCAAACACGTGGCGTGGCGTCAGTGAATAAACAAAGACACAAATAGCGCCAAACATGCACACATAGCGCCGTTGATTATTGGCCACCGTAGCGTAAGGTTAACGCACCCAGCTAGATACAAAGAGTTCTGGGATTCGGATCCCCAGCGGTTACCCGATAACAATTTTTCCGTTGCTATGTGTTGATAAAACGTGGAAAGAGCGACGTCTTTGTTTATTCTTCATTCACTTTTGAGAATAAACGATAAATAGCCTATCCACTGGATATTATTCTCCTTCTTCAATGACTTTTTAAGAATGAAGGGTAAGCAACTCACCTACTGCATATTGCTCTCATTCTTGATGGACTTTAAAAAATCCGCGATAAATAGCTTATTTAGTGAATAGGATTTTTCCTTATGGAATAATGAGAACAAGTAACAAACAGCCCAATCTCTAGATAATATTCTCCTCCTCGTGCATTTAGAAGAATAAGCGCAAACAGCCCATCTACTGGATAATATTTTCCTTGTTCATGGACGTTTGAGGATGAGCGGTAAACAGTCGACCCACTGGGCATTATTTCCTTTGATGACTTTCTAAGGCTGTGCTATCTGCTTGATATTATTCTACTTCATAGGCTCTTAGGAATGTACAAACTGGCAGTCAAAAAAGCTATGCACAGTAAATTTTATGTTAACCTCTGAGATTTTCGTTTTAAGTAGTAAGAACTGAAACGAAAACGAAAGTGATAAATGACGGGGAAAATGAAATTAATTGTTTTTTCTTTGAGATTACACAGAGGGGCAATTAAAGTCACTGGCAATGCTTACTCACAATTACTGTCACTGGCAATGCTTACACATCCATTTTGGAACGATTGTGGAAGAGGATTGTTCGTGTCTGGTCATTCCTGAAGGTACAACTGTCACTGGCAATGCTTACACATCCATTTTGGAACGATTGTGGAAGAGGATTGTTCGTGTCTGGTCATTCCTGAAGGTACAACTGTCACTGGCAATGCTTACACATCCATTTTGGAACGATTGTGGAAGAGGCTTGTTCGTGTCTGGTCATTCCTGAAGGTACAACTGTCACTGGCAATGCTTACACATCCATTTTGGAATGATTGTGAAAGAGGATCTTATGTGTCTCGTCATTCCTGAAGGTACAACTGTCACTGGCAATGCTTACACATCCATTTTGGAACGATTGTAGAAGAGGATTGTTCGTGTATGGTCATTCCTGAAGGTACAACTGTCACTGGCAATGCTTACACATCCATTTTGGAATGATTGTGAAAGAGGATCTTATGTGTCTCGTCATTCCTGAAGGTACAACTGTCACTGGCAATGCTTACACATCCATTTTGGAACGATTGTAGAAGAGGATTGTTCGTGTATGGTCATTCCTGAAGGTACAACTATCACTGGCAATGCTTACACATCCATTTTGGAACGATTGTGGAAGAGGATTGTTCATGTCTGGTCATTTCTGAAGGTATAACTGTCACTGGCAATGCTTACACATCCATTTTGGAACGATTGTGGAAGAGGATTGTTCTTGTCTGCTCATTCCTGAAGGTGCAACTGTCACTGGCAATGCTTACACATTCATTTTGGAATGATTGTGAAAGAGGATTTTATGTGTCTCGTCATTCCTGAAGGTACAACTATCACTGGCAATGCTTACACATCCATTTTGGAACGATTGTGGAAGAGGATTGTTCGTGTCTGGTCATTTCTGAAGGTATAACTGTCACTGGCAATGCTTACACATCCATTTTGGAACGATTGTGGAAGAGGATTGTTCTTGTCTGCTCATTCCTGAAGGTGCAACTGTCACTGGCAATGCTTACACATTCATTTTGGAATGATTGTGAAAGAGGATTTTATGTGTCTCGTCATTCCTGAAGGTACAACTATCACTGGCAATGCTTACACATCCATTTTGCAATGATTGTGAAAGAGGATTTTATGTGTCTCGTCATTCCTGAAGGTACAACTGTCACTGGCAATGCTTACACATCCATTTTGGAACGACTGTGGAAGAGGATTGTTCGTGTATGGTCATTCCTGAAGGTACAACTATCACTGGCAATGCTTACACATCCATTTTGGAACGATTGTGGAAGAGGATTGTTCGTGTCTGGTCATTCCTGAAGGTACAACTGTCACTGGCAATGCTTACACATCCATTTTGGAACGATTGTAGAAGAGAATTGCGGCAGACCTGAGTACGAAAACGGGCAGTGTTTCCATCTTCACGATAACGCACACGCACACCCAGAACAGTCAGTCTACAGCAATTTCTGGCACGACAACAAGTGTATGTACTCAATCATACCCCCCCCCCCCCCCCTCCCTACTCTCCAGATTTTTCGCCTTGCAATTACTTTCTATTCCTTAAATCAAAGCTGCCTTTAAATGAAAAAGTTTTTCAAGACACTTAAGACATACAAAGAACTGTGACATCAGCTCTTCACTCCAAACTAAAAGATCACCACTGGAAGTTCTTCCTTTCGTTGGCTGATCGTGCCACATCTTGTATTAACGCAGAAGGAATGTACTTCGAATATGTGTTCACGTAAGTTTTCCTACTTTTGTAATATTTTTAATTCACTCTCATTACTTTAAACGCACTGTACATGACTTAAGTAAGTTGTTAAGTATTATCTATAAATTCAATCTCTTAGAATAAAAATGTGTATTGAATTTATAATTGAGGTGTCGCTTAAATCGAGTCTTACTGTATTCCAATTTCAGTCTTTCACTACCGAATGAAGGTAATTTGACTAGATGTATTAGTAACGACACAAAGCTTCTTTTTTTAGCACGTCTTTTGTAAAAAAAGATCGTGCTTATGTTACCGGTTTGTCCGTCCGTCTACACCCACGATATCTCTGCAACTATCAGTCCGATTTGAAAAATTCTTTTGGCATTCGGAAGCTTGAAATATGCGAATGATGATCCTTTATTTCAATATTTTATTATTATATTATATTATATTATCCTTTATTTCGATTTTTTTTTTTTACGATGTTAAATTTTGCCGCTAGAGGGTGTAAATGCAGATGATGTCGAATTCAATAATACATTTTATTCCGCATATTTGCTTCTAAACATCCGATTGAAAAAATCTTTTATGTTTCGATTGCATTTATGTCGAAGAGTATTTTAAATATAGTTACTTTTTCAAATTACGCATAGATTTTCCGCTAGGGGGCGTAAAAGTAAATTATGTTTTTCCTTATAATTCTTCTTCTAAAACTCCGATTTGAAATTTTTTTTTTCTTCAGCGGTTACACCTCCTGATGAAAAATCTTTTGCATATAATTTCAAATTTTTGTTAAAGAATACTTTGGCCACCAGCGGGCGTAAGTGTTAATTTTTGCTTCTGATGTATTTGCCATGAAATCTGAGCTTCTAAACTATCGATTGAAAAAATTATTTCGAAAAGGTTTATCACTCACATAGATAAACCTTTTTGGAATATTTTCTTTTAAAATATTCCACAATTTCTCCGCCAGGGGGCGTAGATGTATATCTTATTTTCGTCAATATCTCTGCTTCTAGGAGTCCGATTTGAAAAATTTCTTCTTTGTTGGATAGTGTTTTCAGTGTGACATATTTTTCATATCATTTCAAAATTTTCAAGTAATTCATAGACTTTCCGCTAGGGGGCGTAGAGGTAAATTGCGTTTTCCCTATATCTCTGCTTCTAAATCTCCGATTTGAAAAATTCTTTCTGCACCTGATACAGCTCCTGATGGGAAATCGTTTGCACATAATTTATAATTTTTGGAAAAACGGTTTGGCCACCAGGTGGCGTAAATCTTAATTTCCGCTTCTGATGTATTTGCAGCAAAATATGAGCTTCTAAAAACTCGATTGAAAAAAAAGTCGTTTGTTTGTTAACCGGTACTACTCATGTCGACAAACCTTTTAGGAACATTTTCTTCTGAGAAATAATGCATGGTTTCTACGCCAGGGGGCGTAGATGTATATCTCTTTTTTGCCTATATCTCTACTTCAAGGAGTCCAATTTCAAAAATTCCTTCTTTGTTGGATAGTGTTTGCGATGCTAAATGTTTTCCCTATAAATTCAAAATTTTCAAGTAAATCATAGACTTTCCGCTAGGGGCACAAAGGTAAATTGCGTTTTCTGCGTTATTTCTGCTTCTGAAACTCTGATTTGAAAAATTCTGCCTGTATCGCATACAAGACCTGATGGAAAATATTTTTCACATAATTTCTAATGTTTGGTAAAGAATGGTTTCGTCACCAGGGGACATAAGTGTTAATTTCTGCTTCTGATGTACTTGTAGCAAAATCTGGGCTCCTGAAAACTCGACTAATTTTTTTTTCCTTGGACCGATACCGCTCATATGGAAAAACCTTTTGAGAATAATTTTCTTCCTAAAAGAATGCATTGTTTTCCCACCACGGGACGTAATGGCACATCTTATTTTTGTCGATATCTCTGTTTCAAGAGTTCGATTTGAAAAATTCTTTCT
This sequence comes from Macrothele yani, assembly GCA_039090855.1. Classification (NCBI taxonomy): domain Eukaryota; kingdom Metazoa; phylum Arthropoda; class Arachnida; order Araneae; family Macrothelidae; genus Macrothele; species Macrothele yani. Next base: position 100,115,459 of record CM076989.1, on the reverse strand, counting down.
GTGTTGGAGAGCCTTTCCGGTGAGAAATGTTTCTCATATAAATTCATGTTTTTCTTAACCCACAACACTGCAACCAGAGGGCGTAAGCTCACGATTCCGTTTACAGCAATATCTGAGGGATTAAAAACCCTATTGGAAAACTTCTTTCCTCCGTCAGATATTATTGTTTTTCATACCGGTTCCATTGACTTTGAATAGCTGTGATAAATTTAATTGCGTCAGAATGGATTCAAAAGACGTGCTTATTACACTCGAAAATTCGGTATCATCTTTCTTGTTTAATTTTAAATTAAAATTTATACATTTTTTTGTTCATCCGCAATCAATGCAAGTACTACGCCCCGGGACGCCAGATTATCGAATAAAAGAAAGCTTCAAGAATTTAGATGTCAGGATGTCAGGCAATGGCTGACGACCCGGAGGTAGACATTAGAATTTAGAATAAATATTTGTGAGCTCTTTTACCGCAGAAATCTTATGTACTGGTGAAAAGAATTTAGCCAATTAAAACCCAGAAATTCTGACACTCATTAATTATTCATGCAACTTCAGGACGGACACGAGACAACAGACATTTAATCAATTAAAAATAAAACATGAAGATAATGATGAAGGCTTCTATATACAGAGGATGGTGAAGGAGGGGCGTCTAATAGACTCGCCCCTTTCGGGATAGCTCTGAGGCTGAATTTATCATTAAAGTCAATGATTATTTGTTCGCCTATACACAGTGCGGCTTTAAAAACAGTTCTCAGCCGACGAAAGTCTATTGGCTGACCGGAGCCAATCTATTCACAACTGGCATGCATACATAAATTCAGTACTTACAGATATGCAGTTTTTCCTCGGGTATCCATATATGGTGCACTTACTTTGTTATATGCACTCACTAATATTTGACGTTGGAGGCGCACCTATGTGACGACACGCCCATTTCAGAGCGCGCACTATAACAAATGGAGAGGGAGTCGAACACCATCTCCCACTTTCTCTCGTGCACGGCATTCACCTGCATGAAATCAGGTACGCATCTATGCGCACCAATGTTGAGGTGGAACGAAGCCGCTGACGTGAAAGCAGGATCTGTCCGTCTGTTCGTCCCAGCTGATCCCTCCGTCTGTCCAACGGTGTTTCGCTTTACATCACGGGCCGTGCATCCCATTCCATAACTTTGTGTGACCTCCGAGATGCTGCTGGCTTTCTCTTACGTGCAATCTAGCACCAGGAAAAGAGATATATTCCTCCCTCCTATTTCCTCCCGGTAACATCAACCGCTCGGGCGCTCTTTGTATAGCTGGCCTGCATCTTCGGACAGAATCTTTTCTATCCCCGCAAAATACCGCGCTGCGGGATCTCCTCGGTCCCTTACGAGTCCAGCTCCCTTAACGAGCTTGTTCCAGACTACTCTGTTTTTCCTGTTCACATTTCGTCAACAAATTCCTTGCTCTGTCGTTAGGGGTCTGTTTAAACTCTCCTGTCAGTCTGATTGTTTCCTAAAAGCATTCGGCACGATGAAGAGGTAAGAAATGCATGCCTCTGCATTCGGAATATGTGGTGGGTCCACTTCCCGATAAGTACGGAAAAAACATAACTTAACTAACAGTTCTTTGTCCTGCCTAGTTTCGGATTAACAAACACAATAAGTTTTCTGATCTGTTGACACTTACACGGCCACCCAAATTGACCGACACGCACTTTGGGGGCCACGCATCGCGTTCCCCACCGCGAACGACACATATTCCACTTTATATTTCTGCCTTCCAAGAAAATGGGCTCTTATCTCTTTTCTTCTTTTGCAATGCGGGAAACCACTAGCAGTTAATTTTCACGCAACAATTAACATTGTCCCCGCCTCTTGCAAAACCTGCTAATCGAGTTAATTATTACCACACCCCAAAGTCGTAACACAAGTTTTAGCAGAACACAACGGAAAACTCCAATATCATACAGAGAAAAGAAAAACAGAACGTTAAATTAAAAAGCTATTAAAAAAGCACGTACTTGAGTGGTTTCTTCATTCCGGTAAGTGGAAAATACATGTTTTGGTGGTCTATCGGAACAAGCAAGCTGCCTCGCTAATTCAAGTCCGATGCCTCTGTTAGCCCCAGTTATTAAAACGCTGTACAACTCCATGGTGCCTTTTCCCCAGAAATTTTGGGAGAAAGAACTAGGTACTGTGTCACAAACGACCAAAGTTCGAGAAAAGCTTACTAAAGAAAAAATTGTGACGGAAGGAATGGTATTGAAGGTGCCGCCTCCAAGTTTTTATCTTTCTCCTTGTGCATATCATTCGATAAACATTTTACATTCCTTTCGGACTTTCACAGATTACTGTTGTTATCTCTATTTATTTTACATGGCTATCTTTTTTCACGAGGTGCTGTTTTAAAAGCAAACGCCATTTCTGACTCGCTCCAATGAGAACTACAGTTCACATAATTCCTTGCGTATATTGATAGAAAAGTTACTTTAAATATTTACTGCTTATTCAGTCACGTACTTCACATAGGCTGATACATTTTCAAATATATACCTAAGATAGCCAACCACAAACAAAATATTTTTTCTTGGCCATCACAAGCTAAATTCGACGCGATATTGCCAATATACCGCCACGTGGCGAGTGGTCTGATGCGCTGGCTTCTGAACATTCGTCCAAGATAGGCCCGAGTTCGATCTTCGAATGAGTCACGGTTGGAGCACTAGTCTCCATGGAACCAGTGGCCCTAAAATTTGGGACGAACAACTGCTTACAACCCTTAGAGACGCTCATGATGATCGTTAAACTCTCAAACAAAACACGTGTGAATAATAAATGAAACAGTGACGACTTCTGCAAAATTTTCACTCGGTTGTTGCCATGTGACTATCAAAACACGTGCTGAATGGCTATTCTTGTAAGGACACTGTTGACATCAGTTGATAGCTTGGCTCTAAATAGGGATTTTTGATATTATGCACCTTTTTCGACAGTAGTAAAGTAAATTCCACGTAAAAAATTTCGATGTAACAAAAATGGATAACGGGAGAAATCAAAACTATTGGTGAAATCTAATTTTTTAAGGCTGTTCCGTGAAGTGACGCAGCAGTAGTTAATTTTATTGTTACTCAACAGCACGACCGTAGCAGGGAGACGTTTTGGGGATTTAAATCCAACCCGAAACGCCTTACGTAAATAAAGAGAGAGAGTAGATAGATCCATATATAAGTTGTATGTAGTTGTGTAAGTAGCGTAGCATAACATGCTGTAAGTCAGTATTTGAAACATGGGGAGTATTAAATACAAGAATTTCAAAGGAAAGTTAAATGTTACAGAAAAAAAATTAACATATGTATTAATTCTCAAATTCAGAAACCCTACCCAAAAATTCTTTCTGGCTACAGCCCTGCCAGAGCCCATTTAAGAGGGGTCTAGGAAGGCCTAGCCCCAGGCCCCGCATTTTCAAGGGGCTCCCAGAATTATGCAGGATGTTTGAAGAATTGACAGTGTTCTACAATTTCTTTGCTTTTTTTTTTTTTTTTTTTCAAAATGCACAGCGAAAACTATAAGAAACTGCCTTGTAAAAAAAAAAAAAAATTATTTCTCTTCGCTTTTTTAGGAGGTCAGCAAAAAATATAGTCTCCCCAGTCCATCCTGAGATTTCTCGAAGACATTACAGATATTGTACACATCTGTAATTGGGGAACATTTTCATACTTTAAGGTTATCCCACTACGCTGAAAAGGTCATTTTGGGCCAAATTTCACATAGTATTTTAAAGCCCCAATCTTTAGGATTCCAGAACTCCCCTTGTTTCTTGTCTACGAAAAATAAATACAGAGTTATAGCAATCGGAATATCTAAAGCCAGGTGTCAAACGAACGGGAAGTGACACTTGAAACGCGTTTTTTTGCAAGATGAGATTTTCGTCCCGAACTCTTTACGGAAATCCAGATAACTGCAAAAGATATGTAAATAAATTGATGAAACTTGGTATACATCTTTCTTACAATGTTGTGCATGCAATGAACTAAAAGTTTTGCTGTTCGTCAATTCATAGTTAGGTTATAGCTATTTACATTCAACACAGTGAAGAAATTTGTCGAAGATGCACGCTAATGCATGTAGGAATGAGTGTATCTCAGCAGTGTTTAGGAACATCACTTACCTTTTAGTTCACTGCATAGATAATAGTCATGCGCATATACTGATGCAAAAAATGCCATCATATATCTGTAACTTTTTTATTTAGAGCGTTAACAGTAAACAACACATTTCCTTAAATTCTTTCACAAATTTCCCAATTTCTTGAAAATTTATATTGATATTTTTTTTTTCAAAACGTTTATGTGTTTTTATCTGCTATCCTTCCTAAAAAAAATTACCCATTCTTGCATTTTTTCAAAAAAAGTGCCCCCGACCTAGTGAAATACCTTTTAGGCTGTCTTTGAATGAGGGTTAGGGTTCATCTTCTACCCTATATCTGCAATGTAAATTCCTTTGTACACATTTTCTTGAAAAAATCCTTGTAGTGTTCGAAATTTTGAGCACAAATAAAAACGACCCATAGTTAATATATGCCACAGTTATTATTCCGAAAAAATTGTTGGAATGTTTTTATAAACTCAATTTATCTGGCTCAAAAACATCCCAATTTGGCGCTAGATGGTTAGCATAGCAGTGTTTCTGTCTGGAAGCAACAAAATCTCTTATTTCTGCCTGATTTTTCTAATTATCTAAGCCAAATAGAAATCAATGAATAGGGGCAAAAGTGAGATTGGAATCTTGTCTTCTATAGATCATCTTAAATCCTACTGTGCGTTCATTTTTTAAAGAGAAAATGCGTACATTATTAGAGAGCCCCTGAATTTGAGCTACAGAAAATCGGCCTACTTACCGAGCTACACCCCCAAATAACGCCACTGGTTAAAACATAACAGTACGTAATTTATCTTTTCATTATGGAGTCAATAAGAAACCGCTTCCATTCTTAATATGGTGAGTTCTCCAGTGATTCGCTGACCCAAACTTCAGAAACAGTCACTCAAGAGGTAAAAGCCACGTCCAAGGAGTAATTTTTTGCGCCATCTATCGCAGAGGATAATGAACCCTAACACTCATTCAGGGCCACGGATGGCCTAGTGGTCAGCGTTCGTGACTGCCACGGAGAAACCTCAGGTTCGATCCCAGGTAGTACGAACGCTTGAACCACTAAATATCCGCCGTGCGTCGGATGGACACGTTAAGCCGTCGGACCCCGGGTACTGCCCCCCCCGGTAATAAATAAGGGCGTCTTCCTGCCCCTTTCTACCTCGCTTCCGTGTCACTTTCCTATCGGACACTCCAGCCCAAATCTCCTAGCTTCCTATTTCTAAGGGTTGTTTAAGACCTGGGGTCAGACACTCCCTTCTTAAAATCCTCTACATATGATCTGATCTAACACTCATTCAAAGACAACCTTAAAAGGGGGCTAGGGGGCTGAAGCCCCAGGCCCTGTATTTTCAAGGGCCCCCAGAATTATGCAGGATGTTTGAAGAATTGAGAGGGTTCTACCTTTTTTTTTTTTCTTTTTTTGCAGATAGTACAGCGAAAACTACAAGAAACTGCCTTGTAAAAAAACAATTGCATTTCTTTTCGCTTCTTTTTAGGAGTCCGCAAAAAGTGTAGTCGCCCCCAGTCCATCCTGAGATTTCTCGAAAGCATTACAGATATCGTACACAGCTGTAATTGGAAAAAAAATTCATACATTAAGAAATCGTTTGATTCATGACATTTGGATCATATTATTTTGTCCACTACTTCGATATAATTTTAACAAGCTGAACCCGAAGAAGGGGGGGGGGTAAAGCAGAACTGAACTGGCATCCATTTTTCAATCATGCATTTTTACCTTTTCTTGCTAACACTGATTCGTCCATGAATCATGGGCTACACACTTCAATACGGTGGGAATATTTTTATGGCTTCCTCATCATATTTCGGGAATGTTTTCTGAGGGATATTTTTTATTCTTCTACCCATAGTGAAATCCTGGATGTGACTGAAATCGTGGAGTGCAGTCGAGGCCTGGTGGCGTCAGGCTACTTTTTACTTTACTGAATCGGACTTTTGAAAATTTAATTTATTCAATCGTCGCCAACAAAATCGTTAATCGTTAACACAAATAGTCTTAGCCGAATTTTTTCTCTTTCTTCTTCACACACACACACACACACACACACACACACACACACACACACACACACACTGTCTCTCTCTCTTTCGCTTGTTCCCTAATCGATGCCCCTGGGCCGACCTTCAGAGCGATAGGCCACTACTTTTTTCAGGAGTGCACCACTCCTGGGGCCCCCAAATACCGCCCAGCCCCCGGGCCCTCTCTCTTCTTAAATGGGCTCTGGGTTCTGTTCAACAGTATATTTTACTAAGCTATCGCCGAACATTATTTCATCACGTTTTACATAAACGTAACAATATATCATGGAAATCTTCACAAATTACGGGAACATGATGCTGAATATGATAAAAGTCATTACAAAAATGCATTTTGATACTATGCATCTTTTCTGAAAGCCGCAAAGTATACGTCGCAGTGGAATTTGACTTCCTCACGACCCCCATCCCATCAAGAGTCGGCTACCTTGTATTGACGAGAGCTTCAAAATGATGTATTGGGCTGATGCACAAGTTCATGTCGTTTTCCACCGCAAAACAGGAATGTACTACATCTGAAGAGAAAACGGAATCAATCAACTATGTATTCCCCATTGTTTACAATGATGTCCCAACGTCTGGATAGGTCTGCAATGCCATTCCTGAAAAAACGTGCAGGTTTTGCTGCGAAAAAGAAATCATCAAGGAAATTCTGGAGATCAACATCATTGTTGAACGTTCTGCCACGGAGTGCATTCGACAGAGATCGGAACAGGCGATAGTCTGAATGGGCGACATTTGAGAAATTGGCCGGAAGTGGAAGAATCTCCCATTTCATGTCCTGAATGGCCATTTTGGTCATGTTTGCACGGTGAGGGCGTGCGTTATCATGTTGGAGAAGGACACCATGGAGCCGATGTGGCCGTTTCTGCTGAATTGCTCCCTCCACACGGCGGAGTTGCTCACAGTGCAGCGTTGATGGTCCGATTCCTCGGCAGAATTTCACAGTGAATAATGCATTCCATGTCCCACCAGACACACTTCGCAGGATGAAGGTCATGTTTTGGACGAGGTGTGGGCGTCTTGTTTGGGCTTAGCCATTCCCTCCGATGCCTGAAATTCACGTACAGGCACCACTTTTCATCTCCAGTAACAATACGTGACAGAAAGTATTTGTGTTACTGAGAACATTCACGATAACGGGTGAGCAAGGAACCACATATGGCAACACGCTCATTCTTGTTGTCCTCGGTGAAAGTGTGAGGCACCTAAGACCCCAATTTCTGGACCTTTCCCATACGTTCCAGGTGTCGCACCACTGTGGCCTGATCACAGTCCATCTCAGTGACCAATTCGCTGATTCTTGTTGTCCTCGGTGAAAGTGTGAGGCACCCAAGACCCCAATTTCTGGACCTTTCCCATACGTTCCAGGTGTCGCACCACTGTGGCCTGATCACAGTCATCTCAGTGGTCAATTCTCGTGCGGTTTAACGCGGATCCATTTGGATGAGGTGGTTCAAACGATCCTCATCAAAGTGAGATGGACAACCTGAGCGTGGTGAGTCGTTGAGGTCAAAATTGCCGTCTCGGAACAGCTCAAACCCGGGCTGTCCTCGGAGCAATAGCATCCTTCCCATACACAGAAGAAATTTGTCGAGTAGCCTCAGCGGCTGTGAATCCCTTGTTAAACTCGTAGAGGAGCAGATGTCGGAAATGTTCATTCCTCTCTACTTGACACTCCATACTTACGGACCCGAAAACCAAAAAACCATTAGCCACAATCACACAACGCAATATGATTTAGATACACGATATTACTGGCAACATTTTGATATACAACTGGGCATCTGCATCGTCACTACTGACCTGCAAAACACTCGTGAAATAAAACGGCATGAACGTATGCATTTACCCAATATACCACAATGGGATGTAACCTGTAGATATCCCAGACCAAAAGTTACCCGCTCTCACTAACACATTTGCGATTCAGCTTTACTGTCTATCTTGCAGTCAGATTTTTAGTTTGCGCATGCGCAGATGGACTTTCGTAGCTACATCACGTTTCATCGGTGTCAAGGATGTTTTTTTACCTTCGTCTAATATCTGAATAATATATAAAAAGATAACAATAATAATAAAAAATAAATATTGTTAATTCAAAAGTGAACAGTCGAAATACTTACAATTGCCGCCGTCATAGTTTAGCAAATATTTACTTTTACGACTCACATATCTCCTTTAATTGGTTTTATGACAATGACATCCACTAATACGTCTACATAAGCACCGCTCAATGTCAGGAATTAATAAACCTTATTGTTTGTTGTCACGATTTAATTCCACTTAATATGTACCGGACTGTGGCTCGGTGTTGTCGTGAGTGACGCGAATAAATGCAATGAGTTGTACGTACATAAATGTATACTCTCGAATCACTCGTTTTATTTCACACAAACAAAGATCTCCGCATGCGAATGATTCATAGCATAAATTATCTACAAAGAGTACCATGGTTCTACTTCCTCCAGTTCCCCCTCTTTTTTCGGTAACTGTCGGAATTACCCCTCAGTACTTTTATCGAGGTCGAAGATCCCATGACGGTTCCAGAACTCCGATTATTATCTCATTGAATTATTATCTTCATTGAATGACTTTTTAAATTCAGAAATTACTGAGTTACTTTTTCATAATAGTATAATTACAAGGTTTCTGGCTCTTAAGGAGGACGTGAAGTAATTTTGCTTCCTATACTTCCAATGGAAAAACTTTTGTACACATTTCCTTCACAATTAGTGTGTTTCCAAAGATGAAAATTTGAACATCGATTAAAATAACTTCATATTATAACTTGGAATACTTAATATTTTCTAAAACATAGCCATAATTTTATTAAAAATCAATAACTTTTCCTTTGGTGGTGTTGAAACCAGAAAAAAGATGGCACGACCTGTACTTTGATGACGTCAGTAGACAAAGAAATGTTGGATTGAGTAATTATGGTTATGTTTTAGAAAGTATTAAGTATTCCAAGTTATAAAATGAAGGTATTTTAATCGATGTTAAAATTTTCATCCATGGGAATGCATTAATTGTGAAGTAAATGTGCACAGAATTTTTTCATTGGAAGTATAGGAAGCAAAATTACTTGACGTCCACCTTAAGCATAAGGCTTCCAATATTTTGTTTTTGTCTTTTTTTAATATTTTAGAACGTCTTTCGTAAAAAATGATTGTGCTTATGTTATAGATTTGTCCGTCCGTCTGTGGACACCATATCTCAGCAAATATTACGTCCGATTTGAAAAATTCTTTTTGCATTTGGAAGCTTGAAATATGCGAATGATGATATTTAATTTCGTTTTTCTTACGATGCAAAATTTCCCCGCTAGAGGGCGTAGGTTCAGATGATGTTGAATTCAAAATACATTTTATTCCATATATTTGCTTCTAAACATCCGATTGAAAAAAATTATTTTACCTTTCGATCCCATTTATATCGAAGAGAATTTCAGGTATAGTCAATTTTTCCAGTTACGCATAAAATTTCCGCTAGGGGGCGCAAAAGTAAATTGCGTTTCCCCGATATCTCTACTTCTAACACTCCGATTTGAAAAATTCCCTCTTTATTGGATATAGTTTGCGGTGCAACATGATTTTCATATAATTTCAAAATTTTCAAGTAGTTCATAGACTTTCCGCTAGGGAGCATAAGGGTAAATTGAATTTTCTCCGATATATCTGCTTCTAAAACTCCGATTTGAAAAACTCTTTCTGCACTGGATACAGCTCCTGGTGGGAAATCTTTTGCATATAATATCTAATTTTGGGTAAAAAATGGTTTGGCCACCAGGAGGCATAAGTCTTAATTTTTGCTTCTGATGTATTTGCAGGAAAATCCGAAAATTAATGTAAGTACATTGCCGTCTATGCACGATAAAATAGTTTAAAAATATTTAATGTAAAAACACCTTAGTCATAAAAGCATTCACATAAAAGGCACACTAGAATCTTTCAGATCCGCAACGGATCCATCCTCAGGTTTAAGTCTGATGGTTAGATCAGCAGGATATATACACAGTGGGGTGAGATACACAAATGACGTAGGATGTAATGAAGGCATGCGCACTACAGAGACATAAAAGTTCAAACAGGTGAGGGTGTTATTATTCAAAATTTATAAAAAAATTTTAGAAGCTGCTATCTGTATCAGAAATCTCCATCGGATTATGAAACTTGGGTAATCGTCGTTACAGCATTGATGGCGATGAGCGAAAATCTGCAGACTCTCAGTAAGTAGGGTTAGATGCTTAGATTTGGGAGTGGTGAGAATTTTGGTTTTTTTCCAAGAATTGTTGAAAAGGTTCGTTAAGGAGTAAGCATGACATTGCTGTATTGGAAGAACAAGTTTTTATATTATATTTGTGTTCTTTAAGGCGAGTACTCAGATTACGAGTTGTTGAACCGATATAAAGTAAGTCCTTCGTTCCAGGTTCGATAGCTTTGAGAGGTATTGCATAGATTCCATGTTTGTCTGATAGCTGTACGGGATCACTGTCGTTTTTGATGATGGGGTAAATATTGCGCGTTTTTATTCCAAAATTAAGATCAAAAGGTTTGCAATTATTTTTCAGATTGTTTATAACAATCGGGATATAAGGAACAGATCCCACGTAGCGAATGTTACGTTTATTAATGTTAATTAAGGAGCAGGTGGTACGTTCTTGAATTTTTTGTTGGATCCTATTGACAGTATGTGGTGTATATCCAAAGGCTGTAGTAAGGTCCCTGATTTTTCCAATTTCTGCATTGTATAGCTCGAGGGTTGAAGAGTGTGTTTTTGCACGATTTAACATAAAAAGAAGTGAGGAAAGTTTTTGAGATATGGGGTGAGAAGATGCTTCAGGGATCATTGAGAATGAAGCAGTAGGTTTTCGATATACTGAAGTGATAATATTGTAGTTATTAGCTTCGCGTCTAATCAAAATATCGAGGAAAGGAAATGTTAGATCAGATTCATGTTCAATGGTGAAATTTATAGAAGGGAATTTAGACGACATAGTATAGACCAAAATAATAAGATATCGTCAACGTAACGAATGTATATTAATGATTTGGTGCAGAAGTTTGAAAGAACATCGTTTTCAAGGAGCTGCAAGAATTGGGGAGAGTGGGAATCACATGGGGGCTCCGTCAGTTTGACGGTAAATGGTTTCATTAAAACGGAAGAATGATCTATTATAGACAAGACGAAGTGCACATAGAATAGCTTGTATTTCAGAATCGGAGTATAAAGCTGCCTGCATTTTATCGACTATGAGGTTAGGGACGGTTGGAACAGGAATATTTGGGTATAAGGAAATAACATCCATAGATAGCATAATAAATGGGGTGGTGATGGGAGAAATGGAACGAATTCAAGTTAAAGCTTGGTGGGAACTGGTAATTGAATAATTGGAGGTGGTGGTAAATTGGGAAAGAAAGGAAGCTAAAGCCTGTTCGAGAGGTCTGGTAAGTGAGGCATAGCCTGAAACTAGGGGTCGGAGGGGATAGCCATCTTTCTGCAGTTTTAGTTTGCCAAAGAGTTCTGGGACTCTAGGCCCGGGTGGGGGGTGTAAGCATTTAACATTCGTTACGTTGACGATATCTTATTATTTTGGTCTTCATCTATTATTGATCTGAATACTTTCATTGATACTGTGTCGTCTAAATTCCCTTCTATAAATTTTATCATTGAACATGAATCTGATCTAACATTTCCTTTCCTCGATATTTTGATTAGACGCGAAGCTAATAACTAAAATATTATCACTTCAGTATATCGAAAACCTACTGCTTCATTCTCTATGATCCCTGAAGCATCTTCTCACCCCATATCTCAAAAACTTTCCTCACTTCGTTTTATGTTAAATCGTGCAAAAACACACTCTTCAACCCTCGAGCTATACAATGCAGAAATTGGAAAAATGAGGGACCTTACTACAGCCTTTGGATATACACCACATACTGTCAATAGGATCCTACAAAAAATTCAAGAACGTACCACCTGCTCCTTAATTAACATTAATAAACGTAACATTCGCTACGTGGGATCTGTTCCTTATATCCCGATTGTTATAAACAATCTGAAAAATAATTGCAAACCTTTTGATCTTAATTTTGGAATAAAAATGCGCAATATTTACTCCATCATCAAAAACGACAGTGATCCCGTACAGCTATCAGACCAACATGGAAGCTATGCAATACCTCTCAAAGCTATCGAACCTGGAACGAAGGACTTACTCTATATCGGTTCAACAACTCGTAATCTGAGTATACGCCTTAAAGAACACAAATATAATATAAAAACTTGTTCTTCCAATACAGCAAGTCATGTTTACTTCTTAACGAACCTTTTCAACCATTGTGGGAAAAAAACCAAAATTCTCACCACTCCCAAATCTAAGCATCTAACCCTACTTACTGAGAGTCTGCAGATTTTCGCTTATCACCACCAATGCTGTAACGACGATTACCCAAGTTTCATAATCCGTGAAGATTTCTGCTACAGATAGCAGCTTCTAAAAACATGTTTATAAACTTTGAATAATAACACACTCACCTGTTTGAACTTTTATGTCTCTGTAGTGCGCATGCCTTCATTACATCCTACGTCATTTGTGTATCTCACCCCACTGTGTATATATCCTGCTGATCTAACCATCAGACTTACACCTGAGGATGGATCCGTTGCGGATCTGAAAGATTCTAGTGTGCCTTTTATGTGAATGCTTTTATGACTAAGGTGTTTTTACATTAAAGATTTTTAAACTATTTTATCGTGCATAGACGGCAATATACTTACATTAATTTTTAACCTCCAGCACGAAGTGTTTTTTACGGAGGAAAATCCGAGTTTCTAAAATCAGGACTGAAAAAATTTCGTTTGTGATCCAATACTACTCACATTGATAAACTTTTCGGAATATTTTCTTCTTAAAATATTCCATGGTTTCTTCGCCAGGGGACATAGACATGTATATCTTATTTTTGTCAATATCTGTGCTTATAAGAGTCCGATTTGAAAAACTATTTCTTTGTTGGAGAGCGTTTCCGCTGCGAAATGTTTCTCCTATAATTTGAAATATTTCTTAACGCATTAGTCTGAAGCCAGAGGACGTAAGTTCACGATTCCTTTCACAGCAATATCTGCAGGATTAAAACCCAATTGAAAAACTTCTTTCTTCGGTTAGATGCTACTGTTTTCCAAAACCGGTTCCGACGACTTGGAATAGCTTTGATAAATTTAATTCGCGTCAGAACGGATTCAAAAGACGCGCTCATTACACCCAAAAATTCAGTGTCATCTTTCTTGTTTATTTTTCTTTACAGAAGATAGGGTTGCTAGAAATACTCTTTTGATTGCGAAAATCTGCTTCAAAAGTTAAAAAAAAATCCAAAATAATTAAAAAATCATAATTAAAGAATAATAACATAATTAAGGAATAAAAATCCAGAATAATTAATTCCAAAACAAGTTTCAGTGTTTTGTAAAATACGACGCAAAATATACCAGATTAAGAAAGATGAAAAATGAGACAAAAATAATCCAAAATAATTATTTTTTGGATTACCAAAACCAATTTCAGCGTTTTATAAAATAAGACGCAAAATATGATACCATATTAAGAAAGAAGAAAAACGAGGCAAAACATAGTCTTCATGAGTCATTCATACCTGAGTGGTGTCCTCATTTCTGAATGTGGCAAACACATGTTTCGCCGGTCTACTTGAATTAACAAACTGTCGTGTAAATTCCAAACCAATACCTCTGTTAGCGCCCGTTATTAAAACGCTGTATATCTCCATGATAGCTGCCTTGTAGATATCTGAGCACCAAGTACAGGCAGACGTCGGCCTCACAATTTCAACACAAAAGCAGTTAAGAGCCGGAAAAAGAAAAGCTGGTACTGGTAGAAAGTTGTTGTTTTTTTCTTAAAAAAAAACAGCTTCCTAGTGCACGCGTTGTTCCACAATGTTTCTCGTGACCTTCGCAGTTCTGTTACACGTTTCGCAGCGCGTCTTTCACAAAATGGAAACGTCATTTCTAAGGTGACTCCACAGCAACGGCAGGCAACAAATTTCCATATCGCAAATCGTTTATTCAAATCAATATTAACACGACAACATTCATATTAACTGATGATAAAGAGTTCTGTTGCTAGACGCATCTGCAATCCATTTTTACTCGTTAAGTTAAAGGTCTCACGGACTGCTTGTAAAGCTTTAAAATTTGAGGTACAGCAAAGGTCAGAAAGAAATTCACAGCCCTTAAATTTATAAAAATTCGGAAAATTCTAAATACATGGTTTCTAGGTTTGTGCGCTGAGTGGTCACTTTTTATTTACACTTCCCTTTCACGTAAAATATGCTACTTCATCTCTGAGAGCATTACTCTTTCACATCACATTGTAAAGAAATTCTTGAAGTTCGTAATCCATGTTCCGTGATTTCTTTCATGAATTATTCCTTATTCAAACGTTTCCGTGAAATGACAGGAAAAATCCTGAATTTAATTAATTTTTCGTACTCCAGGAAAATTCTTAGTTTTGATAACTCTTTCCGTAACTGGAAGACCCTGGGTTCGACTCCCGGTGGCGGCCAATGAGAATTTTTCTATGACTCACTTATAAACGTGGGAAGAGCGAAGTTCTTTGTTTGATGTTCCTGGTCCACGTTAAATGTATGTATTAATTCTCGTCTTACCTTTTTCGTATCTATATGGATGAAAATTTCCTGTATTAGCAGCGATTCCAGGGAAAACTTAAGGTTTGATAAACTATTAAATTTTTGTCATTTGTTGGAGGATCTAACTTTGAAGTTCTGTAGCGAGATCTTTTCATTTAGCATGAAATTTTGGTTATTGTGGGAACGGATATTCCTTCCCCTCTCCCGCATTTTGTGCACGAGTATATCATTTTTTGGCTCCAAAGCGCATGCCAGTCCGAAGCGGAAATTGGCAAACTGCCCCAAAAAGCAGAAGATTTTCACCATTCACGATATATGATTCGCTACAAGCCGGCTTGTACCATTCACAGCTCTGTTTTGGCAAACTGTGCGAAATGAGCAAGGGC
The DNA here is from genome assembly GCA_039090855.1 of Macrothele yani. Lineage (NCBI taxonomy): Eukaryota > Metazoa > Arthropoda > Arachnida > Araneae > Macrothelidae > Macrothele > Macrothele yani. The sequence continues at coordinate 100,100,214 of CM076989.1, read as the reverse complement.
TTAAGAGACTCATTCAACAAAATTCAAATGAATGTCGTTCACGTATCTTTCTCATTCTCCAGTTTCACCTTTATTTCCTAGCTCACTGCTGATTGCTTACTCACATAACGATTGGCACTTATTAATTCTCGACATTAACTTTTCTTATTGGGGATTCGTTTTTGAACTCATGGAAGCCGAAGAATGTTTAACACGCTGCGACTTCAGTGTGCGTCCCAGTAATGGCAAATTCAATGATCATTCACAGCGGTAAGAGCAAACCATTCACGGTGAAGAGTCATTCACAGCGGTGAGAGCGAACCATTCACCGTGAAGGGTCATTTACAGCGGTGAGAGCGAGCCATTCACCATTCACGGTGAAGAGTCATTCACAGCAGTGCGAGCGGACCACTCACGGTAAAGAGTCATTCACAGCGGTGAGGGCGAACCATTCACGGTGAAGAGTCATTCACAGCGGTGAGAGCTATCTATTCATCATTCACGGTGAAGAGTCATTCACAGCGGTGAGAGCGATCTAATCACCATTCACGGTGAAGAGTCATTCACAGCGGTGAGAGCGAACCATTCACTGTGAAGGGTCATTCACAGCGATGAGAATGAACCGTTCACCATTCACGGTGAAATCATTCACAGCGGTAATAGAGAACCACTCACGGTAAAGAGTAATTCACAGAAGGCGAGAGCGAACCATTCACCATTCACGGTGAAGTTATTCACAGCAGTGAGAGAGGACCACTCACGGTTAAAAATCATTCACAGCGGTCAGGGCGAACCATTCACGGTGAAGAGTCATCACAGCGGGGAGAGCGATCTATTCACCATTCACGGTGAAGTCATTCACAGCGGTGAGAGCGAACCATTCACGGTGAAGAGTCATTCACAGCGGTGAGAGAGAACCACTCACGGTGAAGAGTAATTCACAGAGGCGAAAGCGAACCATTCACCATTCATGGTGAAGAGTCATTCACAGGCCACAGCAGTGAGAGCCGACCACTCACGGTAAAGAGTCATTCACAGCGGTCAGGAAGAACCATTCACGGTGAAGAGTCATCACAGCGGTGAGAGCGATCTATTCAACATTCACGGTGAAGTCATTTACAGCGGTGAGAGCGAATCATTCACCATTCACGGTGAAGAGTCATTCAAAGCGGTGAGAGCTAGCCATTCACCATTCACGCTGAAGAATCATTCGCTGTCAACGAATCACTCACGGATGGCCCAACACCAATCGAAAGGAAAAAGAATGTGATGATTTGGTAATTGTGGAGTTCATAATGTGGTTGGAGTATGCATGCCGAAAATGTGGCGAAATGAGAATAATAATACTAGTATCAAATACGGCAAACTCCTGTAAATGTCACAAGAGGTCATGAATTCAGTTGAACTCATTCAAAAAAGGAATAAAAAAAGAGTTTAGTCATTTTCGAAAATTGAGCTATTGGCAAATGTTTGTAATACTTCTTTCCGTAGGAGAATTCTGTAGAATTAATTTTTAATAATTTCAATAGTGCATTCATGACTTCCATCGCACTTTCTGGATTTTTGAAAATGGAGAGACTTCTCAAGGCAGTGCCACAATGCCCTATTTTTATTTATTTTACTTAATTTTTTAAAACATGTCAGTTTTACCTTTCGGGTAAGAAAAAACTTAGTACAAGTTATTTTTTACTAATTAGTGAATTGAATTATTGCTTAGAATCTTTAACCACTTGAAAAGTAGATCACCACTTGAAATGTAGAGTTACTAAATTATTGGATGTGACTTGTGAGTACTTTTTAAACACTTTAGAATACTGGTCACGGTTAAAATATACTAATTCTTTGATTTGGATGAAAATGGCCTCATATCATAGGTATTTAAGGTTTATCTCGGCTGTGCTTCCATCGAGCACACCCACCCATTTCCATTTACAGGGAGCTGTACAAAAATCCAATATTTGAAAAGTGTCAAATTGGTGTCTAAGCGTGTATACAGATAAATCAAAGTTCAGGCATGATTCAGTAGAATTACCTTGTTCACGGGTAGAAACTTAAGATTATTTCAACTTCTTAAATGCCTTTAGTTATGCTTTTTTTTTTTTTTTTTTTTTTTTTCAATTTCATGTCTTCGTCAAGTGAAATGTGCATGTAGTTCAACCGCTGCAGCAGTTACAGCACGTCAACCCACATGACTGTAGCCGTGCAGAGCCGTGACTTCGAATCCCTTTTGCCCCAGCCTGGTAAAACGTGGATATTGTGCTTCTTTTGAGATACCGTTTCTCTTGCTTCACTGGAAGCAATAAAATTAGATTAAGGACGGGAGCCTTCTAGAAATCTTTGAAGGTTAAACTACCGGCCCGGTGGCGTAGTAGTCTAAGCTAAGGATCTTGACCATTCAGAGTCCGGTGAGGCATGGATATAGTTTTCAAACCATATAGGAATCAGTGGAAACGAGTGCGCAGACCACCTAGTAAAGAAAGCCATAAAAGGCTCAGAAGTGGATGCATGGATGGGTACGCAACTGCAAAGAGTGCGCACTAGGCTTAAAAGAGCCGTAATAGTAGAATGACAAGCTAGATAAGATACTGGAGATACGGGAAGAAGGACACACACTATCTTTCCCAAAGATCTCAGTAAAACGCAATGGCTTCCTAAATAAAGTGTTAACAGGTCATAGTGTCTCGCCCGAGTACTTTGCTAGGTTTGGGTTAAAGAATTGCGATTGTCGGTGTGGAGCCCGAACAGCGGACATCGCACATAAGATTTCAGACCGCACTTCTCTTTCAGCAAGAAAGCAGGTCCTGATCGCGCAGGTAAGTAAGCCATCATCCTCTTAGGGCTGCGCAGATCCAGGGAAGGCATGGCCGAGCTATTGAAAGAGCTGGCGGCAAATCAAGAGGTGGAACTACCAAGAAGACCTGCAAGCGAGTGGGGATCTGAGACCGAGGATAAAGAGCAAGAAAATCCCAGCCCAGGGCCATCACTCTAGCGACCACCCACCGCTAGAGGGAGCAATATAGATAATGTAGATAGCTTGTACATATTTTATAAATTTTACTTTAATATTATTTTGACACAAAATACTGATTATTCGAACACTAAGGGATTGATTTCCCTAAGAAGATGAGTATTATTAAAGTGATTTAATTGAGAATGTCGTTGACTTTAATAAACTCTGTTGAGTCCAACTCAATAGTTTGCGTGGTCGAACGAATCTCCTAGTCGCCCGCATTAGACCCCGGCCCATTAGCATGTCACACCGGCGGGCTCTGAGTGGGAGAAGAAGGTGGCAGTCCCGTTGAGGCAACAAGTACTTGTCGGTGCCAGACCGATCCTGTCCTAGGCGAAGCACTAACAGTGCCAGGCAGGATTACTTCGCAACGCTTTCAATAATATATTTCCTAAATGGGGCCCATTAATCCTTGCAGAGCCAACATAGTAGAAGAGCAGGTTCAGTCATCTAGGTTTTTACGTCACTGGCTCTCTCCCTCTTCTCTTATAGAACATGATCATATGCAGAGGATTTTAGGAAGGGAGTGTCTGACCCCAGGTCTTAAACAACCCTTAGAAATAGGAAGCTAGGAGATTTGGGCTAGATTGCCCGATAGGAAAGTGACACGGAAGCGAAGTAGAAAGGGGGAGGACGACACCCTTATTTATTACCGGGGGCCAGTACCCGGGGTCAGAGGAATTAACGTGCCCATCCGACGCACGGCGGATATTTAGTGGATCAAGCGTTCGTACCTGCCTGGGATCGAACCTGAGGTTCTTTCCGTGGCAGTCACGACGTTGCCCACTAAGCCACCCGCGACCCCTCAACAACCATAACTTTGGTTTTTCCCTTATTTATACTCAGGTTGAATTTCATTCCAACTTTGTACAACCATGACAACATACTTTGCAACTCACTTTTACTCTCTGCCAACAGGACTGTGTCATCAGCATACAAAACACCATTCACTCATACACAAGCTCTACTGCCAGCTTACATGGCTTCTACACTATTGGGTTCTTCACTCGGTTGCCGATCAGCGACCAGACGTGTTCGATGGCAGGGCTTCACAGAGGAAGGGCTAGTCCGTCCCTTTGAGAGACTGAATGCCTACCCGTGTCTGGGAGGGAGGGTGGCAAATAGGTAGGTCACTTGTTTCTACGTCATCGCGCTGGCCTGCTCCCCGAGTTCGTTTGTCAACCTGCCTACAGGATCCAATTTTCCTCTGTTATTGGTTTTGTACGCCCACGTCTTTTCTTGGTTTATAGTATTTGTTTCACGTTGTGTTTTATTTAAGTTGTACACTAAGTGTTGATTTTTATTTCCGTTTTTTAACGAAAAAGTTAATACGACTGAATCCCAAGCAGAAACTCCTAAGAGCCTGGGTGTTTATGTAACATCTGAACTGCTGGAAAATGCTTTCAGAAATGAAGAAGTAGAGGATCTGGTGACAATGACTTCGACCGAAAACAGCTGTGAGGATATGAACTTTGAATTTCTTGAAGACGCATCTCCAATTGCTTGGGAGATTGACTTGAACTAGCAGTCAAGAGAACTCTCCATTTCTGAGCAGGAAGCCATGGCCTACATAGCTGGATACATAGCATATCGTGTTCGCAATAAAGATCCTTCTTTAGGAACTATTTCTAAAAACTGCCCCGATACTAATTCTGTTCAAGATAATTGGGTAAAACTAATATCTGTTGGCTGTTTGACAGTACCATCATGTTCTTGAAATAATACTGTGAAACAGTTTGAACAGATTTTCTGCGCAGTTAGTTCATATCAGGACATTTAGAAAAGGAAAAGGTGTTATTCAGGAACTCATAAATGAGCTTGAAAAACGTTTCCCATCTGTCAACAAAGATGTTATTCGTCTGTTTTGCAGAATCCGAACATTTATTCGAATTCGTTTTCTGAACAGAAATTCACTATTAGTGCCGCACAGGAAAGCTCTGCAGAAAATGAAAAAACTGATTGACTCAAACGCAGTGAAAAAAACGTAATTTTTTTTTTCTGTTTGTGCAATGAAGAAAAAAATTTTCACATTTGGTGCAATGAAGAAAACAGTTTCCAGTTCGTGCAATAAGGAACATATCTTCACTTCATGAAGTAAATTTTGTTCACCCCTTTTTAAACGCAGTGAACTTCAGAAATCATGATGGATATAAAACGTAAGTTAATAATTTTGATTTTATACATTAACAGAGTGTTTAAACTACTTTTGCAGAGTTTGAAGAACTCAGTAGCCTTCCGTGTCTTACAGGTTTTAAACAACTAATGTTTGTGAGAGAGAAAAAGTTTTTAAACCACTAATTCCAGGGAATTACTAAAAAAAAAAAAAAAAAAAAGCAAAGATACTCTGAGTTTTCGACATCAGAAAAATATTGTTAGTATATTAAGCAAAATACTTTTTTAAAGAAAACGCATGCATGACAGAAATTGTTCGTTTAAAATTATCGCATTTATGCTATTACATCAATGTTTTCCGATTTTAAGACTCAAAAGAGTCTAATGTTTTAGTGAGCATTGCAACAGATGACACATTGTATTCTGTTAAATACGGTAATAACATTAACTGAAGGTGCCTTTCCTATGGTGGTCCGTTAGAGCACAGCTCCTCGCGGCTCTTGGCTTCCGAAGAGCCAGCGCAGCTACGTCATCAACTTCGCCTGCGTGTTTCAGGGGTGGAGAGCTAAGGACCAGCCCTTATCTCCCAAGACCTGGTTCGATGGGCGACATATCGGGAGAACAGGTGGGCCACAGCAGCAGTGACACCTGGTGGGCCGTGAAGAATTTTTGCACGATGCGTGCCACGTGCGGCGGTGGATTGTCCTGTTGAAACGTGGCGGTTGGCAGGTCCTGCACGTAAGGGAGGACTACAGGCTCCAAAACGTCGGAGATGTAGCGGTGCTATTGAGTGTACCGGCGATGCGTACCAAAGGGGTGCGGGTGTCATATCCAATTGCGCCCCAAACCATAACGCCAGGCGACGGACCGGTATGGCGATGCATAACGCAGGCGTCACACAGTCTATCGCCGCAGTGCCGTCACACGTGGGTCCGACCATCGTGGTGTTGCAGGCAGAAGCGGGATTCGTCGGGGAAGACAATGTCGTGCCATTCCGCGGTCCAGGTGCGGCGTTCAACGGCCCACTGCTGCCGCACTCGCCGGTGGTGTAACGTCAGTGGTAATCGGAGCAATGGGCGCCGTGCGACAAGTCCCTGCTCCTGCAGACGACGTCGAATGGTACGTGCTGACACAGGTTGTTGGGCAACACACCCTAATTTCTGCGCTAACGTTCGTGATGTGACGGTGCGAGCCGTCAATGCCCGCTGCACAACATGCCGGTTCTCTCGTTCGGTGGTGTGCCGCGGCTGCGGCAATCGCTCACGTCGGTCCGTCCGTCCCTCCTGCACCCACCGAATCCATACTCGCCTTACTGTGGCTGGATGTCTTCCCACACGGGCGCCGATGTCTCGGTACGATAAACCGCTGTCGCGATAAACCATTATTCGTCCTCTGTCGAACTCCGAAACGTGCTGGAATGACTGCCGTATTCTGCGACGAAGCATCAGAAAGCTTCCCACGCAAAGGTCCGGCAGCACAACACACTTCCACTACTTACACCGTGCCTTCTGTGCACCCTTCTTATAGTGCTTCTCGGTGGCGTGCCGGGCGCACATGATTTGCATATGCCCTGCAATGCTAATCGTTTGCATATCCTCCCGCGGGCGACTTGCGAATTTTAGGCCAATCGGATGCTTCCTCCTTGGTGTTGCATTTTGGGTGGCCAGCAGTGTATGTTTAGCATCTTTCCATTAAATGCTCAAATGTTTCTTTCTCAGCCATTTGGTTTCTTCTGCTTCCACAGCTCTAACTGCTGCCATGGATTTTTTTCAGAAGGAATATAATGAAAATCTGTTTTGAGATACTCATCTTCCGCAATCCCTTAAGAACTGTTAGTAAAGTATTGCTCAACTCGATACCGGTAGTGAAGTAGTTCATGCGTCGAGAGAGTGACATACATTCGTCGCCAGGTAAAATTTATACCACCTGCAGAGTAATAAGGCCCAAATTGGTGATGTTATTTATCTTCTCTTGATGCGCACCTTTCAGGTACATTTTCATAAGCGAATGGCCGCGCGTAAGTTAGTTCAAGGTCACATGTGCTTTCGCACCTCAGTCTTTAGCTCACGTAGAAATTGCTTGACAGATACGAAGCGTGTGCAATAAGGCAAGTGTGCTGGGCATGATTTGTTACCTAGCAACCAGTCAGATGGCAAACCATTCTTTGTGCCATTAGCTTCATTTTACTGGGTAAAAAACTCAGTGCATCTGCACGATGTAGTCACATCATTGTGACCACCAGCTATTATCCAGAGTGACAGCAGCTAGACGGGCTGGGAGTGACTCAATAAGGTACTGCATGGTGTTCACAAGAAAGTGGACTGCAGTGCATCTGGAAGCTTCTGGAGGGTGTGTGGTGGAGGATTTATAGAGCGAACAACACGATCGAAGTGGTCCCACAGATGCTCAATTGGTTTTAAGTCTGGGGAATTAGGGGGCCAGGAAAGTAATTTGTAGTCTCCATCATGCTCTTCCAACCACTCTCGGACATTTCTAGCGGTGTGACACGTCTCATTATCGTGCTCGAAGATCCCATCCGCCCCAGGGAAGACAATCAGCATGTATGGGTGTACGTGGTCTGCAAGCATGGATTCATAACGAATTCGGTGCTTAGTGCTTTCCACAGGTATGAGTGGACCCAGAGCATTTCACGAAAACATTCCCCAGACCATAACGGTGACCCCCCCCCCCCACACACACACACACAATAGCTTGTGTTCTTCCAGCAATGGTTAAAGAGTGTTTGTTGTCCGATGTTTCTCGCCTTATACGCCAACGTCCATCCGTTCGATGAAGCAGAAAACGTGACTCATCGGAGAAGACAATCCTTTACCAATCAGCGGAGGTCCAATTGCGATCCTACCGTGCAAATTTAAGCCTTTTCTGCCGATGTACTTTCGTTATCATAGGTGCAGTGACGATCCGTCTGCATCGGAGTCCCATACGCAACAGGGTTCGCTGAACTGTCGTTTTAGACTCACTTCCGGTAGCCCCCTGGTTGATTCGGCCAGTGAGTTGCTTCACTGTAGCGTGTCGATCGGCCCTCACGCACCTTCGCAGCCGACGTTCACCTCTCACATCAATGGCACGTGGTGCTCCGCAGTTTCCATATCGCTTATTGTCAATGGTGCCATTTTTCCAATCTCGATACACTTTAACCACAGCAGCATGCGAACAGTTCACAAACTGCGCTGTTTGAGAAATACTGCCACCATTAACCCGAAAGCCGATAATCATCCTTTTTTGCAAATCCGATGAATTGCTCCTTTTATCCATGGCAGCAACGAGTGATATGTTTTCAGAATGCCTAGAACACACCTTATATACCCTCCAAGCCAGCTCACTACACGTGCCTTCTTTCCTTGTCTAGGCGCTGTTGACGTCAAAAGTATTAGGTGATCACAATAATGTGACCCGACTGTGTATTTGTTTGCATTTAATAGTGTTTAAAATGGATGATTCTTCTTCAACTGTGCCAAAGGGTGTGAAATAACGATCAGTTATAGAGTTTTTAACTCATGTACCTCCCAAAGAAATTCAAGCAAGATTAGTGGCAGTTTATGGTTCTGCTGTTCGTCGTTGGGTAAGAAAATCAAAGGTCAGTGGAGGAATGTTGGCCGTAAATGATCAGCTGCGGAGTGGAAGGTCTGTAATCGCATCTTGCAATTTGAACAGGTAAAAAGTTGATGAGAAAAATCGAAGATTAACTCAATGAACCATAGCATGTAAGCTGAACGTTAGTGTCAATGCCATTGTCAACGTTTCAGAATGACATTGTTAAAGTTTTTGCAAGAAACTTGTGCTCCTTCGGTACCGCGTCCCCTAACGACTGAATTGAAGAAATCAAGACTTGAAATATGCCAAAGGTTGCTTGCTCGCTATGAAACATATGGAAGTGACTTTCTCCAAAGCATTGTGGCTGCTGATGAGAGCTGGGTTCACCATTATGACCTAGAAATGAAAAACCAATCTCTGGAACACCGATACCCATCTTCTCTAGCGAAACAATTCAAAGTTAAAATTTCTGCCAATAAGGGCATGCTCACTGTGTTTTTTGGCAATTGAGGCATTATTCATCAGAAGTACATGGTCGAAAGTGTAAATATCAAATCTGAGAGCCACGTGCATCCCTTAAAAATGTTAAAGCAAAGTATAAACCGCGTGCGTGGAGGAAGCTTATAACAAAGTAAATTTCTCCGTCATTTCTGTCCACGCCAGGATTCGAACCCGGATCCCCTCATTCCGGAATAAGTCGCTCTACCAATTGAGCTACGCGGACGTTTGTTCCGACTACTATCTGCCTTTATGTCGTGTGCGTCCTGCTGGCAGGTACGTCACATCTCCCCCCCGCCCCCGAAAGAGGGCCGGGGGCATGGCCCACGGGTCAGCCGTGACCATGAATCGTCGCAGGCAGCCATCCACTGTAGAACGTGCACTTGAGAACTCCCAGTCAATCCGGTGTGTGGAATGCAACGTCACACACATTTATTTTTGAAGCGCTGAAGAAGAGATTCTCTGATTTTTCCTATCTCGCGGTGTGGAAATAACATTCCACCATTGCGAGATTTTGAACGGTCGGGTCATCCGTGCCTGTTCGGGCGCCAATTATAATGAATAGAATTCTCCGGCTGGACGTGTAGTGCAGGAAAGCTTACGTTAAGTCACGTTAGGGTTATTGAAAGGTTACTTGACGTAGCTAAAGTGTGCTTAATCTTCAAAGTGCTAGAGTGTGTTTAGGTAAGACACGCACGTGCAATAAATTCCAAGAATACGGAATTTATTTTTACTCAGCGTTCCTCATTATCTTGAATATCAGTAATATAACTTCGGTTTTAGTACATTAGTACCTTGAAGGCTCCTTATTAGAGCGGTAAACACAATATTCCCTGAACTTAACGTAAACACTCAATGAAATAGACTTAACGGCCAGACAGAGGTCTGACAATAAAATGAACTAAGTAAACGTACTCACTTTTAACCTTTTATTGGGGAGCTCCTGGTATTACTCAAATACACACTCCAAAATAACACAACTACTGATAGCCCGAACTTTCGTACTATCGTAATATCGTAGAAAAGTAGGTAAATCGCATATCAATAATCAGGAAGAACCTATCACATATAAAACGAAGCTCTCTGGTATCTTGAGCGCGCCTATATATATATATTGCATACCACCACGTCATGACTTACACTAGTTGCCACATATAATTCAGCGGGAGAAACAATATTTCGTTAAGTGAGAAGATAATTTGCATAGGAAAATAAAATAACAAGAGATAGTAAAATCAAAAAGAAACTGAATCTAGAGTATACGTTACAAGCTGATGATTCTGCAACACGAAAACGCCAAACTTAATGCTTTCTCTTCAGAGGTCATACAGAAAATCGGGTTTGAAGTGCTTGAACACCCTCCCTAAAACCCAGATTTGGCCCTGTCCGATTTCTGATTGTTTTCTGCTCTCAAGAGACATCTGAAAAGAATTCAGTTCACTTTACAGAAACGGGTTAGAAAAACTTGTTGAACGTTGGCATATCTGTATGAAGCGTGAGGGGCTGTATTCTGACTGTTGGATTTCTAAGCGCTGTTAATGGCCGTTGAATAAAGCGCGCACGGGCGCGATTCTCGGTTGGAGCATGGGTGATGTGCTTATCTTAGGTCACTAGCTTTGTCCTTACATAGGAGATAGTGGTCCAAAATTAGGGACAGGCGACTGCTTATCGCCCTTAGAGCTGTTCCGGTGGTCGTTAATCCACCTCAAAATAAAAAACTTTTGAGACGATTTTATTTTATTTTTCTCGTACTGATAACTATGCATCTGGTACTTTGTGATACATACCCTGGAGCGGACTGGGCCGCCGGTGAAATCCCCGGTGGGCCGCTATATTTTGGGCTGGTGAACCTTATGCTAGCTCAAGATAAAAAAGAATATTTAACTTGTATATATATATATAGTAAGTTATACTAAAACGGCAAAGTTTGTTTACCACTTTGACGGCTTCAATAAATAAATAAATATTCGGGGTATACCAAAGGTTCTGTTACCCCCGCTAGTGGGCTCTGTAGGGGTCTAACCGGCCGGCGACCAGTGCTGTCAATTCGTTGCCAGCTTTAAGAAAGGTGATGTAAGCTTGGAAGACAAGCCACGTGTAGGTACACCGCAGAAACTCGCAGCTGGAATCGCTGTTGCAAGAGGATTCCACGCAATGGACCATGCAACTGGCGAAACGTTTGAAAGTTGGTGGTACAGACCTTGGGGAAGATCCATAAGATTGGTAAGTGGGTTCCGCATACTTTAACAGAGCGTAATATTGGTCAACGATTGGGCATCTGCGTGTCGTTGCTGAAGAGCTTTCAAGGGAAGAATTTCTTGTGGAAGGTTGTCACCGGGGATGAAAAATGGGTTTATTGCGACAACCTCGTACGCAAGTGATCCAGAGTCGACCCAGGCCAGTCATCAGCTTCCACTGCAAGACAGGATATCCACGGAGAAAAGGTGCTGTTGTGTGTGCGTGTTGGGATATGTACGGAATGCTGTACATCGAACTGTAGAAATCGGGCGAAACAATCACTGCACAACGATATAACGATCAGTTTATGAAACTGAATGCCGCAATCGAGCAAGAACGCCGATGGACAGGTAAAGGACGCCGCCCAGTCATCCTGTTACACGATAATACCAGACCACATTTCGGTGCCACCACGAAATCAACCCTTGAACAGCTACACTGGGGGTTTTACCGCACCCAGCTTACTCCCCGGACATTGCACCCTCAGACTTTCATCTGTTTCGCTGTATGCAACATGCCCTAGCCCAACAGCGGTTCACCACAGTTCTAGAGGTGGAAAATTTCGTCAATGCGTTTTTCAGCTCAAAACCCGAGTCCTTTTATTACAGGGTATAACGTACAGGCTTGTCCGCGCCGGGCATCGAAACCGGGTTCCCTCATTCCGGAGTAAGTCTCTCTCCCAACTGAGCTACGGGGACGTATGTTCTCACTGCCATCTACCTTTATCTCATGTGCGTCCTGCGGTGCAGGCACGTCACAGGGGACATTCATTTGTTGCCTGAAACATGGCAAAAGGTCGTTGATGCTACCGGCCAATATTTTGTTGAATAAATGTGCACTGGTTTCCTGATTGTTCCTGTCTCCTTTCTCCTTAAAACGGTGGAAACTTTTGCATACCACTAATGAATAAATAAATACTACGTAACAAATTTCTATTTAGCCAAACACTCTGTTTGATACACCGCCTTTCCCTGTCTCGATTTCAAATTTAAGCACCGTCCCTCTGGGCTGATATCATCTAAACAATCTGCTTTTGCCAATTACATTTGTAGTTAAATAATCAATACATTCCAATCAAATATGCTGTCAATAGTCTACTCGAAATTTATTGGGTACGTTAATCATTCAGGTTCACCTACAGTAAATTTTTTGATTTGCTGCTTTTTATATGTGCATTTTTTATTTATTTATTTATTTATTTTTTTTTTTTGGAAGGGAGATGTGAATTTGATGCACTATTCTTTGTTAATTATTGCCTCAATACAAAAAGCTACAGTGATTAAATTGTGCTAGGGTCCAGAAAAAATGGTTAAAATTTGAATTATTGCCTCACTACAAAAAAACTACAGGAGTGAATCGTAGGTTTGTGTTGAAAGAATGTTTAAACAGTGAACTGTGATGCTGACAATCTTTTTTTTTTTTTTTTTTTTTTTTCTTAAGGAATGAATGAGATACCTTGGAAATTTTTCCCAAAAGTGGGCCGCACGAAATAGTTCCTGGGCCGTTTTTGGTCCGCCACTGCACATACTTCATTTGCCAGAATCGTTTAAACTGCGCCTCAGGAACGGCATTAAAAATTTCACAGCTCCAAATTTCTAATAATTAAAATTGAAAATAATATTTAATTTTATCAGAAGGAATTTTAAATGGTAGAAAAAAAAATACAAATATTTATCCGATTTCAGATTACCCCGATAATTTACGGAGGCATCTGCCCGTCTGTTCCCGCGGGTTCCGGTGCCTCTGGGTTCGTGAGCGAGGGAGGTGAAAACTGCCCATTTCTGATACATCAGGAAAGGGAATAGGTATAGTTCTACCTAGATCTAAAACCTCACTTTAAAGAAACACAGGTTTCTATCTCAAAACAACTGCTGAACAGGTTTAACAATAGACCACCTCGGGCGAACGAGCAAGCATTATGTTATCAAGGTCGCTGTGGCTGGAAAAGAAACAATCCTTCCGTGTGTGCTAACAAACACTATCAAAATTCAGCAGTTAAATATGTTTCCTGCAATTAATCTCTCAATGTCTGAAAATAGCACTACTTATGAATAATGCAACAGGCTTAATTTTCCAAGTGATTCAGCATTACTTCGATTTTTACTTGAACGACCCTTACTTTAATATGAAAAGTTCGAGAACATTTGAAGATATCGAAAGTAGAGAACACGATCGGTTTTTGTTTTGTTTTTTCCCCGACATCATTACACATTTCAATTAAATACTTGAAAACATTCTACTTAAAGAACAAGTTAGTAAAATCATTCAATGCATTAATTATGATACGCTTTCCAACATACCTGAAATCATTACTCAAGTTATGAGGATAATAGCTGTGAAATAAATATCGCTCCTGTGTCCTAACCTTTGACACCATTTCAAAGATATTAGACAGAACCGATTCAGTATACCTCCGCAACAACATGATAAAGTTTTGTCGCAATCGAAGCATTTTTAGTCCAGTTATGAGGATAATGGCTGTGGAATAAATCTCGCTTCTGTGTCCTGTCCTTCAACCCCATTTCGACGATATTCAAAAGAACCGGTTCAGTGTACCTCTGGAATAACGTGATAAAGTTTTGTCGCAATCGAAGCATTTTTACGTAAGTTATGACGCATAAAGGCAATGGAATGGATCCTGCTCCTATGTCCTGATCTTTGACCCCATTTCGTCTATTTTCAATAACATTTGACCCCATTTCGTCTATTTTCAATAACATTTGACCCCAGGTGGTCCCCTACCACATACTAAAATTTCATCGAAATCGAAACATTTTTACGAAAGTTATGACGCATAAGGGCAATGGAATGGACCCCACTCCAATGCCCTGACCCTTGACCCCATTTCGCCCATTTTAATAGAATTCATTCCACGGTGGTCTCCTACCACATCATAAAATTTCATCGACATCGAACCATTTTTGCGCAAGTTTGGATCCCGGTCCTATGACGTGACCTTTGACCCCATTTCGTCCGTTTTCAATAGGGTTCGTCCCCAGTGGTCCCCTACCACACACTAAAATTTTATCGAAATCGAACCATTTTTACGCGAGTTATCGTGCGGACGGACAGATGGACAAAGCTGGAGCATATACGCTTTTTCAACCTACGGTTGGAAAGCGTAAAAAAATGGAAATCTTGGAAAATTCTGTATCTTAATCCATAGGAAAGACATTTTCCCAATCGCTTTTCTAGGAATGAAAATTTCTTAATAAAGCATATAAACTAATATACGTCATCATCGTCATTCATCATCATTGTCAACCATTATCAGTCCACTGCTGGATGAAGGTCTCCCCAAGTTTCTTCCACAAATAGAGCTTGAGCCAGTCTCTTCCATGTCACTCCGGCATGCTTCCGAATTTCATCCACCAATCTGCCATGGGATCTTCTTCTAGGTCTTTTCTTGTCCCTTGGTGTCCAGTCTAAAATTTCGGTTGGCCATCGGTGATCTGTTCTTCTGGCAATATGTCCAGCCAGTTGCCATGTCAGAGATTTTACTCTGATCACGATGTCTTTCACTCTCGTCATTTTTCTTATCCATGAGTTCCTTTTCTTATCTTTCCTGGTTACACCAAGAATGCATCTCTCCATGCTTCTTTCACCTGTCTGTAGCCTTTGTATCTTTCTTTGTTAAGGTCCATGTCTCCGCTCCATATGTAAGCACTGGAAAGATGCATTGATTAAACATTTTTCGTTTAAGACATAATGGCATATTGCTTTTAAGAATTGTACTGTTTCTTCCAAAAGCTCTCCAACCAGGTCTTATACGCCAATTAGCGTGGGTAATCGTTATCTCCAGATTTTCCCCATCAATCGATAAATTTTAATTTTTTGTAAAAGTACTGTATATCACTTTTGTTTTCTCTGAAAGTTCAGCTTTAATCTCACTTCTTTACTCTTGTCAGCAAGTTCCTGGATCATACTCTGCAGTTCTGAAGGGGAAGTTGCAAAAAATGATGTCATTAGCAAAACGAAGGTGAATTAAATAATCTCATTTAATTTTTATCCTCTTGTTTCCCCAGTTCAATGACTGAAAGACATTTTACAATTGGGCATTAAAGAGTTTGGAAGACCTTGTCTCGCCCCCTTTCCAATTTTTAATGGTGCAGTATTTTCAATAATCCGAACCTTTGAACTTGCATTTTCATAGATGGTATTAATAATGCTAATGTATGTATCTTCAATACCGCAGAATTTCAAAACCATCAAAACTGCTGATGGTTTAACGGAACCAGAGGCCTTTTCATAATCAATAAAACCATGAATAATGGGAGTTCATATTCTCTCGTTCTTTTAATTAGTTCTCTCAGTACCCGGATATGATCTATAGTGCTGTAGCCACTTCTAAATCCAGCTTGTTCTCTTGGTTCTGTCATGTCCAGTGTTAACTTCAAGCGCTGTGAAAGAACCTTAGTGAAGATTTTATTAATCACTGACAGGAGGCTGATGGGTCTGTAGTTCCTGAGATCCTCAATGTCACTTTTTTGGTGTAGCAAGATCATTGCCGTATTGCATATTGTTCCAATCATCAGGAATCATTCCTTCATTGAGACATCTAGTGAAAACTTAGGCCAGTGTAGCTTCTATTTCTCCACTGGCTTATTGCATAATGTCCACTGTAATTCCTTCTTCCCCTGGAGCTTTTCCCCGCTTCATATTCTTAATTGCAATTGCATGTGCAACTTCTGCCGGGAAGACTAAGTAACGGAAACATCTTACAATCTCACAGAACACCTTCTGTTTATTATTAGACCTTATAAAAGCGGTGTTGCCGCCCCGATGGCGCAATGGTCTAAGTGCTGGCTTCTGATCATTCGTTGGAGATGAGTCCGGGTTCGAATCACTGTGAAGCATGGATGTTGTGTTTGCCTAACGGCACTGGCTCACTCCCTTTCCTAGAACCAGTGGCCCCAAATTTGGGACGGGCGACTGTTTACAGTCCATCGAGTTGCTCACGGTGGTCGTTAAACTTCCAACAATAATAATAGTAATAATAATAGTAATAATAAAGCGGAGTTATCACGTGTTGAGAGACAGACAGACGGACGAAGGAATAAAATTTTCCACAAGATTTTCTCTGCATGATGCAAAAATGAATTCCTTCAATTAAAGTACGAAGAATGATAAATAGCTTGCGATAGCCTTTGGCGCTTCGAATGTCAATGCACTCTTCGTACTAGAGGACGTTGTTCATCATAGAAGTGTAAATAAAAAGGCAACTTACTGGAGAACAGATTCAAAAGAAAATTACGTTCTGTCTGGAAACATGGTATCACTCGGAGGTACGCGCAGTGATTAGGTTGAACGATGCGACGCGCAGTACCGGAAGAAGCTTTTGTAGCAATCTGATGTCACCCGTCAGTCTCACACACGTCGCGTTGCTGTCTGTTGTTGATGTTAAAGAAATGCCACTGTATTTCTCATTATGCCACATTAGCCTGTGTGAGAAGTTTAAATATCTATCTGACACGAAAGCTTATGACTTGAGGACCATGGTCCTCAAGTTATTTGGCAGTGGATCTCCGCTGCATGATTTTCCCGAGCTCAGAGAAACCTAATCGCTGTGCGTGTTTCCGAGTGAAAGGATGTTTCTAAGCGTAGCATCCTTCATTTTCACTTGAATCTGTTCTCCAGCATATTACATTTCAGTTTAAAGTCCTGTGCCAAACAACACCATCTACAACGTAGTAAAGAGAGTGTAATGATCTTGGTAAATACCGATTTATGTACGTAACCCTAATCTTTATACACTATCTACCAACAAGTAATTGGACACCCCTGCAATTGACGATATCTGCAGTCCTGATACACGTCACGGCCGCCGCCGTTAAATATCGTGTGAGAAACAACAACGCAACCAGTCGCATGCAAGATGCCACGCAGTTCGGAGCTCTCTGATTTCGAGAAAGGTGTAATCGTCGGGTATCACAGAAATGGCCGATCCATACGTGACATATCCAGCGAGTTGAAATACCCAAAATCGACGGTGGCCTACGTGATTGGCAAGTGGAAGATGAGAGGTAACTGTCGGAATGTGCCCCGATCCGGCAGACCCACAAAACTGGGAGTTAGAGATCGACGGGTGCTGGGCAGAGAAATTCGGAAGAACCGCACTAAATCAATGGGCCACAACCGCGAGAAGTTTCAACAGGCATCCGGAAGTGTTCTTTCGATGAATACCATCCGTAAGGAAACCCATCTGCTCGGTTATCATGGACGTGCTGCAGCCCAAAAGCCTTTGATCACCAAGTCCAATAGCGCTGCTCGGCTAACGTGGTGCAAAGAACGTCGACAGTGGACCTTTGAACAGTGGAAACAGGTTCTCTGGAGCGACGAATCAAGGTTCACAGTCTACCGCTCGGATGGACAATGCCACCCGTCATGTTGCGAGGTCCACCATGGCTTGGTATGGTGACAATGGGGTTAATCGAATGGACTGGCCTGCGCAGAGCCCGGACCTTAACCCTATGGAGCACCTCTGGGAGGAGTTGGAGCGTCAACTTAAGGGGTCTCCCCACCGTCCGAAATCGGTAAAGAAACTAACCTGTCTTCTCCAATCCGAGTGGAAGAAAATACCGCTAGCCGTCGTACAACGCCTGGTTGAGAGTATGCCCCTGACGATCGCAGCTGTAATCGCCGCTCGTGTAGGCTCCACCAACTATTGAAGGTGAATAAACTTCGTTTTCCTTTGCTGTCACAGGTGTCCAATTACTTGTTGGTAGATAGTGTGCATAACACATATACATAACCCTAATCATTCTCCAAAGATCATTAGGAGTAGCTTATTGGTCAGAATGCGTATAAAAGCAACGATGCCATGTCCGCAAGAACACAGAGAGAAAGGGCGGACTGAACCGGCAGCCAATACATAATCATTTATAACGAGAGTATCCACGCTCGCGCTTTCCGCCTCCTTGTGATTGTACTTGCGATCCAGCAAGCGTTATCACATTTTATTTATTTTTGGTTCCATAACCTCAGAAAAGATGGTGTCAGTTTCCTTTTTATTCCGTTAACGCCTCTGAGGAAGCTGACCTGGTTTGATACACAGAATCAAGCACGTGGAAATATGATTCCAGGCCTTTCTTTAAAACAGTAATAAATAAGAAATTTAATTTATATTGTGTGGCTTGGGAATTACCGTACTGGTGGTGAAGGGGAGAATTCGGAGATTCCCGTACCTGTCCGTCTTACGGACTCAGGACGTTGTTCGTCTTCTAGCGTAGTTCCCGCAATCATTCTAACGGCTCCGTCTCCGCGGCAAAAAACAAACAAACAAATAAACAAGGCTTTTACACTGAAGAGCAATTGAATTAGAGACAGCTGGCGTTATACAAATGTGGCGCTGTGAGCGGCCCTGTAAACGGAAACGACATGACGTATCCAGCGATCCGATAATATTAGGAGTGATGCGACAGGTATCAGTAAGAGTCGGACGCAGTATGGGTAAGACGGAGGATCTAAGCGCATTTGATCGTGGGCAAATTATTGGGGCCCGACGAATGGGTCACTCCATCTCGGAAGTTGTGCAGACACTGGGATTTTCACGAGCCACTGTGTCACGGGTGCACCGTGAGTACATCGAATCCGGTAAAACCATCCCTGCAAGAGCCAACTGCCGTGGACAACAGCGTGTGGATGAGCGGGGTCATCGTCGGCTAGCTCGCATTGTAACAGCGGATAAACAGGCCACAGTGCAAGAAATCACTCTGCAATTTAACGCTGGTGCACAAAAACGTGTAAGCAGCCACACCATCCAGAACCACCTCCTCGCTAGGGGGTACAGAAGCCATCGTCCCACGAGGGTACCGCTGCTGACCGCACATCACAGGGTGCAAAGATTAGCATGGGCACGAGAACATCGCCACTGGACCCTAGACATGTGGAAACATGTTGCCTGGACTGATGAGTCGAGATTCACGTTGGTGCATGCGTATAGCAGGGTACGAGTACGGCACTAACCACATGAAGCGATGTATCCTTCTTGCCAGCAGGGTACTCTTCAAGCTGCTGGGGGTAGCATTCTCGTCTGGGGACTGTTTACGTGGACTGAAATAGAACCCCTGGTACGTGTGACATCGTCCCTCGCAGGTGAACGTTACCGGGATATCATGGACGACCATTTGCACCCGTTTGTGCGTCTTCAACATCCCACTGGGGACCTCATCCTGCAACAAGATTATGCACCGTGCCATCGCTCCCGAATTGTATCCGAATGATTAAATGAACACTCCACCGACGTGACCTCGCTTCCTTGGCCAGCTAGGTCACCTGACCTCAATCCCATAGAGCACATTTGGGATGCCATCGAGAGAGATGACCCACCTCCATCAAATCTTCGTGAACTGTGGGAGTTTGTTCAGGGGTCGTGG
This sequence comes from Macrothele yani, assembly GCA_039090855.1. Lineage (NCBI taxonomy): Eukaryota > Metazoa > Arthropoda > Arachnida > Araneae > Macrothelidae > Macrothele > Macrothele yani. The sequence continues at coordinate 100,080,447 of CM076989.1, read as the reverse complement.
ATCCGTATGGTTTCCCAACGCTTCCGGTGTCTTGTCGAGTCCATGCCGAGACGAACTGCCGCCGTCAGCAGGGCGAAAGGTGGTGCTACACGTTACTAGACAGGCGTCTCTAATTCAATTGCTCTTCAGTGTACAAGACTCCCGTTTTCTTCTAACCTTAAAGAAAGTATGCTTTCAAACAAACTACGGGTTTCTCCTCAACCAGGGAGTTTCTTCCATTTTCTCGTCTGTGAAACATTTTTTAATTTCCTCTTGCCTGTCCACATGTGAACTTCCGTTAAGTGCACATCTCTCATTCCCTAAAGCGGTATTCCTTGGCCACAACAGTATCAGTACAATACAACACCTATACTCGGTGCAAGGCTAGACTGACTATGAAGTTAAAGTTACGCAGTGTGTACTCCCACTGCATAATATAGTTCCAGTTTAAAAGCTCGGGTTCGAGCTTGACTGAGACCTAAAAAAAATGGATATATTGATGTTTTAAATGTACGTACATTAAAATAATAAAAATCCCAGTTTGTCGTGTTTCTAAAAAAATTCAAATAATATTTGCACTTTGGCGACGTCATTGTCACTTTTGTCTTGCTTCAGAGAGGTGTTACAGTATACACGGAGGATATTTACTGAGAGCGGGAGGAGATAATTTATTTAAAAGGGTAAGAGGGAGATAATGGCTTGGCGGCCACTAAGCTGCTCCTTTCTACATGGTTACTGTTTTAAAATACTCATTCAGAAATCGTTTGTCTGGTGGTTAGTAAGGTTGAAAAGGTGTGGGGGTTGAGGCATGGAGTGAAATCGGGACGGAACGCGGAAAGTTTCCTTTTGTCTTGCCTTAAGTCACCCTTAGGGAGAAGGGTGTGTGACACATGGCACCCTATTAGTGTGCGGAGTAATACTGGTACATAAGAGATATTTTGTCGGTAAATCGGTTTCACAACATTAACTGTGTAACCAGGTTAGCTTTGCCCCAAGTACAGGCTACTTATGTTCTCAGCCGAATCTAATGCGGCTAATCTCTTGTCGTTGAATAAACAGCAGGCTCAAGATACACTTATTCTGACGACTTCGCCAAAATGGCGCGAAAAAAGAAATTCCGTGTGGGAACGAGCATAATGATCCATATTCATGAAGATCATTTCTGAACCGGGGTTAGAGAATACAAGTTAATAAATTTTAAAAATATTTTCGCTTATGTAGTGCAAAATGAGTCATTTCGATCTAATTGCTAAAACTAGAGATGTTGTTATCTTCAGACAGGACAAGCCAATAAAACTTTATTTCATTGGAAGCTGTGAATAACGGAAAGAACGCCCCGAAATTTTCGTTTTTCTCTTTTGGGATTTAAAGTCTTCTACAAGCATCTCTATAAGAAGCGTATAACGAAGTAAATTTCTCCGTCATTTTTATCCGCGGCGGGGTTCGAACCCGGGTCCCCTCATTCCGGAATAAGTTGCTCTACCAATTGAGCTACGCGGGCGTTTTATTCTGATTCCTATCTGCCTTTATGTCGTGCGCGTCCTTCTGGCAGGTACGTCACATCTCCTGTTACGTTACATCATCTCCCCCTTCTTTTTTTTTTTTATTTTTTTTTTCGAAGTGCTGGAGAAGGGATTCTCTTACTTTTCCTATCTCGCGGTGTGGAAATAACATCACACCATTGCGAGATTTTGAACGGTCGGGTCATCCGGATAGTTCGGGCACCATTATAACGAAGTAAATTTCTCCGTCAATTTTATCCGCGCCAGGATTCGAACCCGGGTCCCCTCACTCCGGAATAAGTTGCTCTACCAATTGAGCTACGCGGACGTTTTATTCTGATTCCTATCTGCCTTTATGTCGTGTGCGTCCTGCTGGCAGGTATGTCACATCTTCCCCCCCGAAAGAGGGCCGGGGGCATGGCCCACGGGTCAGCCGTGACCATGAATCGTTGCAGGCAGCCATCCACTGTAGAACGTGCACTTGAGAACTCCCAGTCAATCTGCTGTGTGGAATGCAACATCACACATTTTTATTTTTCGAAGCGCTGGAGAAGGAATTCTCTGATTTTTCCTGTCTCGCGGTGTGGAAATAACATCACACCAATGCGAAATTTTGAACGGCCGGGTCATCCGGATAGTTCGGATAGTTCGGGCGCCATTATAACGAAGTAAATTTCTCCGTCATTTTTGGTCTACGCCGGGATTCGCACCCGAGGCCGCTTATTCCGGAACAAGTCGCTCTACCAACTGAGCTACGCAGACATTTATTCTGATTGCTATGTGCCTTTATGTCGTGTGCGTCCTTCTGGCAGGTACGTCACATCTCCTGGTACGTTACAAGCGTTTCCCTCTTATTCTCTAATTTAGAGTCCTTGGTTTCAAGGATGGTAAAGAACCAGCCCCAGAATGGCAAATATAGCATCTGTGTCCTGTTTTTAAATTTCAAAACGTTGTAATGAAAGAACAAATGCGTGTATTGCAGTGCTGTCTGCACCAAGAGCATCAGCTAGTAAGTGGATTATGTTCGGCAACGGAAAAACTTTTAGTTCGAAAACGGAACGAGAGGGGGCGCTTTAAATGCATGGAAACCATGAAAGATATGCGAATGTGATTGATACCTTCAATCAAAAGCACTAAGTGATAAATTACAGCTGCTATTAATCGTCAACGAATTGCCTTCATCCCTCTCGTTATTGTAAACGGTGATCAAGAGGAGTGTTTCTACGGTATTAATGTAACTATATGGACAAAGCCTTGTTAGTGAAACTTTTTGTATGTTGTGACGTACCTACCTTAGAGGTGGCGTACGTACCTGTCAAGACGACAAAATCGCAGCGACGGACTCCGTCGGTGTGGTTTGACTGGAAAGGCATTCGACTTCGGAGCAGAAAGATTCGATTTCCACCACCCAAAAAGTGGCTTTTACGCTATATTGGGGTCCGAACGCCAAATGAATCTCCTGGCCATTGGATTCTTCGAAAAAATGCGTGATGTTTGTTCCACACATCATCTGGAATTAATTAGAATTCTTTCTTCTACAGTGAGCTCCTTCTAGTGTGGTTTGTCGGCTGACCCGGAAACCTACGATTCCGTCCCAGGGCTTTCTCAAGGGAGGAGATATATGTGACGTACTTACCTCAGAGGTGACGCACATGTCAAGACTGCAAAGTTACAGCGACAGACTTCGTCGGTGTAGCTTAATTGGGAAAGTATTCGGCTCCGGAGCAGAAGGATGCTGATCGATTTCAGCACCTGCCAATGGCATTTACGCTGTAATGTGAACGGATAGTCAGCAATTGAAGCTCTGCAAAAGTTCTGAACATAGAAAGGACTAAAGAAGGGCAGAGGTTCTATAACCTGTGTCGGTTCGCAATGTCTGTTGAGACGACTTGAAGAGACTGGAAATCTACTTGATTGCCCCCGACACCGGAGCCCGGCACCAAGGGAGTCTCGTTCGAATGCTGTGGCATCCCTAATGGACGAACAAGCATCTCAAATGACAAGTGGAATAAACAGTGCTCGTGAAGTGGCAAGATACTGGGGGGAATACCGAGTAAATCGCATCCTTCAAGTGTGTTAAATTTGTATCCATACAAAGTGCATACTTTACTCCAGCTGTTACCAAAGGATACCATACAGCGGAAAGAATTTACAATATGGGCTGTGGCTAAGATCACTGGAGATTTTCAGTGGTTGTTAAAAGTGTTGTGGACAGAAAAAGCTCATTTTTGGTTATATGGGTCTGTCAACACGCACAATTGCCGAACATGGGCACAGGCTAATTCATACGTGGACACAAAGGAAACACTGCATTCACCGCGAGTTATGTTATGATGTAGATTCATTGCATCCGTCATTCTTGGTCCTTTTTTCTTTGAGGAACCGTGTCCCAGAAATGGCTGGAAGACGGGCTCAGTAAATGCCGAACGCAGCTTGAAATTGCTAGGCGAAAACGTGATGACATGTTTGCAAGAATAAAATCTGCTGCGAACAGCAAGATGGTGCGCCAGCTCATGTCGCATATCCAGTAAAAGCCTTTCTTGTCATCGCATTTTTATAGGAGGTTTAACGACCGCCGTGAGCAACTCAATGGGCTACAAGCAATCGCCCGTCCGTAATTTAGCACCATTGGTTCCAGGGAAAGGAGAGAGCCAGTGCCGTAAGACAAGCACAGCATCTATGCCTCACCGAGATTTGAACCCGGACCCCTTTCGGACGAATAATCAGAAGCCATGGCTTAGACCATTGCGCAAACAGGGTGGCACCGCATTTGGTGCAGAAAGACTAATCAGTAGGCACTGCAGATTCTTTGGCCACCTCGGTCTCCAGATCTGACACCCGTGAATTTCTTTTTGTGGGGCTACTTAAGGTCCAGAGTGTACCAGATAAGACGTTGCACAAAGCCACGACTGAAGGAGTCCATTTGCCGCGAAGTCTATTGCATTCACCCGGCCGTGCTACATGCGGCGGTCACTGGAGCTGACGCACACTTGAATGCTATAGTATTGAGTTCGAAACAAAGTAATATCCGATGACGAGGTACCCGAAGTAGAAACTCCGGAGATGGCGCACATTTACTACTGAGAATGCGCAGCAAAGATGCATGACATCAGCAGGTAGGGGGCTGAAGTCATTGGCAGTTGTCCGTCATAAGGCGATGAGTGTAAGCGCCAGCCAACATGGAAGCGGGCAAGGAGCACATCCGTCATTACATACTGTATGAGTTTCGCCTCGGTAGCACCCCTGCAAGTGCTGTAAGGAAAATTCATTACCACTGTGTACCCCGATATCAAAGCACATCATCAGTGCTGTCGTTGGTTCGAACTGTTTCGAGAGGGAAATTTCGACCTGTCAGACTGTCCCAAAGCCGAAAGACCCGCAATAATGGATATGGATATGCTGGAGACCTTAGTGGACCACGCGGGAGTTGGCCAAACAGCTGGGGACTACCCACACGAGCTTTATCACGCACCTGCGTCAACCTGGGTAGGTGTGCACAAGAGGGGAGTTTGGGTACCCCCAACAACTCACAGTTGAGCAGAAAGCAAATCGCATGAGTGCATGCGCTTCCCTGCTTGCAGGTGACCAAGTTAAACCGTTCTTGGACAGTAGTGTGATAGGTGACGAGAAATAGGTCCTGTGTGACAATGTCAGCACACGGAGACGGTGGCTGGACTCAAAGCAGAAGGCCATGCTGACCTCCAAAATCGGTTTACACCCACGTAAGGTACTTCCGTCTGTTTGGTGGACTGTGCGGGGATTTTGGATTTTTGAGCTTCTGCCGGACAACTCCACTATCACCGCCGATGTGTTCTATCGTCAGCTCGACAATCTGCAAGCATCACTCACGTCGAAATGACCAGCACTGCTGAACCGCAAGGGCGTCCTCTTACAGCAGGACGGAGCGACACCTTACACAGCACGGGTGACCTGTCACAAGATCAGGGAACTGGGCTGGGAGAGGTCTATTCCTCAGACACTGCCCCACGCGACTACCACCTTTTCTGGTCGTTGCAGCATTTCGTGGACGGACAGCGGTTCACCAACTGGGACGATGCTCCACAATTCCACAGGGACGATGTCGAACTCGCACTTACTCACTTCTTTGCGTCCAAGCTACCACAATTCTACAGGAATGTTATCCAACAGCTGCCCAGATGATGGAAGCATGTCGTGGTAAACGATGGGGCTTCTTCGAAAAAAAAATTTCTTCGAAAAAATGCGTGATGTTTGTTCCACACATCATCTGGAATTAATTAGAATTCTTTCTTCTACAGTGAGCTCCTTCTAGTGTGGTTTGTCGGCTGACCCGGAAACCTACGATTCCGTCCCAGGGCTTTCTCAAGGGAGGAGATATATGTGACGTACTTACCTCACAACATTTCGGACTGATTTGTGCTTCTATATACGGTAATTAGCACGTTTCTCTTGCCTCGTATTTGCAGACATTACTTTCTTTCCAAACCAATGCCTTGTGGTCGAGGACATGTTGAAAAATTGCTGTTGTGATTGTGTAACCAAATTAATGCAACGTATCTATTTTAATTGATTTTCACTATATTGATTTTTTTTGACGTAGGACTACGTCTAACTCCGCGGATAATACGGGGCTACGTATTACGTCCGACGGTCTGTGACAAAAATAGGTCCCAATTCAGATCATTGTAACGTTAAAAACAAGTGTCCGCACACTAATCGTGTTAGCATATTCGTGAACAGCATGGAGTCCAATTCGCCTACTGCGCAATACATAGTGCAGGCTACGTACCCCTCAGTCTATGCGCGCGGGGAAGGTGATGCAATGTTTCTGGGGGTGTCGCCGCGTTTGACTCAGTCTATCTCGGCAACCATGAGCGCAACGCAACTGTGCGTGATATCGTTCTAAAGCTCTCGACGATATCTATTTAAATATACGAAGAACATTTTAAGAATTGTTTTCTTGTCAACCGGTGAACACTTTTGGCAATATCGCGGTTTATCTGGACATCCTTGAGTGCAAAACGGCTGTGCGTGGTATAATTTTAAAGCTCTCGACGAGATCTGTTCAAATATACACTGAGTGGCCACTTTATTATGACCACCCTCTCAGCACTTCGTTGGGCCACCTTTTGCCTTTAATACTGCTTCGATTCTTCGTAGCATGAACTCCACGAGATGTTGATAGGTGGTTTGTGGAATCTGAGACCATGCTTGGTGAATAGCACTTTCCAGGAGTGTGAGATTGCAGGGTTGTGGATCCAGCTGTCCGATGTCTTGTTCAACTTCATCCTACAAATTCTCAATGGGGTTGAGATCTGGAGATTGTGGGGGGCCACCTAAGCAAAGTAAACTCACCGGCATGTTCCTAAAACCAATCCTGTTCAATACGAGCACTATGGCAGGACGCGTTATCTTGTTGAAAGTAGCCATCGCCATTGGGATAAACCGTCCACATGGCATGACGCACTTGGTCCGCAACGTTGTTTAGATATGATGTGCCAGTCAACGCGAATTAAAGGGCCCAAAGAATGCCAGGAAAACATTCCCCAAACCATAACGTTACTTCCACCAGCTTGAAGGGTTGTAGCAATGCATTTGGGGTCGTGCTTTCGTGCTATTTCCGCCAAATTCTCACTCGGCCATCGCCATGCTGCAACTGAAAACGTGATTCATCGGACCACATATTTTGTTTCCAATTATCGACTGTTCAATCCTTGTGTTCCTGTGCGAACTGGAGACGTTTTCTCTTGTTAACTGCAGACAGCAAAGGTGTTCGAATAGGCGTTCGGCTGCCATATCCCATCGGATGCAGTGTACGGCTAACAGTGCGTGCAGAGACCATTTGAGGGGATCTTTGATTAAGATGGTCTGTAATTTGTTGCACTGCTGCCTTTCTGTTATCTGTTACCAGTCTGGACACTCTCCGTTCCGCCCGAGCAGTCACTAGTCGATGACGTCCACGCGTTGCACGTAGATACACAGTTTTTGGCTGACAGTCCAGTCTTTAAACACTTTAACAAGAGCTGCTCTAGAACATTTCACGAATGCGGCGGTTTCGGTGATACTCTTTCCATGGCTCCGAGCTCCTACAATCATCCCACGTTGAAAGTCCGTCAAATCGCATTTTTTACCCATCTCGTCACCCAAAAATCACTTCTACTACTGTGGCAAGCACTAAGCTTTCCTCTTTTATACTAGCCTCACCCTCTAGCGGCAACAGCGTGCAGCCTTAGCTCATTTGCTTAAAACTGTCAGGTGGTCATAATAAAGTGGCCACTCAGTGTATAAAGAACATATCCCAGTGGTTTAAACTAAAATTTAAAAAAAATTGTGTGAACGGGTGAACATTTTCGACAATGCCTTGGAATTTGCAGAATGAACGCAAGCAAAAGTAGAGAAAATAAAAACGAGAGGCAAGAGCAAGTGATGAGGAATGTAAGAAGCCCAAGAAGGCAGCACCACGTTGGGTAATTCGTGTATCGATTTGCTTTGTGTTCGCAATGTTTCGGGCCCCGCTGAGTTCATTCCGCCACTAGGCCTTACCGATTCCGAATCTCCCAAACTGACCCGAGTAGGTTATTTTGATTCATGTAGAGTTGAGCTCGATCGCTGAAATATTGGAACGTGTAATCGGCAATTACTTGATTTCCGAGACAAAGAGTAACTTCAATAACCAGTCCTTTGTTTAACATAACAAAATTTAATAGATGAGAAACAATCTCCGTTCGATTAGCTATCTCCACGCAACAACAGGTTTCCAGATGGAGAACACTTTACAGCCACGGAAATATCCCGGAAGACCTTCCGCCACGTTTAACTTGGGTCTTTCCGTCCAATACCGGTCGATCTCTGATCTCCGAAAAACCCTGAGTCAGTCAAAACGTAAATCTCCGAGAGGCCTAACCGACACTTCCGGCTGGAACATGCCGTTCGTCAAGGAAAATCCCGGTCGTCGTATGACACGGGACCACCCGCCGTACGACCACGTCGAAGGCGAAACCCAAGAAGCATCCCGAGCGGAGTATTTGTCATTTTCTTGTAGGACTTCCGTCCACAGTGAGTAGAGTTTAGGTTCCGGCCACCTACAGCGAGATCGCCTTTTGGGCAGGACACAGAAACGGAAGGAATGAGAGCAAGTCTAGCGACTTTGACAGAACAGTTTGTAGTGAGATTAGAGTACAGTAGATGGCGCCACCGTACAAGTACGATATTGTACATAGAGGGGTGAGAGAATTTCAGGGGGGGCATAGGAAAGGATACACATTTAATCAGTGGGTCCAGCCTGGGGGCCGTCACTTAACGTGCTCGTCTGATATTCAGCGATTGTTAGTAAATCACACCATCTCCGAAAGATCAGCCCAGGCTTGAACCTGGGGACCTTGCATCGATTGTCTGAACTGCTAACCACTAAGCCATCCGCGGCTCTAGCATCCCGAGCAAAAGCAAGTAGGAGTCATTTTCTTGTAGGACTTCGGTCCACAGTGAGTAGATTTTAGGTCCCGGCCACCTACAGCGAGTTCGCCTTTTGGGCAGGACGCAGAAACGGAAGGAATGAGAGCAAGTCTAGCGCCTTTGACAGAACAGTTGTAGTGAGATTAGAGTACAGTAGATGGCGCCACCATACAAGCACGATGTTGCACACAGAGGGGGTGAGAGAATTTCAGGGGGGGGGGGCATAGAAAAGGATACCCATTTAACCAGTGGGTCCAGCCTGGGGGCCGTCACTTAACGTGCTCGTCCGATGCACGGCGGATATTCAGCGATTGTTAGTAAATCACACCATCTCTGAAAGATCAGCCCAGGTTAGAACCTGAGGACCTTGCATTGATAGTCTGACTCGCTAACTACTAAGCCATCCGCGGCTCTAGCATCCCGAGAGAAAGTGTCGCTCCCTTTTGTAGCCTTATCCTTCCTTCCCACTCCGCGTCTCTGGAATTTTGTTCTCGTGGAGTTCGCTTCTCTCTGGAAGCGGTGACCTTACCCAATACATCAGAACCAGTCGTCTAGGTCAACGGATGCCGCTAGGCACATGTACCCGACTCGGCACTCCTTAATACGGCTTACAAAAGAAATCCGCCATGTGTCTTGCACGTGCGTTGGAATTTGTATTACATTACACTTGAAATAATAAATTGAAACTGAAATGGTTGCTACATGAAAATAGTTATTGGGAGCTTGACTCCGTCACCTTACACAATGTATCCAGCATTGTTTGTAACAATTATGCAAACTAGTTTTCATATCATAGACCTGTGTTGGTTATAACAAATTAAATAAACGCTTTGAAACCATACTCGACTAGCTCATTTCAACTCTCCGATCTGCAAGTCGTAGTCCTACGTTCCAAACTGACGGCTCAATCAGAACTGAGATTACCTGTATTTTTTTTACCCGTTAATGGCTTGTGTCAGTGATTAATTGAACTAAAAGTTTTTCCGTTGCCAAACAAAATCGCCCTGCAGGATAATGCTTTTCGTGCAAACAGCACTGTACGTTATGCACACATTTTTAGCACGTCTTTTGTAAAAAAAGATCGTGCTTCTGTTATCGGTTTGTCCGTCCGTCTGTACCCACGGTATCTCTGCAACTATTTGTCCGATTTGAACAATTCTTTTTGCATTCGGAATCTTGAAATATGCGAATGATGATCCTTTATTTCGTTTTTTTTTACGATGCACAATTTTGCCGCTAGGGGGCGTAAATGCAGATGATGTCGAATTCAAAATTACGTTTTAATCCACATATTTGCTTCTAAACATTCGATTGAAAAAATTCTTTTATCTTTCGATTCTATTTATGTCGAAGATTGTTTTAGATATAGTTTCATTTCCAAATTACGCATAGATTTTCCGCTAGTGGGCGTAAAATTAAATTACATTTTTCCGATAACTCTTCTCCTAAAACTCTGATTTGAAAAATCTTTTTTCAGCGGATACATCTCCTAATGGAAAATATTTTGCATATAATTTCGAATTTTCGGTAAAGAATACTTTGACCACCAGGGCGCGTAAGTGTTAATTTTTGCTTCTGATGTATTTGCCATAAAATCTGAGCTTCTAAAATATCGATTGAAAAAATTATTTCGTGGACTGATGCCACTCACATCGATAAACCTTTTCGGAATATTTTCTTCCTAAACTATCACACATTTTCTCCGCCAGGGGCGTGGATATATATCTTATTTTTGTCAATATCTCTACTTCTAGGAGTCCGATTTGAAAAATTACTTCTTTGTTGGATAGTGTTTTCCGTGTGACATGCTTTTCATATAATTTCAAATTTTTCAAGTAATTTATAGACTTTCCGCTAGGGGGCGTAAAGGTAAATTGCGTTTCGCCCTATATCTCTGATTTTAAATCTCCGATTTGAAAAAAAAAATTTCTGCACTGGATACAGCTCCTGATGGGAAATCGTTTGCACATAATTTCTAATTTTTGTAAAAAAAATGGTTTGGCCACCAGGGGGCGTAATCTTAATTTCCACTTCTGATGTATTTGCAGCAAAATATGAGCTTCTAAAATGTCGATTGAAAAAAAAGTCTTTTGTTGAACGATGCTGCACATGTCGACAAACCTTTTAGGAACACTTGAATCTTCTTGAAATAATGCATGGTTTCTACGCCAGGGGGCGTAGATGTATATCTTACTTTTGTCAATATCTCTACTTCTAAAAGTCCAATTTGAAAAATTCCTTCGTTGTTGGATAGTGTTTCCGATGCGAAATGTTTTTCCTATAAATTCAAAATTTTTACGTAAATCATTTAAGACTTTCCGCTAGGACGCATAAAGGTAAATTGCTTTTTCTGCTCCTAAAACTCCGATTTGAAAAATTATTCCTGTATCGCATGCAAGACCTGATGGAAAATATTTTTCACATACTTTTCTAATGTTTTGTAAGGAATGGTTTGGCCACCAGGGGTCATAAGTGTTAATTTCTGCTTCTGATGTATTTGTAGCAAAATCTGGGCTCCTGAAAACTCGACTAAATTTTTTTTTCTTGGACCGATACCGCTCATATTGATAAACCTTTTGAGAATACCTTCTTCCTAAAATAATGCACGGTTTTCCCACCAGGAGGCGTAAAGTCACATCTTATTTTGGTCGATAACTCTGTTTCTAAGAGTTCGTAAGCTCAAGATTCCATTTTCACCAATATCTGAGGGATTAAAGACCGTATTGAAAAACTTCTTTCTTTCGTCAGATACTATTGTTTTCCATACCGGTTCCACTGCTTTTGAATAGCTTCGATAAATTTAATTTGCGTCAGAACGGATTCAAAAGACGTGCTTATTACACCCGAAAATTCGGTGTCATCTTTCTTGTTTAAAATTGTTTTTATTATTTCCGAAAATGAAACAGCAAACAATAAATGTTAACATGGGGTTCTTAATCGAACCCCATGGTAACATTGGTTCTTCATCGCTGTCTATTTATTCGTCGCATTTGATCGAGGTTTTCTTCCGATATAGATTCATTGAGGGTTATAATAACGTCGGACATTATTTACATGCTCCTCGCCTTAGCTGCTCGGAATGGTCTTTTTGTAGGCTGATCTTCTTCCAATGGAAGGTCAAGAGTTTCGAGACTGGAATGTGATCGGAAACCATCGGCTCTTGAATGTCCAAGCTGTTCCATATTTACTTCTTCCGCTTGTTCTTGCTTCTTTTGTTATAAAGTTTTAAAATCTAAACAGATTTTTTGAACCACCCGGTATATAATTCTCATGCTGATTCTTTTCTCTTGTCTTTGGCCGTTAGCAGTTAATTTATTATTCAAAGAGGTTGAAATTCTGTAAGAATCTTAAGCTACGAATTGAGTTAAGGAAGCCAGGGTGCAAGTATCAGAAACTTAAAATACAGAAATCAACGAGATTAAAACTCCAAAACTTCCTTTCTTGTTATAGCGTTGAAACGAACCTGCACAATTTTTCTGCCTGACAAGCAGACACTTGACGCTATGACAAAAGCATTAAGTAACGAAAGTTAGCATCATGTCTTAAAACTGAAACCTTGGGCCACTTTACCATAGGCACTCGGGTGACCCATTTTGCTGGTTTCCCCGTTTCCTCTACAGCAAATGGTGATACAAATGGCAACGATGAATACGTACTGCCATTTTCATATGTGACGGACTTCAGAAATGCAACTTCGCACAATAAACCCTTTATTTAATTCGGGAGTGTGCGACACCATTTAGACGTCAGTTGTCAGTGACTTCCGGAAGTCAAAGCTTTTAAAACAGTCGAGAAACAGAATGCAAAAAAGGAAACGTCTCAAATGGGACAACTAATTTTCCTTTTCTTACACGTTTATCTCTTGGCGAACTGCGTGTCGAAATTTCTTTCATTGCTCTCCGCAGGGGTTGTGTGTGGACCACAAGAATGTCACACCAAATGCTGATGGGGCACCAGGAAGAAGCGTGCCGAGTTCAATTACCGCACGCGCTTGTTTCGAAAGTTACGAGTTGTTCTTCTTGCGTGACAAATGTGCGCTGTGGAAATGAAAAGAGAATTCCGGGAATTTACATGGAAAAATCGAAATTTTTCAATTTCATTGACGAAGGAGATTACTGAATACCGAGGTAAGCACGAGGTACATTCGAGGTAAGTTCTTTACTGAATATCATTAGAAGGTAGAGTAAAGCCTGACTTATTCGTATTTCCTAGAATTTTGAATTGGAACAGACTGCTTCTTTTCTTTCCTTTCTTTTGTTTCTCCGAGTCTGTCTTTCTGCCACTGTCTGTATCTGTCAACATACCAATCCACTGCTATATGAAGGTCTCCCCAAGATTCTTCTAACAACTGTCTGTCTTGACCCTAAGTTTCTTCCACAACTGTCTGTTTTGAGCCAGCCTCCACCATGTTATCCCTGCATGCTTTCTCTCTCTCTCTGTTATTGTCAACCATTATCAATCCACTGCTGGATGAAGGTCACCCCAAGTTTCTTCCACAACTGCCTGCCTTGAGCCAGCCTCCGCCATGTTACCACTGCATGCTCTCTCTCTCTCTCTCTCTCTCTCTCTCTCTCTCTCTCTCTCTCTGTGTTATTGTCAACCATTATCAATCCACTGCTGAATGAATGAAGGTCTCCCCAAGTTTCTTCCACAACTGTCTGCCTTGAGCCAGCCCATTCCATGTTATCCCTGCATGCTTTCTCTCTCTCTGTTATTGTTAACCATTATCAATCCACTGCTGGATGAAGTTCTCCCCAAGTTTCTTCCACAACTGTCTGCCTTGAGCCAGCCTACTCCATGTTATCTCTGCATGCTTTCTCTCTCTCTGTTATTGTCAACCATTATCAATCCACTGCTGGATGAAGGTCTCCCCAAGTTTCTTCCACAACTGTCTGCCTTGAGCCAGCCTACTCCATGTTATCTCTGCATGCTTTCTCTCTCTCTGTTATTGTCAACCATTATCAATCCACTGCTGGATGAAGGTCTCCCCAAGGTTCTTCCACAACTGTCTGCCTTGAGCCAGCCTACTCCATGTTATCCCTGCATGCTTTCTCTCTCTCTCTGTTATTGTCAACCATTATCAATCCACTGCTGGATGAAGGTCTCCCCAAGTTTCTTCCACAACTGGCTGTCTTGAGCCAGTCTCCTTCATGTTACCCTGCATGCTCTCTCTCTCTCTCTCTGTGTCAATGTCAACCATTATCAATCCACTGCTGGGTGAAGGTCACCCCAAGTTTCTTCCACAACTGTCTGCCTTAAGCCAGCCTCCTCCATGTTACCCCTGTATGCTTTCTCTCTCTTTCTGTTATTGTCAACCATTATCAATCCACTGCTGGATAAAGGTCACCCCAAGTTTCTTCCACAACTGTCTGCCTTAAGCCAGCCTACTCCATGTTATCCCTGCATGCTTTCTCTCTCTCTCTATTATTGTCAACCATTATCAATCCACTGCTGGATGAAGGTCTCCCCAAGTTTCTTCCACAACTGGCTGTCTTGAGCCAGTCTCCTTCATGTTACCCTGCATGTTCTCTCTCTCTCTCTCTGTCAATGTCAACCATTATCAATCCACTGTGCTGGGTGAAGGTCACCCCAAGTTTCTTCCACAACTGTCTGCCTTGAGCCAGCCTCCTCCATGTTACCCCTGCACGCTTTCTCTCTGTTATTGTCAATCATTATCAATCCACTGCTGGATTAAGGTCTCCCCAAGTTTCTTCCACAATTGTCTGTCTTGAGCCAGTCTCCTCCATGTTACCCCCTGCATGCTTTCTCTCTCTCTCTCTCTCTCTCTCTCTCTCTCTCTCTCCGTCCCTCTCAGCCATTATCAATCCACTGCTGGATGAAGGTCTCCCCAAGTTTCTTCCACAACTATCTGTCTTGAGCCAGTCTTCTCCATGTTACTCCGGCATGCTTTCAAATTTCATCCATCCGTCTCCCATGTAGTCTCCTTCTGGGTCTTTTTCTGTCCCTTGGATTTCTGTCAAAACTTCGGAGGTCCATCTATGGTCCGTTCTTCGTGTCTAGTCCATTGCCGTTTCAGGGATTTCATTCTGATCACGATATCTTCCACTCTTGTTATTTTTTTCCCCCACGAGTTCCTTTTCTTATCTCTTCTGGTTACACCAGGCGTACATCTCTCCATGCTTCATTCCGTTGTTTGCAGCCTTTGTATGTCTTTTTTAGTTAAATTCCATGGCTCTGCTCTATATGTAAGAATTAATAGGATGCATTGATTAAACACTTTTCTTTTGAGGCATAATGGCATATTGCTCTTGAAAATTGTACTGTTTCTTCTGAAAGCTCTGCAACCAAGTTTTATACGCCGATTAATTTCTTCATCAATGTGATCCTTGTTTGATATCTGTTATCCAAGGGAAATGTTGGAATCCGTTACCTCGAGATTTCCCCATCAATCTCGAAATTTTTCTTTCTTGCAAAAGCATTGTACATGTACATCAGTTCTGTCTTCTGAAAGTTCATTTTTAATTCCGCCTCTTTATTCTTGTTAGAAAGTTCCTGGATCAGCAGCTCAGAAGTGATAGTTGCAAAAATGATTGCGCCGAAGGTAGGTTAAACAATTTCCATTAATCGTTATCCCCTTGTTTTCCCAGTTCATTGAAGTGCTTGGGAGATATGGTGTCACCTTGTCTCACTATTTTTCGAATTTTTATTGGTGTTGTATTCTCAAATAGCCGAACCTTTGCACTTGTGTTTCCATAGATGTTATTAATAATGCTAATGTGCGCATCTTGAATACTGCAGGATTTCAACTGCATTGTAACTGCTGATCACTGTCCGTATACCTCCCTCTATTTTTATTTTTCTTATCTTATATATTGTGAGAAGAATATCAGAGGATAAACGACACTGGTCTGTATTAAGAACTGCAGTACAAAAAAGCGTCATTTACAGCAGAAAGACAAATTCGACAACAAAGGCGTAGAAAAAAAAAGTTGCTATTAGATTCGGTTCGAGCCCCCGATGAGACATGCACGGTGTGTTGTTGCCCTATGGCTTCTTTCTTCCTTAATTTGGAGTTTAACGACCACCGTGAGTAACTCTGTGAGATATAAGCAGTATCCCAACCACCACTCGTTCCAGGGAAGGCAAACAGCTAGTACTGTTAGACACGCACAAAATCCTTACCGCGCCGGGATTCGAACCTGGACGCATCTCAGACGAATGGTCAAAAGCTAGCGCTTACACCACTGCGCGATCGGGACTGCGTCATATAACCTTTCCTGGTCCCTAAAACCAGCAGCCCTAAATTAGGGACAAACAACTGTTTATACGATTTTTTTATTTATTTTTAATTTTTATTGAAGGTTTAACGACCACCGTGAGCAACTCAATGGGCTGTAAGCAGTCGCCCGTCACTAATTTAGAGTCACTGGTTCCAGGAAAGGGAGAGAGCCAGTGCCGTAAGACAAACACAACATCCATGCCTCACCGGGATTCGAACACGGACCCTTCTCGGACGAATGGTCATAAGCCAGCGCTTAGACCACTGAGCCACCGGGTCGGCGTTTAAACCCTTAAATGCTCCTAGGAATCGCATACCCGAATCTAAAAAAAAAAAACTGCCAGTAAGCACCGATGATGTTCTTACCGATTTACATCAGCCCCATTCAGTAAATTCAAATAAATTCGAGTATTTAACGGCGGTGATCAAATGATTCAATAGCTTGAAATAAAGCCGATTGATGAACGATGACGATCAAATTAATCAACAGCTTCAAACAAAGCCGAGTATTGAAAGATGATGATCAAGCAATTCAGAAGCTTAAAATAAAGCCGAGTAATGAACAATGATGATCAAATAATTCAACAGCTTCAAACAAAGCTGAGTGTTGAAAGATGATGATCAAGCATTTCAAAAGCTTGAAATAAAGCCAAGTGATGAATGATGACGATCAAATAATAATTTAACAGCTTCGAACAAAGCCGAGTTTTGAAAGATGATGATCAAACCATTCATTAGCTTGATATAAAGCCTTGTATTGAACGATGATGATAAAGCAATAAGGTAATTTGAAATAAAGATTGTTAAACGAAGAAAATCAACTTAAAATAGTATTACTGTACTAGTAATTCGAATTTCTTGGCGTAGAATATAAATAAAAGTTTCCAAGCTTTCGCACATCAACCAGATAGCTCTTTCAAGGAAGATAGACAGAAAACTGCTAACTGGATAACAGAACGCTTCTACAACTTGAAAGCGGTGAATTGAATACACAAGAAATGAATAGGCGCAAATGTAATCAGGCATTCGAAGAAACAAGGTCACGTTGATTGGGCACGTGGTACCGTGGTAGAATACGCAGCATTATTTGGAGAATTGATTCCAAATGCGTGGCAACTCGAGAGAGATGCTAACATCGCAAGCCTCGCTGCTAGTTAAGATTCCCAAGGTCCTGCGAATGGCAGTAGATTTGGGTGTGGAGTATGAAGGTAATTTCTTTATATTATTCCACATAGGATCAGCGGACTTGAACTTGACTTCTCTTGATAGGGAAATGGTTATTTTCCGTCTTTTGTATCCATTTTATGTTCGTTGATTCTAATTCCAAATGAACGTTTGGTCATTCCGATGTAGTATCGCCTGGAGCCGTCCGGATATTGTAGTGGAATGGCATAAGCACCTGCCTTATTGAGAAGAGGGGGCTTGTCAATATTTGTCTTAAGCATCGTATATAGAAATGCCGGAGACCTTATGCCGACACCGAAGTTCATCCTTCTGAGCGCGTTTTTTGAATTGATAGGAAACTTTTGTTATGTAGGGAATACAGCAGAGGTAGCGAACTTGCGGCATAGAAATATTATTAGCACTGCTGGCTCTGGCTTTCTCGGTAAAGTTTTACATCTGGTTCGACGTATAGCCTGCCTCAGTGGCCAATTCGACGATGAAGTAGTTCGATTGAGGTAAATCCTAATATTGAAAGTTGATGATCAAGCAATTTAACATTTTGAAAAAAAGCTAGTTTTGAAAGAGTAGCTTCAAATTAGAGATGAGCCACTCATTGTAACCTTGATGCTCTTGTGAGAGGTAGACCCGGAAAGTTAAAAAAATTTAAGCTAATAAAAAGTGATAAAATTCTTACCAATTTACAACATCGTTATCTTTCAAAAGCTTCGAATAAAAATGAGTTTTGAACGATGACGATCAAGCGCACTACTGGAAATAAAGCAGAGTATTGAGATAGTACCTCTAACTTAAGCACAAGCGAATCTTTATAATCTTATACGTTAACAGAGATCGTAAACCTGAAATTCAAAACAATACACTGGTGTGCAAAACTTAAGAACGAGCCAAGTTTTGATTCGTAGCGTCACACAGGAGCGGCCTGTATTTCTGAAATTTAAACCGCCGACAGAATTGCTTCGCTTTTGTAGTACGTCATAGAGTTGAGAGTGCTGTAAAAACGGTTAGATAAAAAGAAGGCACAGCCAAATTTTCATGAGGTATTTGTTTATGTTTACAATTTCTGTTTGCCCCTCCTGAAAGCTAAGCTATGGGCGCCTATAACTGTAAACGTAAATGCACTTTAACATCTTGTAGAACCTATGCCAAATCACATACGTGCTGTAATTCGCGCTAAAAGAGGTCCAATCCGGCCTTGAATAAAAGTTTCTAATTCAGTGGCCGGTATGTGTACAATCACCAGTACGACACTTCGAGTACTTAGTATTTTTACGGTAACATAATATGCAATAACAGATGCACCAGCTGAGAGGTGGGATATCCGTTGCTATAATACCTTAATATCATTCGGTCACTGAGAAAAAAGTTTATTTGAAACAACAAAATAGTTTTGTTGAGCTGTTTTGTTGATTTATTTTGTTGCTTTAGCCAAACTCCATCGGAATTGTTTTGAAGGCAGCACAAAATTATTTCGTTGGCTATATTTTGTTAATTCAACTAAACGTTTTATCACGATAGCAATATATTTTATTGGATCAAACAAATTCCCAAATAATAGACGTAGGCATTTTGTTAAATGAACAAAACGTTTTGTCATGATAGCAATAAATTTTGTTGAATCAACAATAATTTTCAGCAAAATACATTTCTAAATTCAACAAACATGACCGTATATCGACAAAATGTTTTGGTTGATTCAATAATTTTTATTATTTTGGGTAGAATATGTGTTATCCAAAATATTCGGTTTCGATATAAAACCTCAAAATCAGGTCCGCCAACAGACTATTGAAATTTAATAGTTAGTGAAACCTCAAGTATTCTCCCAAATCGCCCTCATTACCAATAATTTTCCGTCCGTCATCACTGAAAAAAACGTTTTGTTAATTCAGCAAAAAAAAAAAAAAAAATTTGCTGAATCAACCAAAGATTTTGTCGATGTGCCGTCAACAAAAATGTTTGTTGAATTTACAAAAGAATTTTGCTGAAAATTATTGCTGATTCTACAAAATTTATTGTTATCATGACAAAACGTTTTGTTCATTTAAGAAAATGTCTAGGTCGATTTTGGGGAATTTGTTTGATCCAACAATTTGTATTGTTATCGTGATAAAACGTTTTGTTGCTGCAACCAAACATATTGCTATCGTTACACAGTAATTTCTTGCTCCAACAAAATTTAGAGTTATGTAGCTGGGCCAATTTGTCCCTAAACTTATTTTTTAGGCGGTGCCCTTCGACCCTGGGTGTCCGCCATTTTTTATTTCGGGGTTCCGCCATTTTTTTTTATTTCGGGGGGAGTCCGCCTTAGTTTTTTGATGAAACAAATTATTGAAATTTTTGGTTAGACAAAAAAAAAATCGTTATATTTTTCTTAACGTTCTACAGCACCATGAAATCTTTGGTTGCCGCACGAATTTTGAAACACCCTGTATATATAGCCTATACATGAAATCAAGCTCTATACATAAATTACAACTCTTATCATTACCTCATGTGTAAATTTTTATTTGCGATCAGGAACCGATCGCAATAAAAATTCGCAGTCAGTCATAATTCAAAACGAAATGTTAAGCGCAAAACGAGATTCTTTTGGTCAGTGGTACGCTGGTAGCACTCGTATGGAGTAGCCAGTAATCACGTGTGCTTTGGCCTAAGGTCGATGCCACCTCCATGTAGTTGAATTAACAAAATATAGCCAACGAAATAATTTTGTGCTGCCAACAAAACAATTCCGATAGAGTTTGGCTAAAGCAACAAAATAAATCGACAAAATAGCTCAACAAAACTATTTTGTTGTTTCAAACAAACTTTTTTCTCAGTGTATGGATACGAAAAAAGCTGGAACAGAATTTTTTGTTGATGTACGAACGGAGTGGCAGAAAGGCTCCCTCAAAATTCAGGATTTCCAGTCAATACCTCTTAAAAATTGCAATTTCTTGTTCTTAACCGGAGAAAGATGAATAAAAGTATTCAATTCACTTCATTTACTTTGCTGAGCAAAAAAAAAAAAAAAAAAAAAAATTGAAACAATGCACATCAAGGAAGCAGGGTAAAAGGGCCAGCCAGGCCTGACAAGGTCCCATGCTCCCTAGGCTAGTTTTACACTGAGGTCAGTAGTTCTAATTACAAACAAGAGTATCATAGAAACAAAAAAAAAAAAAAGGTAATGATATATGAGTAGATAATAACCATTACAGATAATACCATTGAAAAAGCATTTTACATCACGATATACAAGTCGTAATATTAGTCTATTTCCCATCCACTGTAATCATTAATTTGAGGAGCTGCAATTCATTATAAAGTTTTTTAGTTTTTATTAAAAAAGGTTAAAATTATTTAAAGAAGTTAGTTCCGTAGGTAATGAGTTCCAGTAGTGTGGGCCAATGTAATTTAAACTTTGCTTCATGGTCTCCGTTTTTCGGATGAATAGGCCGAATATGTGATTTAGTGCGTGTGTCATGTGTGTGTATCTGGGGTATAATTTGTATGATGTCAGCGTGTAAATTATTCTTAATGCGTTTGAACATAATTTTCCCGATATTGAAGTAATATAATTGGTTAATCGTAAGAATGTTATATTTGTTTGGGAAAACTCTTGTGGTATTATGTATATAGTGTTAGTTGTGTATTTCTATCAAATTTTAGGTCAAAAAATCTTACATATTTGTTTTGAAGAATTTGAAGTTTTTTTTAAATTATATTTAGTTGCCTGTCTCCACGATAAGATAACATAATTAATATGAGTCTGAAACATGGTATAATATAAATGTAGAGTTTTATAGGTAAGGTTTGTAAATACCAAGCTGATAACTCCAAT
Source organism: Macrothele yani (assembly GCA_039090855.1). Classification (NCBI taxonomy): domain Eukaryota; kingdom Metazoa; phylum Arthropoda; class Arachnida; order Araneae; family Macrothelidae; genus Macrothele; species Macrothele yani. The sequence continues at coordinate 100,059,293 of CM076989.1, read as the reverse complement.
GTTTTTAGACAGTTTGAGAAGAAGAGAGTCCACATGTTGGTTCCATCTAAGGTCCCTATGTAAGGTAATCTCCAAATAAAGTAAGGAATTAACCTCTTCTATGTTTGTACCATTAACAGATAATGTGATAGAAGGAGGTAGTGAAATATTTTTTCCTGAAAAAATCCTCGAAATTCACGTTTTTCCTGAAGTTTCACGGAAAAGTTTGAATCAAGATATGCTTCTTTAATTTACGAAGAAAATCAAGGGAAATGGCTCGTGAAATTTAGGAATGTTTTTGCAGTGCAGGACGCTGTGCTCTTTTTAAGCTCTGTAACCTTCATTACTGTAGTATTTGCTCCAAAGGTTTTTCTTTGGAGCCAATCACTACAGCAATGAAGGTCACAGAGCTTTTCAGTCTTTAGACATTATCTCTTCTCTAACAACTTTAAAATATGAGTATGTTTGCTCGAGTCAGGACCTTCATTCCTGTTCCAGTAAACTTTATATCTGTGTTAGCACGTTCCCGCCACTTTCCTGGAAACCCACGCATCCAAATGGAATGGAAATATCTCTTCTTTATTCTTGTGAGAAATTCACAAGACTTCTGATCAATCTTCCACGTTTATCTTGTCATCCCACTTGGCTTCTTTAGAGAATGTTTTATTTAAAAAATAAAAATAAAAATCCATGGATATTCCCTCAGCTTCAAGCCTATTTAACCAAAAACCCAGATTTGAGACGGAACTGATGATTTGCCTGAGGGTGTTCAACAACAACAAAAAATTACGTAAACAAGAAAATATGTAACACACATGCACACACGCTGATAGCTAACGATGGATAAGAAACAGGATTTCTACTTAATTTTTCCCCCTTCCTTCCTTGCGAAAACAATCGTTTCCAGACCGCTGAATGTCTTTAACAAGTAGCAACTTTCGAATGCACTTTCTCTGGCGTATTACCACATTTCTTTATTATTATTTGTTTATTTTGAGGGCAGATGCGTTTGTTGCCACAAAATCCTTGTGACATTCATTTCCAAACAATGCACTGCTGAAGAAATTCGAGGATATCATCAACTAAAAAGCCCATTTTTCTTTCTTCGAAGCTTTTCGTTGCAATCTGTGAATGCCATTGACCTTATGTCACTCTCTGCAATTGCATGACCGCTTTATTAGGACCGTCATCATATTATGCTCCTTAAGAAAACCTATAAGATGAGGACCGACTTGGATACTCTATAGGTCCCCGGGAAAATCCGGGCTTTCAGGGAACCTCTTCGCCATTCCATATTATGTGCGTGCACTGCATTCATCGTTTCATATTATTTGCCTCCCCCTTCTTCCTCGCTTCCGTGTGACTTTCTTATCGGGCACTCTAGCCCAAATCTCGTAGCTTCCTACTTCTAAGGGTTGTTTAAGACATCGGGTCAGACACTCCCTTCCTTAAGTTCTCTGTGAAAACACAAATTTGTCCGTGACGGAGTTCGAAATCGCGCCCCCTCACTCCGGAGTAGGTTGCTCTTCCACCTAAACTACACGGACAGAAGGTATCGCTGCAGAATTATTGTCTAGACACGTGCTTTACCTCTGTAGTAGGTCACATCATCTCATTCTTATTTTTTTTTTTTTTTTGTGTTAGTGAAGAACAAACTTTCATTAATTCTAGACGATGTGTGGAACAAACATCACACAGTTTTCGAAAACTTCAACGGCCAGTAAATTCATTTTTGCGTTCGGGCGCCAATGTGAACACACAAGTTTGTCTGTGACGTGGATCGAAGCCGCGCCGCCACCTCACTCCAGAGTAAGTTGATCTCCAACTACGCTACACGGACAGCATGCATTGCTGCAGATCTATTGCCTTGATACGTGCTTTACCTCTGTAGTACGTCACATCTCTACCTATGATATAAGCAGCTTTACTTTCCCATATCTCTGTTATGGAAAGGAATTATGATCGTTCAAAATCGCACTGCCAGTTTTGGTCATAATTTTACTAAAATGGTGAAAACTAGATATCTAAAAGCCAACGATTGAAAACATTGGGTAAAGTTTTAAAGTTATACGAGCGTAGACAGCACAGCACGCTCCAGGAACGACAGAGCACGAGTGACTTATTGGCTCTTCATCAATACGGCGTATTCGAAAAGATCACGGAGGTTAGTCATATCTATGTTTTGTTCTACATGTCTCTCTCTATATATATCTTTCTCCCTCACGTTCTCTCTCTCACGCTATCTGTATCTCCCTCACTATGTCCCAGGAACGGCAGAGCACGAGTGACGAATTGGCTCTTCA